>OY720635.1:94772764-96015264 GCA_963169105.1 Ceriagrion tenellum
CACCCTTTCTAAAGGGTCAGTTAAAACTGCAGGAAATAGTTTAAAAACGAAATCGGGATCAAACATTTTCGCTATTTATGAATCATATTCGACCGAAAAAAAAGGCCAACATAGGGCCACGAACCCTCGCCATCAAGTATTTACACCCATGGGGCGAGCGCCTTAACGCCCAAGCCCTCGACGCTTTCTCTAATTTTACGTATTAAAACGAAGTTGTATAATGGAAATGTTTCACGAAAACGGACTTAGAGGTAGAAAACCATGACACTTTTCCGGCATTTTTACTCCAGTTTCAAATAAAAATTGTTCCATCTACATCCTTAACACCACGTCGTCACTCGATGTATTCATTTAAGTAGGAAAGACATAAGGAGGAGCATTACATTAGCGAAGGAGGCATTTATCAATATAAATGAGCTGATGATTGGGATCTATAGTAAGTATATAAGGGAGGGGATAGTGGAGAGCTTGATAATAAGTGTAGAGTTGAATGAGCTAGAGACGTGGACACTGAAAACGGAGGACGAGAACAGTCTTCAAGCTTTCGAGATGTGGCTGAGCAGAAGGGTGCAGTGGATGGATAGAATCACAAACCACGAAGTTAACGGTATAGTTAGTGAGGAAAGAAAATTTTAAATCGAATCATGAGGGGGCAGGGTAGATGGTTGGAGGAGGGGTGATAAGGGGGCGATGGGCAGATCGAGGCCGTGATGAAGGGAAGGATGTATGACATGCGTGAAAGGGAAAGAAGGAGAATAAATTTTCAGGACAGAAGGATAGGACGAAGTGAAGAACCTACGCACAGATGAAGAAAGAAATATTGTTGGAGAAAAGGTCCTTGACGCGTGACAACATGAAGAATTCATTGGTTGACTTGTTGCCCTCTACACTTTCCTATCTTATGCTAGGTCCCTACCTCCCAGTATCTCTTCCTACGTACTTCTCTCTTTATTTAGTCCATGAAAGTATTCATGGGACTTCCTCTGAGGAATTTTCCTTCTATTTTGCCTTCAATTACGTTATTCAGCTGGAAGATTTGCAATTTCAATTTAATGTGATGTGTTGTCATTGTTGACCACTTAATACCTAAACATCCCCCCATTGGTGTTTAGTTTCACTTGCAGGCCAATACATGCGCTACCACCGTCAGATTCTTAACTTAAATGCGCGTTTGATAGTGCACATTGAACAGGTTATAACTACATCAAAGGCCAACAAAGCTTTTTTTCCATCGCGAAAAGCAAAAAACTTATCGGAATTATTCTGGTTTTCGCTCCGAATCGCACGTAAGACGAAGGACTTGATTACCTAATCCCGGATGACTTAATGGAGGGCCAACACTGCCGAAATCGAGTCGAAAACATAGGTATCCCTTTCCTTCATACCCAGCTTCCGCCGTCGGAACGTTTTCTCGCTCCGCGCACCCATCCACCACGACCGTCCGGATGCACCCGAGACGACCACCCGCCAGTCCTCTCCGGCTTAATTAGGCATCGTCCCCTCTCTCCCTAGCCCCGAGTCTCGAGCTCGCGTCGATCCCCGTGGAGAGCCCTCTCACGGTTTCCTGTTCGGGGCGACGAAAGTGGAGTCGGGTGGTCGGGAGCGGTCTCGGTCTGGGAAGGGGGGGATTCTGAAGGCGACGCCGCCGCCGCCGAGATGATGAGAGGAGTGAGAGATCAAGATGACGACTAACCGCGTCCATTAGACACTTGCAGAGGAAAGCCTGTTCGTTAAAGTACCCGAGGATGCAAGCATAATTAATCAACTTTAATTTTTGTAAACAAACTGAAAAAGTAGAAATTTTACACGTAGGGATATTTGTAAGAGATTCTAAGAATCAGGTTAAGATGCAGGAAAGGTAAAAAGGCGACATTATACGGTACATAAAACTGTAACTTCAAAACACAACTACGACGCTTGAACTCAGATTTTTGATCCAAGATGGGAGCACCTTACACTTACAAAGCACCATGAGGATACTGAACCGCAAAAGACGGCTCCCCTCTGCAAGCTACGCCATTGAATTGGTCAATCAAAAATAATAGACACGTTTTTACCAACGAGCACAGTTCAGGGTGATCAGGTTCCACCATTTCTTAGAACTGCGAAAGAAGAAAAGTATCAAATTGTCACTTTTGATTGAAAGGATTCGAATGTGATCTAAATCTTAATTTAAATTTGACAGTATTGCCGGGAGTTTCAAGCATTCATCAACATTGGAAAGAAACAATCATCATCAGTCAGAATAGATAAAGAGTATCCCTGATTTGTAGTGTTGGTGAAGTATCCTCACTGATGGGTTTGAACGCACGGGCTGCCTATGTTTTAAGTCTTGTCCTTATTTCTAATACTATGTACGTTTTTCTCTCATATTTATCGTGAACCAATATCATAAGTTAATAAGGGCAGATAATTAGAAAATAATTTGAGGATAGAGTAAATTTCAAAAACCCGACGAGAATGAAAAGACATTTGAGCTCGAATTTTCATGGCGCGGATGCGTTAAAGCTGCCTTTGTCAGCAGGAATAACTTAATGCCATAGAAGGAAAAAATCGTTATTAATAGTATAAATTCCATTACGCGATGACAAGTGATTCGCATCCCAGCTATAGTGTCTGAGAGGTGGGATGAGTCACCGGTGAGGTGATTAACATTAAAGCTCACATTAATATAAGAAACAGCAATGATAACAGGTGAGAGGTTAACATTTAAGAATCGATATTGCCCTAATTTTACTCGCTATGATACATTGAAGCCTGCGAACGCTCCGCGAAATTATGGAAGTTAATTACAAATCAATAACTAATTTGAGCTATGAGCAATTCTAAAATTTACTTTTTTCTCATATCTTAATGTTCAAAACTTTTTCCAAAACAATTTTTTTGTACCTGCATTAATTCCTAAAATTTTCCGCACCCAACTTATCTTAATTATAAACTCGCCAAATAACAATGGTTTCGTTGAACGATTATAGTCTCACAAGTGACTCATAAAATGGAGCATCGAAACGCAGCTATTTTCGTTATTCGTTATTTACGAACCACATCATCAGAATATTCAATAAATTCTCAATTAAATTTAAATGCTAAGCGTATTACAGAAGTTGGCGTTAAAATAAGGGTATAAGTAGCACAGAAGTACGATTCTACTTTTTCATTAGTCGTAATAAAAATGTATAATCTCAAACAATGTAATGAGAATTCAGTTCCCACCTCTTCGCAATGAATTGGTTGTATTTTTTCACAGATATTTCCTTTAATAGCTACAAATTCCGCATTTTGGCGCCAAAATTTAACCTATGTAAAAAACTTAATCCGTGCAATTTTTTTATTTACTCCTAATGACAAAATTTGCACAAATCACAGACGAAAAGAGATACACTGATGAGTTGAAGATGCCTGTAAGATAGTAAGCGACGTTGTTGCTGTAATTAAGGTCGCAAGGGTCTTATTACACCAAATTGTTCAAGACATTACCACATGGAGAACGGGCATAAACGTTTTGGGGCCACAACTATGAGGAAATTAGGGAATAAGGCTAAACAGACAGCTGAGGCTTGGAACGCAACGGATGTTAAAAATAACGCATCGCGTGGGACGCGTCAGGACTTCCGTCCTGAACAGTTCAGTTAATGGCGCCTGCGACGAGAGACATCCGGGTCATGTGATTAATCCTCTCCGCACGTCAAACATTTTCTTACTCTTCCTAACGCTCCGACACGACACTAATCCTGCTTTTCCTTGCGCGTCCCGCTCGCATAGGCACGTCTAAGATCAGAGTGTGATGTGCATACTTGAGAGGATCCGTTTGGCCAAAAAAAAGTTCTCTTCCCAGACGCTCCCCCTTTCCGACGCTCTCCTTTCCCTGTAGGAGGGGATTTAAGAGATGGCGATGGAGGGCTCTGATCTCGTCTCAAGCGCTGATAAATCTGCGAGCATTCATCATGGGTCTTGACTCTGACCCCTCGTCATCACATCACGTCCCTCAAGATCCTGTCGTCGAGGTTTCCTTTCCGGGTTATTTATATAGACCACGTGTGGCCTCATTCAGATTTTTTTTGCCCTAATCTAATTGAAACGCAGTGGTAAACATTGGCCGTTTTGATGATCCAGTGAGTCTTGAGTAAGTAAACATATTAAGTCTCAGGATTCAGAACTATTAAAAAAATTTAGCGCGTCATCCAGTAATTCAAAATCTGATTGAAAAAAGTGGTTTCAATAAGGATATAATAAGCTCGTATTCACATTGCTTTAAAAAAAGGCATAAAATTTGTAAATTCTATTTATATACTACTATTGTGTTGCACGGGTAACATAGTAAATAATTTAAATAATTCAGTATCCATAAGGAGTGGAAAAAACTTCGTTCGGGCAACTATAAGAGTCGTGTAGAACCATGAGAAGTATCCTTATCAAGAGATATTGGTCGGAATGAATGAAATTTAAATGAAAGAAATAAAAAAGTCGTGAAAAATTCACAAGTTGTGAATGATGTCAATGGACGAAAAAAAATGGAGTGAGTTTCGTGTTTTCGATTCGTTTTCGTCATGATCAAAATATTCATGGTCAGTGAGAGGTAAGAGTCCAAAGATAATAACATGTACTTCAACTTTCTCATTTTTCCTTGAACCACTGCTACATGCCATCTTCTCGAAAGACTTTCAAAAATTTACATTAAAATTTAAAAATAATGCAATTGAGCTATCTCTTCTTAACTGGTTTCACGGTAAATTGCAATTCCGTAATTATCTACTTCCGGCTACTTAAAAAGGACAATGTCCTACCTAGCCTGTTAGAAACGAATACGTCAATTATCTTGAAAAAAAATGTACTTCTATTTTTCAGTTGTGTTGTAGCGTATTAACAATAAATAGTGCACATTCAAGCTAACTCTTATCATCTAACAGAAAAGAAGAAGAAAGCTGGAAAGAAGAAGAAAATATTAAAAATTCTGAGTTTCCAGCCGTCTAAACTAATCCTGACAAATGACGTTAATTACGTCCACAGGATGTATAACAAGGAACTCATGGGTAACTTGAAGGGCGACAAAGTATGCAGTGAATCTTCGTTCCTGGCTGGCTTCTTTTTACATATTAACTGGCTGAATAAGAAGCAAATACACACCGCTATCAAAATGTGACATCGTTGGTACAAAGGCACGACTATTCTTGGCGTAACAAATACACAAGGAAGGCCGCAATATAACACTGTAGCATCAAACGGAATGAGCTGCACGCCTTATTGAAGTCTCCTCAGAAATATTATTTGGCCAAATTACGCAGTGGGTATTCAGAATTATCAGAAAAATTTATATTAATATACTTTAATGCACCAACACATTCACGTGGACGAAATGTAATTGCAGTAAAGTCTCTATTACCCAATGCAAAGTGGACCGAGGTCAATTTGTAAAGATATAAAATCGTTTAAAACGGAAGGTCAGTGAATGGTAAAAAAATAGGAAAATTTTACTCTTTTTCCGTATTTGTGGAATATTTGGGGAAAATATATATTTGGTCTCTAATAGATGGGCAAATAGGTCCCAAGTTCTGACGACGGATTACAAAAGCTAAATTGGCATGGTACTGCCGTAGAAAAATGATTATTGTCTCGGGTAATAAAGAATTTAGGAATAAATTTTGACTCTGCTATTGGAGACTGTGTGTGCATCCCTTTCATCCCTATTTCTTCCCTTCTGTAGCGAGCACCCATGGCTTTAGGATCCGGCCTTTGGAAATAATCATAACGGATAGAAAGGGACATTCCCGCTACGTAATTTCTCGGGACGCGATGTGCTGAACATACTCTCGCGCGGATATGCAGAGATAGGTGCACACGTTGATGCTTCGAAAAAGAAGAGTTCGGAAGAAGGAAATGCGTCGGCGGCTGTTTTACTGCCACGGGATTAAATCCCGAACCTCCGGCCGGGGAAGGCTTTTGAATCTCGTCGGCCGCGGCGTCCATTAATTCTTAGGCGAAGAGCTAATGACGAAAGCCGGAGTTCTTCCGTCCAAAGCCCTTCCGGGAGTGCTCGTCACCACCTCTGCGGACCTCGTTCATGCCCGGCCCTGGCCTCAATCCCACGACCGTCCCTCCCAGAATTATTAGGGTCAGGAAACTTTACTTTGGCGAGTTTAATTTTCCACACGTCAAATTTCTTCCCCGGGAGCCGCACCTATAAATAATGGATCCGGACTTAGTCGAGCTCTTTATTCATGAGGTTGGTTGCTCTTCTGAGAGGGACGGATGGTGAGAAATGTGGGAAGCGACGCTTCATGGTTCCAATGGCGCGGGCCTATGATACCTTGGTTTACGGAGATACATATCCGTCATAATTCTCATTTGTCACTAAAATATGTCGATGTTTATAAGCTAAGTAGTTTCAGTCGTGTTTACGTGGAAATTTGTTTTCAATGATTGTGCTTATTTTTTATCAGGTCAATGTTTTCCGCGTCAAGACCTCAGATATTTATATTCTCAATAGTGCATTTGAGCAAGAGTCAAAATCAGTACATTACGATAACATTACGAGTACATTAGTTCTAAAGAGGCATGTTATGAAGGGTAATATCTTCAAAGTTATCTCATTCTTTCATACAGTCGGTACAAAAGTGATTTTTGCGAGTAGCTTGTAATAATCCAAGTGCAGCATGCTTTGACAATCAATCACTTGAATGAAATATAGAACAACATCACCACGATAAAAGATTGAAACACTGTAATTGACACATGAGACTCCTCTTCCGGTCTCATTATCGGATATTACAAATTGTTTTAATCTTAAATCATGAAATTACTCCACAATGTCACTCTTGAAACCATCACTGGTATCATCATCTTCCACAGCATGTTGGGTAACTTCATAGTTTGAATATTTGGCATCAAAGTATCCGCAACATCTTACTAGACTATCCGATGGGCAAATTAATTCTCCTGCGAGTGATATTTGTTGAAAATGTGAAAAGACTTTGTTACCTGGGAGGCAGGATCACCAGCGATCAAAAATGAAATACAGATACCGTGAAAAAATGGACCAAGGCAAAGACGACATTCTACCAAAAGAGCGGCCTCCTGATAGCTAGAAACATAGGGCTATAAGTAAGGCTTTGTCGAATCAAATGTATGGAGTTAACTTTCATAAGGCAGTGAAACCTGTACATAAAAACAGCTTCAAATCAAAGGAAATTTGAACCAATGGAGATGCGGTTTTACCGAAAAATTATGAAGTCAAATAAACGAAGAGAGTCACTAACGAAGAAGTCTTACAAAGAATCGAAGAGAAAAGAGCTGTAAAAAATTAGCAGAGTAAGAGGGACTAACTTGTTGAGACACTTTGTTACACAAAAACCTATCGAAAAGAATACTGGAATGGGAATATTGGAATGAATAGGGAAGAATAGCGGGGAGCTGTTGCAAACCTTTCTTAAGATTTAAGACTACTGATGATAATGGGGTACCCAAGTATTAATTGTGAATCAACTGCTAAATACTCAATTCTGACTGGATTGTAACTCGGTCTCGCAGCGGTAAAATTCAGCAAAAAGTTTGTCGACCCCGGTGGCGGCGGGGTAAAGTCCTCGCCTGCTAACCCGAGGGTCGCGGGTTAGAGTTCCGCATGGGTAGAATATGATCTGCCCAGGACATGGGTGTTTGTCTCTCGTCCGTTTTTACTGTTATTCACCCGACGTAAATTGGCCCATTGTGCTGTATTCGGGATGGTGAGCATAAATAAAAAAAAATAAAAAAATAATTAATTAATTCGGTAATTCGGTAATCCGCATGCTGGAATGAGAGAGAGTAGCCGTGAAAATTTTGATATATCATTCGTTAAATTGAAATTAATATTTGTAAACCTATATTGAAGCAAGTTAGGTGCACTGTGTATTTATGAGTGAAACTTAGAGACTCTGCCTACCCCGGAAGGGAACGACGTGAATGGAATACGTACATATGTATATTTTTGCCGTGTCATTTGTAGACAATGGGTCCGCCATATCGATCCCATCTAATAGATTATGCCATAAGATGGATTCCTCCGGCAATGAAAATATTTATGACGACAGCTAAACTGTTGAAATCTAGGTCAGGGCAAATTAAATACTTAAGAAACTTAACCGAATTTTTCTTTGAGTAATTTCGATATTTTCCCCTCGCTCCAAAGAGGACCCTTATTGATTTTAAGCTGATATTTTATCCACCGTGACTGAAGCGATGAAGTTCTACGGCGTATCATGTATCGCCCCATAATTGCCCCTTTGGAAATGGCTGTTTTCCGGGGTAGGGCAGCTTTATGACTCAACTCAAGAGACTCTGCGAGCTATTCGATAGAGATGTTATCCGCTCACTCCTAGGGAGTCATTCACCGCGGCCCGTCTTCGGAAGCTTCTATAGCCCTGTTCCGCCTTTGCCATTAGCTCTCCCCGGCTCCTTCCCAGACCTCTTTGCAAATCCATTGCTCGCCCAAGCCCTGCCTCATCTTCACATTACCTTCAAATATCCTCACTCCACATTGCCCTCATTGATTCCTTGAAGTATTGGATCCTAACCATAAGATAGTATTTTGCAATGACTTAACGAGGCATAAAATTTAATGGCTATGATTCCCGTAGTTCTTATCTTTAGTTGCTCATATTTCTTTCACAGCACTTTAATCCTCTGAGTCAAATAGGAAATGAAATATTAAACAGGTGATAAAATATGTCAGGGAACTCTGTAAGTTTCAGTATTTGTTAGTAAGTGAGGTTAACTTCGGGAAAATAAGTGAAAGACAAATTCACGCTCTATCGATAGAATTTGTTTTCCCGTTTATTCAGGTGATTACAATTTCCTGACAAACATTTAATAAGAATGGTGGATAGTAGTTCTCATACATTTTATTGGAATAATTGTTAAATGGCTGAGTTTATCTTTTTCATTTGATGAGTGACTCGTGAGATTAAATAGGGGAACAAGGCCCGTATAACAGAAGAGGCAAATAGAATGCTGTTCGCAGTAGCATATCAACCTATTTCTGGGAAAAATTTCCCTCTACTGAAAATAGTATGGTGTTCCTTTCATTTTGAATCATCATGTCATACTGTTACTAAACCTGGTGAAATTTCACAAAATTAATTTTGTTGTCCAGCCACGCCTCTGAATACCGATCCACGTTCGTAATATCATAGGCTTAGTTATGGTTGAACAAATGACTACTTACTCATTAGATGATATATTCCCACAATCGTATGCAAACTAAAGTTCAATCAATTTTAACCACCAATTTCAAATCATGTTCTGCAAATTTCGAGTGGTACCAAATTCGAAAGTATATGTCCACCATATTGCATTCGAGATTATCATAACAAGGCCACTCAAGACATGTGTTTTACTATGACATTGAGTCATTGGATTGGATGTTTTTGGTAGACGATCGACAACTAAGGTCATTTGCGCCATAGGAGAAAGGAGAGGGATGAAGGGTGGAGAGAAACCCGGCGTCGACAATAGGACCACAGTTTAACGTCTCATGCGACAACCGGGGTGCTGCACTTGAAGTACTCTTCACAAGACTCTCGAATAGGGATCGGATTTTCTTTGAAAAATATCCTCCTCGGGAGGGATTTGAACCCAACCCGTCCGTATAAATAGCCAGTACTCTCACCACCACACCAACCAGATACCCTTCAGTAAAATGTAACGGCTATTTATGTAGACTTAAATTGGTTCTAAAATTATAATAATACATTGTTCTCTATTGAAGAAAATTAAACTTGGAAAGTCACCGATAGTAAATCCGCATTTCTTGGTTAATATGCAATCCTTCTTAACTGTGGCGAGGTGAATACATAAGGTAGCAACCCATTTGAGAACTCTTGCGGGGGCTTGTATCCCAGATTTAGATCACCTTGAATCACCAATGATAACTTTGCTCTTGTGTGCGAGAAGTACGTAAATAGTACTTCTCAGTATAATTCTGACCTGACAGTAAACTCAGATTCATCGGCGCTACCTCTATATTAATTTAACAAATAGTCGTATTTATTTACACAATGCAAAATGACGAATAATTGGCGCAATGGGATATTTAATTAATGATATACTTTTTAATTAAGGAGTATAATGTGCAATTTATCACAAAAATTTAAAGTTAACCACTGATCCGATTTTCGCCTAACGTCGAAACCCCCGAAAACCCCGAAATGTAGTATATTTTATATTTTTTTGATAAATTTCGCATTTTACTTCTTCATTATGCACAAATAACACTTGTTTTTGCAAGAATATGAGGATTTTAGGTATAATTTATGTTACATCATGAAATAAACGTCGAGTAATATAAAAAAGAAAATAGTATTTCGTTTTTAACAAAGGACATACTTAATTACACATTCTCAATATTTGGGTAATCAAAATACAAATTAGCATGCGACCACTTGTAGGGATTATTGGGAAGATAGCCGTGACCCAGATATCGCAGCATTTCAAACATTTCCCGCTCTCTACGAGGAAAAAACCATTAGGGCGACCACTGAACATCTCACATACCAACACACCACACTCATCCCAATTCAACCAGACGTTCCTTGAAAACCACTTCCTACTCCCTGCGTCACTACAACCGTCAAACCCCTCACCTTTTGCTTCCTACACTTTAACCGAGTTCCTCCTAGACTGGCGTCGTCTTCGCCCCCGACACCCTCCCCCCTACCTTCGTCTTCTTCTCAGTTCCCCCCTCCCTTCCCTCGACACAGCATTTCCTCGGGCTCCGAATGCCGGAACCCTTTCGTCGATGGACTGACTGATGGGGGCCATTAGGGGCGGCTCTGATGGAACTCGTGTTTGTCGCTTCTACAAGTATTCCCGGGCTCTCCCCCTCCTCCCTCACCTCGTCAACTTCCCTCCCTCTATCGCCGCGTTGGCAGAGCACACGCTCGCCCCAGCCTCTTCCCTCTCGACCCCTCGTTCATTCGTCAAAGCTGCCAAAAGAGGAAGGGGACTGCGGGGGTCGGCTGCTCCTGGTACTGGGGTGGGTGGTTGACAACAGCGGGTACACGCCAACCACCCCGGCGGCGGCGGCGTCATCCTCGGGTTTCAAGGAACAGAAAAGGAATGCGGGAGGGGAGAAATATCACGAGAAGATCCATTCGCTCTCGTCATCTCCGTGTTAAATGGGGAAAAATCCCATAATCCTGGCATACATATATCCCCAATACAATCCAGTCAACTGCACCTCCAATTTCCTATTTTGGCTACCTAACCAGATTTAATTTCGGGGTGGAAAATATTCCGAGCATTTTTAAGTTTCAAATTTTTACGCACCATTACCTTACGTAGTTTTTTGACGGCATTTTACCAGTTTGGGGAAAAACCTTCGAACCGATTTATTTAGTTCTTTATCCATTAAAAAAAAATTTATTAAACTATCGATGGAACCTTTAAAAAGTTAAAGTTTTCCTTTCTTTTCCCCTTTTCCCACTTAAACAGAAAAAAACACCACGCCATTTAGTCTTTTCACCAAAGACCGCCATTTTGAAAAAAGTGTAAAAAATTATGCATAAGAGAGGTACGAACCATAGATAAAACTCTATAGAACATTAACGTGTTATTCTTTTTTGTTTTAGATATGTAACCTTCAGATTCTTTGAGAACCATGGCAAAGTTCACTCATGGACCAGTCCTTTTCGGCGCCATTTTGTATAACAACACTAATTATTTTTTCTAAAACAAATGTTTTGAAGTGACATAAATAAATACTCATTCAAACCGTTTATTTTTTGAACGATATCCTTTTTTGAATCGAGAAAAGTATTGCTGATAAATGGCTAAAAAACGATGCTACAAACGGTAAAACCCCCTGAAATCACTCAACTATTACAGTGCATGATTTGCGCTTCCATTAAAATCATCAATTTTTATGATTGAGAAAATTTCAGACTGATATTTTGGGAAAATAAATATTAATTCCATGCACAAAAAGGTTAATTCACATGATTGAAGTTGACTGGTCAAAACTATTCCAAAAATGGAAGCCTGCCTTCGATTCCCGAGCTTCCCAATCTCTAAAACTATGGTTAATCCTGTCCGGTCAGCAATTTGCGGAGTTAACATTTGCTCATATAAGGAACTCAAACACATCTAAGAGCCTATTTTTGGGAATGTAGTGACTAAAGCAATCGTTTCAATCCAAATGTCACAGGCTATAAAATACGCAGAGATTGTGATTCTCCGTCGAAATCAAGATCTTTCCATGTGCATTTCACTAGTAGCAATCTTTCCACTAGATGGGACTTATGGGCGGGCTGTGGACCCTTTGGCGCCTCTCTTTTAGATTAGATCAACGAAAATACAGGGTTTTTCACAACCATCTCTCCTTTTCCAATATTAACCCGCTTTCCTAACCAACTCACATAGCCTAACTTGCAAATGTTGTATCAGTTGTAGGTTGTCTACCCTAATTACTGCAGCTAAGATACTAACAAAATGACTATTGGATTTGATAGGGCATTAAATTCAAACCGACCCGGAAATTGTCTAAATAGTTAAAATATTACGTTTTGGAGGCAAACTATCGAGGCGTATTTACAGATTCGCAATGGCTAAAGTTTAAGTAAGAAACTAGGAAGTTTGCAAAAGCTATCTAAACTACTGTTTAAAAAATCTACTGCGTTCTATTTTATCAGAGCTCAATAGCGATACAGGATAAAGAGTAGCTCTATAACGCTATCACTGATGTCGTGATTTGCGTTACTTTATTACAGGCACAATGGTTCGAAATAGTAAATTTAATAAAATACTAAGTTCATCGAATGCTTTGCATTACAGGTTGAATTCCCATCGTAAGCCTCAATTTTTCTGTTGAATAAGCCAATTTAAGTCGGAAGCAATTAGGTTTCCTGACCTCAGTTGCAATTCGTTGGGTTGAGATCTCAAACTCTAGTGTCATCTCGATGTTTTAAGATATTTTAGAATTGCGAAGACTTAGCAGATATAATTTTGTTTTGGCGTAAGTAAAAGGTCTATACCGCTCCCAAAGGAAAAAATGTATGATACAATCTCAACGCAAATACTGAAATTTAAATTATCTTTAACGCAGCTTAATTCCAAAACAGAATTTTCCCATGCAGGAAATTTTGCTTTTTATACCTAAATATGTTCAAGTAATAACTGTGGAAGGCATGGGATTTTAAATTTATACCAACGTAAGATGGGTACCCGAGATATTGGCGTAAAGAATAATTAACACAGGGTATTTACGCTCTCAGGCACCAATTTATGTTAAGGAAAGTGATAAAGAAAGCACTTTAATAACAAGAATGAGGTAGATGTTTTAACGTGGCTTGGTTCATTAAAATAATATTAGCAATTACTTTATACTTTCCTTTCGTTCAGCAATTTCTCTGAAGCTACATAAAATTTAGAGAGAACTATTTCTCATATTGGATTAAATATTAAGAAAAATTTACGATGAAAAGAAAAGAAAACAAGCAACTACGCAAAATCATAGAATAAGACAGGATAACGAGAACTGCAGCAGTTGCCAGATGAATAGCTGCACGTGAAAGGGAGACAAAATGTATCACCAAAGATTCATGAAATTTGCTTACTTAGGGACTCAATGGTCAAGCGCAAGTAGAACCTGAAAATCAAAATAAATGTCCGAAAAAAAGCGAAATCGTGAAATTAGTGGCAATCAAACATTGGGCAAATTTTGAAGGTTTGCTAGAATTCCTTTAACCCTCTATCACGCTGAGTGACCTGGTGGTAACGAATAGAAGAGTTTATTTTTTCTCTGATTAGGTTTCTTTAAGTATAAATGCCTTTGTGACGGTAACGAAAGTATCTGTCTCATTCGTAACTCTTAGTCCCTGATTCTCTCACGAGTGGGATAAAATGTGAAATTTCTTCATATGGTGAACGAAAAAATCCAAGTATAACTACCTAACGGAAAACGAATTTGAAGAAGAGAGAAAATTCCTTTCGCAAATTGGGCGGTCAGAATATTTTATATAACAAAGGCGAATTGTCATTTAGCGCGTGTAGACGCGTGGACACCAAGGTTATTCGAGGGCAGAGCACAGGAAGACGGGCGAAATCCCCAAGAATCACGCTAACCAGAGACGCTGTAAACTAGCCGTTCCAGCCGCGACATTAGAAGCTTCCAGCGCAGATTGCATTCGCGGCCACTTGGTTGGCTATTTGCTGAACTCTGTCTATACGCACGGTCAACTGTACTTAACGCAGGTACGTTGTATGTCAACTGCTATTTCTGAGGGAGGAGTTGCCTGTTCCGTCCAATCCCTTCATGTTCAGGCCTATTCCACCAACTTCACGACTGAAGTAAGTCATTTGTTAAGATACGCTTAATGTAATAAGTCTTTCTATAAGGTTTCCTCCTTCAGTTTCTAGGTTACATTTCAATGAACTGATATTCCCCATAATAACGGTCGATGTGTAATGTAAGCTCCAAACTGGTCAACAATAAGTTTAATGTCAATGGTGCTACTCCAAGGTAAGACATAAAACTTCCATTTCTCATATGTCATGACTTATTTGAATATTCTGCGTAGGCAGTGGCTCAGGTTTGGCTCGGTAGAAAGTTTAAATCATCTCTTCTTGGGGTATTTGAAACCTTTTATACGCTAGCCTCGGGCATCAGGGCGTATATTCATATAAAAGTATTTGGTGCCCAGATGGCGAGCAATAAAAATTCTACTTTTTAACGTAATAATTGGAAACAATAGAAACACACAACATATTATAGTATAACCGCCTGAAGTGTTATAATAATTTCATTGTTCATTATGAAAATTGTGGTGTATAATCAACAAAATATGATGAAAATTTGTAATAGCACTGTTCAATCGCTCCTGGGAGTTAACAGCAGGCGTTGAAATGTACCTATTAATACTGGGTTGCGACGCAGAATGCAGGCGCAATCTGACCTGACGGTAAGTACTATACAACAAACAAGAGATTTCCTACCTAGGGTTCTAAACCAAATAAGCATAAAGTAATCCAAATCCAGGGTAAGTGGCACGGGAATATGACATATAAATTTGGCAATGGTCTTCCCATTTAAAGATCGAAATTCAAACACTTCCAATGGAAAGTTCTTACATACAGCAAACGAGTTAAGTTACTAATCAAACTAAGTGAAGGTTATTAATTTATGCGGGATGAAGACCTGATAGAAAAAAGTATATTATCCTCCACAAGTTCCCAGTTTAAGAACTAGGAAACATTAATTCAATAGTCGAGTAAATTAGCCAGATTACAGGCGTGTGTCGGTCAAACATTCATACAGCCTTTTTGGTGCTATGTTTCACTTGTTCTAACACTTGAGGGAGTAGATGTTCTCTATCTTCTGAAAGAATCTAGTTTATTCCGCCAAGATAAAGCGTTTATATCTATTGTGAATAACCCCATCCATTGTCGTTACCGTTTACGTTGAGATTGCCAGAATTTACGTTGTAGCATGATTGATAGCAAAGCATGTAAAAAATAGCCAGCTTGGAAATTGTATAAAAGATTCAACCTATATTTTGCCCTTCTAGCTTGGAGAGATTCCCACCTTTACAGATCTGAAAATTAGTTACACCGCTGATTTCACACTGTCATCACTAATATAAATTCCCCTTGCCGTAATAAATCTATTTCGGAGATAAACCCATATACACACTGATCCTGATCCAATAGGCTGGGGATAAGTTTTCAATTATAGTATAAGGAATCAAATGAACGATGTCCACAAAATTGCTCTTTTACCGTTCCGTCATAGTTCTCTGTAATTGATTACCGAATTGCAATGTGCCGTAAGCTAAGCTCAATTTTTTCCGAACTTTATTCCCTTAAGATCCCATTAAGCATTCCTAATTTCTAAATCCAGTTTCATTAATGGTGTAACTTTTATTACAAGTATTTTTAAAACAATTGCCGCCGGAATTGATGGGAATATTCTCCAGCGAGGCTGCGTCACCTGCATAGTGTTGATACTGGCTGAGAACCAACACTACTTAGTATTGATGCAACAATAAACTAAATGAATGAAATAGGTGACAAGACGATCGTTGGTAAAGGTTTAAAAGACCTAGCACCCCACTTTAGACACCAAGAGCTAACAAAACATTACTTTAGGAGAATATGTACATGAAATGAATGAATGCCGAACTTCATCGACGGCCATTTAATAATCCTACGATTTAACACCGTCTTTTTAATGGCACTTCAGCATGCCAAATTTTTCACGATTAAAAGAAACTTTGTCTACTTAACGAAACAGTTGATTCCATGTTTTGTGGATTATGAATAGTTTATTTTACAATGTTTGAGAGCAAAGACTAGATAAGTACAGGGACATGTTAGTAAATTAAGTATAACATGGCATCTAAGCAAGCGAGCGCGTGGAAATTTTATTTATATCCAGCGCCCATCGCCCCCGTCCACTCAACCAACTGCCGGACGGCTACTTGCCTCCGTAAGGGAAAAAACTTGCTTTGTGTGTGATTTTGAGCTGGTGAGTTATATTCTTGTATCTCATTTCCATAAGAATTTAGGGTTAACTAACTTAACTTAATGTAATTAATATAGTACATTTATGAAGAGCAATCATTTGACTTGATTTTTATGAGTTCAAATTTTGGTGAATTTGAAACTGACAACTGTAGGTCAGGTTAGATGATAAATATGGTGACTGGGAAAGTTCGTAAAAGAAAATGATCAAAAAAGGTAAAAATAAGCTAGAGTTGCTTACCGTAACAGAAAATTGCGAAAAAAGAAGAAATTATGGCTGTAAAAGAGAAAAATAAATAAACGTGCATGGAGCCTTATAAGAATTCAAAATCAGAAGTTAATTGGATTTGAGGCATAAAATGCAAAAAAAATGGCCACATGAATGCTACGTTTAGGGAATAATATTGTTCTGTCGTTTTACTAACAGTAAAACAGATGACGATGATTCCATCTTTTGAATGATTCCATAATGTGTTAGGCTAACATGCGATTTATTTCATGGGAAAGTTTTCTGTATTTATCCCAAGAGCCTTTACACAAGTGTACGAACATTTTACAGCCGGTGTACCAACTTGCACACGTTGGTACTCATGTACTCTTTTAGGAAACATTATTTGTAAAACTTCACTGATAATAATTATTTAGTTAGCGTTGCTTTTTTATGTAGTTGAAGTGATTCAATACGCTAGTATTATTGTTTAATTTAAAACAGTTACAGTTAAAAGTATAAAATTCATAAGACAAAAGTGTACCCAACCAGCCCCGGTCTCCCCCACTGAAATGGTACGCTTAAGAGTATTAGGTGTATCAGATATAAAACTATGGGAAACACATGAATCTAGCTGATTCTCACAAAATTTGCGTATGAAAGGAAATTATTACGTTTTTGCGTAATCGAGATGTAACGAGATGTTGCATGATTTTACTGGCAAATGCCTTTCACGCATTCACCCAAGGTTAGGTTTAAAAAACAGGCCTGAAGTTACTAACCTCTTTCAGAACGCCGCTGTAAACTTTTATTTACTAAAATGTTTATTACAGGGAAAGAATTCCTGCCAATAATCGTTAGATAATTGGGTTTTACAGGAACAGAATAGAGTTGATTTTAGTAGTTTTTGCATAGGCATATTAAGGATTGTAAAAGGAGCTGTGATAACTTTAGTGGTGCAGTGTACAGTGCTGCACAGATATAACTGATATTAACCTTTCCGATTGTTAGCGGCAAGGAATTAATGTTTTCTATCGGTAAGGAAGACAGTGCATCGAAATTTACGAGACAAACGAGCTTTGATTTACCTCAATCAGACATGTATTAGGATATAAATATGAATCCACAAGGACTGCCTGGGCCCAATGGAGTGAAAGGGAATTAATTTTGCAAAATTCAAACAAATTTCCCAAAATGAGCGAGAAAAAAATGCATTGTGGTTCGGATTAGCAATATCCAGTTAATATAAATTGCAAGATGACGCATAAATTATGCTATCTTGAGTTCTGGTGATTTATATCGCATTAAATCCATTGATTAGCTGAATTGAGAACTGACGATGAGAGAATGTGTTAGCATCAGTTTTCACACAAAGAAAATAATTAACTAGAGAATACTTCAAAGGAAAACTAGTAAACTCCTTTATACAAGCCAGGAAACTGAGCTGGGTTTCGGGAACAAGTACTTATCGTATCAACATTAAAAGGGAAAAAAAGGGAAAAAAAGAAAAGGAACCGTACGTCGGCACAAAAAATAAGCACAAAAATTTACATGCCATCGTATACGAGTACTTATCGTATCAACATTATCACACGCTTCCGAAACCTAGGTCGACTTGATAAATACTCCGTGGACATGCATCATTATTTTCATATTTATTAAACTAACTCTGTTACTCATTTCCGAAATTTTGCGCCTAATACTGTGGAATTTGGGCTAACCAAAGAGAGTGTAAGAGGGTACATCACACGAATCCACGATCGAAAGGGAAAAAAAGAAAAGGAACCGTACGTCGGCACAAAAAATAAGCACAAAAATTTACATGCCACCATTAGCAGACATTAAGATGCAGGATAGGGACTTCGCCTCGCACATCACTCCGAGCACGCGAGGAGGGATAAAAATCCCTCCGCTGCAGGCGCCTCCTAAGCGCACTTTACTCCTCGCCTTGCTGCCGCGAACTTACTCAGGAGAGCTAAATAAGAAAGAAGCGAGATGCCCTCTCATCTCCTCTCCACCCACCCATTCATTCTCTCCGCCTCTCACGCGCCTTCATTAGGAGAGCGTTCATTATCGAATCTCCCGCGCCCGGCGGGGGCGGTAGTATTTCGTCGACCACGCACCCTCGACTCCATCGCTCCACCACCACCTAACTCTCGATACCTCACTCCAACCCCCCACTCTCGGGGCCTTCGTTGTCTTTCTTTTACTCCTGTCTCTCCCCCACGCATATTCACCACCATTTTACCCCCCCCCCACTACTACGCATTCCGCCAAATTAATTGGGCGATGGCGTGTTTTTTAATTTTCTCCGCATTGTCTGGAGTGTTCAGCTGGGAGAGTGAGTGGAAGAGAAAGAGAGAAGCACTAAGAATGAGATAGGAGGGAGATAAATCGCAAGCGATGAAAACTGAATATTTTTTTACTTTTCTGGGGAGATCATGAGAGCAGTGTGATTCATTCATTTGGTTTGGCAATTTCGGATTCCGCGCGATCTCTGACAACACACTTCCTATACACTCTGACACGCACCTCACTATACATAATCGCGATTCTTCGACACGGGAAAATGTGATGGCCGATACCGGAAGGCGTCTTCATTCATTGATAAAATATTTTATTCACCTCCTTATCTCTTTTAGATTGAAACTGCATTTCCTTTACCTTATGATATTTTTCTGAAACGAAACGTTTTTTTATCATTTTTATAGCACTGCCTTGAAGATAAAGGAGCGAAAATGAGTGGGAGAGAAAGAGGGTCCAATAAATATTGAGGAAGGAGGAAGATGTACTACAAACGAATTTAGCGGGAATTCTATTCTAATTTTGGAAAGTTCAACACACAAATATATTGCTTCTACTCATTTCCTAATAACCTCAACTACCTTTTGTTGGAAAACATGCAAGTCATTTGACATATCAGTGGCAATTTATCTCACAACAATATTTTTTCAAAAGTATCAAAACGCCCGCTTCTCATGAAATTACGTTATTGGAACTGTCAACTACTTGTGGTAATCATTATATCTTTTCCTAACCTACTCCAATATAAAGACTGATTTCAATAATTCACCAGAACATTCGAAATCATAGGATATGTTCACATAAACTGATGAAATACATGCGTAATATATGCTAACTTATTAATAATTGTATGTACATACATACATACAAATCAAATACACCAATCCCTTCCGGGTAGACACAGTCACAAAATTTCACTGATAAATACATATTTATACCCATAATTCTGCTTCAATAATTTCCTCCACACTGACCTATCATTGCAAACATCTTTTGCCTCATTTACCTCCATACACTGTTTCATACACGCCATCCTGTTTTTAAGACTCCTAATATTCCTCCTCGTATGACTTTCCTCAGCCACAGTAAACTAAAAAAGACTTTTACATTTATAAATGCAAGCAATGGAAAATTAAAAAAACTTACTTTTCAGTCGTGTAACTAAAATAAGCCTAATATAGTCAATGTAACAATAAACCGAACGCTAAGACCTCTAAGGCTTTCCTCAAAAGGCGTTGGAAATTCTTCATCATAGGGAATGAGTTCCAGCTGATAAATATGCAGCAATAATGCACAGTAAAATAAATGTTTGCCCTTCATTGGATATGGACTGCCTATCACCCACTTTGATATGTGAAATACTTTATGCATCTCACCGTTGGAATATATAATATGCCAATGAAAAAGCCGCCAAAATAATGGATTCCGATGCGCAGCGTATTTCTCGTATTTTCTGAGAGGTCTTCTCATCATAATGAGGAATGCAAAAAGATCTGATGAAAAGAAATATCGTAGCAGCCATCAGCAGGAGCTTAATTGCAAAAAAATTATGTCTGATAAAGAGAATGCACCGTCAAAGGGAAAAGCGTGATATCCCTAAAGACGAGGCGCGAATGCTAGAAAATATTCTGCGAAAAAAGGGGAATACATTTTCTCCATCAACTGGTGTGTAGACTATAGCGGAAGAGGAGCAGTTGGCTAAGTTACGGGTCCGTCCAGCAGTAGAGGGACAAATCAAGTTACTATGACGAAGAAAAGAGATGTTTTCGTTGATGAAACAAAATATAAGACTTCAATTATAGTTTTAAATAAAATTTAACATTATTAATTCACTGGCAAAATGAGCTCCATCTACAATTGAAGGTAGTTTGAGCGAAATATCATTTCACCTAGAAATCAATGAATTTGGTCTCATTTTAAAGACATATCTTACTCTTCCAAACCTTACCGAACTACTTTCCGAGATTTTGTCAAAAAATACCAGCCCCTTACGCACTTCAGACAACCTACTTTTAAAAATTTGGCATTTCTAACACCTTCATTTCGTCAAAAAATTAACAGTGTGTAATTTGTCTGTTTTATCAACAACTTTTAAAAATTATCATATTATCACCGCAGAAATTTCTTCGGGATCAAGAATAGCCTTAATTTTTAAAGGAATTCTAAACTTACCGCGTGAACAAAATGAGTCAAGTTAAAGACTAATGTAGATATTTTCATTTAACTACTTACAATTACTGTCAAATAAAAATGTATTATTGCACCAACAATAATGATAATGCAAAATTATATCCAAGTGTCCCACAGCTGGTGAAATTAAAACGGCTAATTCGAATATGGCCTCTAATATGACTAGGAAACTGTCTCGCTCAAACTACCTTAAGTCTCCACTCTCGAATAGCTGTATCTTGTCAGTCATTAAGACGGCGTAGTCATTTCACCATTCGAATAACACTCCAGGTATGAACCTCTTCATGGTTCTATTATGAACAATTACCCGATATATTCCCTGGGGAGCTTAGGATTTTTTAATCTACATCTACATAATACCCTGCGAGCCGCCACATGGGCGTGTGTCAGGGGGTGTTAGGTCACCAGCCGTGTAAATATGTGAGGTTTTGGGAGGGGAAATGGTGACGTGTATGATGGGAGTGTATTTATTGGAGCTCAGTTTTTACTATGATCGCGGAAAGAATGAGTGTTTGTATCTATCTGTTCGGCAGTGTATTTCTCTTAATTTATCGCTTTTGTCAGACCAAGCGATGTAGTGAGGCGTCATGATAATTCTCTCTGTGCCGCTCTGAAAAACATTAGTTATGAATTCCTCAAAGAATCTGAGCCTAGCGTGTAGCTTTCCAGTCTCTAGGGGCTCCCACCTGAATCCCTCTAAAAGTTGGGAGACACTATATGTACGCTGGTAGCAGTTTTTAACGAAGCGCGCTGCTTTCCTTTGTATTTTATTAATTCTTTTGGTGACATGTTTATGACCAGGGTCCCAAATGCTCGCAGCGTATTCGAGGTGTGGCCTAACCAGAGCAAAGTAGCATCTCTTTTACTTTTTCATCCGAGGGTCTTCCTATTAATTAGCCACAAGACTTTTTCCACGGATAAAAGCAAATGAATTTGTAAACTTACGACGAAAGTCACTGCTGCGAAATACGGTAATGAAAACTTACGGCAGAATATATGTTTCCCCGAAGGAATGGCAGCACCAAAATTCCGCGTTTTTACGCTGCAGTGGATGAGTGCAGCGTAGATGCGCGCTGCGTCGTTGAGGAAGGCCCCTTTTCGAGCCATTGTCTCCGTGGAATTCCCCTGGCAGTTCCATTAACAGCCACTTGGCTCGGCAAGAGCACAATCCCGGCATTGCAAGGAGCGCATAATGGCTTTCGGGTCGAGGGGGCGCTGGGTGAGATCCCCAGGCATATGCGATGCCGGAGCGCGCCACCAAAGGACCGAAAACTGAGCGAGAACAACCGCGTCTCAAGGAGTTGGTGCTCAAATTAAGGAGTGCCAAACAGCTAAAAAATGAAGCCTTTTCGTGGGAGTTAAATCTAAACGTGGGAAAATATTAACGAGACCTTGGGACAGAGCCCCAAATAACCGTTGCGTCAAAAATTTCATTGCAAGCTGAGATTTGGAGAATATCAAGCTGTTCTTCTACCAATAGATGAAAGCGCGCGCCAAAATACTTACAAAAGTTTATTTTTATGAGGTTATTTTATTAATGACTCCAACGTATGTTCAAACTGAATGCTTTAATGTTGAGTAAAGTCACTGTAGACGTTGACAGCGAATAGTTTTGATAAAATCAATTAAAGCATTTCCAGGGCTTTACATTTATTCCGCAGAAGTAAAAATCCGATTTTACATCTGTTAAATTCTCAGGTATGTATAATTATAATGTCCGCTATAGCATGGGTTGGTATTAGTTAAAATGAGAGACGACTACAAAATGAAGCTTTTCTTGAAAGTTGGTTATTATGTAGGCAGGCTTAAACGAGCGAAAGGGACAAACAAGTTTACGATTAATACCCGAGTCGTCTCATTAACTAAATCGGAGAATTGACTTTAAGCAGGTTCTCAGATTATGGCGAACTTTAATAACCCAAAAGGCTTCGAGAGGCTTCGAGAGGCTTTTGGGTTATAAAAGTTCGTTGAAAAAGGCGACGGCTATTTCACTGATAGCCCCAAACGAGCAGTTTAACATGAGAATTTTGCCGTAAAACGAGAAAACTTTCGATTATTTCATTAAGCTTTTTTGAAATTCATAAGAAAAGTTTTGCTATTAGCAGCACAAATGTTTTATAATGTTTTTGAGAAGTATCTCCAACTATTAAATCTCTGCCTTTCAAGAGAAATGGTTTTCCAATTGCGACGTACTAAAAGAGCTACAGAATTTGTTTGATATGAAAAATCAATAGAAGTTTATCAATTCGCGAAAAAATCAAGTGACACTTTCAACGCTGTTCAATATTCTATTCTACAAAATAAAATACTAACAGTGCATTTGTTAAAACACCTAAAGCAGAAGTTAAAAATATATTCAGAAAATGGTTAAAACTGGAATTTAATGGTATGTTTCGTTGGAATTCATGTAACAATCAGAATCCTTCTCAAAATTGGAGGGCTATATCTGGCACTAGGCTATCAATAAAAGAGCAGAAAATGGATAATTCAGCCTCAAAAGTGTTTTCCAATGTTCAAAGCCTTCAATAAATTAGTAGGAGAGCTATCAAATTCCAATACCAGCTCAGTCATATAAAAAACAAGTGAGTGAGCAATGGGAGAGATCACGGGTGAGGATGAATTATAGTTTTGTTTGAAAAGGACCGCGAATTCCCTCATCCACAGAACTTTCGACGAGTATTTTTTCTCCCTGGAAGATCAGGGGAATATCCCATTTCCTTCCCTCCAATTTTCGACATCCTAAAATAGTTTGATGGTAGACATTTCAGGATATGGCTTGGAGAGCAACGCTTTTTCCTCACGCTGCTTTGACTGGAGTGCAACGGTAAAATCATCATATATAATGGGAATAATATAAAGTAAACACTAGCTTATCGAGGAAAAATGTTTAATTAGGAGCTATAAATAATAAAATATTATATTCTCCAGCCACAACCCGGTTCTCTGTGAAACTAGATAGCAAAATTTTGGGCGTCATGCTCCAATTTCATTAAATATTTCATTAATTTGTATTGTCATAAAAAAAGGGCCACGGTCTAATTGATATATCACAGTAGGGACGTAACACCTGTGGAATTTTGTTCTGACAGTAACGCCGGACCGATTTTACCATTCTTTGATTTACCGTAGTCACATATATTCGTTTATGCATAATTTTATATCATTCTCTACATCTGTATTTTTTTATGACTGCACCATTCTTCCAATGACTTTCCAGAAAAGATTAGGTGGCTAAGTTTTATAATCAATCATTGCGTTAAATATAACCATGAATATATATTTTGTGCATCTCACCACTTACAGCTATGCAGATTAAATTATTAATTCCAAATTTTCATTCTTTCTGACATCCGTTTTCAGTTTTATAAATATATTATTAAAGCTCAAATATATTGCATAAAGACTTAATTTTTAGTTGCACGCAGAACCGGGTGGTAGATGAAAACATTGTTTTACTTTTCGGATCAGCCATTTAAACAATAACACCCTATTCCTAAGTAAATTCATTTAATGGGAAGCATTATTATAATTTTATAAGTTTTTAATTATTATTAAAGAAATTCTAACTTTATAAATAACAACCAAACCCAATTCTTGTAAATTGTTTGTTTGCTTTCGGAAGTGCTAATAACTTTACGCCTTTTTTGTAAGGACGAGTGGATCTTAGCCTTTGGAACCAGGTGCTGAAGAAGGATGCAGAAGAAAAAATGGACGGACAAAATTAGAAATGATAGGTTTCCAGATGAGTAGAAGAGAAAAGGACCATATGAAACATCATACAGAAAAGAAGAACAACGCTGCCATTTTGCAACGCAAATCACTAAGACTTGACGTCGCGAGTAAATTGACTGCGAATGGTATGGGGAGACCAGATAAAAAAAAACCTTAGCCAGTTTATTAACTTCAAGCAGCGACAATTATATAACGAACAAGTATTACAATTAAAAACAAGTCCGTAGACTAAATACCGTAGATTTGTACTATAAAAGACGATCACATGTCATCACTCCAGCAGGTCCCTTCTCGTCCGTGGTCAGTTTCAAAAGAGAGCGAACACAGCGTAGAGACGACGCGGCGGGCGATTGAGGGGAGTCAGCTGACAAGCGCAGGAGTTGGGGGGAGTAGGGAAATCCTTGTCGAGTCGTTGATTGGCGGAGGAAATGGCGCTAGCGTTGACAAAATAAGAAATACTAGCGTGAACAGAAGAGTAGAAGAGGAAAGGACCATATGGAACACCACTGAGGAAAGAAGAACGAGATGGATTGTACACACCCTGAGATACAATGGATATGTGAAGAATATAATTGAAGGTTAAATAGAGGGAAAAGTCCCCAGAGGAAGACCAAGGAATAAGTTCATGAACCAAATAAAGACGGAAGTACATAGGAAGAGATACTGGGAGGTACTATTTAGGAAGGAAGGATTTATTTACTTAGGAGGGAACTATTTAGAATTTGATAGGGAAGTGTAAGGGGCTGCAGTCAAATAATCTTTGGATTGAACGACCAATGATGAGTGGATCTTGTAACGGATCAGTGCGGAAACGAGAGTAACTTTTGAGGAGAGAGACGCGTTCGTGGAACAGAGGGGAGCCGTAAATGACGGTTCTGCTCTCGCATAGATACGCTTAGTTGGTTTATTGGTGTCAATGATAGTTGATTACAGCATCGTCACCAGAATTGGATCAACGGAGAAAATGTCAGATCTCTACGTCACAGGGAAGTATGTAGAATTTCGATTACAAGATTTAACCTAGAAAAACTGCTGAAGCTCGATAAAATCTTTTCAAAATGGAAAAGGCATGGTTCAATCGTGCCGATAAAACTTCATTATTGGAGATATTGTTTGTTGAAACCAATGATATTAAAACCGATGAAAAATGATTAACTGGAAGAATTTGAAACAGAAATCGTACTTTTTAATGATTTTAATTATAAAGTATAAAGCTTTTTCTCGTAGTCTTGTACCTGACGATGACCTGAAGAGTCAAAATGAATTGTGCATTAAGAATTTAATTAATAATCAAAACCTGAAGAAATATCCGAGCTGTCTTTCTCATGGTGAACATCCACCGCATAACGACTGGATCTGTTGACGATTTCAGCAATAAGATAATTATGCATTTCCACTAAAAGAGCACAATATATAGCTTACTCTATGCTTGATAACATGTTTATACGCAATTTACATATTGTCTTCATGCTAGATTATATGGTACATACCTTTGTACCAAGTCATTTGCTAACGACAGCCCATTGCATTTTAGTACTTCGGTTTTTTTCATCACCGTGATCACTTAAATTGGTTCGTTAGTTCCTTTTTTAGATTAAGAGAAATCACTTGTCGGCGCCTTAAATTATTAAGACAAATGAATGAGAAAAAAACTAAAAAGCAAGAGAAATAATAATTAGTTTGTTTTTCTAATCTCTGAAAAAAACGATGTGTATCGCTTTATATTTTTATTCGGAATTTGAGACACATGAGTACAGTGATTAATATAAGAGTCATTATTTAGTGAAAACGAAACTCAGAGTCATTTCCGATGTCGCCAGGCAGAATTAGCAGAAGTAAGTAAAGTTATCTTTTTGATAGACCTTTAGATATTAGCTAATTATAAACCCAGAAGTGAAGTATCTTTGGAAATGGTAAATAACTAAGTGAAATATCTTTGGAGATGGTAATTAAGTTAAATAAATGTTAGATGAAATATACATGTCCTCATTGTTTGCCATATCTTTTCCTCGACCTGTGGGTAGGATTATTGTATCAAGCCAATATCGGCACATAATGACTTACCCTTGTTTTTAACAATAAGCCAGTATCATATCTTCAGGCATCCTCAATGAAAAGGTTTTGGTTTTTTTTTCTTTATATGGACAAGTTCTTGCTAATTTTGACACCAAAATCTTTCAATTGACAGAAAATACAAGACCAGCTAGTTATATTAATATAGGTATTTGAAGATCAAATGTAAGTTTTTTTGTTCTTTTTCCTTGGAAAGGGGGACTTCCTGTTCGAAGGAAAAGAATTGCAATTCATTTCAGCGGATAAGTAAATGCTCAAGAAATGCAAACATAATACCCCACCGTAATGTTGAAAAGAAAACGAGAGTAAATAAGACAGGCAGAAATTCTTTGTATTCTTGTTGGGAACTACACTAAAATAGCATCTAAACCGGTCGTATATCCACAGAAGTAGTAATAACACTACGAATTATCATTTTATACAACCTATCAAAACCTAAAACGATGAGTACATTACATATAATAACAGAAGTAATAGTATTGGAAGTAATTTGTTGGAATTCCTTCATAATGAAATAATGAATAACTTAGTTTTCCACAAAAGATTTATTACTGATGGTGTCGCGCAGCGATGAAACCCGGTCGCAATAAGTAACAAATCTTTTGAGGAAAACTAAGCTATTCATCAACCCACAACCCATGATAACGACTGATTTAATGCACCACAACCCATAGATAAAAAGTATCGCCAATAGAAACACTCAGACGTGCGAGTCTGCTGGCAGGGTGCAGAAGGCAAGAACAGCGCGCTTTCGACTTCCAGCGGCGATTGGTTGGAAAAGAGGCTTGGATGCGGCGCTGTGCACAGATGCGGTGGTCGACGAGTGGGACCGGAGAGGGCGAATGAGAGGTCTGAGGCGGGAGAGGGGATGAAGTTAATAGGATTATGGGAAAGATACCTCGGGTGACTGCTCCTCGTAGGGGAGTAAGGAGGGGACGGGATGAGGATAGGATGGGAAGGAGCGGCACCGAGAAGATCAAAAGGAGTGGGACGAGAGAGACCTCACCTCTGGAGAGGGAGAGGTGAGTACGATACGTCTGGTTCGAACGAATCCGACCTCTAGGTCGTGGATCTCCTGCTCCATTTAAGGAGCCAAACCTCAAAACATATTTTTTTGCATTGTGTCAGGGAATACGGCGCATATTTTTACTGTAAAAAATCTCAGTTCCCCTACCCTGTCAATGAGCGATTGGAGGCTAAGACGATTAATTCTACCTCAAATACGAAAATTAATATTTATAGTGGAAACTTATTCCGAATTTAATGTTCAGAATTGTTTTGGTCAAAAATTATTCTTATGCTACAAATATTTTTTTAAATCTTCATTGGTTGCTCAATCCCAAGATTGGTTGACTGCAGTCCTCCCTCCTTCCCTATCTAATGCTAGTTCCCTTACCTCCTGGTATCTCTTCATTTGTTTTTTCCTATTTATTTGGTCCAAGAACTTACTTATGGGTCTGTTTCTGGGGGCTGTTCTCTCTATTTGGCTTCAATTATGTTCCTCACAAACCCATTTTGTCTCAGGGTGTGTCCAATCCATCTTGCTTTCCTATTTTTAAAATATTTAATCCAAATTTAAAGGTCTTCTTTATTGGTGATTAGGGAATTAAATCAGTTTGTGTGTCCAGTGAAGACTACATTTTTGTTCAACCCCAAAACATTGAATATATACACAAGAGCGAATGTCTGCAGGAAAACAAAAGCGTGAAAATTTTCCTGAACTTGCATGGAGCAATAAGTCTAAACAATTAATAAAAATGAGAATCCAGATACAAAAAAGAAACATCAAGAAGTTTCCAACGTTAAAACCTACTAATTCACTCCCAAAAATGTCCAACATTCATACTTTCCGATTGAAAATTCTATTAGTTTTTTGCTTATTTAAATAAGTAGCGTGTACATCCCTCAGTAAATGAGCAAGTATGCAATATGTGGCCAATGCCCAAAAGAAATAAGATTATATCATGTCTCATTAAATTAGAAATGCTCATTATATCATGCGCAATATTAGAAAAGACAATCAAAGCTTGGACCCTCAGAATACATAAATAGTCCCCAGTGAAAAGTAGATTTTCCACAGATTTGGCATCAAAGCACATTCGCTATAGTGCCAATGGAAACAAAGACGTTTGCGTATCTCCTACCGTGAGATAATGTGGCACTCTTAATGGGCTCATCAAGAGCGTTAGTGTTTGCGCTGGCCTTTGTTCTCATTGTGAATTATTTCACGCACAGGCGATGAAATTCCCATGCACGTAGTTGTTTTATCACCTGAAGAGTCCGCTGCAGCGAAAAGTTCATATTTCAAGAAAGTGTACTCGCCACATTCGTGAGTCTCCACATCACTTAAATCCCCAACACACCCCGGTATTGTTACACAGATCGAATTCTGTAATACCATGATTGACCGAAAATCCTTACGCTATACCTTACGTTAATAAATCTAAATATATATGCTCTAATGCTCTATTGTAGTACTTTTTCTTCAGACGTTTTGTGTGCTGCATCCCTAAAAAAAATAATTATGTTCTCACACCCCGAGAGTAATATTTCACACCCCTTTGATGAATTATTTATTTAGCAATAAAAGCGAAGACTTCCAAAGCATATTTGAACAGTCATTTGTTAATAATATGTGAATAGAAGTGAAAAATGAAAAAGAAAATATATAGAAATCAAAGTTTCATGAACTCTTTAAAAAGAATCCTTTACGTAAAGATAAACATTGAGCTTTTACATCATATACTTATATAATACTATATAACAGTGCTATGAAGTGCGAGCAACCCCGGAAACATTAACATAAAAGGTACCAACAGTCCAAATCTAGTTATAATATGCCGTGGCTTTGCTTTAATATAAAGAAAAATTTATAAGTCACCGATCTCACAATTACAAATTGGACAAAATTAATTCATTGCCTAATCAAATTATGAAAAAATGTACAGTTTATTTAGATTTGATCGACAAACGGATCAGTCACAAAAATTGGATTGTATTGTCACATTCATTTTCAAGTGTATATTAACATTTACTATCAACACAATAAAAGAAGGATGGCTTCTCTTCATGAAATATACGTGACACCATGCGCACTACCTCAAGGATGATTAACAGGGGTGTATCGCACATCAGGAATGTATAAGTTGAAAGCGCTATGATATGATTCCAAAATAATAATGCCACGAAATTCATAGCCCGATTATTCTATATTTAAATTTTAGCTAAAGTTAAAGTTGCTCAAATGAAATTGATGTACACAACTGATATAATTAAATGTCGATGACGGAAATGAACTTACGTTTGATGCTATGTTTTACGTGGAGAATCCAAAAATCACTCACCTGAAATGAAAGAAAACATATTAGTTGGATCCATAGAAAATCTTCCATGTACATGCAAATTAACTTTTATTTACCGTGGAAAAAACAGATTTAGTTCACTGGACCATGAGCCATGAAAGTAAAGATGAAATATTAAGTTTATACAAAATTAGGAAGTAAAATTCAGATCCAAATCCATGTAAAATTTCAAAGATTGCAACACACCAGGAAAACTCCGAATAATGTATGATACCATATCGATATGTCAAATTTAATTTAGCATTCAAGCTAAATAAACCATCAGCACCTTTAATTCCTTAGACCAAGCCTAATACTGTATATAAAATCCTTTCTTGGTTGTTTTTAGTTCTAAAATTGTATGCAAATGTGCCATATTTCCAAACAATTTTAGCCATTATCTCTCCTAAATGGCGTTTGGTAATTTAAAACTTCAAAAAATATATCATTGGAATTAATTCAATATTAAAACACTGAAGTTCTTAATTATATGACAATACACTCATTAAGTAACCCTCCTGCACCCCGAGAAGATTTTCCCTTAACACTGGTTCATAATTCCTTCAAGTACACGTTAGATGTTTTTACCACACAGAATTTTGGCTCACGAAAAACCGAGATTAGACATTATCATTTTAATGAAAATCCATTTTAAAATCATTGCACTGAACAGATGATGCTCAGAGCACAATAACTTGCACGAGCGCAAATATTTACACCAACGGGATGAAAGCGCGGACGTCGTCGCGAATCGCCTTGAAATAAAGTGTCTTGGTGTTTTAACAGGGTAACACCACCCTCCTGCCTTCAGTACTTAACCCATTGTGATATCCGGATCCGAATCCCGGTCAAGGCAAATGATTTGCTCAGATCACATTTTATCCATTTGGTCTATATCTGACAACTGTTTGCAAAAATGACAAAGAAAAAATACATATATGAATTATTAAAAGATTAAATAAATGTGATTTTTAGGAATTCTATATTTCAAAGGCAAGAAAGAATACAATAATAATTAATCAAATAATCTCTAGAGAGAAATTGACACATTTTGAGGACAAGATTTTGGGTAAAGCAACGCACCTTGTTGAAATATTTTGAGTCATGACTTCAACAGTTCTCTAGTTCCCTTACCAGAGGTCCGCAAGGTTTTTAATTAATTACTGAATTATTTTAAGAGCAAAGCTTAAACAAAAATTTCGCACGAAGATTTTCGCTTAATTGTTCTTGTCAGATTGCTTTCCATAGTTATACCTTGTAGACAGCTGGTAAAGGCATGCACTAGAGAATTGTTGATGTCACGACTCATCATATTCAAACAAGGGGGTTTCTTTTTCCACAATCTAGAACTCACGATGTGTAAATTACTCTCTTGGTACTGTGTTATGTATTATTAAAATATTATTGCTTGCTTCTGAAACATGGCTCACTCAGGACTCATTGGAATTGAAGGCAGATGGTGTCTATTCTGAAAGTCAATTTTTTTGTTCCAAGCCTACGCGCGGCGTCGCTAATAACCTAAAACAATTACGCCGAGGTGCACGAGGGAAGAGCAGCGAGTAAAGTGCACAAGGTGTTGCTGGCACGGTAGCCACTGGGTGGAAAGGTCTAGAGGCGAGCGGACGGCTCCTCGCCGCGGCTGCTGATCAGATTATGCAGACGACCTGCCGAAACTGCACCCTCTCGCAGCATTCGGGCCGATGCGGTAATGAAATTGCCGACTGCGGACCCGCTTCCGCCGCCGCCACTGCTGATTTCGCATTCCGCCGTCCAAGAGGTCTCCTCCGCCGCCTCTTCTTCGATCCCATCGCCACTTGATCCCGAACGCAGCCGAGGACGTTAATTTCCTTCGTGGTTGTTACTTTTCCATTTTCCTGCCGCCAGTCCCATATCCGCTTCATTTCTCTCTGAATTATTTCCCGATTCTGGAGGTTCAGTGAAATGCTGGGTATGGTCGCGCATGAGGGAATCTAGATTACCATTGAGAACAATTATCACTGTTTTTAGGCTTCACTATGTAGATGTCTTGACAAGTAATATTCGAAACTGATATAAAATAGTGTGTATTTTCTATAGTTAAGGGATAAGTATTTTATTTCAAATATGAGAATTAATCACAAGCAACAGGTATAGTATTTCACATAGACATTTTTAAAAATGACAGAATTGTATTAGTGCAATATCAAGGTCAAGTTCAGTGCATTTAGCAAGCCTTAGATACCAAGTAAATACTCCCAAAGTTAACATTTATCATAATCAGGTTTAAACAAAAGATTAAAGGTAAGATTTTTACAATAGAAAATATATAAAGTTGAAACACAAATATTGAAATAGGATCATTAAAACACACACAAGAAACTATCAAACGAACATATAGCCAATACCAGGAGAGTAAAATAATAAACAAGTACGACAATGGAGAGAAGGATTAAGGCTGAAGCAGGGATAAGACGCGTAAATGGGAGCAGGAACAAATAAAATCAATTAATCAAATATTGGCCAAATACAGGTAGAACCTGAGGAATTTAGCAACTGGAAGCTTGCGACGGTGAGGAATTTCCAGTTAAAAAAAGGAAATAGGCGGATGAGGCTGGATTTCCGACGTGGAAGAGGATCAAGAAAGGGAAAGGAACCACGAAAGATTAGCATTGTGCAAGACGTAGATTAGCGATAAGTGCAACGATTCAAGTTAGGTCCTATATTTGTTAACTGAAGATATTTACAAATAAAATAACAAGGATATATCCAGAGACTTGAATTAAAAACAAGGGGCCAGCAGTTCCTCATACCAATTTGAATTGCTTGTAAGAAAAAGAAAGTAGCAGAACATTTATTGTCACAAATTGAACATGTTCTGCTAATAAAATATAATTAACTCTTGGCCCAGAATACTTCTTAGTGCATTAATTAGCAAAATAAACATTTTAATAAATTTATTCAAATATTTTGTACATGAATGTGCGCATGTTTATGTAATATAATCAGCTTATATCATGTTTCTCCAGACTGAGGACCTGGTCGGGGCAATTTAGGTAGGTAAGTGAGTTGAGGACACGAATTTGACGTAAGTTTAAGGAAGTGACCACGGGGAAGGTTACAGAATCAACTATGGGGATTCTGAGGAGAGATGTGAGTTAAATATTGTTAAAAATAATAATAGGTATGGAGCGTGGCGCCGTTCGGCTCCGAAGTTAGGTCATTAGAAAGACAGGATATGAAGCCAGGAGCAATTTGAAATGCTGATTTAGAGGTGATTTTGTTGAAGTAAGTTACGTAGCTCCAAAGACGAACGAGAAAGTAGCTGAATAATGTAGAGAAGAAAGAGTGCTGATGGCTAAGTTGTGTGTTAGTGTGTGTGTCAAGCGGCGAGGAATTTCCGAATATTGTTATAGGATGGAGAATGGTGGGGACAGAGGGCATGAAAAACCTAAGCCCGTTACCCGTTGGCTAGCAAGTAATACGAGGAAAAGTAGAAAAAAATCTGCTCGACTAAGTTCCCAATCAATGAATATTGAGACACATTGCTGGAAGTTTTGTGGGTAAGCAGGAGATTATGGCCAGTTCTCGGTGTAATTAATGTGATAATACTCAAATGACACAAAAAATAAAAAAATATGGACTATAAAACAAAATAATATGTTGAAAAATATGAAATATAATTGTAAAACTTAATGATTAATAAATAAGGAGATGGTGAGAGCATAAAAGTGTGCCCATACAGCACCCTATAATAAAAAATATAACAAAACACTCAAAGGGCGTGCGTTTTTGATTTCAACATTCAGGAGCTAAAAATTTACTTTTCTTGTGAAAACTGGCAGGTATCAATTCTACCAACGCAGAAAGAGAGAGTAAAAAGTGGTGCAGTTAATTGAGAGTAGAAAATAAAAAGTAATGACATTTAAGGCGCGCAGTATCAAGGCAGGGCGAATATCGACAGAATGAGGAGGCTTTTTCAACCTGAAATACAGCTAATGATCCATGCCTATGTTCATGACACAGTCAATGTTTTATGAGTTATCCAAAGACTAAAGGGTGGCATGGAGAAAAAAATATAGGCAGAATAGGAAAATTATTTATTTCTGAACTGTAATAGACAATATTCGATTATATAAATCAATTTTTGTAATAGTTCGTAGTTCGATTGTAAATTTATTAAATTTAACAAGAAAGACAACAAGATTGGTTCTTCTTTATTGTATTGCGAGCATTCTGTCACAAGGGATTCTACATCATCAATTTTTGGAGTGACAGTCTTCTTACACTTTTCATAGTATTTTATCTGCAACTGATCTATTTATCAGAGAAGCTAAGAAAATCACAGGGAAATCCACTCAGAATTCCTTTAATGAAAAACCTTCCACGTTCGAGCATTTACTCAGTAAATTTCTTCAATTTAACGGGGATAACGGATGTGCCTAGAATCATTTACATCGAAAACCCTGGCTCCATTAGTAGAGAGTTTTTCACTCACAACTAATATGACAACCATTAAGAGTCAAAACCACTTGGCCCTAAGAATCATTATTTATAGATTATCACCTCAATTCAGCATCAATTGAGTGGCCATCATCAATTCTCCATTTTTGAGGAAGTCTAAATTTACAAAGCTATTTTCTCATTAAGACACTCTTGAGATTCATATTTTCACACCATAATCAATATAAATACATATTTAATGAATAAAAAATTGAGAATAAAAAATTAATAATTTTACCTACGTACAAGAGAATTTCCGATTTGATCATACCTCTGAACATAAAACGTGAATAGAAAATTCACATAATAGTATACAATTGTTTAAGTATGCATTATGTTTTCTTCGAAAAATGGGAAACCTCAGCAGTATTACTGCAAATATATTTCATAAGATATAAGTTCATAGTACCTCTCAAATGATCAAATTTTTGTGATTATTGGTTATCATTCTTCTAGATTGTTCATGAATAAATTGGCAACTCGTAATTTTAGAATGCTTGACCCCGAGGGCCTTTTTTCATTTTAAAACGTTATTAGACGTTACCTCAACGGAATGGCTTATCGGATCCCTTCCAGAAAAAAATTCTAAAATAGCAAAAACTAGAAAAAAGCAAATTACAAATGAAAAGGATTGCGCAAAATACCATTAGCAAACAATTCCCGTGATTTAGAATAAGCACCAATGAGAAAAATCACTTTCTTTAGTACATCATTTGCAAAAATAACCCGGTAATTTTCTAAACATTTCATTCGAGCCTGCTTTTTAAAACATTAAAATTTAAGGGTCTCAATGGAACAGCCACATCGACGGAAAGAACCTCCATCACTTACTCACCTTCATCACTCATTCACTCCGAATTTTACTATGCTCAATTTGATGAATGTTACATCATTTATCTTGGCCAAACTGGCTGTAATTTTACATAAGGAATTAAGGCGCACATTCTTGCTTCCATGGAATCACAGCTTGCCACGCCTAGGAACTAATGGAAATCATATTCATGGGAAACGGCCAGCCATGATGGAAACATTGGCTTCCACTCAGTCATCGGAGTTAATCATTATTGAGCTCGGTCAGAAATGTGTCCGGGTGACAGCATGGACGAAATGATCTCACCCGTAGAAGTACGTCATATTAAAATATTGAAACAACTCAGAATTCCCTTTCCACATTTGAGCTAGCCAATATCCCTTACACTTTCACATCCTGGGTATCACGATATGTTTTCAAACTCTACATCGATTCCTTTCACAACCCAAGACTTTACTTGGGCAACTAAACAAAATCAGAGGTAAATCACTAGGAAAGCATACCTATCTCCATCTATGAGGATGGGCCTCTTAACCTCCTCTCATCTTCACCATCTCTCAACATCCTCCTTTTTTCTGAAGTGCATATGTATGTATTTTTCTCTGAGGTAAAATATTTATGCTGTACCTTATGATACTACAACGAGTGAAACCAGTCATTCGCTGTTGTAGACGATGAAAATGTTGTTTTTCTACATAATTTCAGGAAAAATGAAAACTTTTACACGATAAACCATTTATTATTCATCGTACAATTAACAGTGACATAACTGGTATATTCACCACTAAATAAGCAGGAATCTTAGTGCACATCAATAATGCACAATAATTACTGTTCGCACCCTTATCACAAAAAACCAAAACATAAAATGGATATAAGCCTCAGCATGTGGTAAATATTTTTCTTATTTCGGAAAGCAACCATTGCCATGAAATTCATCGATCGAATAAAGGTTGGTGTTAACTTTATGTGGAACTATTTTCGTTAAGACTCCATAGAGTAAATTTTAGATTGCTTTTGTTATTTTTTCCACCACTGAGCTTAAAACCAGACAAGCACAGAGACCTATTCAAACTTTTAACATGCTAGACAAATAATAGAACAGTTGTGGTAACAATTATTCTCAGAATATAGTCCTCTGAATTTCGTTCGCTCTGGCGAGACAGAAATATACGCTCGTACGGACTAAGAGCTTCATGAGGCCATTTTTCATGGGATAATTCCTTCCGTGGAAAGCAGTATTTGGGTGAATGCCCTTCAACATCATTTATTAAACTCATCCAGGCATTTTCCACTGAGGAGAGGAATGAAATCATGCAAAGGAGCAAGGTAAAAGACGGCAGCGAGAGGGCAAGAGCGAAAAGGTGCCTTAGATTGGGAAGGAGATAAATGCCGGTCATTTATCGAACCCATTAGCGAGTCAGAAATTCAAGAAAATAGCGTTTAATGGATTACTTTTCCATCGAATGGAAAATGCGACAGACACAAACGACATTTACGGCACCGTACCAATCAATCACTTGTTCAGACGTTAGTATAGTCAATTGGCAACACTACTATTGCCATAAAATATTATCTATCATTCAGTAGGTGAAAGGTGAGAGATTTTGTGATTTTCAGTTTATGACGTGCAGAAGTTAAAGGTGAACATAACATTTAATTATTATAATTGACGAGGTCTGGAAAACTTTTAAATTTTAAGGAGGTGGTCTCCACCCAAGTGAGGGTATATTTTATATATTTTTTAAATAACTTTTATTGGTTGTACCCGAAACCAGTTATAGAACCAACCTAAACTTGTAGACCCTCCCACGATCTTTAACGTACCTACTGTAAATAGGAAATATAGTTCTTATAGGAAATCTTATGGGCACAAATAAAACTGTAATGTATTTATTTAGTGATTAGTGAATGGATAACAGATATTTTTCGTATGTTGTACTGGACAGCATATTTAATTTCCTCACCTGATAACGTACCTTACATATTTATGGAATACCACACATTCCAATAGTTTACGAGTTTATCTCACCAGTAGCCGGCTAACCTGCTTTTATTTGAAACGAATTCAAATTACCGGATACAGGAATTTATCGTCATACTTTCCCTAAATCATACAAACGAGTATATGGCAACTTCGATCGTTTAAAGGGATAAATTATATGGGTCAGCTACGATTGCTCTTATTTTACAGATGTTTGCCACCGGTTTTATGTATCCCGAAACGAAATACAATCTTGTTGGCCTATTCAACAATAAACGCACACTTGGTAATATTTAAGAAATACATTCTAAATTGTGTTTTTGGAAATATATTCGTAGTGTATCTTGACTGGACAATTACTTGCCCTGCAGTTTCTGTGTCCTCTAATCGCATGTTTGAGAAACCTTTCATGAGAATGCCACAACCCTGAAATAGGCAGTGGGCATAAATTTGGCCAAAATAAAGCATTTCGACTGACACATGAACTCACTGAATTTTTCCAAAAACTTTCTTTGTCAATTCGATCATACACTGAAGTAGAATTCCGATTTTCACGGGATGCGTAGCAAAGGATATTTAATAATATCTCCATATGGAAAGAGTATAAACGAATTTCAATTATTTTTTTGTAAGTAATGCATGAATCAAAAACTAAAAATTGTGTTTTAAAGAAAACTACACCACTTATGCGCAACACTATTTAAGTTATAGATAGATGATTGTAATAATATATCTCCTATGGTTTGCGAGTTAGCTTTGTGGGATTTTGTTCTCATTAATGAGTAAAATTTAATATGCTTAGTATCCTCAACATTAGTTTAACGGCAACAACCCCAAGTCTAAAGGTATCAATGTTTTCAATTACTGACGTTCTTAAAATCAATTGGGAGGATTTAAGTGAGTTTATAGAGTATAGAAGAAGAGAAGAAGAATAAAAATGGGTAGAATTTGGAAAAACTATATGGAACTCTATATAGGACCACCTACTTTCGTGTTATCATTGAGAAGATAATATATCTTCATACTTAAGATTGGAGAGATTTAACCTCCATATAATATCACTGAACTGTTTAATCGGTCGGAGACAGTTACCAATAGACTATCGTGGCATTTACAAAACTAATTTAATTTCATTCCGTAATATGAACAATATTGAGCGTAAACATTTTATACAAATCATATTTCTAGCATAAATTAGGGTCTTCACAGCTTTCTACGACGCTCTCGTTGAGATTTATTTCAAGAAGGTGGAAATAAATGACGTTGAAAAGTTTAACCAGATTCCTTTCACCATGTTTGAGTCCACTCGTTTTGATGCAACGGAAATTGACCAAAGCACGAGCCTGGTGAATCCGCCTTTACACGTACGTCGATTCTGATAAACTCGGCCGAAGAACTCAATTGCTTTCCTAACCGTCAGACCGGCTGGAGCTCCGATAACACGACCAGCGGCAGCCTCCCCAGCGAAGCGCGTCGGACAGGCAGGTTCTCGTAGAACACATACACACAACAAGAGTCCTCTATACATGGGACACCTAGCGATTGGGTGACGCTGGTTAGGCAGTATGTACACACACTGGCTTCCGTGGTGTGTTGATATGCTGCGACCTCACTTCAACGAGCTTGTTCCTAACATTCCTTGAGGTGCTCCCGATGTTCAAAAGATAAGCCAGAAGTAGATTTCACCCTTTGTACTCAATTATTAATGAAAATTAGGCTTTAAATGATTTAAGGTAGTCCGATCGAGATAGCTCCCTAGCCATAATAGACACCATATTCGAATTATATGTTTTAATTTTACCAGCTGTAGGATACACCAATTAAATATTGCATTATCAATGGTGCCATAATATAGTTTTATATGACGGAAACGGTTAGTAATTAAATGAAAATATCTAAATAAGTCTTTAACTTGACTCATTTTTTTTGCGCTGTGTGTTTGAAACTCCTTCAAAACGGAAGGATTTTTTGTGATACCAGAGCCTACTGCGGTGACAATATGATTAATTTTAAAATATAGATGAGAAAATATACAAACTATACGATGTTAGTTTCTCTACGACATGTAAGAGTTAAAAATACCTCATTTTGTAAATAATGCCTCTCTGGATACAGGTACCATTTCCCATGTAAAAGGGCTGGTATTTTTTGGCAAATATATCCGAAAGTAATGTGGTAAGTGGTTGCATATTTGGTGTCATTATAAAGGAGAGATATTTTTCTTTAAAATGAGACCAAATTCAAAGATTTATTAGTAAAAAGATATTTTGCTCAAACTAGCTTAAATATGCTGCCTTCTAGATCTACAGTCTAAAAAACTACTCAAAGAGGCGCCGCTGGGTCGTGGAGAAGGGGTTTTAGTACTCCAACCATAAAAATGTTCTATGGGAAAGGAAAAAGGAAACGGATACAGAACTGAGCTAATGAATGAGGTAACGGTGTACCTTAAGGTCTCACTCTGCGTATATAGTAGTCACATGTGCCTCGTGAACTGGGGGAATTTTGGTCTTGTGAGGTCATCCGAGTATTCTCCATATAATTATTAAAACTTTCGCGGTCCATGTTCGGCAAGCAGTGATGGTTTTTTTTTTTGGGATAACCCGCGTCAAGATTTAAAAAAGCCAACGTTTCTCCTCCTTTGCTGGAGACCTCATCAGGGCTGAATGACCTATTTGCCTTTATTTAGCATCAATTTATATCGTCACGGTGGTGCAAGAGGAGGAGGGGGTGGGTGTTGGTGGAGAGTCTTCTAGAAAGAAGAGCGACGTCCAGACGTCCATTTTTTTGCTATTTACAGCCTTAGCGATATTGAGCAAAGTCAAAATAAAATAATCTTGGTCACCATGTAACTCTCATCAAAGAAGCACTGTGTAAAATTGCGATTCTAAGAAATTATACGAATTTCCAATACCAAAATACATCTTTTTTATAGTAGCACGAACAACTTCTTCAGTGTTACTCTAACAAGCTCAGTTGTTTTTGGTGTGAGATAAATACGCAAACGGTTATTTTGTTTGCTAAATGAAAAAGACCTAAAGTAAGTGAGGTTATTTTGTATGGTAAATGAAAAAGTCCTGAGTTAGGGTCTAATTCACGTTGAACGTCTGCTTTCATAAGAAGGAAAGACTTTGGAGCATATTCCTGATCGTTCACATAATCATCGCTATCAAAAATAACAGATTATGGAACGGTTTCCTAGAGTTCTCGCATTCTAGCAATCATTTGATAATTTTCATTCAATATTTATCATTAATGATAGGATTTGGCAACTCAACCACATGAATGATCGACATCGCGAGAAAACACTGCTATTTTCGCATACGATAATTATCGCGGCGCTCGAGAATCGACCTACTGAATATCATACCAGAGTGTATGTACCGCAGAGGCTCTGAATGCTCCAGTAATCTCTTCGTTGCTTTCGCCGTGGAGATTACAAAATAGATATTTTCATATTTAATGCCATTTACTTTGACAGGGATAAGACAACAGATACACCTCAAACGCGCTATTGTGACAACAAAATAATGTAACCGGCGATTCTATTTTGAAAGTGAATATGATGTTGAATCTACGTCCAGATGAATTTTAGTTAACGATGGATTTATCGCATTTTCATTTTAATGATGCACTATAAAGTGGCACCAAAAGATAGAATTACACGAACAATAATCATCGCTATCAAAAATAACAGATTATGGAACGGTTTCCTAGAGTCCTCGCATTCTAGGAATCATTTGATTATTTTCATTCAATATTAGTCTAATTCACGTTGAACGTCCAAATATCTAGCCTGTAATCTGTTCTACAACACCGTATTTAAAAAAAACAAACTCCTTCACATTATGTACCAAAAAACGAATAATCTTAATCAAACTCGCCGCCAATAATAAACAAGGAAAAGGACTGGAGAAAGCATGGAGGAGAACATTAGGAAGCCAAAGACTGAGACCTAATTGAAAGAATAACAGATAGATAGGATGGAAAAAGAGATGGAAAAAGAGATGGAACACTCGCAAAAGCATTTAGAAACTGGAAAGTTGGATTCATTACCATAGATTAAAGTTCCCACAATTTTAGATTTCATAGTTCTTGGGCCAAAAGTGTAACATTTAAAATATAGGCATAATTTTGGTTAAAGTCACACTCGTTTGTTGAATTACTTCGGCGACCAGACCACCTTCTTCAGTAAGAGAAAAGTTCATAAATCGACGCCTAAAAAATATACAAAAATCAAACCTTCACAATTATATTTTAAAATATGCAGAAATGATCTCCTGGTTCTCAGTTTAAACTTTAAAATTACTAATTTTTTAAGCTATCCGGGACTAGCTACGGAGTCCCACTTTTACAGAGTCACCCGCAATACACAAATGTGCGAAATTCCAAAGAGAAAAAACCATCCGCCTTGACCGGGATCCCGGTCAAGGCGGATGATTTTTTCCTCTGTGGAATTTTGCACACTTAAAATTACTTTATTGTTTCGGTTGCTAACTATTCATAACTACACTCTTTATGACTGGGTTAAGGAAACAGCACTCGCTAATCTTCTTGGACACCATTTCTCATATTGCAAGACGATTAGTTCTTGAAGTTAACGTGAATCGAAGTGAACGATGGTGAACGTGTAACTGCAAACAAAAGCCATCATAGAAATTTAAATGACTGGCAATATAATAAGAAACTTGTTCCGTGACAAAAATAAATAAGGTCATTAAAGGTAAAGGAAAAAAGCGTAAAATCCACGGAATACCATGATCAATTTGCCGTGTCTATGGCGACGGTGTTACCCTGGAAATAGGCTAAGGGATAAAAGAGACACGGAAATAAATGTCTGAAGATCGGGAAGACGCAAATATGGAGAGAGTTAAAGACAACTCTACAGGCGGAATACGACGGAGAGACCCATTAAAGGGGACGGTCTCATACCTCTTTGCAAGAAGATTCTCAGTGGGCGTCACAATACACAGACCGCATCCATATTTATTCAAATCCAAGTATGACAAGGTAAGAATTGCATACCTGTTAAATAAGTAAGTCATTTTCCACATTTAAAATCTAGTGAACGATTTTTCCCCAGCACTCGTTTATTTTCAGTTTTTCACGCGATTGGAAAGCAAAGTTATTGGCGTCACTTAGAAGATTTTTTATTTAATCTTAATAAATGAACCACAGTTCATTCCTGCCATCACACCGAAACCATACCTACACTGTGAGTGGAGCAAACATAAAATCTTCAGATACAGTAAAATATCTTGGAAATACCATAACTTCTGATACATCGTGGGGAACACACAAAACATGCGGTACAGCATCAGTGGTACAGAATCAGGTATAGCGGTTAAAGAAGCTAGGATTTGCTAAGTGTATAATAGGAAAGTCCTCGGATGAAAAAGTAAAAGAGAGATGCTACTGCGCTCTGGTTATGTCATACCTGGAAAACGCTGCGAACATTTGGGACCATGGTCACAAAGATTTGACCAAAAAAATTATTAAAATACAAAGAAAAGCTGCACTCTTCGTTAGAAACTACTACGAGCGAACATATAGTGTTTCACAACGTTAAGAGGGATTAAGTTGGGATCCCCTAGAGACTTGGAGGCTACACGCTAGGCTTAGCTTGCTTGAGCAATTCAGAACTGGTTTGTTTAAGAGTGACACAGGCAATATTATCATGACGCCTCACTACATCTCTACATCTGGCAGAAGTGGTGAATGAGAGAGATAAATTGTCGAACAGATAGGAACAAAAACTCGTTCTTCCGCGCAAAACATCAATTCCCGGCGCCAGTGGTGGCGGGGTAAAGTCTTTGCCTGCTAACCAGAGGGTCGCGGGTTCCAATTCCGCCTGGGTAGAATATTCACTTCCCAGGACATGGGTTTTTGTGTTCGTCAAATGAGTTAATAGTAAGAGAGAACCTAAGAGACCTCAATTCTAAGACAAATAATTATTATTCGTGTCCTTCGTACCTTATTAAAATAAGCGACTACAATAAAAATTAAGGTCCATAAAATACACTTCCATAAAGTCCGCTTTACACGGTACAATTTTACTGTACAAACCAATGTATGAACTCTTGCATGAGGAAAATTGTACCGTATCGGTATTAAGCGGCAAATTATATGATTGTTTGAATGGCTTAGCGGGAAATAGAACCTGCTCTATTTTCATTCAGTTTCTTGTACATTCTATGATAAATTCCATTGTACAATAAAATGTACCATGTAAAGTGGCCTTACTACGCGTAACTATTTCATCTCCCAAAACCTTGTCCCTTTCAAATTTACACGGCTGGTGTCCTAACAACCGCTGCGAGTCGCCCATGCGGCGGCTCGCAGGGTAGTATGTAGATGTAGATGTACTTGCCACTCATTTCTGGAATTCCGGCTTAAATTTAACACAAGCGTATACTTCTCTGGTGGCCATTGCGTAGCAAGTAACTCACGTAAGACACTTTTGCACCCAAAAACATGGATGTATAAGCAATAGCACAATGAAAAGCTGATGCCTTTGCATCTCGATATCATACACATTTGCAAAGGCTTGCGGGATATCATGATTTTGGGTGCAGATGAAGACTCCAATTCTTTGAGATATAGGATGAAAGATTGAGGGATAGAACGATAGTGAGGCGCCGAGGGGAGATGCAATCTAGAAGCGATCTCGCGCGGCCGGATATTCGAGTCGAAAAAAAGGAAATAAAAACTCGGGCGAGGACGCTCCGCGGAAGGAAGCCAAATCCTTGGCGCTCATGCGTCAGGACTCGCGTGAATACATTATCTGAGGATCAACCGTCGAGAGGCCATCGGAATCCCACTTTCATTTCCGCAGGGGATGACTGAGCCGACTATATCCCTGCCAATGGGATTCTGGTGGACGGGAATAAAACTTGAGCCCCTGTGGACGGTCGCAGTTGACGGCACGTCCACCTCGACCGGATTGTTCTGGGACGAAAACGGGGTTTAGAGCATCCCGGTTGACTCAGAGGAAAAGAAAAAAGTTGAGACATTTCCGAAGAGACCGATATACAAGATACGGTATTCATCGTTAGCCAAACATGTTGATTGGAAAGATAATACTTAAATATAAAAAGGGCAATAAAATAGGTGTTTCTTGTCATATGTTGTCAGTTTCTTGTACCCATGAGAAATAAAAATAGGCTTTCTGAATAATGTATTGGATAGACGAAAGCTTGTTTTTTTAAAGTGTCATTGAAAGACATTAAGATAGAAGTTTAAACTCAATATAATGATACCAAAAGCGGCACGCAGAGGAAGAAAAAAGTTTTTACTTAATTGTTTTTGATGGAGGACTGTTATTGGCCAATTATGGCAAATGAATCATGAAATAGGATAAATAATAGGTGCTTTACATATAATGTTGTCAGGGCTAAATTGGTGCTTATTAAAAATAAATTAAGAATTAAGTATCAAAAATAATGATAACTTTGGATGACTCTGTTCCTGAAACATGAAAAGAATTTTTAACGTATATTTTAATGTTTTCCTGATATATTCTAGAGAGTTCATTCATAGAATTAGGCAAATTTTGATGGCTATTTCTTCACTTCTCTCACAGCATGTGAACGGTGGAGCCAGAATCAACTGATTAAAATTACATATATTTGTACGCAAATCTTATATGCGAAAATTTCTCGAATTGAAACAACATGCGACCATAGGTGTTGTAAAGCAGCGATGTAATTTGTTCGTAACGTAATCTTTCATGGATAAAATGAACGCCAATCGGTAAATATTATTTTATCCAAATATCGTCCACAAACGAAAATAAAGTTCCAATACCGGGTCCAATCCATGGTTACAAACATGCTTAGAACACATTTATTAAACAGAACAGAAGGTAATGTATTAGGAAAGGAGCGAAGTGTATACGCATTAGGAAGGACAAAAGACTGACGGTAAAATTCTCCTGATCTCAACGAAAGACGCTAAGGATTACACGGATAAAATTCAATCCGACATCTCAGTACAATAGCACAAATACCGGTACCACGAGGAACTAAACGGGGATCTTTTGCGCGGAAAGCTAAAGCTCTTGTCAATACGGTAATCAGACCCCTGAAAATGCCAACATTTTAAAATTTATATGATAGAATAGAATAGAATAGAAAACAATTTTATTGTCCTGGGACAAAGTCCCTTGGGACATTGAATTTTTTACATGCCTTCATGAGGAGTGGAATACAAAACATAACAAAATACAAAGCCTTACAAATATAGGAAAATGAACAAACAACTTTCAAGTCCGCAGACTTCATGTCATGACTTTCAAGTCAGACAGACAAAATGAGCAAGGTAAACAACAGTGTACAAAGAAAACAGCAAATGATTATAATGAACAAGTAATGAACAAGTAACAAGTAACAACGTCATCTCATATAATTTTGTCATCTCATATATTGGCGATAGAACATTAAGGAGACAAAAAGTCAGCCATACTTCTTTTAAATTGAGTGACATTCCTAGAAGATTTAATACTATCAGGCAACGAGTTCCATAATTTACAGGATGAGATATGGAAAGTATTTTCATATTTTATTGTACGGTATTTGGGGATGTAAAATGTTTTTGTTATACGGGTCGATCTCTTGTTAGTTTGGGCGTTAAAAATCAAGTTTTCATATAAATAAGAAGGGGTTTTCGTGTTCAGTTCTTTGAACAACATTAAGGCCTTTTGAATTGTTCTTCTCTGATTCAATTTTAACCAACCCAGCTTTGCGTAATAGGGAGATACATGCTCGTTGAAACGAATATCAAAAATGAATCGCATACATGAATTTTGCAGTCTTTGTAATTTAACGCTTAATTCATTAGTCATATCGGAGTATATAATTGAACAATAGTCAAAATTTGGAAATATTAAACTCTCAACCAACCTCTGGCGCAGTGTTGTTGGGATTAAGTGCCTGAAATACTTCATTTTGTAGAGAGTTTTGTGAACTTTATTTGAGATGGCAGTGACTTGATCGCGCCAGGCTAAGGTACTGCTCAGGCAAATTCCAAGGCTTTTGACTGTGTTCGAGTAGTCAACTTGAATATTTAGAACACTAACTTTGGGTAGGTCTTTTGAGAGGAGCATGCGTACATTAGGAGCACTTCCAAATATTATTGATTTTGTCTTGTTGGGGTTTAGTTTTAATCGACTTTTGAACAGCCAATCGCAAATAAATTTAATATCCTCGTTAACCAACGCGATGGCGTGGTTAATTTCAGAAGGGTGGGACTCTATATATATTTGCAGGTCGTCAGCGTAAAAATGATATTTGCAATGGGATATTTCCCTAGCGAGTTCCTTGATGAAAATACAAAACAGAAGGGGCCCAAGTATTGAACCCTGTGGAACTCCACATGAGACGGGTTTGAAAATTGATACATTGCCGTCTTCGTCTTTAACAGCTTGCTGACGATTTGACAGGTAGGAACGATACCAGCTAAGGGCAGAGTGAGAGAAATTGAGTCCACTCATTCGTTCCAGTAGTATGTCATGATCAACTGAATCAAAGGCCTTGCTTAGATCGAATTGCACCAGAACAGTTACTTTCTTTTCGTCTATTGATCGACGTATATCATCGGTTACCTTTAAGAGGGCCGTTTGTGTGCTAAAGTGTTTTCTAAACCCTGATTGATACTCATCGAAGAAATTTTGCCGCATAAGATGTTCCACTGTAGTGGTATGAACTAAGCGCTCGAGGGGTTTAGAGAGAGCGCATAGTAACGCTATTGGTCTGAAGTCGGACATGTCTTTGGGAGCAGGCTTTTTTGCTATGGGCCTAACTAAGGCAGATTTCCACAAGGTAGGAAAAAAGGAGTAATTTATTGAGCAGTTATAGATGTTGAGTATCATTGGCATTACAGCGGGTAGAATAGCTTTTAAGATTTTTGCACTGATTCCATCAACACCTACAGTATTCGATTTTAAAGCTTTCACTTGCTTTAAAAGCATGTCAGGTGTGTAGTGAGGGAAATAGAGCCTCGTGCTATCGAAATCTGAGAATAATGTATGATCAAATAAAATTGGACCGTTTTCAGTACGAGTAAAATCGATGTCATCTGGGTATTCGTACGAATTTTCTTCCCTGAAGACTGGTGTAAGGAAATGGCTGTTCAGATCATCCAAGGGGAAGTTCATTTTGTATGGGGAACGTCTAGGCTTTCCAAGGCCAAGGCGCCTCAGCTCCTGCCAAATGGATTTGGCGTCCCATTTTGCAGAAAAACACTCAATATAGTACTTCTGTTTGGCTGTTCGGATTTGGTACTGTACTCGATTTCTAATAACTTTGTATTGCTCGTGAAGGTGAGGTAGAAGAGTTCTTCGGAAATTTCGATGAAGACGATTTCTGAGTGACATTAAGTTCCTAATTTCAGGGGTTAACCAAGGGGCTGGTTGACGCTTTGGCCTAATTACTTTTCTAGGCGCATGAGTATCAAGCAATTTCAAAATAAGTTTGTTAAAAATTTCAACTTTTTTGTCCACAAGATGGGTATTGAAAAATTCACTCCAGTCACTTTCAAATACATCTGATTCAAATTCAGTTAAATTAAAACCCTTGAAATCACGGAAACACATTTCACTGGGCTTATAAGCACGTAACTTAAATCTATATTTTACATAAATTAGATCATGTTCCGACAAGAATGTGACAGGGTGCTGCTGATACTCTTCTACCTTTGACAAATCGTCGACGATGAAAAGGTCTAGGAGAGTATTGCTGTTCATGAGGTTGTGGGTTGACTGATAGGGAACTAGGAATAGATTACAGCTGAATAACATGTCACTGAGATACGTACTATCATAAGTTTTCTTCAACATGTCAATGTTTAGGTCACCACACAATATCACATTTTTGTACCTTGGAAGAAGATTATGAAGTGACGGCTCAAAACGTTCAGACATGAACCCGGTTTTTGGGGGTCTATATATGACACAAAACAATATTTTGCCTTCCTTTCCAAGTATTTCTAAGAACATGTATTCAGGTCTGAAAGGAGTACCATCAGACTTTAATAACAATTGAAATGACAAGCTTTCGTGAAGATACACACATACACCACCGCCTACTCTTCCTGGTCTATCGTTACGCAACAATTTGTAATTGTTCAACTCAACAGCGTGCGAGGAGATATTTTCATTTAGCCAACTTTCGGAGACAGCAATAACGTGATAATCACGTTTATGAAAATAGTCACGGAATTCGTCAATATGCCTGAATAACGACTGAGCATTAACGTGACACAATTTTAACATTTCGAGGGTGTCAGACATTTAGTTAAAGTTACTGAGGTCTTTAAGACAGGTAATAACACTTCGTTCCCCCCCTTCACGTTTCCTCACGTAAATTCTGCCTCCTCGAATCCAAAGGTACTTGAACTTATCTGATAGAGGTTAAATATGATACATCGTGCAAATCTCGACAACTTTTACGTCCTCATTAGCAAAGCGCCACCGACAAATCGGCGGACATGGGAAAACGGAAGTTTCTTCATCGGATCGTATATTCTTTGGAACAGGAAGAGCCCTTTTTTTAAAATGATTTTCAAGAAATGATGAATAAAGCAAATGAACGCCTATTCCTTCCATTTAAAAACATATTTTAGACTTTTTCAGCGAGAAATCCCATAAAAATCATCAGCTTTACGAGATGCGACATACCTAAGTGTTTATTACTTGTTATTAGTGCAGTAACCTTGTGATTTTGAACTTCTTGCCTCATCAACGTATTATATTACCAACGGATATTATATTACCATTAATCTTCTTGATATAAGAATTCTTTTTTCGTTCTGCAAATAGTAGATAGTACACTATGTAAACAGTTAAAAAAGGGCTGAAAGCAAAATAATGACATGGAAAATGATAAATGAAGCGATGCTAGATATATAACCCTCATTGCTAAAGAGATTCCAATTCAATGGAAAGGCTGTGTCAAGATGTAATTAGACAGGGGTAGCACAGGGCGAAATCAAATTCAGTCGGAATAGATAACACCTCTGCTAGATACTTGAAAGTGGTGTCTGAAGCTGTGACTCTAGCTCTACTTGAAATATTCAACTCTTTGCTGTCCGGAATTCATCCCACACTTTGGAAATCGTCCCTAATTCGCCTACTAAGAAAGTCAATAGTCCATCCTCTCCTGGTGATTACCTGTATACTTGTGCCACTTCTAAATGTCTAGAAAAGATAGTTTTCCGACAAACTGTAGATTATCTCACAGTAAATAAATTATTTGACCCATTTCAGTCAGGCTTTCGCAAAAACTTCTCCACTCAATCGGTCTTAATTAAGGTTTCCGATGATATAAGATCTGCCATTGACAAAAAGTTGTTGACCATACTGACGTTCTTAGACTTTAGCAAAACGTTTGGCTGTGTAAACCATACGTTGCTCTTACAAAACTGAGAAACCTCAACATATCCTGTTCCTCATAAAACTGGTTATATTTTTACCTAAATGGACGACGCCAATCAGTAAAAGACTCCAATGGTAACTTGTCTGAGTGGGCTTCTATCTCTTCCGGTGTACCTCAAGGGTCAGTCCTTGGGTCAAGGTCACCCGCACGATTTCCCTACGACCATTAGCCGAGTAAACGATGATGTATCTGCCGTCGTCTATGGGCACAAGACGACTATTTTAAAAAAAGTAGTAATAAAACTAAATCCATGATTATTGGTCACTCAAGGCTCATTTATAGACTAAATGCGGCAGAATTGTCTATGATTGAGATCCAGTGAATTTATATACCTTACTCCAAGACGGCTAAAAACTTTGGGTTCATCTTCAGTTATACTCTGTCTTGGAAAGATAATATTTTGTATCTTTCAAATAAAGTTTATGCTACCCTCCATCAACTGAAATTTCATAAAAACTTGCTGCCTATCCATGTAAGAAAGCAACTCGTCTCCTCTTTAAAGTTTCCAAACTTTGATTACTGCTGTTTTGTGTTTTATGATCTCACAGCAGAACTTAATATTAAGCTTGAGCGCCAGACGAATTCCTCCGTAAGATTCATTTATGACTTGCGGAAAGATGAGCATATATAACCCCATATTTAAACAAGCTCTCCTGGACGGACATAGAAACAAAAAGAAAATTCAAAGTAGTCTGCTTCATGCCCTACTTAAACACGATGACCCACAGTACATCATTGACTTTTATCCCAAGAGAACCATATTGCCAATTATAATTACTAGAGCCGACCCTAACTATTTATTTATTTTTTATTTATTTCACCACCAAAAACGGCACAAAGGCTATTACATTGGCTGACATAATCAATAAATAAATTAAAATTTTCAAACATAAACACAATATACATTAAATAAAACAATAATGAGGCAAGCGTTAGAAGGGACTTAGGGATTGGGGAGGGGTGGATCATTTAAGTGGCGTTTCAGGGAGGATTTGAAAATGGTGGCAGAGGAGAAAAGGTCCAAGGAAGGATATTTCGAGACCAAGGAGTTAAACAAGGAGGGGATTCGGTAGAAGAGAGAGCGCTGGGAAATGGAAAGACGGAATCGGGGAGTATGCAGTAGACAGTTACTGCGTAATGGACGGGGAGGAACATGAATACTAAAGAGAGGGAGTCTTTCATTGGTCCGTAGAGAGCCGCTGAAGATTCTGTGTAGGAACATCATATCTGATAGGACACGGCGGTGAGTTATGTGAAAAATGCCAAGGGAGGAAAGGATGAGGTCACGGGTTGAGCTTCTCAAGGTGGGGACTCGATGGCGAACTATGGCGAGAAAGAAGTTGACTGGGTGGTTGAGCAAATCCAAGGTAGTGGGGCAGGCGGTAGACCAAATTGATGCACAGCATTCTAAGATGGGGAGAATACAACCGAAGAAGTAAGTTTTCAGAGCCGTAGGGTTCTGAACGTCAGTGAGGCGGTAAAGCATGCCAACTATAACCATCGCCTTCCGCACAATCATTCGAATGTGGTCATTAAAGTTGAGTTTCGAGTCAAGAATGACTCCGTCGCATTCCTCAAGTCGCAGTGGGAAGTCACAGGGGGGATAGAATTATTTCAGAGTGTAAGAATGTGAATGGGGTTTGCCTTTTGATGAAATAATCATAAGAGCTGATTTTAAGGGGTTGATTTGCAGCAGCCAAGTTGAGCACCATTCGGAAACAAAGTTGATGGCGGATTGAAAGAAATGTGAGTCGGAGGGGCGATCAACCTGCTTGAAAATTTTGCAATCGTCCGCGTACAGCAGAATATTGCAGCCGAGAGGGATTATGCCCTCTGTGATGTCATCCACAGAGAGAAAACAGAAGAGGGCCAAGTACGCTACCCTGTGGTACACCAGACGTAACAGGTAGGTAAGAGGAAGAGGTGCCATCAATGGATACACGTTGGAAACGGGAGCTGAGGAAGCTGTGAATTAAAGACAGGAAATTTGTGTGGATGTTGTACCGGTGTTGGAGTGTATGTAAAAGTAAGGAGTGATTTACGGAGTCGAAGGCTTTGGAGAAGTCGATATGGAAAACATCAAGTTGAGAGTTTGATTCGAAAGATTGTGTGATGTGGTGGTGCAATACAGCGAGGCTAGAGAGGCACGATCCACCAGGAAGGAAACCATGCTGATGAGGGGAGATGTGGGGGAGGATAAAGTGAAGAAGATTACTATGTATAATATGCTAAAAAATTATGGATAGAACAGGTAAAATGGATTAGCTAAACTATCTCCATGTCTCATATTATCGGTCCTCTACCTTTCAAAAATCATTAACCGTAACCGCCTATCAAACTTGGAACAACCTACCAAAATCAATCAAAGACTCCTCATCGCTGAATATAATTAAAATATTTAATCGTGCTAGCATTTAATTCAATGTATAAACATGCTTTTTATATTCCATATTTTACATCGTGTTATTATTGTTGTATATTTTATATTTTTATTTATTTCAAAATTAATATATCAAAATATATAATCGTGTTAACATTTAATACAATGTATGAACTTGCTTTTTGTTCTTCATACTTTATATAGTGTTTGGTTTCCGATGTTCATTAATTCATATGGCAACTTAACCGTATGTTGAGCTTGAATGTATTTCATAAAAATTGTTCAAATCGGATGTAAAATCCGTGAACAATAAATTATATACCTATATTATGATTATTACCGTATAAATATTTAAGGTTTGAGGATCAACAGAGGCACGCAAATGAATCAAGGTCAATAACGCACTCTGGTGTATTCACACAGGGAATTCATGGTCAAACTCTCAATTCTCTTATCCAAAACTAAATATTAAAGAAAAACACGGCTATTTAATTTATTTCCTGCGACATAATACATCAATATTGATGTAAATGTATTGAAAACAAAGAGTAAAATCCAATAAAACGGTTAAGCATAATATGTTATGCCAAAAATAACAAAAGATAAAATCTATCTAGTTGAGTTCTTCAGAAAATTTCCCCTTTGAAACATTATAGCATGCGTTAAAGCTACATGTCTCTTAACATAAAATGACATTTTCGGACAATAGGCATTATTTTAAATGACTCTTTCGAAAACGTCATGCACTTATAATGATTAGATGCCGCTCAGAAAATCTATTTCGCAAACAGAATCGTTGAGAAATGCCATGAAGCTTAACATCAAAATATATCCTATTTAATGTGAGGTGAAATGATGAAAGCCTGCTTTAGAACATCACTTTTGCTCTATTCCAGAGTAGTTCCACTATAACCAGCCGTAAAATATTGATAATTTAAAACTTACAAGTAGGAGCCATATGAAATAAGTTTGAAATAAAAAATGTAAGACAGATGGAATTCTTATTACTCACAAACAAGAATATTGTTAAAATAAACACCCCACGTCTAGACCTCATTATCATTTCTGAAGCCCAAGTATCAAAAACACGCATATTTTCCCGGAACACTATCGAAACCAAAACCTAGCGAAATAATACTGAAAAGTATTAAAGATAACGACGTCAGAGAATGCAGGTTGAATGTTTGGGTAAAACTTGGGCTGTGGAATGAAAGTTCTGTAATGGATTTCTAACCCTAACGACTGCAGAGACCATTTGAATAAGAAAACCGCGCGGTAAAATTTTATAAAAGGTTTTCGCCCCTGATGATGGGAGAAACAGAGCGCCAAGATGACTCGAAAATTGTGTCGGAGCAACGCAACGGAATTTCACGGCCACTGAGGTGGAAATTTGAATTATGCCGGAAACAAGGAGTTCCTTAAAGGAAGACTCCGTCGTGGTCACTCGGGATAAAAAGAGGACAATTAGGCTGCGTTTTGAACGTCTATGTGTATTAGCTTAGGTAAGTTCTCTCTCAGATGTGAGAGGGAGAGAGAATGAAGAAGATCGAAGGAGAGAGAATTAAGAAAATCAAGAGAAAGAAGACGCTTGTGGCAACAGGAATGTGAATAGGAAAATAAATGGAGGGAAATAACTGAAATACGAACGAAGAAATACTGAACGTAGAAATAAATAACTGGAGGGGATTTTGTGCTAAAAGCTTGCGTGAAAAAACTTGCTATTTCAGCATATGCTTTGTAATTGGTGAGTTTTGGTGAAGAAGAAATGTAGCTTGAATTTAAGTACTTGCAGAATAAGAGAAGAAATAGTGCGATTGGAAATATAAAATCTATCGGTCAACTATGCAGAGGGATAACAGCCACATGTAGTGCCGGAGCACGCGAAAAATTAATTGAATATCTTTTGTGGCCAGAATTAACCTCATGCACGTAAGTTAATAGCGCGGGAAGCACTTTTTGAGGCATAGGGTGTGATAAATTCATCCTGTCAAATTTGAATGCTCTCATATTACTTGCATTATTGAAAAATCGATGGTGAATAAAAAGTGACGAATTGTGGCACCTAACGAATGGCCCACCAAATCCATCTTCTGCAATTCGGTAACATTTGGTAAACGAAATGAATGCCATATACCGTGAAATACCTGTCACCTTATTCCCATCACTACAGTGTCACTACTTTAACATCAATCACTACTTTAAAATCAATGAATGACCTAGCAATATAGAACAAAATTTGGCCGAAACATTGGCAACTTGAATCAAAAGTCTCCCACAAAAGTTTGCTTATTACGTAGGAAAAAAGAAAAAAACTGAAACAACTTATTCTGTCCTAGAAATTCCCAAGGCTATTTGAAAGAAAATTTTAATTAAACTTTCACGCGTACAGTTACATTGTACTACAGCATTGTAGTTACAGTAGTATAGGATTGGCTATGATGCTACAATATGCTAAATTTTAACACTGCATTGATATCACCAATGTTGAACCAGAAAGACTAATGAAGGAATGAAATCACTAGCAGATGGATGAGCTGAGTGAAGTGCTTCGGGAGTCACCGGATTGGAAGTTGGTTACACCGATCATGAGCAAACAATTGTCTGTGAGGGAAACGTTATCACTACTTCAGGTACTAGAAAACGCCTTCGTTGCCTACATATCGGAGCCCTATCCGAAACTGAAATTCCTTGTTTTTATAGCACTATGCTAAAAAATACGGACTTAATCTATTCCGATATGTAACAACTATGTACTTCTTCAGTGTTGATTCAAGAACGAAGACTCGCTTTTAAATCCGTTCTAGGAATCAGCCGAATAATAATTCTGCGAAAAGGGAGGATAACTCACGTCCAATTTCTACCTTAACGAACGGGTGGTGAAGGAAAGTTATCCTGTTATGCGCAGGCAAAAATAGCTTGAAGAAGGAATATAACGAAGGCCCATCGCTCGGCCAATGGAGAATGGCAGAACTACAACAACGACCGAACGGCTCTTATTCCACCGACAGATCAATCATCCTTAGCTTCGGACGAGATTCTCTAAGACAATCAGTCTAATAAGAGAGACAGTCTAATGAGTATGGACGAGTATCGAGGATTTAAAGAGGAGGGCCCAAGTTGCCCAAACTGTATAAGAGGAAAGAACTATTTGCGAAAGCTGAATCATCCCTCGTGGATGAAGCATCTGCCGTCGAAATGCAGTCCCACTCATGTGGAGCTTCTAAAGGACCAATCAAGCACTTCTATGCACTAGTAATTTGTTGAGGATCTGAAATACGCCGACTGAATGAACGCTTAAGAATCGTTCGACCGCGAAGGAGCGGAGTATTCAAAACTCGGACGAGGGGTGAAATCGATCTTTGGCAGGTAAATTCTGGAATCGAGCTCTAGGTTTTTCTACAAAATGGGCGTCAAAATTAGCTTAGTGAGATTTGTTGACGGTAAAAGAGCTTTTCAGCGAGAAAGTATCCGATAGTAGTAAAAAATTGAACGGGTATTGGAGACAAGGATTCCATTATTGAATAAAATATTCCGAAAGCAACGACATTTTTCAAAATTCTCCTCCCACATCTACCGCATAAGGAAAGACAGAAAGGACATGAGAATGGAATACGAGGCAGTAAAGCAATGCGGGAAAATCTATACATCTACCAAATTGAAGAGAATTTGTAAGAACCCACGTCTCACTTCAAGTCGCCCTTAAATTGATGAAAATGTAACAAATTGACAAGCGACTATTGGAGATGTCATTCGTAAAGTGTCATTAGAGACTATTCCATCACAGACAAGGAAAACCACAGATATAAAAACAATATAAACACTAGCAGTAGCAGATTACAATATAGCCATATCTTAGAAAAGATTTTGGTTACACGCACAAATGCATGAGGATGGTATACACAGTTCTTTCAAGGAACCACGCAACTAGCCGCGCACTTACTTTAACGTAGCCACTCTCTTATGTTCGCACAAATGTGTGAAATTCACAGTGGAAAAATTATTCGCCTGGGCTGGGAATCGAACTCCGAGCTACCCAGGCGCCCTCTTCCATTTTGAATCTCAAGTTACTTCGCGACTAGTACTGTGGTTCTTTGAAAATGTCCAAAGTAAACACCTTTGTGTTTAAAGTTCGGCTTTACCCCGTGGACTGTAGCGCTCAGCGCTCGCATGCGGATAACTCTGGCATTACATGCACGGTATCAGTGAGGGCAACTTGTTCCTTAAAGCTCCCATGAGATTCAAAATCGAAGAGAACGCCTGGATAGCTAAATTGGCTAGAGCACTTGGCACGAAATCGAGGGATCTGGGTTTGATTACCAGTCAAGGCGAATGATTTTTCAACAGTGAATTTCACACAAATGGTATACAAAACCTCTTTATATGGTTAATTATATGAGTAAGTACCCATTTGAACGTAAATAAACGCATCAAAAAATCATTATCTAAATCAACTATTTATCCACCGCGGTGCGGCGCATGGCACATAGGAGCCGAATTGCTAGCCATGAAACTCAGACGGGTAAACAAAAAGGAATTTAGAAATAGAGTGGGAATGTGAGATATCTTTTGGTATATGAGAGTTCTGTCATTTTTGCTGTTACAGACGGAAATGACTCGCCAGATGGAGAATTATTGAATGACCTCCGTTTTGCGCTATCATTTTGCAACTTTTATCCGGACCACAGGCAGCGGGGGTAAAATATTTCCTACTCTGCAGGCCTGTAATTTTTGTTTAACATTTTACAGCAAACTTACAATTGTGGGCAACTTTACACTTTTGTAACACTTTCTGATTACTAGAACCAGTTTGAGACAGAACGGCATTCTTTTAGCATTAATATCTATTTAGCAAATTTCACCTCAAATTTTTGTTCTCTAAGTGCTAATAGGATACTGGAGACGAGCCTCATACTGTGAGAAGTGACATCCTTTCAATCTTGGACGACGGATCATTTGCATAATTCACCCAATGAAACCTCGACTTCTGCAAGTTTTTGCTATGGTCTCATATTCGTGTCACTACTATAGGCCCGCAGCTACCGTGGTCTTTGGTATTTCTTACACACAGGTATGCCCAATCTCCTGCCATTAATTGTAAAACATTCATTGCAAATCTTATGCAGGAAGTTTATTACCGGGCATTATTAAGGGTTAAGATCAAGTCTTCTTTTCCTTAGCCAGATTTCACACTGTAAAGACCGAGTGAAATTTATCAGTTTCTGCATTTTGTGTAATATCTCACCGTTGGGGACAACACCATAAAAAAGTCAGCATTTTGGAGCTTATTTTTCTGGCATAAATAACAAAAACATAAGAGTGATCATGCTTCGTTGAGGGACGCCATCCCATATCAAAGAAAAGTATAAACATTTTCCTACTAGTTTTATTCTAATAATTCCCACCCATGGGAAAGAGATTATGGCTTGATGGTGTAACGTGGAAAAGAAATGAGATTATGGGTGAAAGAGGCGGGAGATGAGGCAACGGATGAGGTAGATGGAGAGAAAGAGGGCAAGAGATTGATTGAATGATTGATTATTGGACTTATTAAAGCCAAGAGGAGCTATAAAATTGACTCTCCCACGCAGACAGCGTCCCCAGGGAAGAGAGAGTGAGAGAGAGAGGGAGAATGGCGTGAAGGGAAAGAGCCCCGATAGCCATTGGGTGGAGAGGGGGTGGGCATTTGAAAGGGTAAAGTGGAAAGGCGAAAGGGGACGGAAAGAATGACGGGAGGAAGAGGAGAGAATGGGAGTCTAGGGGAATGAAGATGGAACGGGAATGGAGAAAATGGGAATGACTTTAGAGGATTGGGAGATTCGGGAGTAAATTGAGTGGCAACGATCAAAGAGGAGTAAAGAAAAGAGCAGAGGCGAGGCGGAGGAGAAGGAAAAGGGGGCAGGGAATGGAAAAGCGGCAACTGATGGGAAGGCAGAGGAGACGGCCAAGATTTATTATGAAATCCCTCTTCGAGATAAAAGCCAATATATCGGATACTTCGTCTATATTCGTCCATGCTATCTAGTCCAGGGCGATGGCTAAAAATATCATATCAGGAAGGAGAATAGCTTAAGCTGAAGCAATACTTTGACGGTAAACAGTAATCATCTCTACCAAGGGTTTAAATTCGCCATGAAAAAATCATTTGACTTGACAGGGATTTGAACCTGGACTTATTGTGCGCGGCAAGAACCGGAAAAAACAGAGTTCGAATCCCGGTAAAGTCAAATGATTATTTCATGGCGAATTAAAGCCCTTGGTGTACATGCACCCGTGCGAGGGACTTCGAATCACGTGTTTCTAATGAAATGCTTGGAAATTCAGTATTCACCTCTCTCAATCTAGTTGAGGTTTAGATAAAAAGAGTATTAAACTGCACCTCATCATTTCATTATTGGTCGTTCAACTCTGAGATTGGTTGACTGGAGCCCTCCACCCTTCCCTATCTATTACAAGTTCTCTTACTTCCTGGTATATTTTCTATGTACTTTCCTCGTTATTTGGTCAATGAGCTTATTCGTGGGTCATCCTCGGAGGACTTTTCCCTCTATATTACCTCGAATTACGCTCCTCACATACCTATTTGCTTATAGCTCATGTGACTGGGAAATCACGAGAGAGGACGAGACAAAAGCCATTGTATGAAAAGTTCAGTCAAAAATGTTTTTAAAGTTTTCTAAATATATGGTTTGGAAAAAAATATCTGTAGGAGAATCTCGGAATAGTATGGGGAGCCAAAAATCACCATGCAGAAAAACTGACAGTAAGGCATATGCCGTGAGTGCCACACGGTAAGTATAATGTCGAAAAACATAGTTTGCATCTGCACCTTTATCCCTCAAAACATGCACGTACAAAACATGGAGCACGACATTAACGTAATTATGATTTATTAAGCGTATAATAGGAAGGTCCTCCGAAGAAAAAGTAAAATAGAGATGTCACTTCGCTCTGGTTAGGCCACACCTCGAATACGCTACGAGCATTTGGGACCCTGGTCGTAAAGATTTGACCAAAAAAATTAATAAAATACAAAGAAAAGCTGCGCGCTCCTTAAAAACTGCTACGAGCAAAGATATAGTGTTACACAACTTTTAGAAGGATTAAGGTAGGGGCCTTTAGAGACTCGGAGGCTACACGCTAGGCTTGGTTCACTTGAGAAATGTAGTTGGTGTGTTTCAGAGCAACACGGAAAATATTATCATGACGCTTCACTATATCTCTAGGCCAGACAGAAGCGATAAAATAAAATGGATATATTACCAAAGAGATCGCTACAAAAACTCGTTCTTTCCGCGCAGAATAAGCGACCACAATATAAACTGAGCTCCACTAAATACACTCTCATACGACTCGTCTCCATTTCACCTCCCAAAACCTTTTTCCTTGTATCTTTACACGACTGGTGTCCTAACATCCCCTGCCACACGTTCTTGCGGCGGCTCGCCCGGTATAAGTAGGTGTAGAGCATTTCAATTTTCAAAAATATCCTTCCATTCTATATGCTTGCCATTTCTTAGGCAAATGTTAATTCTCTCTAATTTTACAATCTTGGTTCTCCTTCCTGCCTCACCCGTCACCGACATACAGCCTCTAACACAATTTTAATACCACTACCGAGCCCGTTTCCTCAAATTTTCTTCGGCGACTTCCTTCCATGCCATGCTAACTTTCGTTACCTTCTTAGTTTGTCATTCAGGGGCCAGGATTGGAGATATAAGCCATTATGTGGCTTCCATTAATAAGGAAGTTGGAAAGGGGTGTGGGGGGGGGGGGTGAAGAGGCACAGCAGACTTACAAGAAATGAGTGGAAATTTGAAGAGAATCCGATAAAAAGAATTGGAGCAAAGGCGGAGTGAGAAGGGAAATTCGCGGAGCGGGGAACAATGAATGCATTCGGACAAACTGGGAGCGGGAATTGAGGGCGGGCGGGCGCCATGCTGGTTCCGGCTGGGCAGGCCATAAAAGGAGAATTCCAGAAATCGGTGGGATAATTGCCTCCCGGGGTCGGAAGTTCGCGGATAGTTTTAATGCCAGAGTGTGATTGATGAGGAAAAATATGAACTCCTCTCCGGAATTATCAGGAGAAAATATATTCATTTTTCTTTTACCCTTCCGGTAGTTATTATTCTCTCCTTCTCAATTGTGGAATTTTTATCAGGCATTTCCATAAATCACCAGAGAGTTATAATTAAAAATTCTGCATGCCGACTCTTGGTTACTTTGCAGTAATTGATTGCGGGACTCCTCCGATTGATGAGTCTGAGTCGTTAAATTTCTTTAGTTTTTCTTGTTCTCGGCGTAAATTCATCTGATTTGCTATAGACTCTCTGCTATTAATAGTTAACCACCATATAAATACGGCGGATTTATTGTCTGCATGCAAGGAGCCTGCCTTTTTCCCACTGTATGTCCGAAATTTATTATAAAATTATAGTAAATTGGTTTCTGTTAGTATTTACGTATTCATCTCTTAACTACTGACTCAGTGTACCTCTTCAGTTCAGAATGACTCCAATTTCTCTTTATAAATCCTTTATCCCTCTATACATGAATATATTCGTCCACCATGCGCAGTCATTGCACATGTTACCCCACTAGTGGGAAAATCAGGACCCAAAAGTTACGAATGAGAAATATACATTCGCTGCCAAGCTGTACAATTGATGTCACAAAGGCAAATAGACGTAATGAAACCTCATTAGAGAAAAATAAACTCTTCGATATGTTACCTCCTGGTCACGCAGCGTTATAGAAGGTTAAAAGTAAATCTCTCATGCCTTCTTTCCTATCATTGCAATGTTGCAAAAAAAAAACTTTGAAATTCCATGCGCCTTAATCAATGGCTCAAAGATACGTTTAATGTACCCAAATTGAAAATCTGCAACAGATACGTAAAGAGTTAGTAATGGTGCATTATTCTGAGTGAGGTTATTTTCATTCTCGCCCATTTATATAGAAAAACACAGAGAGAAGTGGCTACTTCTACCTAGACAAAGGTTTGACCCACGAGGCCTAGGCTCGACGAGGAAACGTGCAGGCTACAATGGTATCACGGTTTACCAAGCTTTTGACCAGTAACAGAACTAGATGACGAATTAAGAAAATCAAATAATATTTAAATTTAGTAGAATGTGTTACTAGAAAAAAACAAATATTCCATTTCCTTAAGACACTTTAGAATTTATTCGGTACTATTGCTAGTCTTTCGTGAGGTTAATAAGTTACAGATAAGGAAAAAAATAGAAGGGCGAGTTAAAAAATCTTTGGTTAAATATTTTTTGGCATAAAACTATTTGATAATGCGTTCAGTCATTGTGAAAACCCACTTCAATTAGCCAATAGAGTGATTTATTAGTTAAAACTAGAGCATTGAGCTAACCCAAAGGGTGATATCTTATTGCGTTTTAAAATAAACCGATCACGAAGGGTAAATGCTCTCATTACACAATCGACGGAGAGATCTAGGTACAACCGTAAAAACCAATCAGTTCACTAATTAACCTGAGCCACCGTAAAAAATAATTTACGATCAAAAGCAGACTCAGGAAAGGAAGACGAGAAGAGTGCAAACCGTAAAATGAACTTTTAAGAAAACAAAAGGTAGTTAGCGAAACATTTCCGCCACTTTGATGAGGCAAAACTCGCAGATAATGAGGAACAAGGTGTTTCTCTATCGCAGGTAGGTAGCGCGATAAGGCGGGAGGGTGCGGAGCTAAGTGGGAAGAGAAATCGTAATAGAATGAACGGGAGAGGGGAAGAATATTATGGGGAGGAAATGAGAAGAAGGAGAGAGGGTGGTAGCGAAAAGGGAGGACGGGAAGGACAAAGGAAGTGGGGAAAAGGGAGCACGCGGGAGGGGGGGGAGGAGGGGAGGAACTCATTTAGGTCCGAGTGAAGCGGCCAAGGAAAGAAAAACAAGGAAAAATGGTCAGGTGGGAATAAGGAAGCTCGAGAGCCATTAAGGATAACGTCTCTTTGTGATTCCCGAGGGGGTCGTCAGGGCACGGGAGTAAGGCGGAGGAGCAACGCTAAGGGGTTCGCGTGTGTTCCTTTTTCTTAACCCGCATGAAACGGCAATCAGTGCCCCCAGCTGCAAGGGAAGCTGACTGTGACGTGAGGAACTATCTGATAGCGCCTGCAGTTTCGGGAGACTTCGCGGTCTGTGGACGGGGGGTTAAAAGGGGGACGGTTCGTGAGGAAGGCGTCGGCGAAGGTTTCGGCGAGTCGGACGGGCTGGGAAACTAGGAAAGTCGATATGGGGGAGAGAAGTGGCGCAGGCTGAGGGTTGAGTCCCAAAGGTACGGTCCCAAGAGTACAAGTGAAGTATGCGGCTGAAGCGAGCAGCAGAATGAGCACTGAGAGGTACAAAGGAATGATGTGCTCAGAAAACGGTGATCCAGAGTAAATGTACCTAGGAAATGAAGATCTGTCGCCCAAGTTATATTAACATTACCTGCCTTGAGATACGGCTCCAAATATTTTACCACGGAGAAAAATAATAAAAATAATTACTCTATTGAGAGCTTTTGTTCAGCGTCCTAAAAGTATACAAAACCCATCATCGTGCAATTCATAGCGATAGATTTGTAACTAAAGTCATCACCATAGTAGCACGCTGTATGTGGAAGGTGGAAGTAAACAAGATACAAAATGCCAAAACTAATTCCCAAGGCATTTAAAAAAATCACGGAGACAATTGCGATTGTTGAGGCATAAAACAACGCTAACTTTTTAAAATATTTGTAGACTTTAATGATTGTTGGCCAGTTGCATCAGATTATGCAAAATACGGAAAAATGCTTTTTTATGGAGTAAGGAAAAACAATTTGCAGCTACTAAGGGCAGGACATGGTAAAATAAAACTTATCTTGTTAAACAAATGAATACACATATTTATATATGTTACAGTTAACCTTGTCGCACTGTACACGATATAAAATAAAAGGGATACAACTCCCCTTCTGCCACTGAGAACCTGCAGATTAAAATTCTTTAAGATGTCAGTGTAATCGAATTAATACTACATTCATCTATCTCCAAAGGTATCATATTTTAATAAAATATACTGAACGTCAATCATAGTGTCAAAAGCAGTTCTCACAGTAAATGGGAAGAGCAATATTGTAGAGCAAATGTCACCCATGTGAAATATATATGTACGTTTGATGCAATCCGTTTTCTTTATGGAAGTTACTCAGATTGTCTTGGCAAAAAATGCAATGTAGAGCGCAGATATAATGCAATTGCAGATTTAATGAGCAGATACAATGGGTAGCAGAGCAGATATAATGCAAAAGATAAATATAAAATAAAGAGCTCTTAGGTTTTTCACCGGATAGCGGTTTCTTTCAGCAGTGCCTCACAGTGGGATGAAGCATAAAACGGTTGGCTACATTGCAAAAAGCGCAATTATATCCATTCAGAACCTGAAAATTCGCACGATGATTCATTTATGACTCGTAAACGAGGTGAACTATTTGATTTGTTTCAATTATGACGAATTTAAAATACTAGAGGGAACAAATATAAATAAAATTCGCAAAAAAATCGATATAAAATTAATATTTGCAAAAAAGAGTCCGCTATCGATTTTCTCCCAATTTACAGGTTCAAGTCGCAGCAGAATTTCTTGCTGTTTAACTTCAAAGTAAATACATGTTTGGATAACCAATTTGAGGGTATTTACTTTCAGTTGATAAAAAAATACTTGTTCTGAGAGAATTTCGCGCGTTGATTAACTGAATGATTGATTTATACGTTGATGTATCCCGAGTTTTTCGCACAAGATATCCTCTAAGTTATTTTATTGTAAATGCGAAGAAAATGGTTGCATTCGTCAGCTTCTCCGGAAATTAGATCGATCGTAGAGCGGAGTCTGGCTGCAGCTGCTGTGTGTCAGGCCCATAAAGACTTGGTCACTACGTTGATACGCTACTTTTTTCTAAGAATAGCATTGACTTGATGAATACTGAATACTTTAACAATTAACTTCATTTGCTACTTCATCGAATGACTTAAACAGTAATAATGACGACAAATATGACATTATGAACTTATATGATGAGAAATACCAGGTTAAGTTAGCTAAGATAGCATAAAATTAGCGAAACTTACTATTGACAAAAAATTATGGCGATCGGGGGGACTGCCAAAAGACTAGGAAACTTAAATTAAAGGCTTAAAATAAAAATTAAGTTTAATCATTGGTTTGATTTGGTTTAACAAAGTCACTCATCTTAACAATTGAGCGTTAATTGATGGTTTATATTTTTTACATTACATTATTGATCCTACAGTAAATGTGATGACAAACAAGTGTCATTAAAGAAACCCGAAAATTTCTCCCTGCAGTGAATCGACTAGGCCATAGTACTGGGTGTAAAAGTTACAATTTCGAATCATATTTAACAAAAAATTGGATATTGTAGTCCACCCTAAGGATTCTGCCCAATTGCTAATACATTTATCATTAGTTAGTGCAAGGCTTCCACGGTGCTCCGAATATATAGGCTGCATTTTGGAGTTTTTGACCTTGCTGTTGTTTTTTGTGATTACAGTTCCGCCGGCGTTCCAGCAGGCTTTTTCAGGTCGAAGACACCTGCTGGAACGTAGGTGAAACAGTGGAAGGCGTACTGATGAACGAACGTGCCTGCTGGAACTCAGGCAAAACTTTTGTCACAAAAAACAACAACACGGTTAAAACCCCAAAAATGCAGTCTATATCATAATCATCATTACATCAACCACAGTCTCTCATTTTGCTTGGAGCGTCTTAAATTACTCTTCAATTATTCAGATTACGCTATCTTCATAGCATAAACCACTCATATTTCCCGAATGATTCGCTACAGGTCAATATGTTCCCAATAAATATATACGAGACTTGGATTCAACAATATTTTCCATCGTCGAGGGGACTTTCACCAAGAGCGTGCAATTTCAAGCCATTTAACGAATGATTGTAATTTCAAGACGCTCAAGTTTTCGAATAAAAAGCGTAATTTGGTTGAAATAATAAGGTGTTTTGACAAATTTTATTTTCATTGGCGTTCGTCTCGACTTCATATGACTACTTTTCTGATTTAAATAATTAAAATAAAAGAAGACTGCAAGCAAGAAACATCCCAATGCTGTAGGTTTCTATATTTTTCTCCACACAAAAAGTTAGTATTTGGACAGGCCCAAAAATCCTTCCCTGCAAGTTTCTACCTAAATCTGTTTAATATTTTAGACATAAATATCAAAATGACATCCAAATAATAAATGAAGGGAAATTTAAAAAAAGAACTTCTAGCGCATAAAATATTTCTTTGTTAGGTTCGAAATCGCTATCAAGCAAAAGTTAGCAATCACTTACAAACACAAGAAGTAGAGCACTATGCTAAGTCAATATATTCAATCAATTAATGACTATATTAAGGCTCATTTGACACAATAAAGACTCTACCATTTCTTATTTTAAGATATAACTGTACACCATTAGGTCGTTGCAACACAAAAAGGGCTCTCTCCATTTCACAGCTTACTTAAGCCACATACTCGCGGGTCAAGAGATCAGATGGCTTTTCTCGTGCCACTTCCTGCGGTTCTCTCCTTTGAATAAACTCTGAAATGGCCACTTGCTCCTGACCATACTCTCTCCAGGAAATGGCCGGCGAGCGTCGCTCTGCGGGCATTCCGAATAAAGGCCTCTCCGAAACAATAGGCGAATTTCGAGCCCTGAGTGCGGAAGTCGAGCGTGAAATCTCAAAACCCTTCCGGGACCCAGTGTCGAACTCTCTCCCTTTAGTTTTCCTCCACCCCGTGTGTGCGCCCGTCTCTCTTTCCTCATCTCGCTAATACTATCTCTCTCCTTCATCAAAGTGGTAGGAGCGATTTACGTTCACGTACAGGTTTGCGTGAAAATTTGCATACCTTTACTTAAAAGTAATGAATATATACAGAAGTTAATATATTTTATGTTTTTGATATATCGTTTCCCGGAAATTGAATGCAAATAAAACATGTATTCTTATGGCACTAGACATATATTTTGATATTATTTCATTCTATATTTAGAGATTTTCCCTAAAACGCTTAATAAAAGGGTATATCTGGGTACGTATAGGAGTGAGGTAAATGTTGTAGTAATGGGATATGCCAGAAGTGGCTGCGGCAAAAGTAGGATAGATAGGATTAGGAAGGAGTTTCTCATTAAATAATGCATATTTGATGCTCAAGTAATAGGCATAAAAAGCGATATTTCAAGTAAATTTGTTGAGCTTGACAAATTTCCTGCGAGAATAAAATACACATTAACCTTCTTAAGATCGTGGGTAATCGAACTCCTGAGTTGATGGAGAACTCGTTCCGGTGGGAAGCAAAATCAGTGAACACACTATTATTTTGGAATAAAGTACATTGATGTTAGACAGGCACAATATAGCAATACAGAAACGTTCCGCCTCTTACATAGTTCCGGTGGTGGTAGCTGGCCGGTCAAATTTGTCTTTTCTTCTCTCATGAGTAGCGTACTTGAAGTCAGCAAAAGCCATTGTAGTGTAGCGGCTATGAAGTAAGCTTCACCATGACACTGTTGCGCTCGAGTACGGGCAATATTTGACGGCGCGGAGAAGAAATTCTCGTCGCTCAACTGTGTAAATGGGAATCAGAAGGAAGATCCTGTGTTGCAGCGCATCTAAGTTGTTCAGAAAAGTTTTCAAAAAATAATATTACGAGTCATATGAACAGCAAGGGAGGCAGTCGTGAGCGCTGAAACAGTATGCGCACTTGGTGGCGATCGAGGTCTAGCAAGGAGGGCGTGCCACGCCAAAATTTCTATTGAGTGAAGAGTGATATTAGTAAAGAGTAAAGAACACGATGCTGACATCTGCAACATAAGCGAGATGGCGACACTGACAGAGAGGAAGCAGCGACGCCGAATGAGGAACATGAAAAAAAACTATAAGTTCTTGAAGAAAGGATTTTTATGCATACGGGACGTGACTTTTTTGAGGCACAATTTAGTTCCGTAAAAATATGTCTTCCGAAAAACAATTTGTGCTTCTGAGCCAGAATATACCACTTCATCGGAATCCCCATGGAATAACGTACAGAAATGAAACTTCTTTAAATAAATAAATAGATTAGATTTATTGTTGGTGGAGTTCCTCCGAGGAGGACCTGGGGTACCTAGACCTATTGGTCCTTTGTTCTAACCACCATAAATAAATAATTATACTAAATAAAAAGGATGAACGAACCTTTTGGTATGTTGACGAAATTATCATTTTTAGCCATTTTTGGATGGCAATGAATCATCATAATTTGATCCTGTTCATAAATCACTGTTCAGAAAAAAACGTTTGGTGAGGCCAAGATACCGTTTTGGGTCAAGTGAATTTTAAAAATATTTATGCACTTTTGAGGGGCAGTAAAAATAGCCTGCTATTAACGCATTTACATAAGGATTATATTTCGAGGTCTTGAGAGAGTTTTTGGGCGGGTACATTCAAAAGTGAGAAATAATTTGTACATGTTTCCCATTACCTAGAGAATAGTAGCGGAGAAGTGGGGAGTAAAGTTGACAGAATTAGGAAGTAAAATAAATTTTTCCACGCGTGATTTCACATTTGCTACATATTTGCAATTTTAAAAAAATGAATATTGTTCATCTCGTATTAATTGGCTTTTTAATATCATTTTGTTCAACATTTTTCCTTTTCTACCTCAATAACGGGTGTAGGAAGTGTCCAATGAAGCTGAAAGTATTATTACAATAAATTCTAGCTACAGAAGCACTAGAACTGGAGGAAATAGCTAGAAAATCATGTCAATTGTAAACACTATCTGGATTGTAAGGACGCTTGTAAGTTTACACTTTCATTTTATGAAGAAAAACGCAAAAACCAAAGATAAATTTAAAGGTACTAAAGAGCCTTAAGTCAAGACTTTGCTACATAAAAACAAATTTTAACAGTTTCCATCTTTTGATTTATAACTTCCTTTGACAATTGAGAAATGGGTAGCAAAAACCAGAATTAATTATAGCATGAAAATATTTTACGATAAAGAAAAAAATGTTCAGCATCAATTCAATACTAGAAATCCCATGAAACTGTTTGAGACCGAATTATGAAACGAGTTCAATTAAGATGAATAATACTCTGGGAAGATGGATTTCAATAGGCAACTTAATCAGGCCTCAGGCCTCAGTAATGTATTGTCCAAATAATGTGTCGGGGAAATATGGTTATTGATATTTTCAGAAAATAACTCAACAGATGATGACAAGCAATCAATTTTACGTCAATGATCGTCTCTATTATAGGATTATCTATTAAATCCACTGCTCCTGAGCTCAAAGTGATATTTGCCCCTGTTATCCTCTGGAATACTCAGTCATAATCTCTAAGGCTTAGAAAAGAGTGACGTTTGTCCCTTTTGATCGAACATATGGACAATCTATCCGTTTATCAAGGGCATGACTACTGACAGCCTATTCCGCGTATTGAATGTGATGATGCGGGTCTGTTAGCGCTGAAACCTCAGTAATCGGAAGTAAATTGATCACTCGTAGAGGGTTCACTTCAAAAGCACTTCATGATGTGAGGATAACTGGGGGCATAGCAATTTCTGTTCATTCGGGCGTCCCAGCAATGGGATCAGAATGCAGACGTGTGTACTCACACTGCTACCAAATCATGCTTTGCATTCGCAAATCGCCAGTTCACATTGGGAACAAATCATAGAACACCGACGTAGTCAAGCCAGCGATGGGTAGGATGAAAGGCTATTTCATACCAGATTATTCCAATGGAGGGAGGTACCAGCTGTGAATGATGAAGAAGTTCATCAAACATTTTTAAGTTTACGATAGGTAGCAAGCAATATTTTCTTTATTAGCAACAAATCGAACAGGTTAACATCAAAGCAATTACTTCGCGCGGATATTTTATAAGTTTAGGGTCAATGGAATACCAGATTAGAGGAAAGTACGACACTCAAAACCAAGGATAAAAGCAGATAAAGAGGAAAATACCCATAAATAGAAATGGAGAAATACCCAAAATGACAATGGGGGTGTGAGATATTTTAGGGCGTTAGATTCTAATTTTTTTGATATGTTTTTGCAGTATAATTCAACTATATGCTTGAATAACTGGTTCGCTTTAACAACATATCAAAACATAGAGCGATATACAGAAAAAATATACTTTGCGAATTCCACATAAAATTTCATGCGGAGTTTGAAGAATATATTTTTTCTTTGAGTTCCAATAGACAAATTCCATAAAGTAGAGCCAGAGACGACGTCTTATAATATAAGAATCACGCAAAAAATGACATAAAATGTTATTATCTTGGTAGCAACTGTGTATATTGTACTCGATTCAAATTTAATTTTTTAAATAATGTTTTGCAATTGACCTGGAACTATTAGACTTGGAACAGCAATTGACTTAGAACGCCTACTATTCAAGCTTAGATGACAGCAAAGTAATACGCTGCCCTCAATGATTGAAGTTTACATATTTCAAGAAATATCCTTAAAAAACAATAGGAGTAATATTCGTTGACAGGATATCACTATTTCAGCAATTTGTCAAGGTACCAAGTATAACTATATTATTGATACGATTACTTATAATGACTGAGAGGAAAAAATGTGCTAAGGCAGTCTAAATTCCACACGCCCTCTGGTTTAATACAACCGGAATATGAAGTCTAATTGAACAATTTTCTCAATGCACAGTAGATAAGTAAATGATGTTCAAATAAGCGAGTAGTTCGCCGAAGGTGTCAATTAAACTACATAAACAAAACCACGCCAAATGTTTCGTATAGCATCAAATATAATGTATATTTTGGCCATTTAAATTATTTTACTGGTAAACTTTCTGTATATAATTCATCTTATCTAGAGAGCGCATTTTAGTTCACTGAACAAATACGTGACTGCAAAAAACAATCCTGCCCCGTTCGCGGAAAACCTCATTCAACTTGATTATGCCACCCGATAAAAAACCTTCATGCTCATCTAATTTAATTAAGGTACTGTCTATGTATACCGGTCAGGGAAGAGGAGGCAAGGAGGCCGTTCTTCTCATCGCGTATACCCTGCGTAATGAATTTTACGGAAGCCCCAACCGTTAACACGATCCTAGCGCCTTTCTCATCACTACGTTTTACCTAATTACGCCTCGGCCGATTGATTCTCCAAATGTATGGGCCCTATTAATTATCTTTTATTTTGTGTTTGGTGCTGCGAAATACATTTTCCCCAACTTTAATTTATTCAGGCCAAAACATTTGGCAGAAATACGAAAAATTCATTAATCAGTATGGCTAAACGTTTAATTCAAAGACTTTACTAAGTACTGACCAAGCTGTTTTTTATACAAGAGGTGTAGTTGTAAAGGTAAAAAAATTTGCCTAAAAATTTGAGGACATATTTCCCAAAAAAATTATGTATGCAATCAGAAACATGAATTTCCACAAACGGCAGAATCAGAAACTAAATTTGTCACATATGAAAGCACTCGATCGCAGCAAGCTGTTTTCACCAAGACGTTTATTGACTGACTCCTCCCAACGCACATACATAGATACACAGATACATAGCAACGCACTTCAATATATAAACTGTGATAAGCAAAAGTATATACAACATACAACTGAGTCTTACTAATTCGGCCCGTAGAAAACAGAAGAAAAAGCTGCACTGCTAATGTTAGAAGTGCAATAGAAGCTAAATACGATCGTATGAATCAGATCACCATCTTGTGGTGGTCGAAGAGATACGGAGGATTTCAGAGACTAATATATCAATTACAAGACTTCATAGAAGGAGAAAAGTGATTACATTGATTTTCTACAAGATAAAGGTGAAAGCGATCTATAACCAAATAATACTTGAGAGTTCTACCAGTGTACAAAGGATTTTTGAGAAGGATGCACTGCAATAACGTATGGAATCAAGAATGAAGGACAGATACTGACTCAAACGAATCGGGTAATTGAAAGGTAGATAGATACTGCCATGCCATTTTAAATCGCAAGTAATCCACACCGAATGAAAAGTGTGCCTACTATGAGAATGTAGAGCCATATGAAGAGGAGCCCTAGAAAAAAATGTATAAAATACAATTAAGACTTAAAAGAACCACAAATCGAAGGGAGAACACGAAATATCATCGAAATGTCCAAAAAAGCAAGAAAAAAGCAAGTTAGGAACTTCATAAGTTGTTTTAATAATATGAAGAGAAAAAAAAGATACCAAGGGAGTGGCAGAAAGCAAATATGGTACCCTTTTAAAAGAAAGGCTTACTCTTACTCTTACAAAGGTATCTTTTATATCTAATGCATATCAAGTCCTGTCGACAATTATTCAAGGCAGCATCGAGCAACACACAAGTGCCATAATAGAAGGTCACCAAGCTGGATTTATTAAAAACCATTCCAGTAAAGGCCAGATTTTCATTTTCAAGGAAGCAATCAGTAAATACTGGATATATAATAAAGAGTTTCATGGACTTTTTATGGATTTCAAAATCATTCGACAGTCTCAAGAGGTAACAAATATCCCACATGATTAAATAGTTGGGTATCTTTAGATAATTGATAAATTTACCCGAGTTGAAATAGGAAGACGCGAAATGCAAAATCGGGATATGTGAGAAATGTCTGATACATTGAAACAGGCATTGTGATGAACTATAGCCTTTACTGTTTAAAAGAACCTTGAAAGGTGCCCTACAAAATGTAAGAAAGACCAATATTGGAAAACAAGTAGGATCTAGATCTAAAATACTTGCATCGGTCGCTGAAGTGATTCTCCTGACAGAAAACAAAGAATACCTCGAAGAATTGGCAAGAACTTTACTTCAGAAAGTGACGGTGAAAAGTGATAAATAATACGAAGATGAAATTGATGCATTTTACAATATAACAGCATACTGGTACAATAAGCGTAGATATTCACAGCTCTGATGAATGGAAACCATTTAAATAGTAGTAGTATTTGGGTGATTAGGGTGCTTCGACGACTGAGGTCATTCGCACCAACCATTTAAATAACTTGAAGTAATTGTATCCAACAAAAAGTAACAAAAAACCTTAAATAGCCAACTTAATAAATCTAGCCAGTAAATGTTAGTGTATACAATAACATCATTACTTCGAAGATAATATCTTAAAAGAAAAGAAAAGAAAAAAAATAATAATAATAGGCCACTGAATAATACGCCCTGAGACTTTTTACGGTGCTAATACATGAACAATGAACAAAAAGGAAGAAAGAAAACGTATTACATTTGAAAACAAAATCCTGAAATGTTATAGGCCCCACAAATGAAAAGGTCATGTGGAGAATCAAGCATAATACGTGAATAAGAGACTTTTATCAATACCATGATATATTTGTATTTGCAAGAACAATAAGAATGAGGTTGGCTGGCCACTTTATGTGAAATGAGCATGGTCCATTAATAAAGGAAGTAGAACAGAAGGAATAAGACCACCTGGCAGAAGGAGATGATGATGGAGGGAAGGAGTCCAGTCAGACATTAACCGGCTGAGAGGGAATAACGGATGAAGCAGTAGGCCGAGAAAAAGAGGCGACTTGTGGGTGAGGCCGCATCCCAGATTGGGTATAGATAACCACCTGATTAACAGTGAATAAGTAAGGGAGTTCTCGTTGATCCACCGCGCGTACCGGTTCAGAAAACGGTAAGCAAAAATGTAGAGCCAAAAATTGTCCCAGGAACTCAATTTATCCCGCACATCACGACTATAGCAGAGAGAGATCAAAACGGTAATTAAACGGTAATCACAAATTCGCGTTTCGTACCATCCATTTGAGGGTGAATAGTCTCCTAGGAGCGCTGAAGATAAAAAGGACGAACAAAATAAGAAATGATGACGTGAACAGAAGAGTGGAAGAGGAAACGACCATATCGAAAACCATAGATGAAAGGAGAACAAGATGGATTGGATACACCCTGAGACACAATGGAGCTGTGAAGAAAATATTTGAAGGAAAACTAGAGGGAAAAGTCCCCAGAGGAAGACCAAGGAATAAGTTCATGGACCAAATATAGAGGAAAGTAAATAGGAAGAGATACTAGGAGGTAAGAGAACTAGCATTAGACAGGGAAGTGTAGAGGGCTGCAGTCAACCAATCTTAGGATTGCACAACCAATCAGAGTCTCCTAGGATATTCAACCATGTCAGGAGTTCAGGCATAAACCGTTTGCCACCTGACATGGCCATCGCCCTAAAGGCGTCAGCTGCCGAATTCATGACCTTCTTGAAAATCCGAGACGGCTTCATTCCATCAAAAGCACCTCCTCTTACAACCCATTCCGTCATATTTTTCTAATACTTTAACATGGCTGCTGATAAAAAAAACTCACTGATAAAGGTGAATTGCGAGGTAACTTGGCAATATGTAGATGTACATACTCGAAGAGGGCTCCCCATTGGGCACTCTGCAGGTTTGATATCCGGGCCCTTTGAAATCCTGACCTACCGTCCGATCCACTCCGCCACCCCACCACATCCCTTAACCAGAGTCCTGCCTCACTGCATTGGGAAAGGCAGGGATTGCTTCTATCAAGCACATTGCACGAGGGAATCCTTAGCCATTGGGATCAATTCCGTGCCACGGCCTCACAGCTGGGAAACCCGTCTAGTTCAGGAAACGTGATGATATAACTTCCACACCAGGGGGCTATTCTGTATCTAAGAACATATTACAGTGCGGTAATTAAATAGTGTTTTCTAGCGCTAGCGAAGCCTCGCGCGCGATTCTTTTTCTTCTGACGTTAAGAAAGTTCACACAATAGGATAAATAAGTATTGCGTTCGCTACAATCCCGCGAAATTTGAAAAACAGAACTGCATTGCCGACGAGCTACTAAATATTTTACTGTATGGCCGCGGCAAACAAGCGTTATGATGACACGGAATCTTACCCCAGAGCGCTATCTCTCAATAATCCAAAAGAAACACGGCTCTGAATTTCACAGATGAAAATAAAACACGAGAAAATTAAACCATGACAAGGTTGCGCGAAGCATGCATAGCGGATGGGAAAGAATCGGTGCATCCTTGGCCGTCACAGTGCCTCCAACCCGTTTTAAACGTATAACTTCCTGATACGATTTGATTCCAACACCATACCAATTTAAAATTACATTTAAAAAGATGAATTATTGAAGAATATGACATCATGAAGAAACTCAGAAACGCCCATTTCTGACGATGAATTTTGGTGGATTCAAATCTATGAAAATCATATCAGTCGACCGAGATAGAAACCGAGGTATTTCTGTATGGTATGTCATTTATTTAGATTCAAAATGCACTTATTTTAACGACAATTTCAGATGGCGTTTAAGTACGCGAGAGATATCCTCTTGAAAATCGTCCATACCGTTGCAGAAGCGATGCGTAACCGTTATCTCCGGCGACTACGGCTCATTAAACCGGCTAGGAAAATCTTACGGCATTAGCAAATCAGCAAATTAAGAATTTTTCTGAGGATAGAAGTGCTTCATTCGTGTGTAATTTCGGTGTGTTTAAATATAAAGTTCTTTCTCATGATTCAGTTCATATCGCGGTTTTTGGGTGGAAAATTGCATTATTTAAGCAATAACGTCCCAGTGAATGTATCCCGTATTTCATCTGGGCGGTAACATATTTCTGTGTTATGAGTCGCAATTATTTAAATGGTGTCATTGAAAATTTGAAGTAAGGATTAAATTTATATGCTAATTTTTGAAACACTCAAATATAATCGCTGAACACATTAGCATCACGCAATGTATTCATCTCTTACTTGTAGATAAAAAATTTTCCAAAGTAAAGGAGAGGCAAAGGTAAGTTCACACTGTGTTACAGTCATAGGTAAATAGCGATCACTTTGGGGAAAAGAGTTTGAACGTCTCACGTTGTTTGTTGAATATTTGTCGCGGTCAAAGTTAATGTGTTTTTGCTATAGCAAAAATTACTTACCAAAGGTTAAAATGAGACTTCACTGAAATAGATGAAAACCACAAAAAATGGAAGTTGACCTAATGTTAGTTTAAATTTTATATTTTAGGAAATCTTCTCCTCGGTAAAAGAGAACTGTGGCACAGGAAAGGAAGGAAGGCTTTTGCCTTTACGGCTGCGTGCTTAACCTACTTACAAAGGAAAAGTGAGACGGCCAAATGCTTCCTAAATTCAATGTCTCTCATGAAAAGAGAGAGCGGTTCAAGGTTTTTAGGAGAGCATTTAGTAGAAAAGAGTTTTCCGCAAATGTTTCTTGTGAGTGCAAAAATCCTCGCAAAGGATTTACAACTCAGAGCCCATCCCGCGCACCGCGGCAATAAAGACTGCAATACTACAAATGTAAAGTAGTAATTTTTGTTCGGTCGTAATTTTAGTTACACCACGGCTTTGAGGTTGCTGATTTTTTTCCTCTGTAAAAGGAAATGTAATGGTGATGGATGTTTTCAGACAATGGTAAAAACGACTAGAAAGAGAAATTTACGAGTTACGTTTAGTGACGAGCCTCAACAAAACTTGGGTTTCGGATTGTCCAAGGTAGTATTTTATCCCAGAGATAGACGGTCCTCTCCTAGGGATTATATTTTTGCAAAGAAGACTGCCATAACTTATGATGGAGGAGAGATAAATAAAAGCAGGAAGGAAACGCATACACTGCCATCATGTCGTAATTAGATTCACTAATGGCCAGTTGCAGTTGCGCCGTACATGTATTCTACTAATTTATGGGACCCTTAAGCTATGACAACCATTCAAAAAGTGTTACAGAAATAGTGGATGAATTTATTGGTTTTTATGCCACGGTGTGGTGAAACGCGTCGTACCAGAAAATAAATCCGTGGGAGATTACTAAGTATGTTTTAATCAAAATGAATATAAAAAACTTCCACCGAGTGCAGCCTGTTACAGTTCAATTTATTATGACATGGAGTATTGAGTTCGGTAAGTAACCAAGATAGTGGATGCTTAAAGAACCGTTTGAAGACTTAATAACGGGATAAAAGAGTTGTTGTGAGACAAAAAAACGTTTTATTTACTCTAACTAGCTAATTGCTCTTCTGTGCATTAGCATTATTCAAAGGGTAAACTTTCATAAATTTTATCCTGCGGTAGATGATCAGATCAAACATTCGACGCTCTAACTATTGGTTGATAAGTGAAGAAACTGGTATGTGATCCGGCAACCCGAATTTTTTAAGAGGTCCATAACTTCATGGATCTCATAGCTGTAGGTTCCAAAACTGCAAAACTGGTTCATGCATCCGGTCACAAAAAAGTAAAATCATCAACTCTACTTTACCAAGAAATAACATTCCATATTTATTCCAAATTTCAGAAACTATTCATAAATTTGAGCTCAGACAAGATGAAAAAATCAGTAATTTTTTTGTGTTCCTCTTAATAACGAAATAGAGCACTTTCTCTATTAATCCCTTCATTTATTAATGACGTCACCTTACGTCACCTTTTCAAAGAATTGGAATTAGAATCGTAGTTAACATCCAGGCATGTCAAAGTAGCCATATTAGTAAGAAATTGTATCAGAACAAAATTGCCATGAGAAAAAAAAATCACACTTGACCGAAAATTAAACCACGGACCTTAAGCATTCTGGGCCAATGGGCCGAACACTATGCTACCCAGATTTTCTAATTCTCATGACGTTTTGAAGGATCCGAAAAAACTATATCATGAACTATATTATTCATGTTTTATAACTAGATTTTCAAGTTATATTAGAACAGTATTCCAACAGTAGACCAGTAGCAAGTACATTAGAGCAGGTAGGTTCGTAAAAAACAATTCAAGGGTTAATAGAACCTGAGCTAAAATAATTTATTATTAATATTCATGATTTTGGAATGCCATTTTTTGGGATTAAGTTTCATTTAAATGTAAATGAATATAACCACATCCGTTTATAAAGTAAACTATGGATTTCAATTGCATTCATCTCAAAGGAATATATTTTGTATTTTACCTATTTTAATTCAACATCACGTCTACCTCACAATTTAGGACTAGGGCAAATCAAAACGTAGATACGTTTCAGATTGATATTCCTAGAGTACGATCATGGTTCGCTATACGGCGTTCGCTTGCGTAATCAATAATTTTCAAAAGCGCTCACGAGAACATTCTTCACATTTGGTCATCAGCTTTAAGTAAGTTGTTTTAGTTGTTATAGAGCATTCTTAGATGACAGTGAACTACGTAACAATGGAGCAAGGATAGAGATAAAATTTTACATGCAAATCAATTATAAAAAACTATTTGTTGATAACTCTAGAGGCAATTTAAGAAACATAACTATTCGCAAAAGGTAATTGTAAAGTGATTCAACGTTATACAAGCTTAGCAACGTAAATCTACCGTCAAATGAAACAAATGTTATTTTTAAGCTGGGTTTAAACGTTACAAGAAGATATGTCGCGTCGATACCAATGACCGATGCCTTAATTGAAATAAGTGTCATAGCTATTTCAATTCCGAGTTTATATTGCGATAAATTATGTTAACCTACAGCTTTACTCAGGAGAAAAAAATGGAGAGTAAATTCCTCATTTGTGCACATTCGTACCATATTAATAACTTCTCCTATTAATTACGTAAAAATGGGATAATGAGCGATAAATTCACGTCTGATGAATAGGTTCTTTTGTAGAAAACTCATTAACAAGCATGGTGATTAACCTTACCGGGTACATTTTGTGAAAATTTTCATGGTTAAAAATATTCGAATTTCACATAATCGGATTCCATCGCAATGGTGAAGGATGGCATGCTAAGCATTTAATTAAAGGTAAAATGAGCTTAGAGTGGAGAACACCAGAAAGGGAAGTAGGCTACGCTAATTGACTACAATTGACGGGAGCCTCATAAAGCAACGGGCTTTCCGTGGTGGATGTTCGTACCTTTTCCAAGCCGACATCGCTCAATTAAAAACTACTAATTAACCTTAATAATCCGGTACAGCGAACAATAAACTTCGGAAGAGTCAAGAATGTACGTTTTATGAGGAATTACTTTAGTTGGCTACATTAGTTCAAGCCTTTTTTTGATACAGCCCAAAATGCATAATTCATTATATTAGTAAAGGAATTACATTCATTTCAATGGCTGATTTCAACACCATCACCTGAAAGGGTTGGTGAGTTGCAGCAAGTTGTACGGTGGTGATTACTTTTCGACACTATTTCGATAAAATGTTGTATATAATAAATCCGTTTCGGGGAAAAATCAATAATTTATTGAGTACGAACCCAAGTCATTTGTGTGGTTAACAATCAAAGACCTGAATAAATGATGAACGAGAAGTTAAATAAACACGTATCAGGGCGTTATAAGGACGACAAATGCAGGAAATAAAACAGAAAATGATGACAGGTGCGACCAATCAGAAAGAGAAGATAAATGAAATTACGGAGTACGGTGTATTATTTTGACGCGCTTCGACAGCTGGGGTCATTACGCAAGTAAAGACTGCATACCACTCTCAGACAGAGGAGGCAGAACTCGAATGAATATAAGGGTCACCCCTCCAAATTCGAGCCGAGCCCAACGATGCTCAAACTTCAGCGATTCACAATGTACAGAAAATAACTGAGTATGCATGATTGGAAGAATGAGATACAAGCCAAAAAAACTCTTGAGCGGTGTTTGAGGACAATAAGACTTCACTCCGTTGAATGATCCAGAAAGAAAGGAAAATAATGCCCGAGGGTCAAAATCACACTATTAGAGAAAATGCTGCTTAAAAGCCGAGGAAATAGAAGACGATTTAGCAAAGCGGGAGGGAATAAATAAATAGGCCAGTGTTTTCCGAACTTTTTGAGCCACCTTTTCTCAACAAACCTTTACCCATCGCCCACAACCACAAGCTTTAAAGTCGTGGGCAACATGAACAAAGCAAGAAGTTTATAGGAATAAAGCTAAAACAATGGTGATTTAACTATTGTTCATTTAAAATCCAACAGAGAGATAGTTTACTCATCCTCGTAGATGTGTATTCGATGAGGGCCCAGCCTCCAGCACCCCCCTGCAATCCCCTAAGGCGAAAGCACCTAAGAAAGGCGGTCGCGCCCACGTTGGGAACCACTGAAGTAGGCAGTCGTAAAGACGATACTGGGAAAAATATTGGCTACGCTTAGGAGAGGTGATTGGCTATGGTGGAAAAGGCACAATTTCGTATGGTGCTCTTTCAGTTCATCCAAACCTTTGTTTGATCACCAGGACACTAAACGTAATTATCATACTATGGATATGAAAGGTAAATTTGCTCAGGCAAGAGCTGACACATTGCCACAGCATGAGTTTATTATTCTAAAAAGAAGTATGCATTGATTTAATGTAATCAATTATGTAAACCTACAACTTCGCTCCGGAGAAAAAAAATAATGAGTATGTTCCCGAACCGAATATTATGACTGACTCATTAACTCATTCGATTACGAACAACGCATTAATAATTAGGATGTTGTGTGCCTGAGATCGTATGCTGTTCATCTTTAGAAAGCACAAATTATTTCAGTTATCATTATCACCGGAAGACTCGCCAAGAGGAAACTTTAACGGCAGCTTTGGAAACTGGTCTCGAGTTATCGATTTTCTCACTCGCGTTCTTGCGCCAGCAATTCCCTCGTAAACCTTGCCAACTGGCCTACACTCGCGTCCTATCACATCAAGAGTTATAAAGACCGATTGTATATTCGTAAGATCATTTTGAATTAACCGAGTATCAGTTTGGGCAGACTTACAATGTATATCACCACTTTGAACGATATTTTACGCTGAATGAGAGGAGAGACTCAAAGGAGTAATACATCCCACCAAGAAAACAGATGCAGAACGTAAACATTCGCGCGCCTTCCAACAAAATTACAAAGAAAACTCTTCCTTTATCCCGTTTTCCAAGGCAAGTTCTGCTTTTCATATCAACCTCCATATAAGCCCCGCGGAAGGATGCCTTCATCAGAACAATCAGTCCTATGATAGCATAGCTCACCTGTCTCCACCCGTTTATCCCAAGAGTTTCAGCAAAATGCCATTATTTCAAGACTCATCAGTGTTGCCAGTTTAAATGTGTCGCGGTTTAATTTTCGTAAAAATTGGCTTTAGAATTAATTTATAGACTAACATTTGTGTAGGGATTTAAAAATTTTGCGGAAAAATGATATTTGAGCAAAAAAAAATTAAATAGTCTCCTTCATACATTCACAAATGCCGCTGAAAGCATCACTAGGATTTTTTCATAGTATGCAACTAAACGCGCACTTACGCACCAAATTATGCTCTGAAAAGTGAAAAATATACCCAGGCAAGGTTCGAGCGCATAGCTTAAAGATTACTAGCTGAGAACCTAAGCCCGCTGACATTAAAACCTTATTTCTATTTATATTTATACTTCATATATATTTATACCTCATATGCATATATATAACTATATATAACTATATATAAATATATATAACTATATATATTTATACCTCATATGCTCATTTATATTTATACCTCATATATATAACTAGATATATTTATACCTCATATGCATGAGCCAATGCGATTTCATCTTTAATGCTGGCTTGCAGACGTAACCAGGTAGGGGAAACAGTCCACAAATGATTCGCAAATGTAAAGAGTGAAAGGGATCTTCATTATCCGTAAACATCTCCCGAAAGGGAACTCCTCATCTTCCGAACGCAAACCCTCTCGTAACTACGGCAACAAACATATGAAAATGAATTAGCAGAAAACGTGGAAATGAATTTGCAGATTTCCTGCAAATCCTCCCGCTTCTTCAAGTGAGCAGGTATAATTTTTCATCTGGCCCTAGCCTCTTTGTGTACACCGGAGTCGTTGGCTTCAACCTTGAGCCAAAGAGAAAGAAAATGAAGTGCTTGCGGCTAACTCTAGCTCTTTCCAAGGAATACAAATCGCACTAAAATTTACCTCCTGATAAAGAAAAAAGTCACATTCAGACAACTGCACTGCACGTGCGGGAGACTGAGTAAATTATAGGATTCGTTAAGCAATTTATCCACGATCGATTCACATTTTTGGTGTTGTTGTGGTAGTAAAGCCCGACTGTCGATATGTTTACCGTTGCGATTTCTCAGGGGTCATTCATATCACCATTGGAATCTATACGTTCTATCTTTTTCCGACTCTCGAGCACTTTGCAACTTAGCTTTTCGTTCGCCAAGTCATGAATGCCACATTTTTCTCATAAGTCTTTGGACCCATTTATCAGTCTGAGAGTAGCTTACGTGCGAAATCAAACCTATTTTTCGGGGCTAGGCGAATAAAACCTTGCGATGAATTTGAACATCATATGTTGACAATGAAAAAACGTACGCAGCTCTCAAAAATGATAACCATATATATTGGATGCATCTACATCTTCGGTCATTTGCACCCAGGAATTTTTGGGTATAAAATATGCAGATAATTCGCTGAATAAAACATAACAAATGATTTTCCGGACCAAAAATTCGTTTATATTGACATTTAAAATTTACATCGGACAATGTAATTATACCTTACATTATGAAAGCATATTTATAACTAATCAAGGGCTAATATGACATCGTGGCATAATTTAATTCGTCATTTTTACGAAGGGAAATAATTTTTGATGCAATTTTTGTGCGCCACAAGTATGGGTCTGAAAAATATATTCTCTACTTTAACCATTTCTGCCTACCATTTCTAGAAACACAACAATTACAAATGTGATTATTTTCTTTATTCGTTATTTGGGGATTAAATTGATAACTTTGGTAATTGGCGCGATTAAGTCAAGTCAGGAGGTATATGAAGGAATATTTTTGGAATGGACGAAGAGTGGACAGATGTAAGCCGCCGGCATTAACCTACTTTTATAGAAGGACACCGAGGGGAAAAGAGTTTTACGGCTTATTAGACTTACTGAATTGATTGCATGTGGTCCTGCTCGTTAGATTACACCCATGATAAAAGTTCAGCCCAAATATCTCCTCCAACGATGAAACTTGAACCAGAGACCTTACTCAGGGAGGCCTCCACTTCGAAAATTCCGCGATATCACGGCTAACACATCTCGATTTTCCAAAGCACTACATGATATTTTCGAAGTTGTTCGTCCAAAGACTGAATGCCTGAATAGGGCACCGAAATGCCAGTAAGGTAGATGCCACGCTACATATTAAGCCAGTATGCTAGAAACTAAGTCAACCCGATTCCATGGATCTCTTGGAACATACATACATTTCAATATTTGTATTTCCGTGACTAAGTTATTATTCTCAACTTATCCAACGTTAAATTTTCGAATTAAAATATAACTATTTACATATGACTAATTTAATATAACTATAACAACCTTAAAAATGTGGATATTCCATGAGTCTCACAGCTGCTTCAAGTATTTGCCTCATTCTTCAATGTATCCGGGGTGGTTGGCTCAAAGTTTGGATTCAATTTTTGTATTTCCGTGGTTAAATATATACTATCAACCAATTGCACATTTTATTTTAGAATTTAAATATAACTATCAGCAAAAATTAATTATTTTGGTCACATAGTAACGCTTACCTGGAACCTACATAACATATTTTAAGCGAGATGTTTCCATATAGTAACAATAGAGACCAAACTCAAAATTTTACTTTCAGAGCAAGCTGTCATGAGTACCTAACCTTAGTAATAATAATAATATTAATGACACAAAAATGTTTTACCGAGATACTTGAGGCTCTAATTTGTCGGCGCAATGCCATGACAGCGCCATTAAAGCCGAACACTCATGGCGATTTTATACAAACAAGTATTGAGAGTTCGTTATTGAGAAATTTATTTCTAAAAATAGCGAAAACACAATAAACAACTACTATTACATTTTTGATGATCTCCATGAGTCGAATACCTACCATTTTGAAATACCTAATGATTTTATGGAGCATACAGCTACACCGTGCGACAGGGAAAACAATTTCAACATTTTTAGAAAACATGCCATGAATTAAAGTAAAGAACGGTAAGTCAGCCTTACATTGATATCAATAGGAGGGTGAGATATTTTTCTCGCGATCAGGATAAAGAGAGCCTTCTAATTTTGTATTGCATTTTCAAAAATAGGACGATGAGCACCTCATACATGATAACCACTCCAAGATAATATTTATTCTTCACCAACAGGATCAAAATTCATCGAATTTCATTGGTAGCTATATCTTGCTTAAACGACCGTAAAAATGTGGATATTCCTCGAGTCTTACAGCTGCTTCAAGTCTTCGCCTCATTCTTCAATGTATCCGGAGCCGCTGGCTCAAAGTCTTCGCCCGGTGGCGCGTCAACGAAGTAACGAGAGGTAGAGAAAGGGAGGAAGAGAGGGGGAGAGAGAGAGAGAGAGAGAGGTGAGAATGGAGCGAAGGGAAAGGGAAAAATGCGGTAGAGGGTAAGGCGAGGGGAGGTGGGCGGAGGCGCACATTCGGCAGTGAGGTTCAAACAATCAGCCCTAAAAGCCCAGACATCAATCCGACTGAAAAGCCTTCAGTTGGGGGCGGCCGACGAGCGAAACTTTGATTTCCGTTTTTTCTCACCCGCACCCCTTACTCGCTGATGAGGGAAAGTGTACATATAAAATGAAAATGGGCACCTTGCTTTATACTCATCGGAGAAAATTCCTGCGAGAAGTCTCCTTAGTGACACATCATGAAGTTGCAAGAGAATTTAGAGCCAAGAGACGAAATGGTTTATTTTTTTAATCTTTACGCTTCGGCAATTAATCATCAAAATTTTCATCCACGAGCGCAGACACAAAATTAAATAAAGGCATACTTTTCGACTCAAACATCAAATTTGTTTACGACGGACAGGCATAGGCACTAAAAAATAAAATGCCAAAAACTTAACGATGCCATAAAATGTTCATGCCGAGCTCATTACAGGGATTTACTTTCGCCTGGTTAGAATCCTTATCCTAGATTCTGTGAAATGTAGCCTCTTTCACGTTGAAATTATGAGTTTTGGCGGATGTGGAGAAACCTGAGTGATTTTAAAGCAGCTAAACAGTGTAGCTGAAAATGGATCTGCAGTCCGGCATTTTTGCAAAATACGGAATGAGTCTAGGTTATTTTTAGCTCTGCAGTGAGACTTATTTCAAGTAAAACGAAATAAACCTTTCAAAATCGGCAATAGACTATTACATGTCTAGAGAAAACATGGATGAGCCTTGATTTTTGGATTTATATCTCATTGGCTATTGATTTCTAATATGCAGTATTTTTTCTACGTTATATCGAGGTCCTAATAAGCAGTAGTACTTAGTATGCTGGGTGAAATGCAGATGAACGAGAAATTCTTCCAATACTAATATAATAAAATGTACTCAAAATTGCACATCGAACACAAGTCGACAAATATGTCATGAGATATTGCGATATACCACTGAAATGTCATAAATGTTTATAGGTTTTAGGACCCTTTACGTCGAGTTACTTTTCCCCGTCATGAGGCAAATCATCAGTCACGTGTTTTTATGATGACCGAGTCCAATAAATTTTGCTCTTCGCTAACCCAAACTTAATATCTATAATTCTTTAAATACATCATGTAGTGTCTCCCACAAACAGCATTTTCATGTGTTGTAGAATGTCAAAATACGCCCTCTTAAGTTTAAGTATTATTTTCCACTATGGAAAACGCATTGATATGATCTTTTTGAATGGAGTTACGTTCGGAAATATTAAATGTAATGTTTAAGCTGGTGTCCTGTATTGAGAACGAATTCTATACATGCATTAGCTTTAAACAATTATCACGGACCACAATTCAATGTCGTACACTTCGAGCTGGCCACGGGCTGCGAACATTTTTGGTGTCCATCCAACCTATTAACTCTGCTTCCCAGTTTTCAAACTGTGCTGCCCAATTTTACTTTGCCCATTAAACCACCTTTGGTGAGTCACTAACTTCTTGGTACCTACCGAGTTGGAGAACTAGATGTTCAAGCGAGGTAATTTACTCATTTGCCACATTGCTCTTTTATTTTTTCTTAGCTAGCAAACTTTCCTCTGCGATATTTTAAAGAACCTCTTTTTCTTTTTCTTACTTCCGAACTAAGGAGGAGTTTTTTTGTTCTTTGTTTAAGCAGTCATTTCATTCACCAGGGAGGTCTTTTTCTGTCAACTTGAGCAAGTAATTCCGCAAATTGTAGAGAATTCTGGAGGCCAAAAACGTAAGATTTGAGTACGTCATTTCGCGACATGACGACAAGGAGAGGGCAGAACACAATAAAAAGAAACATTACCAGGTTATAACGAATAATGATATGAATTTACATTCAATAAAATAACATGCAATTACATGTAAAATGACAATTTGTCTGAGATGATGAATGTAGCTATAATATGCAAAAAATCTATTTTTATAGAAAGAGTAAGCCTTGTTCGATATCAATAAATACGAGAAGATTTCTGAATTCATACTTTTGGAATAGGAAACTCAAAGATTTCAAAAATATTTGACGTAAAGATGATGTTGAAATTAAATAAGATAAATAATTACTGTAAAAGGTAGTTTTATATACTGATCCATAATATTTATTGACAAACTAATGATCCTCAGGCTTTTTTCGAATGTGCTTCTCTTATTCTTTCGTTTTCGCTGATGAATAGATATAAAGATATCAACAAACCAACTTGAATCCCAAATGTTTTGAAGATGAAACACAAAAAATTCTTTGTCACAACCTAATGTGTCTATAGGTGTAAGAGCGAAACAATACAGCTATTTGACATGGCAGTTTGGGTATTGCCTTTGAAAGTTGAAATATGTAATCTATTATAAGAACAATCCGAAAATGTACAATATGCTAATTTAAGCCACTTGTATCGTTTTAAAGTATCTAGGCTTGAGCTTAGTGTTGGTGGATTGGCGAATTGTTAAAATGTGACTCGGAGATTGCAAAGAAAGACCATAGTTAATTATACTTCAAGTTCACTAGTTTGAATGGTACTCAACTTATGAAACGTTTGGAAGCGGTACTCGATCTTTTCCAGTACCAAGCAGAAGCTAACTCGATATTTTGGAACATAGCGTTTAAATGGTATTAGTATTGCTGTACGCAAATTTACCAGATTCAAGTAGAAATTTTGATTCAGTCATTGACGGAGGATAATAGTAATTTATGCTGTACTTTCGTTGAAACAAGGCTTCGCTGATTGCTGTACAGCGAGGTTCTCTAAAAATTAATTTAATTTACTGGCCACCTTATGGCCACTTACCCTCTTAATTGTCATCTTTCCTCCCTAAATTAAGTTTGAAAATAGGTTCTGCCCCTAACTACACATAAATATACACAAAGAATATTCTTTTAATGACAAAGCGTAAGTTACTCCATACACAGCAACAGTATTGTAGGTGCTATATATATATTCAACTACCCAAATGCCTGGTGGGAACCTCGCATTTTTCATTATTTCCGTGAATTTAAATGATTTTATTTGCAAAATTACCAGTTAAAATATCAAAAAGAAGTACGTCACGCAAAACCATCACGAACTTGCCAGTTATAACATTCTTAATTATCACTTCAATCAATGATACCCTAAGATAGATTTCCACCATATTATCCGACCAGTTCACATTAGTTTTCAGGCATTGTTGACTATGAATAAAACCCTCTTTCGATTTATTTCATCGTATTCTCCGTCGGTGAGAGACAAAATATTTTTAAAATTTTCCCCCGTCAGCAGCGCTTGACCCATTTTGAGTGAATTAGCAAAACCTGCGGTGGTTTCTCTTTAAAAGATTTTCTCAAATAGATGGGCCGTTTATATAGATTTACCAAACGCTTTGGCCTAGCAATGAAAACTTTGTCAATTTGAATGATTAGGTCTGGAAAGTCCATTAGAGAGGATGATAAAAAATAAAAATGATCAATCTTATTCATGATGAATCCAACCTTAAGGTTCATTGGTCAATTATTCGGGAGTTGTAATCCACTCTCCCGGTCCGTGCAAAAGATTTTATATCATGGTAGTTCTTCCGTTTCTTCTTGTTCACTTTTAATTTGTGCAAGACAAGGTATATCTTTTCCGATCAATGTTATATGGAACTTACCATGTGATGAACTTTTACAGGTACGCAGTACGAAATTACATAAAGTTGTTGGACACAAAATGAAAAAAATATGACCTCAAGATTACGTGTCAAACGCATACATCAAAATACGTGTAGACATTCCCTAATGACTTAATTATGGTGACTTCTTACACTGTAGAGACCCATCTTCAGAGATTCTCACTTTCGAAAAAGAATAAAGCAGTAAAATTTCTTTGACTTTTCTCTCAAACTATAGATAAAATGCTCTTGCGACAGAGATTAATCAATGAAGGTATATACTCTAAGGTGAAATTAATTATTTTCGAGGAAAAATCAACAATACTATGTCAAACAACTTACAACGGGTCCAGTCCATTTCCAGAAAAAATAAAGAAAACTCCAAGGAATATAATTTTATTTTAATCAGAAACTAAAATGATAAAATCAAATTATTCTTTATAATGTCAAAATCAAACACCATTAATGGATTAGTAATTCGGAAGAATTGCCCTAGAATTCACTAGCAAACACGAAAATTAATTTTTTTCTATAATTTGTTGAAATACGATGTTTGCTTCGTTAAGAATAAAAATTAGATATAGTAAATAATGAAGCAGATAAGTACATATTTAACTAATTCAATAACATTTCTTTTATATTCACATCACAAAAATAACTAGAGGGGGTGAGTTATTTCCATGATTTTGCGTCCGCTCATACATTTATGTTTCTCTTTAATTCAGAATGACTCTATCAACATAGTATCAAATAATTTTTTAATGGAAACATTAATAACAAACACCATAATAATTAATCAATAAAGTAAACACTGATTTTTAAAATTGGAATTCACCTCCGTCCAAAATCATTAGCGAATTACGCATAGAATCACAGTCACCGATATGTTAATGCAACACATCCGGTAAAAGGACCTCGTTTTCGAATTTTAAATGAGAGAACTCTAAATAGTTAATGTCAGCGGTCAGCACTCAGTCTCATCTGATGGATCGTAATCTATGCATGGTTTTGGAACATGAAAGCATTACGCTAAGCTTTCCTATGTGCAATTAGTTCAAAAATTTCCATGTATTTAGTTGAAATCACCGCTTCTGGATGCAAGTTTATTGGTTTATTTACATGCAAATTATCTGAATTGATTATCTCTCTTTCGCTCTCCCTAATTTGTTTTGTCTCCAAAATAGTGGCTGTTTTTTTAGACCAATCGAGAGCGCAAAGCGCGAGCTCTCTTTTTTTAAATTAAATTTGCTCAGCCGCAATCCCATCGCCTATTGTTACAAGCAAGGTACATTTTCCGGCTCAGGAAATCCACAAAGGAAACAAACTGGTCCGCAATTATTTCTCACGGCGAATAAATAGGTTTCTGGGACGTTTTGGAGCAGACAAAAACTCCCGTAAAAGGAGAATCAGGAAGCACCCGAAACCGCATTTATCGCCCGACGCAGTAATGCCGGTAGGAAAGGGGGAGGGGCGTTTCAGAAAACTTCCGTCATATGCCATTCAACAACAGTCCTCGCGGACGTATTAAAAGGCCCGATGCAACTTGCGAGTCAAAAACAGGAAAAAAACGAAGGAACGGAAGACAATCAAGATTTTCACCTAAAAGCGACGGAAACAGCTCGATCAAGCTCTTTTCCAATGCACTATCGTCCGTTTATATTTTATTTTTTTTAGAAATCTCGATTCACTTTCAGCATCTCTCTTTCTACTGCCTGCCACAAACCGCATATCTGCTCGCGGTCTGCCATCCGCATGCTTGCAGTCGTGCAATTTATTGCGCCCGTCCAGACAGCCAATTCGACGCAAAACTCCTCTCTTTTTCTATCTCCTCCCTCTTATTTTTACTCCCACCCTCAACTCGAGACCATAAACAACGACAGTCCTAGAATGACGCAATGACAGTTTGTTTGTGTCCAGCGTCAAAATATGGGTTATGCCTATCTGCGACCGACTCCCATTTCGAGAAACAATTTGACCCTGGCATCACGCGATCACCGGATAGGGAATGCCCTTTCCAAAAGGAGGGGGGGATACGTCGGTGATTTACGTGAGCGAGCATGTGGAATAGAGACGTGCATGCTCACGTTAGGCTAGGAAAAAAGAGAGTAAAGTAGAAAAAAAGTCATCTCGGGACTGTAACTCAAATTTCATCGCTCTAAAACCTAATGGCCGAACGGATCGGAAATGTCCGTGAGTCTAGGGGCTTGCACGGTTGAGACTAGTCACTGCAACTCTTCATGATTTCCAATCTGATATAGTTGTCAAGGGTCCTTAGGCTTTTACTGCCGTGGTAACATAATACCATAAAACCAAACACTTTATTGCCATTTTTAAGATAGATGAGAGTAATTAAAATACCATGCTATTGATTACCAATGGCAAAGGTTTCAGCGCGTTACGTCGTCAGCGTTCTTCGTTCACGCAGCAAAGTAGATAACGTGCCGACACCTCCGTCATTATTATTGAAATATGGATTCTTTAACCAGTGTCTTTTTATCTTCAAAATGGATACATTACGTTACCTTAAATTCAGTTCTAGGGCTCTTGCATACATCATATTGAAAGACAGAATATGGAAACAACAATTCATGTTTTAGGCGGGAATATAGCCCATGACCTTAGAGGTGTAAAGCTTGTGTGTAACCAACCAAAATAACTTTGCCTATTCTAATTCAAACTCATTTCTTAAAGTGATGTATTCTAGTAGAAAAATACGTGTTCTTATTCTGAGCTGGCTATGAATCTACTCGTGAAATTAGCATGCAAAGTATGTATGTGGACCCTATTCATTTTTCAAGGACAGGTGAAGGTGAACGCCGGCCAGAGAGAATAGATTGGATAAAATTTGGAACTATAAAAATACTACAAATATATTATCAAATTACATTAGAAATTCTAAGTTAAAAGTTTATTGATTTCCAGGTTACAACAATCTAAAAAACAATATATAAATGCAACACTACAGAATGAAATAAATATCAGCAGCACTTATCTTAGTTTTGTATTAATCTCATATTTATTTCATTAGCATTCAGCATTTACACAAAGGAAATGGTTGCACGCTTTACGTTTTGGAAGTTATCCATAATAGACCAAATAAAAATGACTTCCACTAGAGATGTGGCTAGAAGATGACACTAAGTGTCGAAATCTGGGTCGTGCTAGTAAACATCTAGTGGAGTTAACAAAGTCATTTTTATTTGGTCCATACCGCATCTCACTAGCACGCTGCATTAATTATATTAGCATATGACTCCCAGCTTTTAAGTTTACTCGGCCGATAGGTAATTTTTGACCGCTTGAAGTCAATATTATCCAACTGATTATTTTACAAAAATAAATTCATGAATCGCCATCAAAAGTCAAACGAAGCTCAATTTATTAAACATAAAGACTACATTTTTCAGGCAAATTAGAAATTACTTTTTCATATTTTTTGCGAAAGTATAGGTTTCTAGAGGAAATAATACAGTTACTAGACGAGATAAAAAGATGTAACAGCAAAATTTGGGAGTGCATTCAAGGTGCAAAAATTAGGAAACGATAGGTCTCCGCCAGGTCACATTTCAATTGCCGCAGCCCAATGCATTCCAGCTTCCGTGACTGTTCAGACTATATTCATTACCATTCGTTACACTCACACAACTTTTAAATATAACTATGGCCCAAGGGTGGGCATAAAGATTAGCTACAAGCAAAGATATATTTTCGCAATATTGCAGTAAAAAAGAGAATATCGTACCTTTAATGAAACAGGATTTCAAAGAATGTTTCACGGAATTATTTACACTCATGCAAGCCTTACTTTGAATGGATGAATTTACGTTACAGTTTTTCTAATCACACCTTTAGCATTCAATGCAACTGTTTATTTGCAACAAATATTGGTTTCCATTTTTTATAAGCACGAATTCGGAAAGAAATGGAAGCGCGGATGTTTGAAGGTCAACAAGGATGATGGGGAACGAGGAACAGGTGGTTAGACGATGCAAGGATTATGATAAAAATAGACAAATTCCCAAGTGAAACTCCGAACTTCTCATATATCTCTCCATATTTTATAAAAATAACATAGAAAGTTATCACTTATATTCATAAAATACCATGAAATTTGTATAATATATGAAAATAATGATTGGAAATAGAGGTACGAGGCAAATACATTATAACCATTTAGCAAAGGAGTGTTTTATTTCGCGTATGATTAACTTAATCATTCTACCTGTTCCTATGGGCTTATATCTAAAGCGATAGCGCACGAAATAAATAACGAAACTTTTCTCTTTTGACCAACCTAGAAATGAAGAGAGAAAGCATCATCATATTGAGGAACATTTGACCTCCATTAGAATCAATTTCAAAGTGAGGAGAGCTACCAATTAAAGCTAAGTTTAGGCAGGCCCAAGGTACATCGGTCTGCAACCGTTACTGAAGGAGGAATGTTTATGATTTCCACTATATAAGTTAAACTAATATTTCCGTTAACTACAATGTATATATAAGTAAATACGGTCAATGCTGGACCATTGCAAATAATTTTTTAACATTTTGAGGATTGCAATTTTTCACTATTGGCCGAAAAATATTTTTTCTGAGATTTCTAATTACTCCAGGACCTAAAATTCGAAAAATAAATCGGCTGGTATTAAGAGAAGATGCTCACAGTCATATACATCACTAATTTTGCTAAAGTGTAAGATAACTGGACGTTCTTTCCTGATCCAAGCCGATTTTATCTAGTTTAAGAACACCAGGAAGGAATTAAGAGAAGACGTGACAACATCGATCCCTTAAAATTAGTATGAAGGTTTCCACGGCGTTTCAGAATTTGGAGATCACTTCTCGGGTTTCCTTTCGCGTATTGTCTTTTTGTGACGAATGTTTCTCCAACCATCCTGCTTGCATCTTCAGGTCGAAGGTCTTCACTTCGACCTATTGACGCCAGTAGGATGACTGGAGAAAACTGAAAGAAAAAGGAAAGGAAAGAAAAGACAACACGCGGAAGGAAACCCGAGAAGTGATCTCCAAATTGATCACTTAAATTCAGCTATTAAACGGTCCATTTAAAGCCTAAATGTCGAAAATATAATAAAGATATCAAAAATATCAAGTAAATGCCGGTAATTTGTAATAAACAATCAGATAACCAAAAAGAGCAGCGAAGATATCATTATGACTTTACATTCAAATTGATTACGGAGATATGATTAAAGAATTTCACGTAATCACTATAACTTACAAATTAATAGTCTTCTATTTACTTCCTTCCAATGCACCCACAAACTGTGAACATATTTCATCAATAGAGGAATCGAATGAAAAACGTAAGGAATCCGCAAAATTTATTCATTACCTGTCTTTCCATTACTGCCTTACACTCGAAGACTGATTCCCGTTTCGGAGCGGTTGAATATAAAAAGCTACTATAATAATTAATATTTCTCTCAAAATTAACTGCAAAAGGGGAATTGACCACTTCGCCTACCCATTGAAATACGATGTTTATCACCCTCTCTTAACGAACAAGTAATAAAAACTGAGCGATGAGAAGAGAAACCTTCATAACTTACTTCCCTCTGTCTGAACAAGACATATTCAGTCGACTATAGGAATTATTTTCTAGGAAGAAGAATTGTAGAAATTTATCCTGGTCAAACATTCCTCAGCGGGAACAGAAAACCATCCTCGAAGTCTAGCATGAATATGAAGATGTAAGGTTTCTTACCATTATAGAGATATAGCTTCATGACCTGTTGAGTGGTATTATTTTTTAGTATAAACCCTATATTTATTGAAGGATGATATCTTACGACTATTTCATCAGAAAAAATTACTCACGTTGCCTCTACCGACAATATCATGAGAAAAAGCAGAATTCTATTTTAGGAGAAGTAGTTGTAAGGTAATATAAACGAAATTCACGTATTCGAGGGAGTTCCAGAAAAATGAAACGGATCAAAGAACTCTGATGAATACGAAACACACCAGTTTACCTTAGGTCAAGTTGAGCTATAATGATCCCTCACGCCTCATTGAGGTACTCCTCTAATTCCTTTAGCCTAGAAAATTGCTTTCTCTTCCCCCAAATGGAGCGCATTCGTTCACGAAAAAACATACTAGAACTAAATAAAAAACAATGCATATTTAAATCTTGCATCCATGGTCACAATGAATTTACAAGCGTTCTAGACGAAAGTAATTTACAACTTAACCAGCTCACGTAGGAAAGAAAACTTGGCATCTAAATAATTCCTTCATCAAGCTGGAAAAAAATCATGAAAAAACCTTGTTACGACAAAAAACAAAGGCAAGCGAGTAAATGTCAATTGCAGTAAAAAATAACCGCGCTGACATCCAAATGTTTATAGCAATCAAGATTCATAATGGTGGCTTTACAACTCAAGTCAGATTGAAATGGTCCATAATCTATACAATGTTTACGGTAAAAATAATTCAGGACACCTGTTGGCAATTCCTTACCGTTGACTGGTGTTCCAAAGTATTGTAATGAAGTGTGCCATAATACTTCTCTCCATGTCATAAAAATAATTTCTTTAAACGCATAGCTAATACTTAGCTGTGCAAAAATTGCTAATAACAAGTTAATCAGTATTGACAATGAGACAAAAAATTATATTTTTATCTATCAATATTCAAGCGTCTTGTTTCAGTTTTCCGACTAATTGACAGGTATTTTGGCACTATATTCTCTTTCAGCATGTCGAATTTACAATGTCATGACAATTAATTCAAAATCCTTCACATATTCAAATTACATGCGTATTTATATTTCTTAGGAGAGACCACTAGTATATACAAAATAAGAGAGTATTCCGATTTGAAATGTTTCTAAGTCGATCAACTCTGTCTCCAAAAAAAATTCGTATTACCCCATTTAGATAATTACACACTCTGGCGTTTGCCTTTATCTTCCCCAAAAGAGATTTGGCACAGACAGTTAACCTTAACAAAAATAAAGCAAGAACTATTAGCATATACAAAAATACCTCAATACGTCGGTAACATATCCACATAAATCAGCATTGCATGGGAGAGAAGATGGCTTATTTCTTGCCAAATAAATATTTTATCTTATGTGACCACCCAGTATACTTGATAAAAAATATATATTTATCTGCTTGGTAGACCTGCCGAACATTTCCTCGGTGATAATGAGACGAAATTCATTCATTAATTCAGACTTTCCCTTTCCAAAGGATCAAAATTCTACATTTTTCTTTGGCACACCATTATGGAATTGAGATTGAAATATATATCATCATTATGTAATATATCATTATATATATCATATCATATCATATCATATCATCATCATATATATATATATATATATATATATATATATATATATATATATATATATATATATATATATATATATATATATATATATACACACAATGGAAAACTTCGCCAAATGGCCACAAACACAATTAAAGAGGAAACTTACAGGGGGTAAAAAGAGACTCTCTCTTTACTTTCGTCTTTTTACCCCCTGTAAGTTTCCTCTTTAATTGTGTATATATATATATATATTTATATATATATATATATATATATATATATATATATATATATATATATATATATATATATATATATACAAAATATATAAGGTAAATTAAGTTTCACCTTGGAGAGACCACTGTAAGCAACGCTCTAAGAAAACGTCATACATAAATAAATCATAAACTTTGTGTTGATCAAAACTTGATTTACTTGTAGTATGTCTGGTTGTCTATGTCTGTTTGAAAGTAAGAAACACACACGCTTACCCTCTAAGCCACTTCTTTTTGGGTTGGTCAATAACGTACAACAGAGTTAAACCTTATAACCGTCCAGATTGTTTACCTTTATTTTCCTCATAGAAATTAAGAGTAAAAATGTTACAACATCTTCACGTATTTAGCTCATAAATTTCTCTCGTATTAACACATAGGAGTATACGTGCGACCAGTGGAATCGCTTCACTAAAAGGTGAGGTTTTTTACCGGATGATTCTATTCCCAGACGCTTTTCATCTTGGTCGAGTGCACCCGAGCGGGAAAACGAAATTGCTCTCTCTATGCCGTGCCTTCACCATAGTCTCTCTCGCTCGGGAATTGAGAGACCTTCACATCCCATCCAAGATTAGCACTCGTACATTGGATAAGAGAGTGAGGTGGGGGTCGGCGTTATGGAGGAGGACGGGGCGGGAGGTCATGGTGGATCAAAGGAAGACCGACTTGAAAAGAGGAGAAGAAGTCAAATGGTATTGAACCAAGAGTGGTGGTGCGGTGGAGAGAGTAAGAGAGAAACAAGTGGGAATCGGCGCGGCTGGAGCCACGGCGGGCCATTAGCGTTAGAGAGGCAAAGATACAAGGAAGCAAGAGGAGATCATGAATTAAGGCTCGGATAGAGGTGGTGAAAGGATCTTTAGACAAGGAGAAATTTTTCAAACCCTATTCACACAAATGCGACTACGCCGTGGGGAAACTCGGTATCAGAAACATTACAACGTAACTAGGGTGGAGGGGAGGTTAAAATCAGGTTGCCAAAGTAAACCGTAAGTAACGTTTTTCACGAAATAATTTTTAAAAATTCCCCCATAAAAAAGGTTAATTTCGCTCATTTTCGGTTTCCTTCAGAGACCATTAGCACGTCGCTCACCTTTTCTCTCGGATGAATGAGTTCACTTCACCTTTTGAATGAAACTCTTCTCTTTTTTTCTCCACTCAACTTCTTTATTCCTCCCTTCATCGATTTCTTAAGCTTTACCACTCCTCGCTCCTTTGCCGCACCCCTCAAGGCTCCAACTCCTTCTCGTGTATACCATTCCCTTTTATCACATCCCACCTGCGGCTGCAACCGTCGAATGCGGGATTTCTATCCTCCCATTCCTTTTTCTTTGCATTTCGCGCTGAAAAATCGGAGGACTGCTAAATGGATGCGGACCCATTGTCCCTTTTTCAATTGGTAATCCCGCGCAGTGTAAAAGCGTACCGAAAGTGGAGGTATACCATTTTAGAAGAAATGTCTAATAAGTGCGTGGCAATTGATCGTCTTTCTCCGCTTGCCAAAGCTCTCATACTAGAGAGAATTGAGGAGGTTTTTAATTGTTTCACGGCTTGTTTCGACGGCTTTCTGTGGAATTTAATGCGGCGTATTTGCTCCATTCTTTGCGGAAAGGTTCTGAAAAAATGTTACATTACTAAGAATTTCAACAGAGGATTTAGATTAAGAAGAGGGTCTCTTTAAGTGCTGATCCGACGCAACAGTTAGACCGTTTAACCTATGATAAGAGCCCTCATTTGAAATAGATTAAACAATTCCTATTAGAGAGGAAAAATTGAGATATTTTACAATGCTATCATTAACGGTAGGCGTAAATCACGATTAAATTACCATAAATCGCACATATTTTACATTTTTCTTCCATTTTGTCACCTTATAACTTTTTAATAAGATATTTAGTTTCTAATTTCAAAATCTGTAGTATTTAACTGTTTGATTAAAGTAGTGTCAATAAATAATTTGGTGCCGCAAGAACATTATGGTTAGCTGCAACGTGTAATGGTCAGCATAGTAGCCTTGCAAGCAGTTAATCCGCGTTAGATTCCGGGCCGACGCACTTTCATTCTGCCTGGCCCAAGTGGCGACAGGGTAGAGTCCTCGCCTGCTAAACCGTGTAACGCGGGTTCGAATCCCGCCTGGGCTAGAAATATTATCACCACTCCGGCGAAACAAGCCGTTTGCGTTCGACTGCTATTATTGCTATTCACCCGACATAAATTGGCGAAATGCGCTGTATTTGGGATAGAAAAGATAAAATCAATTAAATAAAAGATAAAATAAAATTATTTTCTCAATCTCTGACATCATAAATAACTTAAATAGTAAATTTATTGGAAAATTAAATAATCTAGGCTTTCAATGTAATAGTATTGATCCTTAGGCCTAATTTTACTCGCCTTCGTGTGTTCCCACTGACGGACGCTGCCCATGTCCTTGTCTTCGGACTCTCATAATTGCATAAGGACGATATTCAGGTAGATTTAAGCAGGGTTCAGTTTGAAGTGGATACTAAGATACTAAATATGTCCTTCCAAACATGTGCGAGATGATTCTACGCAGTCCTGATGCCTAAATACGGGTTACTGGTACGGTGGAACTGGTACGGTACAGGTAACAGGTACGATGGAATATGAAATCATGAGCTTAATACCGCTGCTATAATGATATTAGAATAATGACTATTCAGAGTGGAATTTACCAGCTAGGTGCCTTAAACTATTGATAACGTAAGCACGACTAGTTGAATGAGCTCATTGTATAGTTTTAAGCGGCGAATTATCTACAATTTAAATTGCATCGACAATTTACTTTTCAACTCTAATCTCTTGAAAATGACTTTTTTCAAATTAAATTCCTTCAGGACCACAGCATCTATGAAATCTACTCAGAGGCACTTTAAAGCTTAGACTCAGCTATACCCGTCATTTAAAAGTGAACCCGAGCCTTGTGACATTGATAAGGGATGCTTTAATGAAATAACTAAATATGCATGTCGGTAGAGTCGCGGGTGAGACAGAAATAAATATTAGGGCATCAAATTCTTATAATAAGATGACTACCAGGTAATATCACCACGGCATCATCGAAAACAAAACTTCTTATTATATATCATTATTTTATTTATTCAAGGGCATGAGAGAAGGAGAGAAAGAGAGTTGGGGGCTGGGGGGAGGGAGGAGGTGAGACGCGAAAAATCTTATCTCCGCATTTTCGGAAAATTTAACGCCCACCTCGGAATCACCCCCGACGTCTTGAGAGGAATTAGAAAAGGAAGACGAGAACGGTTTGAGAGTGGGAGTGGATAGGGCTACAGGAGAGTTGGGAGAGACTGGGAGATGGAGGGGAAGGAGGTTTCCATGGAGACAGAGGGGGAAGGCTCGGAAGTCGATCCGGTTTTGAGTTCGTCGACGGCGGCGGAAGGGACCGCGTGAGGAGGGAGGGTGGGAGGTAGCGGGGTGAGGGCAAGTGTTTGGGAGGATGGGGGTTAAGAGGATATGATGGAGATGGACGAATGGTAGCGAATGAAGAAGAGGAGGAAATTGAGGGAAATTAAAGTGGCTGGGGAAGGGGTGAGCGGATGCGTGGGGGAAGGGTCGGGGCGAAGTGAAAGGGCGGAAGGGGGAGGGGTTGCCAGGATATGGGCGACGAGACCGGGAGGAAGATAAAAGAAGCATGGTTGATCACGTGCAGGGTACACACTAGGTTGCCAGAGCGAGATATCACCAAGAGAAAAGATATCATCATATAAAAATACATTTCGTCTTCCTAAATATGCACAATAATGTCTACTCAATACCCTACTCGTGATACAAAAAATAATAATAAAAGCAGTTTAAAAAAGATACAGGTCAACTTTGAGCACAAGAGAGCGTCTGTAGCGTAACGAGGGTACATAACGTGTTATCTGTATTACTTTTATTACTCGCTAAAGTATTGTAATATAATCATTTTTTGGGAGTCCGTTAGGTATTAAAGTCGTTTCAACTGTACGTCATGAAAAGATAAGCCAAGTTAGAGCTACGAGTATGCACATTTAGCCTGTTCTGGAAAATTTTTGCTTTGCTATTATTACTACATTTACTTCGTAGGCCATATAGCACCTTTAACATAAAATTCGTATATGGTGTCTCATATGACAAGAGAAAATCTCGCTGGAAGGATTGGACGAAGGTATATGGCGTGGGAAGTTTCCCAGACAATATATTTGTTGCGTTTTTTATAAATTTACTGAAAATCTAATGAATTCTTCATGTGAGACAACATTCGGAAAGTCGCCCTTTAATAAAGTTCAATACTGCATTTTATTAAGGTACATTTCCACGTATTTCTCCTAAATAATGTAATTGAGTAACTAAATCTCAAGTTTTGCAGAAAATAATTGACTACTTGCAAAAAAAAAACCGTTCGAGATGGAAAGAGCAACGTTTATCCGGGCTGTCACTGCGGTAATCTACTCTAACTTCAAAACTGAAATGTCGGCCACGGTGTTCCATCTGCTAACACGAAAGTCGGTAGGTCTGAACCCCTTCAGGTTAGTTATCCACCATTCATATCATAGTTTAGCGAGTTTATCTCAATTTATAACAAATGACAAATTTAAGCTACGTATTATAAGCTATTTTAAGCTATCCCGGTCAAGGCGGATAATTTTTTCTCTGTGGAAATTAGCACATTATAACAAATGGTTTTCACTTTGAAAAACTTTGACAAAAATGAAATTAATATTAGTAATAAGCTGTTCTTAGGAGACGTCTGACATTACTAAGTACTCAACAGTATCATGCTTATATCTGCGAAAAATAAATTTGCTGCAGACGAATATACCTTCATATAAGCAAGTACAATTAATATGCCAAAAAAGCTCTTTAACTAGAACTGTGAAAATAATAAACATACTGTTACATTTAGGATCATTGTTACATCTCTAACTCATTGAAAAAACGATTTCCTTAATTCAATTTAAACCGTCTAATATCAAAACAATCCATTTCCAAAGCTAATACGCATTTGAAATTAATGCTCTACTCCGCGCAAATACGCCTGATAAACCTTTCTATCCCTGGTCCTAAACGTTTTTCACTTAGTCTCATTCCCAAATATTTACCTCTTCATTAAGTTCCTTAATTATGAAGTTCTCTCGTAGCTTTTACTTTCCGAAAGACTTCAGCAACACCGTAACTTCACTTTTCTCCAACGCTAAGATATTTTAATCAGATAAAGACACAAAAAAACGAGAGCAACGGATTTAACGTCTTCCAGGATTCCAAGAGATTGAAAGGATAACCATTATATTTCTCGGGAACAAACAATAATTAATCAGAGATAAATATTGGATAGAAATATTTTATAGGCCTATATGCTTCCCCAAATTCACGGCCACAAAAGAAAATACTAACGATTTTATCTTGATAACAAAAAATGGATTACCAACTACGACGTATCGGTCGTATGATCTAAATCATTTAAATATCGAGCCTGAAAATTAGCTAATGTTAAACGACATTTGAAAATGGGAAAAGCCACAACCCAAGAAATTACGGTGTAATATAGTCAATGCCCATTGAATTCATGCAAAGTTATTGAACACATAAATATTCGTAAGATAGTTCGTCCAAGGCAATCAAATCTTCCACCAAAAAAAATTACTTCAAAAAATTTGGCTCATGCAAAACCTGGTTATGGCTTATACACCACAATATTTTGTGATAAGGTAAAACCAAGAAATTGTTAGCTAAAAAATGGGGATTAAAGGTGATATTCTTTGATATTAATAAATCAGTTGACAATTTCCGTTGAAGAAACCAATAAAAAATTACAGGCGATTAAAAATAACCTATCAGAGAAAACACTTTTAATTTATTTTTGTAAACATTATATAATGCTTGTTCACAATCACTGTTCAGAGCTGTTTTAGTCCATTTTTGGCAATTGATTACAATATCCTTGACGATGCAAATATACTCGATTTTAGTACTTCCTCAAACTCGTACTAAATATGTCGCCATTTGCCTTACTTGCGAATGATTCAATTCTTCAAAATTGGCCCATGCCTGAATGAACAGAGTAGTCATAACAGGCTTATCGTTCTCTCATATTCAATTGTCAAATCAGCCGGCGAGCTTTCCATCAGGGAATAGAAACTGCATTTACGAAGGAGGTTGTATCAGCCCTAACGCAATACCAAGAGGATAACTAAGTGTGAAAAAATGGGCAACTTCCACTGCGATAAAATTTATACCGACCGGTTTCGCATTTTACAGCTTTTTTCAGGTCATCCACCAGAAGATGCTGTAAAAAGCGAAACCGGTCGGAATAAATTTTATCACAGTGGAAGTTGCCCATTTTTTCATACTTAGTTATGTTCCGATTCCACTCCATCAAGCCTGAAACCACAGAGTATACCCAGAGGATATCCCTCTCTCAACGGCCACCTTTCGTAAGCGGACACCTCTCTAAGCGGCCGTTTACCGGGATTGAATGAATTTAATTTCCCATGAAACCAATTAAAATATTTACCTCCCTCAGATGTCACTTTCTTAAGCAGCCATTATTTCATGGGTCGGGTGATGACCGCTTAATACAGGTTTCATTGTATTTACTGCATTCGTTGGCCACCCGTCCATCCGTACCAATTATCTATTCTCACAAACACACTATTCCCGCTTTTTCCCCTCTAAATCCGAGGGCAGAGCTCTTAAAATGGTTGGAGTGATTTTCGTTCATGTTTTTTGTGAAAATTTATATACGTGTACTTATTATTAAAATGCGTTGATAAAAATTAAAAAAATTGAATGTCATAAATTTGGTTTTTCAGAAATTTTGTGGTATTTTAATACGTTCTCTTACGTTACTTATATTTAAAAAAAATTCGATTACTTATGTACAGATTTTCTCCTAAAAGCAGAAGCATACGTTTTATATTATAAAAATGGTTCCTAAAAAATATCAAGGTATTATATCAAATGAAAAATATATATTTATTTAATATTGTTGGTTAAGTGTCGAATAACATCCAAATGCTTTAATCGCGATGAATTTAAAAATATCGAATTGGTTCATTTATATATATATATATATAATTATAATTCACTTAGTTGTATGGTAGTGAAACATGGGTATGTCAGGATAGACATAAGGGTAGACAAAACGCCAAGGGTAGGAGTTATCTGAGGAGTGTTTGCGGCAATGGTAGGATGGATAGGGTAAGGAATGATTGGGTAATAAATGAAAGTGGGTTAGATGCTCCAGTAATGGACATATATGAAAGGAGTGAGCGTCGTTGGTTTGGCCATGTTGAGACAATGGATGAGAGTCTAATAACGGAACAGATGTACAAGAGTGAAATGAATGGTGCGAGAGGTAGAGGTAAAGGTAGGCCGAGAAAGTTGTGGATGAATGTTCTTGAGAAAATTCTTAGGAGGAATGTTAGGAGTCTTAAAAACAGGAGAGCATGCATAAAGCAATGTATGGGGGTAAACGAGGCACAAGTTTTTGCAAGGATAGGTCCGTATGGAGGAAATTATTGAAGAAGAGTTAGGTGTACAAATAGGTATTTACGAGTGAAACTTTTTCACTGTGGTTATCCCGGAAGGGAACGGCATGATTGGTACGTATGTATGTATAATTAAGTATAGTTATTTCATACATTTAAATAGCTGCATTTAAGTGAATTGTGGCCTAAGAATTTACGTGACTAGATTGATTAGTTACTAAACTGTGTACTCTATGACTGTCGATTCGAAATCCAACCTCCTTAAGGCGTCGTATATGACAAAAGGACCCCTTTAAAAAGAACAAGAGTACGTAACTTGTCGCCAAAGAAAGCAGGAAATTCGGAACTTTTATGGATGCTGCGTCTTTCTGATGAGCCTATAGCACCCAGACCTCCTCTCCAATCGCTTATTCACACACAAACAGATAATGTTCCCTCATCATCGGCGCTCGGAAAATCCTTGTAACATGTGCGAGCAGCTTCACAAAGCGTGGATAAAATATTTGTTCTGGCACATTTTCCAGAACGTCTCTCTGGATGAAGACAATCATTTCTCTCTCACTCACTCTCGTTTAATATACTCTGAAAAAGGTACAAGGACTTTATTATCGGCATTAATCAATTCATACGATCCTGGATTCAATTATAAAGCGCTTGAGCTCACAAAACAGTTGCGCAAATACGACTCATGCAGAGCTACTGCATCAACTACTAAACCAAGTACTGTTGGTCACTAAACAAATCATATGCCTATAACGTCATCGGACGCTTACAGACGCTTGCCAGACACATAAAAAAATGCAAACAAACAGAGCAGAAACAGCATGTCAAAATCCACAGGATCACCCACGTTTCGGACTAAAAAGGAAAGAGCTTTCCTATACAAAGGAGAGGTGAATTTTCAGCTGAAGCTCCAGATATAACAAGAGAACACAAAATTATACAAAATGCACTAATTGACTTATTTTTTGGACACGTTTTGTAAATGTTTGGGTAATCATGAAAATTCAAAGTTGCTCCTTGTGAAACTTCTGGTTGACTTCTTGGGAATTTGGAACGACTCCGTCTCACTATGTGTCTTGGAAGGAGGGATACGCTAGAGAGAGCGACCGAACTGTCCGACCCAAAGAATTTCTAGCCCAGTCATTATAAAAATAACAAAACTAAAGCTGCCGTGGATTAACGAACTGTGTACTATTTTTAAAATGACAATTAAAGAAGAATTTGCATGCATGAAGAGCACAATGCTAAGTAGATTTGATCTTTCTTAACTATGTAAGAAATAAATGTTGCCGATTATTCGTGAACTTTAACTTCCCCTGGGACAATTCAGTATTTCAAAAACAATAGGGTATCAACTAATACTGAAGGCATCATTTCGAGGAATAATATGATCTTCATTGTTATTGCCGTCGACATTAATGTGGGCACCTGGTCCTTTTGCTGAATAAACAGAAAATTCAATAAATTTTACCGAGAACCGATTCGGGCAGATTCTTTTAAATTCCAAGGGTAGAAAGATGTAATTTTTTAACTTCTACATTTACCTATAACATTAGGGTATACATTTTAATCTTTCACGGAAGACCACGGAAGATCAAAGCGGAAACCGATACGTGAAAAAGTGATTAACTTAAAGTATGTCCTAAATCCTGGCAAAAGCATTACGGAAAACGCCAGATAAATGGCTCAGGATGCAATCATAAAACAGGCGCCTAGCTTCCTCTACTTTAAAATATGGGTATGGGCAGGATGAAAATCTGTCTTAACCGGTTTTATTGGGAAAAAACTTCATAAGATGGAGTATCCCATCCTTTAGCTGAGCCTTAAGTTTTACGGTTGCTTAGAGCCATAAACATCGCAACTGCTGGGGTAAAATAACACAGGTTATGCATGTCTTGTAAGACCTAGGATTGCAATACTTCACGAATGATGATGAAAAATACCATGGTTACGATATCGAGGAAATAAAATATTCATGGCCAAATAATTGTCCACGCAAGTTCCAAAGAGAGGACGAAGCATTTTTATGGCAGTATGCGACGACTGCGAAATATTTTCCTCTAAACAAATTTGTATTAGTATTGAGTGTTAATGTATTAACTCCCTAAAGATACCACCTTGAGGATAAATATGAACTCAAACATGAAGAATGAAAATCAACCCAATCCTAGACCATGAATGAATAAAATAGAACGAAATTATTTGTAAAGTTAAATTAAATTTCGTATCCAGACCATTAGATGTTACACAAATTTGCACGCATTTAAGTGAAATTCAGTTAATTAGTATCAACGTTCTATTCTTTAGGGTTTAAATTACTGATATATGAAGAAGCTGGCAAAACTGGCGGTTTCTCAAAGCTCTTAGATATTGCAAAAGATAACATTAATTAATAAAAATGTTTTTATTAATAATGAAAAGATATCAGCAATTAATAAAAAAGGGGAAAGAATTATTTACTGGGTTACGAACGGAGGATAGAGATGTGTTCCAGAATAAAGAAGAAGACTAAATACCTTTCTCTCATAACTCTAACTAACCATATGAATATAACTCTCCGAATGTCTTCAATCGATGTAAAGGACGAGGATATGAGAGGTAGATAGAAAGGATAAATGAAAGACATGCGATGGGCACAGGGGATATCACACCGAAACTCTTAAAGTTCAGTCCTGTTTCCTTGTACACTACACTAACGAAACTCTTCAGTCGCTGCTTAAAGGATTGAAGTCAAAAGTGGGTGGACAACATATATTTCAACGGTCCAACGCAACAAAAGATAAAAAATAGCTGATACGCCGTGGAATATTGCTCATCAGCACTATAAGAAGAGTATACAAAAACGTAATTAAAATAGATTAGAAGAGTATGCAGGGAAATGGAGGCTGAAGAATAGGCCGGTTTTTGAGCGGATTGATCTCCCACAAATCAAATTCACTGAGTATTAAATCTCACTGAGAAAAAAGGATAGAATAATCAGGAAATAAACATGCTATTCCTTAGCCTGGAAAAAGCATATGACACTGTACCTCAAATAAAACTAGGGGAAGCCATTGAGAAAACAAATATAAGTATAATCTTAATAATAAAAACCAGTTAAAACTTATATTGAGAGAATAAAGCGCGAAAAAAGTGGGAAACAGAACATCTCAGGATTAAGGAGAAGATAAGGGAATGAAAATAGTAATGCTACTCTGTATACGATATAATTAGAGCAAGTTTTAAAACTTTGGTACAGATAATGTGACGCCATGGGAATCTCTTTGAAAGAAAATTATATCCTTACTCTGTTTCGCGGACGATCAATTAATTATATCTCAGGATTACGGCTACATTGAATAAATGATCGAGGAATATCATAAATGGGGGTTTGATGCTGACATTAGAAAGACTGCGTACACGTGTATTGGTGGGACACAGAAACACCTTATTCGTGAAACTGGGCAGCATGTACAACATTGTCAAGAATATCAGTCCCTCGGGATAAAAATATCACGCGAGGGAACACTAGACCGAGCAAGACAAGAATGGTGCACGGAGAATAAAAGGGCCTAAAGATTGATCAACTGTGTTCTTTCGATCAACATATCTCAAAGAAAAATGGAATTCACGAAGCCATTATCCAGCCTATATCAACATACGGCACTGAAGTCTGGCCATTGAAAGATAAATCTGAAAGAACACTGAATGAGGTAGATATATAAATTCGGTAAAGAGCCGCAGTAATATGCCATTCGGATAAAGTCAAGACGATCAAAATTAGAGAAATTATGGGTGTCCCGCAAGATACTATCGCGGAGGAATGCAGCGGAAGTGGTAAGGAAACGCCCAACGAATGGAAAATCAGAGACTACCAGGATCTTTCCTGCTGTGGACTTTACCCCGCTTAGGAAAAGAGGAAGACCGAGGAAGAGTTGAATGAAAGGGATCAAATGAGATATAAAAGACAGAAAAATTGAAGATGAGCGTTTGAGTGACCGAAAATAAAGACTGGGAATCGGAAGACGCCATAGAGCATCATAAACCGATATCTACAAAAGTTATATCATATGTTATTTATATTAATTTGAAGACCACAGGGTAACCATGAGTTGCTTTTATATTTCTTTAAGAAACTAGATGAGGATTATATTAATGATATTCTATAGATAAACTGACTTAGACTGGTTTGCTTGTTGTTAAACTAGACTAGTTTGCAATTCCCAAAGGCTCAAGTTCCCCACCTTCTAGTTGGGGAAGCAACCCGGAAGAAGAGGGCGATGGTGTCAAGTATTAACCTACTACAATAGTTATAGAAAAAAATGATATCGGTGCCTATCCAAAATCGGAATATTCCCAGTAATGAAGAGACGAGAAATCAGACGATATTCTAATGCAAAAATCAAAAAAGTTTCTCATCTATTAGAAATATGAACGTGGAAATAAGCGAAGACCTAAGAACTCCTTCAGCTCATTCCCTCAAGAGAAAAGCTACTCGAACCGGATTCATTTGTCTATGTTCCTGATGCAAGCAGAGCAACACTTGTCGTTAAAGATAAAGTAAGCGTAAATAATAAATACGCTAAGTAAATACGTCAGCAGAAAAGAGTAATTTTCAGAAAATTTGAAGATATTTTTCATAATTTTAAGGAAACATATTCCGAAGAGGCAGTTTCATTTTCAAGATAAGCAAAATTTAGACCAAAAGACTTCATTCATGCATGCTAGTATTGCATTAAAATTATTAACGAGCAATGCCGAGTTATTTTCTATTCTATTCTCTTCTCAAAATAGTATGTAATGATTGCCCTGCATCTAAAAATTTTTTACAGGTCATGAAGGAGTATTCAGTGATAATTTTATTTCCTTCATTACACACTGACCATAGGTACATGTTCACCCAATACGATATAGAAATTCTAACCAATCTATATCCGTGAAAAAATGAAGTTGAAAATATGGAAAGACTTCAGTCATAACTACATTACTAAGAAAAAAAATTTAATAACAGAAAAATATTTAATATATCAATGAATTATGGGAGGTTCATGTAATATTAGACATTCCCGCAAATGACGCCTGTTTGTGGCGGAATGCAAGGCATTCACTCAAGGAATGTAACGAAAGGTGGCAAAGTACTGAAGTCATTATATGTACCTACTACAACCGAGACCAGCCAACAGTTCACCTCCTTGCTTGATATTAACAAAAATTGTTTAGTTCAAACCCTGGCCCTCAAGGACGAAGCTGTTCCAACAAACCTAGTATTCAGTCACCACACCAATCCCTTAATTCTTATTCAGATGTATTCATTGAACAGCCATGATTTCCATGCACTACACTTGATAGTAAATCCTTTGAATTTTATCGATTATTAAATGTGTTATTCATAGTTTCAATAATTCGGCTCGCTCTACCAATTAGAGCATTAGTATAAGGATTTTCACTGGATAAAACTATCTCCTGACTTCTCTCTGCAATATGAAAATCAAGCCGCAAAAGTTAAGTTTCCTCACCATTCCCCGAGTCAAAAAATATAAAAAATACAGGTTCACTCTTCAGGCTATATATCAGAATCAGCTTTAGGTTTCATATACCCCGAGGTTTGCTCGTAATTGGTGTACGCGAGAGTGTGTGCATCTCCGTCAAAGAAAAAAGAATGAAATATGAGGAAGCATCTCGAAATAGGACGACCGGGAAAAAAAGCGTACAAAAGGAAGCATTTTATGGGGTTGGAATTTTTTTTGCTTATTCCCCGAAGGAGAAGAAGAAGCGGAGGACGTGCGATGAATGAAATGACGGGGAATGAGAGAAAGAAGAAACAGGAGAAACGGGAGAGGGAAAAATGGGAGGGTGGGAAGGAGGGTTAGGAAGGACGAAACAACTGCGGCGAGGGGTCTAGAATGACAATGGCAGAAGTAGAAACAGTCCAATAAGAAACGAGCAAAAGGGATTTGGCGAGGTGACGTAGACCGAGTGATGCGGGAAAAGAGAGCTTGGTGGGGGGGAGAGGGGGGGGCGAAGGGGAATGGGAGAGTATTCCCTGGCAGTCTGTGTGAGTTCGGGTGGGTGGCAGTGGCTTGGAGGTCCTCTGGAGGGGAAGAGAGGCCTTTTGGGAAGGATTAGGTGGTAGTGGGCGCAGAGAGGGAGAGGAGTAGTGGAAAGGAGCTTCGTTATGGGAGAAGGATATGCTGGGAGCAGAGGAAAAGGGGTGGTTGGGCGGGGAGGAGGCATTCCTTAATAAAACCATGCTTGGGTTGCAGGTCGTTAATAATAAGGGGAGGGAGTAGAGTGAGGGTGAGAGAGAATTAGGAGGGAATGGAAAGCCGAGATTGGTTAGGGGATGACTTAAAGACTGCTTGGGCATGTTAAAGCCGATGTGATCACGCACGCTCTATTTATCATTCTAAAGAGAATCAAAGGGTAACGTTGTTTAGCGCGGGTATTCTTCAGAATTACTAATGGTGAACAGCGTACACACATAAATACATGCTAAACATGTACTAGTGATGGCGGAAAAAGGGAAACATTTCCATTTCCCGTCTACGTCTTGACCATTTGCTTTATACGCAAAATAGGTCAAATCGGTCGAGCTCGAGGTTTATAACTTTTTAATAAGAAGTCTTCATGGATTTTCACTCGGGACATGAGTTCATTTGCTGTCTCGATGGCTTTCATTCCTATCATCTTCAAGGGGCTTGAAAGTGATAGGAAAATGGGCCATAAAAACTTTGGGTCTTGTGACCCGGTTGTAAACATATGAGGAATTTATTTTACGCATTAAAACATTGTCGGATGAACACAAAATCCTATTTGCAGACTTAAATAATTACTATACGCAGCAGAAAATCTGAAAATGGATGATAGTGAGACTAAAAAATCCTTATCTAACATGTAGTCAAAAAGACGATTAGGTAGTAAAAAATATCAATAAAAATTATTAGCATTTTCTTTAAAAAAGAAAGAGGAAGAATATGATTAGTGTCTATTGAACGGAAGAGAATCATTCATCGTGTTTTTTTCATCAACTATCATCCATCAGAAGATTTTTATTCCTACCTCGCTGTCAAGCAGTTCAATCAGTCATACTTTCCCTCTTCAACTTCCTCTACCTTATTTTTGGCTAGTGCATTATATAAACCCCAGTTAGAAGACACCAAAACTGTTTTTCTGTCCATTTTTAAAAGGCTGTTACGTCTCTAAGTATGTCCCATTAGTTCATCTGTACCTTCACAAGTGACAGATGCAGTCATAGCTATTCCCAAAAAAAAAATTTTCTCACCCTTTTGCAGCACTTTTAACAGACATTCCAGTCGATCTCAAATTATAGAAGCGGACGGGAGAGTCGCACGTGTCTATAACGAGATTATATATATATATAAATGTTTATACAGAAAGATAGAAAGAAAGTGGATAGGAACACATAAAATCAACAGACACAATGGTGGTGTGAAGATGTAAAGATGGCCAATTCCAAGCAGAAAAAATTCGACTGGACCGGGAATGGAACCACGGACCTTTGGATTTCGCGTCCAAAGGTCCGTGGTTCGATTCCCGGTCCAGTCGAATTTTTTCTGCTTGGAATTGGCCATCTTTACATCTTCACACCACCATTGTGTCTGTTGATTTTATGTGTTCCTATCCACTTTCTTTCTATCTTTCTGTATAAACATTTATATGAGTATATTTGCCGCTGAGCGGTCTGAGTGAATGGATGAACGATTGTATGGCCGGAATGGCTCATTTCCTACTTGGGTTAGCGTACCCCGAAACGCCTGTTCTATATCTTTCACCACTGTCTGTGTGCTTGAGTTATTCTTTCATTTCGCCTTCTTTGTATGTCATTCCTTCTCTGCCGGTGGGTGATAAGCAGCCCGCGCGCCATCTATTGGCCGCTCTCGTGGGTCATGCCCTGGGGAGTGTTTGTTCACATAAACCCCCCGCCGATTCCAGTGGTCTCTTAGTAGACTGGGTAGCTTGGTGGTCTGAGCATTGGACGCGAAATCCAAAGGTCCGTGGTTCGATTCCCGGTCCAGTCGAATTTTTTCTGCTTGGAATTGGCCATCTTTACATCTTTACACCACCATTGTGTCTGTTGATTTTATGTGTTCCTATCCACTTTCTTTCTACCTTTCTGTATAAACATTTATATGAGTATATTTGCCGCTGAGCGGTCTGAGTGAATGGATGAACGATTATATATATATATATATAATAATCGTAATATAGTGATAGTGATAATCGTATATATATGTATATATGTGTATATATATATATATATATATATACATCCCGCTATCATTTTGCCTTCCTTACACACTGCAACATTTTGGCATCCACCAGAAATATTTATATATATTTCTATTTTATCGCGTATGTAGAACAACCGAGTGATTTCCGCCCTTGTGTACTATTTTGTTTTGCGACAACTATTTTTTTACAGGAAATATACGTGCTCCTTGAATCCGTACAGACAGGTAACATTTTGGCATCCTTTCATAAGCAATCATTATGGCGTCCAGAGTATATTTTTTACATTTTATCATCAATTTGGAATCCATTTTGTATACTTACTGCCACTGCGATATCATTTTGCCTTCCTGCGCTGTTGCCATATTTATCTATCATGGAAACTTCGCTCTTGCTTGTCATTTTTGCAGTTTATAGCTGCTATTGTATAAAATGGGTGAACGTGTTGCACTTAACAATTAACTACTATTAACTAAATGTACTACAACTGCCAAACAACGATTATAATCAGCATAGGGGTAAACATTGTATCACTAGGAGCATACTTAGCCAAGTTTTATTGAAATCTATCTTTTTTGCTCCTCATTCATGTATTTCAGTTTTGTTTCGGTATGCTATAAACACGCCTAGAGGAAAGCGAGAGAGGAATTTGACTGGCGCAGTCAACTAGGTAAGTCCGCGGTGGCCTATCACGCAGCACTGTGTCACGAAATCGATTTGCAGGGAAAAGATGGAAGATTTTCCCAATACTACACGAAGATTCTTCCAATAAAACCAGCCGACACGGTTTAAGCAACATGCATACAAATATTTCTCTCACAATGCACTTGGTATTCTAATAAGGATGTGTAAATCAATAAGTTTCCATCATGTTACATTCCACCAAATTCGCCGTTTTATTTCATTATGTGTGGACACGCGATATCCGTGAATGACTATCAAACTGTTTTTATCATTATCCCAGTAGTTTCGCGTTTCAAGTTTAGAATAGTTGTTTAATTTAATTAAAATACAATAATTTACGTGAAAAATAGAAAGTAAGTTAGAAAGGGATTTGATATTTTCTGGCATTTCTTCTATCACTAAAACACATTAAAATGTTACCATGAAATACATGAGTCAATAGAATGCTAAATTATATTCTTTTTGCATATAAAATGCAAAAAAAGAGTAAGTTAAACTTCATTTAAGAAGAAGAATGCCAAAACCCTTGCTTTTTATAAAGCCAAGGACACAACGTGTTTATCGTGATGACAACGCGATGACGTGGGCCGCGAATCAGAACTTGTATAATTACGGTGGGGGCTCAAAATTTAACTTCACTTTTCACAACTTCCATGACTCCACAAAAAATATATATCTATTCTAATGTTTATGGGACAGCAAAGACAGGAAATATCTCTTCCTTGAAAAACTGTGGCTTAGAAGAATTTATAACCTAGAAAATTACAATTTACTCCACTATCCTTTAGTTGGTCCGAAGGAAATGCTTCTCCCTCCTTTGCTTATCAAGCAATGACTGATTAAGAATTTTGACAAAATACTGAGAAAACATGAAAGAGGTTTCCAGTACTAAGTGGAAATATTTTCACAGCATATAGTGAAGAGCTACATCTAAAGGAAAGCATTTTTACTGGACCTGAAAACAGGAAGATAACCCTAGGCCCTGAATTTCAAAATATAATAAACAATGGGATGATGAAAGCAGAAAAGCTAAAATGAGGTGAGGAACAACTTTTATTTGTTGCCCTACTGCCTCTTAAAATGCAATAGGGTGCCAAATATCGTTAAAAATCCACTTCCTGCATTAGCTTACAGACGCATTTCCACAAAATCGTGGGGCGGGAGGAGATAATCCGGGGGAAAGATTTTATAATGGCATAAGTGTTAGGCAATATAGATAGGCTTGGTAAACTTTAACAATGGGAAACTACTGCCGAGGCTTTAATAAAGAAGATTCAATTCCGCACAAAAGAAAAAAATTGACAAACGATAATTATTTTCGCGGTAAAGGTGGTTTTAAGTTGGTATCTTTGAGTACATTGTCAGATTTCCGTTAGAAAAGTGTTTAAAAACCACTTACTTTACCCCCATTATTTGGTTCTTTACCAACATTCTTTTCCTTAAAACCACAGTTGCTGGTGTATCTTTAGCTGGAAAATTGTTCGCGGATTCAGTAGCTACCGATGCCTGAACTTATGGATAGTGAAGAGTAACGCAGTTTTCAAACCTTATTGGCTGAAGTAAGATTAGGATAAATTGTACATATAATTGAGCCAAAGGTTTTAATACCATCAATTAAAGTCACCTTTCTATGAGGATAAACATTGGAAAGCAGTATCAATTAATTCGGGTTTCACTTCTGCAGAGAGGAAAATTTTTGTCAATATTCAAAATAAATACATTGTCATTGAAGGAGTTATGCAGTTTATTTCATAACTACTGCAATATTATATTGGATTATCAACTAAATATGCCACTTTGAGGAAAAAGCTAACACCCTTTCATTTATAATTAAAAACTTACAATAAAATTCTCAAGATCAATGAAAGTTACAAATTAAATAACTGGTCTTTGTGGATCAAAGTCAGTGGTACAATTTTTTATGAGGCAGCAAAGAAACCGCAAAATTTGATTTTAAAAAATGTACTGATATATTAAAAAAATTGAGTAATACAAAAACTCACTTTGGGTTAAACTAGTATTGAAAAACTCTGCTTAGGCTATTTTGCCTTTGAAATTTACTTTTACAATATCATTGTACATGATAATTGTACATAATCCATTTTTTTATAAATGTTTTGTATAAAAACTTTAATTTTTAACCAAGTTCTCTTCTTCGGGGGTATTTTGTTTTGTATGTGTTTCTTAAAACATGATGCCACAATATGTTTTTGCTCCTCTGTCCATGGGACGAGTATCCTTTAAGTTTTTTTCGAAGTACAAGGGGAAACATTAGGTGATCTGGTTTCATTCCCTTTTTCTAGCTCGAAACTTGAGAATGGATCATCGATTACATCGCTCATATTCCTATCATCATCATCATCTTTTTCACCTCCATCATCTTCAATAGGGATCACATCATTTTAATTAATGTCTATTTCGTCGAGGGCCATGCCTTTGAAATTGGATGTGTCTCCATATCAGGACGTCTCCATATCGGGTTACCGCTGCTATCGCATTACTCATGGAGTCCTCGTGGAGTTCTGTTATAAAATGAAATGAAATCTCACTCCACTTATAGAGACGCGGATTATTTTACCATGAGAGCGAACGGTCAGTTTACCCTTCAATGCCTCATTTTCTTAAAGTAGCCTTAGCTAGGGAAAAGTTCAAATTTCGCATTCCCACGTGTATCGCATTACTTTTTCGTGCCTGTTTTCGATAAAAATGACTCATGATTCACACCAAGAGGAATACATACGGGAGGCCCCAGTTCGTACCGTAGAAGCTTGATTTATATTGCCAGGGAAGTGTCTCCATATCGGGTTTCATGGCTATCGCATTACTCATGGAGGCAGTTCTCGTATTAAATGAAGTGAGATCTCACTCCACTTATAGAGACGCGAATTATTTTACCATGGGAGCGAGCGGTCAGTTTACCCTTCATCGCTTCATTTTTATATTTTTTAGTGGCCTTCGCTAGGGAAACGTTTAAATTTCGTGTCCCACGTCTATTGCATTACCTTTTCATGGCTTTTTTCGATACAAATGACTCGAGATTCACACCAACAGGACTACATACGGGAGGCCCCAATTCGTCCCTTAGAAGCTTGATTTATGTTGCAAATTTGAGCATATTTTAATTGTTTTTTTTTATTTCTGCAGTGGGGCGATGAGTGCAAGGCGATCCATGTATTTTTAAATTATAAAACAGGATATTTGGACTCGCAAGGAAGAGCTTTGAAAATTTATAAATTCGATAGATTATATTATCATGAACGTAAATTTTGGTTAACAGCCATTTTCAATGTGAATTGGGTGACAGCAGATCTAGCGGTCGACTGGAGGATATTTAAATATTCGTCATTCACCCCCTCATTACACCCCATGAGATACCATGCGGAATTGACGTTGACGAGAACAGAAAAAAATTTTCTGGAATATGTTTCTAAAAAAAGTATCTAACAATTTCCCTGGCGAAAATGAAGGAGGCTGATGACGCTGCTGGAGTGCGTTTACAGGTGTTCTTTTAACGTTCCTGTGCGTTCTTTGGCGTTTTCATAGTGTTTGTTGATGTTCATCCACGTTAATCTGTCTTTCCCTCACTGTTCTCATGCGTTCGTAAACGCTGTTCCGAAGACCTAGGTCTGAAACGCCCGAGAAAACGCCTACTGAGAGTGTTTGCATTTATGTTCTGGAACACTCAAGAACGCTGTCCGACAGAGCTATCATGGAACGCAGATGAACGCTGCCGAGAATGTTTTGAAACATGTTGGAACGCTCCAAAAGCCATGATGCATTATTACTATTTTGATGGCAAATCCATTGTGAGAATAACGTCAACTCCACTAACGAATTTATTGTGAGAATAAGCATCTGAGAAATAACAAAGCGCACCCAATCCTCAAACATCAATATCTAATAGACATCTAATGGATATCTTTTAGCGGCCCATCTTCATCTGTGCATTTAGTGAAAACACAGCCGTTTTCTTTCCGGTAGTCTTCAAGGGAATAAATGCATCCTTTTTATTTCTTTGTGCCAACCCACACAGCACAAAAATCCAAATCCGTCGCTGGCGAGCCGTGAATTCCGGAAGTCTAGTTTCCCAAATGCATTTTCAATATCAATTGTAAATTAATAACAGCATCCATAGTGTGGCCTAACGCGGCATGAAAATTGGTTCAATCTTATTTCTTTCTCAATTCTACTTCGAAATAATGTATATTAGAAAGCCAATGATAATGTGTTATAAAGAAAAGCCGTATATGCATCCCTGACGTCAGATATGAGCTTATAAATCATCAGCCTTAGGTCATAAACGTCAGCTATGTTGAAATCGCGTACTAAGAGCAGAGCCATATCTAACGAAGCGACTACACTCTTTAGAAAGCATAATGTTGAAATCGCGTACTAAGAGCAGAGCCATATCTAACGAAGCGACTACACTCTTTATAAAGCATAAATACACTTAGTCAACCCAGATATGAAATAGAGTAGTGGTAGAGTGTAAGTCTCCTGCGTGAAAGGTCTTCAGTTCGAACCCCCTAGCCAGTAAGAATGTATTCGATGTATATGATTACCGTTATGCGAAGTAATAAAATAATAACTTCAAAGAACTTTAAGGGCACAAAGTTTATTTATAAAAATAATTTTATTATGACAAATTCCAAGATAAGTGCCTAACGTTCATATTACATTATGTTGATGAACGCTCTCAACACCCTAGACAGGATTTTCTGAAATGAACGTAAACGCTCTGAAACGCTGAAGATTGTGACTCACAGGGCGTTCACGAACACTCGTGAACGTAGCTAAACGCTCCGTAGTGTTTTTGAGATCACTCCAAGGCATTCACATTTACGCTCGAGAACACACTGGGATGGTGTTCTTAGCGCGTTCTTCGCAATTTATGAACACCTCCGTGGTGCATTCCTAAACGCTCAGAACACACTCTCTTTTTCGCTGGGTTAGCACATGCAATTATTTTCAAATTCGGTTTTTCAAAGTGTTTGTCTCTTCCCTAATGGGAAAATAGAAGTATATTCGGAAAAATCATATATTAACGAGCAGCAAATGTTGAAATAATAATCCATTCGCTGATAAAAAGTTTCCGCACCCATTCTTTCCATATCGTTTGAAATACTGATAAAAACTAAATGTTTGTTTCATTTTAGAAAGACTACCATCGCTCATTACATTAATTGTAACTCAAAACGAAGTATTCGCCTTAAACTAGTCGAGAAAATCTGCGAGTGGTTACTGCGAGTGGCTGCAAGTACAAGTTTTAGAGCATTGTACTGTATTATACTTTTTACTGTATAATACAATACTAAATAATAATGAAAATAAGTATAATACAGTACAAGGTACTGTATTATACTTTTTGTCGAAGGTAGAGATAGTTTAAAGAAAGAATTAGTCGTATTCTAGCATTATTCTTGAATTTACGCACCAAGTATTAATATAAAAAAAGGTGGCTTTCCAGATACACAATCCATTATTTTTCTACTTAATCACCTGAAAGAGTTATTCTTGCGCCAACCTGTTGCGGTCCCATGACAACAATAATTTTGTTATTGAAATTACCGTTGCGCAAATCCACTTAATTGGCTTTGGACCAGGTAAAAACTGGAGCGGTAGCGCCGGACGACAAGAACTCCGCTACCACGCAGTCCACCGAGGCATCAAACCTCGAAAGAGTCTTGGGTGAGAGAATTGCAGAAAGCCGCGAGGAAGAGCGATGTTGCCAAACCGAGGACGCCACTTGCTGCGCAGACTGAACGGAGATAACCGCGACCAAGTTATACGCCGCAGTCAGCGCCACTCGGCCCGGAATTATGCTGAACTAACAATATACGAAATTTGTACATACTGCCAACAAATTGGCGTCCATACTAATTTTCGGAAATGGGGTCTACATGATGTAAATAGTCGATTCCAGTGATTTTTACACGTTTGTAATCCGGCGTCCGGTATACGGCAGCCAAATTACACTCGGACGCCAGATCAAATGCAACTTGCTCATTAACGGGTGCCAAAATGATAGCGGGATTTATATATATATATATATATATATATATATATATATATGTATATATATAAATCCTGCTATCATTTTGGCACCCGTTAATGAGCAAGTTTCATTTGATCTGGCGTCCGAGTGTAATTTGGCTGCCGTATACCGGACGCCGGATTACAAACGTGTAAAAATCACTGGAATCGACTATTTACATCATGTAGACCCCATTTCCGAAAATTAGTATGGACGCCAATTTGTTGGCAGTATGTACAAATTTCGTATATTGTTAGTTCAGCATAATTCCGGGCCGAGTGGCGCTGACTGCGGCGTATAACATGGTCGCGGTTATCTCCGTTCAGTCTGCGCAGCAAGTGGCGTCCTCGGTTTGGCAACATCGCTCTTCCTCGCGGCTTTCTGCAATTCTCTCACCCAAGACTCTTTCGAGGTTTGATGCCTCGGTGGAGTGCGTGGTAGCGGATTTATCGTCGTCCGGCGCTACCGCTCAAGTTTTTACTTGGTCCAAAGCCAATTATGTGGATTTGCGCAACGGTAATTTCAATAACAAAATTATTGTTATCATGGGACCGCAACAGGTTGGCGCACACATTATTATTGGCTTTCTAATATACATTATTTCGAAGTAGAATTGAGAAAGAAATAAGATTGACCCAATTTTCATGCCGCGTTAGGCCACACTATGGATGCTATTATTAATTTATTATCAATATTGAATATGCATTTGGGAAACTAGACACCCGGAATTCACGGCTCGCAAGCGACGGATTTGGATTTTTGTGCTGTGTGGGTTGGCAGAAAGAAATAGAAAGGATGCATTTATTCCCTTGAAGACTACCGGAAAGAAAACGGCTGTGTTTTCACTAAATGCACAGGAGAAGATGGACCGCTAAAAGATATCCATTAGATGACTATTAGATATTGATGTTTGAGGATTGGGTGCGCTTTGTTATTTCTCAGAAGCTTATTCTCACAATAAATTTGTTAGTGGAGTTGAAGTTATTCTCACAATGGATTTGCCATCAAAATAGTAATACTGCATCATGGCTTTTGGAGCGTTCCAACATGTTTCAAAACATTCTCGGCAGCGTTCATCTGCGTTCCATGACAGCTCAGTCGGACAGCGTTCTTGAGTGTTCCAGAACATAAATGCAAACACTCTCAGTAGGCGTTTTCTCGGGCGTTTCAGACCTAGGTCTTCGGAACAGCGTTTACGAACGCATGAGAACAGTGAGGGAAACACAGATTAACGTGGATGAACATCAACAAACACTATGAAAACGCCAAAGAACGCACAGGAACGTTAAAAGAACACCTGTAAACGCACTCCAGCAGCGTTATCAGCCTCCTTCATTTTCGCCAGGGAAATTGTTAGATACTTTTTTTAGGAACATTTTCCAGAAAAATTTTTTCTGTTCTCGTCAACGTCAATTTCGCATGGTATCTCATGGGGTGAAATGAGGGGGTGAATGACGAATATTTAAACATCCTCCAGTCGACCGCTAGATCTGCTGTCACCCAATTCACATTGAAAAGGGCTGTTAACCAAAATTTACATTCATTGTAATATAATCTATCGAATTCATAAATTTTCAAAGCTCTTCCTTGCGAGTCCAAATATCCTGTTTTATAATTTGAAAATAAATGGATCGCCTTGCACTCATCGCCCCACTGCAGAAATAAAAAACAATTAAAATATGCTCAAATTGGCAACATAAATCAAGCTTCTAAGGGACGAATCGGGGCCTCCCGTATGTAGTCCTCTTGGTGTGAATCTCGAGTCATTTGTATCGAAAAAAGCCACGAAAAAGTAATGCAATAGACGTGGGACACGAAATTTAAACGTTTCCCTGGCTAAGGTTACTTTAAGAAAATGAGGCATTGAAGGGTAAACTGACCGTTCGCTCTCATGGTAAAATAATCCGCGTCTCTATAAGTGGAGTGAGATTTCATTTCATTTTATAACAGAACTCCACGAGGACTCCATGAGTAATGCGATAGCAGCGGTAACCCGATATGGAGACGTCCTGATATGGAGACACATCCAATTTCAAAGGCATTGCCCTCGACGAAATATATATTAATTAAAATGATGAGATCCCTATTCAAGATGATGGAGGTGAAAAAGATGATGATGATGATGATAGGAATATGAGCGATGTAATCGATGATTCATTCTCAAGTTTCGAGCTAGAAAGAGGGAATGAAAGCAGATCACCTAATGTTTCCCCTTGTACTTCGAAAAAAACTTAAAGGATACTCGTCCCATGGACAGAGGAGCAAAAACATATTGTGGCTCATGTTTTAAGAAACACATACAAAACAAAATACCCCCGAAGAAGAGAACTTGGTTGAAAATTAAAGTTTTTATACAAAACATTTATAAAACGATGGATTAGTTATGTACATTTATATTGTAAAAGTAAATTTCAAAGGCAAAATAGCCTAAGCAGAGTTTTGAAATACTAGTTTAACCCAAAGTGAGTTTTTGTATTACTCAATTTTTTTAATATATCAGTACATTTTTTTAAATAAAATTTTGCGGTTTCTTTGCTGCCTTAATAAAAAATTGTACCACTGATTTTGATCCACAAGACCAGTTGTGTAATTTGTAAATTTCATTGATCTTGAGAATTTTATTGTGTCTTTAATTCTAAATCAAAGGGTGTTAGCTTTTTCCTCAAAGTGGCATATTTAGTTGATAATCCAATATAATATTGCAGTAGTGATAAAATAAACTGCATAACCCCTTCAATGCCGATGTATTTATTTTGAATATTGACAAAAATTTTCCTCTCTGCAGAAGTGAAACCCGAATTAATTGATACTGCTTTCCAATGTTTATCCTCATAGAAAGGTGACTTTAATTGATGGTATTAAAACCTTTGGCTCAATTATATGTACAATTTATCCTAATCTTACTTCAGCCAATTAGGTTTGAAAACTGCGTTACTCTTCACTATCCATAAGTTCAGGCTACTATCCATAAGTTCGGTAGTTACTGAATCCGCGAACAATTTTCCAGCTAAAGATACACCAGCAACTGAGATTTTAAGGAAAAGGATGTCGGTAAAGAACCAAATAATGGGGGTAAAGTAAGTGGTTTTTAAACACTTTTCTAACGGAAATCTGACAATGTACTCAAAGATACCAACTTAAAACCGCCTTTACCGCGAAAATAATTATCGTTTGTCAATGTTTTTCTACTGTGCGGAATTGAATCTTCTTTATTAAAGCCTCGGCAGTAGTTTCCCATTGTTAAATTTTACCAGAGCCCATCTATATTGCCTAACACTTATGCCATTATAAAATCTTTCCCCCGGATTATCTCCTCCCGCCCCACGATTTTGTGGAAATGCGTCTGTAAGGTAATGCAGGAAGTGAGATTTTTAACGAGATTTGTCACCCTATTGCATTTTAAGTGGCAGTAGGGCAACAAATAAAAGTTGTTCCTCACCTCTCTTAAGCTTTTCTGCTTTCAGCATCCCATTGTTTATTATATTTTGAAATTCAGGGCCTAGGGTTATCTTCCTGTTTTCAGGTCCAGTAAAAATGCTTTCCTTTAGACGTAGCTCTTCACTTTATGCTGTGAAAATATTTCCACTTAGTACTAGCAACCACTTTCATATTTTCTCAGCGTTTTATCAAAATTCTTAATCAGTCATTACTTGATAAGCAAAGGAGGGAGAAGCATTTCCTTCGGACCAACTAAAGAATAGTAGAGTAAATTGTAATTTTCTAGGTTATAAATTCTTCTTTAAGCCACAGTTTTTCAAGGAAGAGATATTTCCCGTCTTTGCTGTCCCATAAACATTAGAATAGTTATATTTTTTGTGGAGTCATGGAAGTTGTAAAAAGTGAAGTTAAATTTTGAGCCCCCACCGTAATTATACAAGTTCTGATTCGCGGCCCACGTCATCGCGTTGTCGTCACGATGAACACGTTGTGTCCTTGGCTTTATAAAAAGCAAGGGTTTTGGCATTCTTCTTCTTAAATGAAGTTTAACTTACTCTTTTATTGCATTTATATGGAAAAAGAATATAATTTAGCATTCTATTGACTCACGTATTTCATGGTAACATTTTAATGTGTTTTAGTGATAGAAGAAATGCCAGCAAATATCAAATCCCTTTCTAACTTATGAAGATTAATTGACCCCTTTTTCAGCCGCTTGTGTTTCATTTTTCCATTATTTTTCACGTAAGTTACTGTATTTTAATTGAATTGAACAACTATTCTAAACATGAAACGCGAAACTACTGAGATAATGATAAAAACAATTTGAGAGTCCTTCACGTACTTCGCGTTTCCACATATAATGAAATAAAAGGGCGAATTTGGTGGAATGATGGAAACTTATTGATTTACAACCCCTTATTAGAATACCAAGTGCATTGTGAAAGTAATATTTGTATGATTGTTGCTTAAACCGTGTTTTAAACCTTAAACCGGCTAGTTTTATTGGAAGAATTTTCATGTAGTATTGGGAAAATCTTCCATTTTTTTCCTGCAAATCGATTTCGTGACAGTGCTGCGTGATAGGCCACCGCGGACTTACCTAGTTGACTGCGCCGGTCAAATTCCTCTCTCGCTTTCCTCTAGGCGTGTTTTTAGCATACCGAAACAAAACTGAAATACATGAATGAGGAGCAAAATAAGACATTGATTTCAACAAAACTTGGCTAAGTATGTTCCTAGTGATGCAATTTTTACTCCTATGCTGACTATAATCGTTGTTTGGCAGTTTTAGCACATTTAGTTAATAGTAGTTAATAGTTAAGAACAACACGTTCGCCCATTTTATGCAATGGCAGCTATAAACTGCAAAAATGACAAGCGAGAGTGAAGTTTCCACGATAGATAAATTTGACAACAGCGCAGGAAGGCAAAATGATATCGTAGTGGTAGTAAATATACAAAATGGATGCCAAATTGATGATCAAATGTAAAAAATATACTCTGGACGCCATAATGATTGGTTATGAAAGGATGCCAAAATGTTACCTGTATGTACGGATTCAAGGTGCACGAATATCTCCTGTAAAAAAACAGTTGTCGTAAAACAAAATAGTACACAAGGGCGAAAATCACTCGATGGTACTACATACGCGATAAAATAGCAATATATATAAATATTTCTGGTGGATGCCAAAATGTTGCAGAGTGTAAGGAAGGCAAAATGATAGCGGGATGTGTGTATATGTATATATATATATATATATATATATATATATATATATATATATATATATATATATATATATACGTAAAATATGTCCATCGGGGCAAAAAGGGAAACCGCATCGTTTCCAACGCAGTCACGAGCGTGAAACAGAAAGTATCTTATTCAAAAGCAAGGAGCGGGAGTCGTGACAAGAGGATCCGAGCTTTCGACGGTTGCAGAGATTATTTCACTCCCTCGGGAGAAGCAAACAGTCGCCAAACTAAACCCTACTACGCGCCCCACCGTTCCTTGGCGGCCCCCGGGACACAAGCGACCATATCCACCCAAAAAACTGCATATGCCATCCGTGCACGTTTGAGACCGTCGGGAGACGAGAGGGGGGATAGAGAGAGAAAGAGATAAGGTCACCGGGACATTTTAATTGGGCGCCTCGCGTTTCGTCGCTCCTCTGTTTTCTTTAATTCCTCCAACAGACACGGTGGTGCTAAAGGACGCGTTGAGAGCGGGAACTGGGCTCCCCCCTCTACTAGCCTTACGCCCTCGCCCAATGCGGCTCGAAAGCTCCGAAAATTAGGTCAAAGGGCATCTGCCCTCCCACAAACCTCCACCCTTCCCCTAGTTGACCCCGCTCCATCTGGGCGATGAATGGAGTCTTCTCCCTCCTTCCTCTCACCATCCTTCCCCCCACAGAAATGGGGTCCGAGTCGAACGCTAGCCTTATTAGCAACGCTCTGTTCGTGCGAGGAAGAGCTAGGTGGCTGCCTTTGATCAAAACTTCATGCAGCACTGCTTGGAATGGACGAATCCACACGCGCGTGGATTAGGGGGAGGACAAAGCAATTTACCAATCGCGTGGACCCAAATATTTGAGGCTTTATGTGATGAGGAAGTTGGGCCTATGATGTCTCCATATTGAGCCGTTATTCATCAGCAATGCGTCTACGTTCATGAGGGCATCGCCTGCAAATGCTACCCGAAGCATAATCCAGACAAAATTTCCCCAAAAGCTTCGGTGGGAGAACAATATTTCCAAACCGTCTGGTCGCAAATGACTCATGGAAAGCAAATGTCGCGCAACTAGCTGAAACATGAATAAAACCCCTGGTGGTTGGTGGAAAAGATTTATTTTAGAATTTTTTTAATGATAAATAATTGCTATGGCTTGTGTTTACAATGCATGAAATTCATTAACGACTATTCCTAAAGACCAAAGAGAATATATAAGTTGTTCAGCAGAAGTAAAATAGGCAATACATAAAACTTTCCACAGATATAAACGATTGTCATGCAAAATGACGCAAAAAATTCATTTAACGTGGGGTAAAAATATTAACCCCATGTGGTTGTTTCAATTAACTACAGATTTCTTCAGAACCCCTAAAACCCAGTTTATTTTTTCCTTCCGGAATGGAACAAGTAGCAGAATGACGATAATATTCAATAAATACGCATAGCAACCCAGAAAATTAGCAATCCATGTTACTTTTTAAATTAAAATGAAATGTCCCTCCTCGTTACCTCAATCTAGATCTAGAGTCCCGTTTCAATATAGGCATGATGATCTCTTTGTTACTCTGGGCTGCCAGGAAGTTTTGGGCTTTAATTGATATAATCTAAATCGTTAAATGCATGCAATATGCATTATCAAACTTAAAAATAAAATTGTGTACCCTCTGAAGACCCAATACATCTTACATTTGACGTATTTCTTAAGAGTATGTGATTATTCATAGATTTAGCATAGCATCATTTTCTATAAGGAGTATGTGAAGAATGAACAGGATAATTTTGACCTAAACGCAATCAAGCATTTTTGGAGTTCTTAAAATCATAGAAATCGTATAAGATATGCAGGATATGGAGGCAATGCACCAAAATATAGGTCTAATATAGCATTAACTTTACTATTTAAGAAGAAACATCAACTTTATCCATAATATCTACGACCGCAAAACAGAAACAGGCGTCTCATGGCAGATTAGAATAGTTAATGGAATAGGAATGAATTTTTGAAGCGAGGAAATTAATAGTCCGATAAATCAGCAGATAGCAGAATTCAATTACAAGGGAAAATAAAATGGCTCCATTTTCTGCAGAAACAGCAGTCATTTGAAATTGCATTCTCATTTTTCGTCAGTTGTTGAATAAAAGTTCAAGCGATCCATATTGCAACCGTTAGGATGATAAATCGCGTGAAATTAACTGGGATGGCCTCTCTCAATAATACAGTAAATTGAAGCGGATGTTGGGAAGATGAATTGGTATGCGATCATGCTCTGAAAATAAATCCCATTTGAAATGGAACTTAAACCACAGTGAGGGAAGATTTATGTAAATTACTACTCGTGTGTATAGTTTCAATTCCTAATACGAGATCCTATAACAATAACCGAAAGGGATAGAGTTATAGGCAAGTTTGAGAGTACTATAAGTTCATGAATCTTATACGGCATAACGTACAAACGAAGGGCTAATATCCATAAAAGAAATCAACCAATTGGTAAAAATTTTACTTCTCCTTAGAATTTGAATGGAAGAAAATTTATGTCAAATTGATATATGCATGAATAAATCAAGGTATATTGAGCTCTACGGCCTCTCAAGATAGCAAAAATAAACGAGTCTTTTTACGGCCATTGGAGACTCGTTTATTTTTGCTAATATATGCATGACTAAACTATTAAATAAAAAAAGAATCACCAACTTTATTGTACGTGAAGCCTAATTTTGCTCTAGACCTCGAAATCGTTCGTAGGCATTATATTTTTAATCACAGGGAGCTGTTTGCCTTGAGTAGTACGGACACAAGCATGAAGATGATAGACGCAAGCGATAGTTTGGCGTGGCACACGTAAAAGACCAACAATGTAAAACCATTAATTCGATTTTGCTACAGTGTCCGCAATGAAATAATGCGTTCTGAGCTTCCACGGATCGTAAAATTTGTTTGGCTTCAATAATATACTCAATAAAATATTTTCGGTTAAACCAAAACCGAAAACAGTAAAAAAAAACTGGAAATATAAAAAGAAAAAATTTTAAACAACTTACTCTGACAGGAGACATGGATTTCTCAGGTTAATTGCAATCAACTACAATATCTTACCTGAAAATAAAAGAAAATGCACATTAATATATGAAATTTACATTTCATAAAAATTCGTCTCGCAATGTTTCATGCATGATACATTCTAGGGGCCTTAGTGATTCTAAATACAGTTTTGCACTAAAATGTAATTAACTCGGCGTTATTTCTCGGGAAAGAGTATAAGGCATTGCCACGTGAAATTTACCGATGATTTTTTATGCTACTCATACATTGGTCGCAGCACCCGGAGCGCAATTACCGAGTTGCAATGACGTACTTGGTTCGCAATAAACGCTAAGTTAAACAATTCTATTAGATTTTCAAGTACGTAAATTGAGTAAAACAGTATTTTAGTTAAATAATCATATACAATTGCAATAATAAAGTCTAAATCTCTGAATCGTTTGGAGGTAGAACGTATGTACAAGGTTCAAGTTACCTTCAAGCCAAACGGATATAGGATGACACATTTATGTTACCAGGAAATAACTCCTCCGACGGACTGATGCCTATGAACTTCCTTTGATGTCAAAGTTCTCCACTGACAGAACGAACTCAGGCCGCTGGGGTTTCATCAACAAAGCATATTTCCAGTCTCCTCAAGGCTCTAATCTTGGTCCATCACCGTAGAGTAAATTAATGCTCCTTTGAATTACTTTAAACCGCTATGAAATAGTGTTGTCACGGATAATCCCGGCTAGTTATGTTCTACACAGCAAAATGTGAGCAAGTGAATATTATTGGGAAAGAAAATTGTTTGTTCGAGGCGGTAGCAACAGATTTATAATATCCAAATCAGAGAGTCTCATGAATTCGGGAGAATTTAAAGAGGATTCCTTCTTGAGGCGAATAGGAAGATTCACACTAAACATCACGCACACGCCAACTCGAAAGAGCTGCTCGGCTCACAACACGCGCAGTTTCCGCCTGCACAGAATTAGTGGCTGAAATAGGAATCTCTGACCGACCAAACGGGCAGATCCCGTGGCGAACGTTGATGCTGCGGTGTATTTCCAACCCGAGCGACCCGGCGCGGGCGGTGAATTTTAGGACACACCAAACCAGGGAACTCATCCAACTTCCTGCAACATGGAGAACATCTTTACTACCGCCGAGAGACTGCTTCCTTAATTAATCCTGGCTGAGCTCATGCATGATGAAGTGACCTTGAGGACTCCTGGACCGGCAGAATATATATGTTTGAGGAAGTCTTAAAGGTTCGACTATGGTAAAAAGATGACATTAGAATGCATATCTCACAGTAATGTTGCATGGAAGAGAGATAGAAGCATCCTAGAATTTGCTTACCCCAATTATATTAACGCTTCTGAATATGATCTCACTAGAATCCTATGAATTAAAATTCCAAAAGCTATCTCGATTATATCTCCAAGTTCTGATACTGGATAAGGGATGATAATGTGATTTCGGTTATCCGAAATATTTGAATCTTAAGCATGAACTCTTTTTGCATTTGAATATTATGAATATCCATTGAACAATGGTTGAACACAAAGCTACAGTATACTGTTTTGAGAACGTCTATACAATAGGTGTGATCATCATTAACCAAAAAAAACAGCTAATAAATGATATATTGAAGTAAGAATAAACTCGAGTTATTTTAGAAATAATAACAATACACTTTATAAGCCGAACGCAATGCCATGAAGCAACCAAGTTGATATATATCGAATTCGTATTTGCATTAATCTTCGCAGTTTACAGCATTTACTAAATTGTCTTATGGTTGTATATTAATGGCCAAATGGAAGATATGTACTCGAAATGTCTAGAGTGCGAATCGGTAGAAAAATAATAAAATAGGTATAACTAAAAGAGACATTTTGCATAAGTATCATACAAATTGTGTTTTTGTAAAAATATAACAAATTGTACTTTTATTACTATATATTGAAATACATATAACTTTTAAAATTTAGGCAATTCCTATTTTCAAATTATCGGTGATAATTTATGAAAATTTGGAAAGACATACAAGATAAAATGGCCGAGATGAATGGAGAAATCATGATGCGTGTCTAGTCAATGGTATATAAACATAGCCAAAACCGTGATTAAACTAACAAAACATCTATTGCATGCTAGAGTTTACCTATTACTGCATTTTGAAAAAGATGTGGTACGCAGTTACACTCAAGGGTGTAAAGATATGGAGATTAAATTCGTTGTATAAAGTACAATTTTGTCGTGTTACTGGCTAACACACTTGACCGGCATTAGCAGATCCAAATCCTGTTCAAGCCAAATAGTTTTTCATAGCAAAATTTATGTCAATGTTGTATGCCTGAAGATGTACATCATTAAAGTAGTAGCATTCATTAAATGGTGGTAAAGTAAATTTAATTAATTATTTTCAATCACTTAGATATTCCACATCGCTCAGCTGTATATGTAGAATGGGTGACATTGTTGTACACGAAGAATTTTTTATGATTCCATGAATATCTCATGCCACGTCAAATTTATATGCTATAATAGTAGAAAATTCAAAGCAAACTTGTTCATAAACTCTGTAGCATTTTATTTGCGTGGGAGAAATAATGTATTTTTACAATTTCAACAATATACACAGTAACCATATCATTTAAATTTATATCGTTTACTTATTCGACATGAAGCGTATATATTAAGCAATGATTTCTACTATTTAATTTCAATACTGGTAATGTATCTATAATTACCCCATAGATATTTAAGTGCAACTAAAAACATGTTTCGTAAGAATTTTCTCCGGCCCTGAGTACGTCTCCCAACACAGTCATCGTTCATTTAGAGCTGCTCATGCATCAAAGTCGTGTCAGTATACCGGCTCCGGATACGTATACCTTGAGGAGCGTAATTATACTGCACTTTGGCAATGTAATCACTCCTTTGTTCAATAATTATATCCGTGCAAAGTCAAACATACGTATGGAGGCAACATAAAAAAACCTGTCAGCGGATATAACATACGGGTTAACTTTGGAGAAATGGCACTTTGCACACAATTCCTGTGACCCATTTTATACATTGAACGCGTTAATTATTCATCGACTCGTAGAGAGCGTCGTTTCTGGGAGTAAGGATGGGAGAGGAGATATATTTTAGCTCTCTCCTGGGCTTAATCGGCATGACGTAAGGATGGAGTATTGAGCGTTGGGAAGTGGGTTTGGGAGTAATGAAGGATGCAAACACAGGATAAGGGTGGTGATGGTGAAGCAAAGGGATGAGCCGTAAGATACAGAGATGGATGGGGAAAAAACAGGAATCAGGAGAAGGAAGCGTTCACTGGGGAAGGTATGGAGGTGGAGAGAAGGAAGAAACTTGATGCCGCTAGACCGGCTAGCTCCGCCCCTCTAACGCGGATATATACTCAAGTCTTCCGGGACTCCTCGTCTTCCTCATGCTACACCATCGCGCACGTCTTCAGTCTCATCTCACGAGGCATTCGGCAGACAGGCTCCATATATAAGCTCACGTACACACACAACCGAGGGAGACGCAAACACGGGAGAGGTGACGCCCCCCACGCCATCTCCCGCTCTGGCCCCGTTCTTTCTCGAGGAGACTATGTAACGCGCCGAGTATTCATCGTCCCTGCATCCGCTCTTTGCCCGCGCGTCGCTCCGCATTAGAGACCGTTTTGCTCCCCCCTAAGGACATATTCGGGTATGAAATTTCCGAGTGGCAATAAACGGGTGAGTGGGAAGCTGAAGAATATCAAATGAACTTCAATTACGCGGGAGGTTGACGGCCGAAATTGATAAATCGAGTAACGCTGAAACTGTAGAAAGTAATCATTATATCAATACGTCATCGTTGTAAGAGCAAATAGAGGAGATGGGTGGGTTTTCGAGGAATTCATTCTCATTAAAATGCTGATAAATAAAACTTAAAACATTGACACAAAGAATGGAAACCCAGACAATATTTTGTACATCCTTTCTTTTTAAAATCAACATATTCATCTTTTTAAAATTATTTTTCTGTGAAGCACGCGTTATGAATCAAGCTTTTGGGAGAAATAATAGTAGCAATAATTGCATAATCTTTATAGCTTGGGTGAGAAAATACTTTGGATTTTGTGGGACTTTATTTCTCACCAGTTTCTCGAGTAACAGATAGACGGTAAAATGAACACTAATAAATTTAGCGATAATCTTAGGAGAAAGACACATAAATTTAGAGAATGCATAAATGAAATATGAATAATCTTTGCTCTCTTTCTCCATATAAATGTGTTGCCAGGATTTCTACTGTAATTTAAGTCATTCTTGCCATCATTTAAGCCAGATTGGATATTATCAGCCCTAAATATTTTCAAACATGTACACAATTCAAAACTGAAAAATATAGTTACGCAGAGTAAAACACTGGTTGAGTGCCTTTAATTTCAATTATTGGATTTTTACTGTGGAAGAATCATGTCTACTGATTACTGTCCATTAGAAAAGTCGAGTTCGTTCAGTTTAGGAAGCTGTATATACAAGTAGAGGCAACTGATTTTAACGAAATAAAATGCATTTGATATAACAATTATTTGTACGTTTATTGACGCATATAGAAGTTTTTTCTATCCTTATTTGCCCTTTTACGATATTTTATTTGATAATAGACTCTGTTTTCGGTTCTCAAACTCCAATGGTCCATCTTTATACCATCGCCAATCTCGTAATATTTAGTACAGAGATTGAAGAATATGACATACGTTAGAAAAACATGTTTTTAATATTATACAGGAAAAATATTGTTTTTAAGCCGAGTTTTACAAGAGCTGTGGTAAAAGTTGTAAACCTCGGATAATTCCGAAACTTGCGACGTTGTAGACGTTGATGACCACCGAGGATGAACACGTGATATGTGGTCATCCTTGGTGATAAGCAGCACTCATGACACATCATTAATGCACAAATGCCATTGATCAAGGCGTCGAGACAATTGTTACTTTCACGGTGAACAGTTAACTTGACGCATTGCTTATCCCATGACAAGAATCGCATCTACAGAGGCTCAAGGTTATTGAGGATAGTATACTATACTGGACTGTGAGTTTCTAACAGTCTTAGAAGTAATAAATCGCATTAACCTCGAGAACATCTTACAACCCATATTCCGATATTTCTCACCAGAAAAAGAACGAAAAATTAAAAGTTTGCCAAAAATTCATCAAGAAAGGATCATCGTAATAATGTATGAAAGTATGAAACAGTTGAGAATACGAGAATTAAATACAAGCTGAGAACAGCAGAAAACCATTGCTTGGATTAATGTCTGTTGATGTTGATAAACAGACACAAATGCATCGCATGTGCTTATAAGTATGCTTATAAACTAATAATAACGCTTATGTCATAGGGAGATAAATTTGATTCCCAGTTTCCTATATTTTGTCTTAATTAGTATGTATATGCCGATTGCACTATTTTGCCGTTAAAATTTTCGAAGAGGGAGAATGGGTGCAATTAAAAAAATACACATTATTACAATAATAGTGGCTCACAAGAAACTTTTTTCATGAAAGGCAAAAATATGAATTCAATAATTGCTATGATATACTACACCGAAATATTATTAGTATACCGACAGGAATTCATTTTTAGTAAGACCGCTTTGCGAAGAAAGTACCCAATGTAAAAGTTTAGAGATATTTTCTTAACCACCTATTATTAAAGCCCGTTAATTATAATTCACGCTAAGTAAGAATAAACTTTAGGATACTCGTGGCATTAAAGATTAAGGATGCAACTTATAAACGCTGAAAAAGGCGTTAAGTAGCCAACAGAGTATGTACTCATTTATTAAAACTTCGTGTGAGTTTTGCAGAAATTTGTTTCCCAAAAATCATATATTATTATTATTAAAGAAATTGCTACAAGTAGACCATATGGTCCGGTAGTAACACAGATCGGCATGAACCGAGCAAATCCCAATATACATACATGTAAAAATTAAAACAAAGACATTGCCAAAATACAAAAAAAGCAAAGTTATTACCTTAGAAAAATATAGGGGGAAAAACCCTCACAGTACAACTCCCCTCAATCTCGTCATCAACAACGGTGTTCCACTTGGGAAGGGTTCTAGCACTTTCTTGGACAACTCATTCCAATCCTTTATCCCCCGATGCAGGAAGGAATATTTCAATGAATTAGAAAGCTGTCTTGGAGACTATCTTATATTTACGGTCCGTTCTCGCCAGATAACTAGGCTTATTTAAACTTTTGGATATATCCCTTCACGCAGGATCACCAATATACGCCTTATGCATGCACTTGAGAAGTGCTTTCCTCCTCCTCGATTCTAGTGATGTCCAGCCCAATACCCTCACCATCTCCGTTACACTAGCCGTCCTTTTAAAATTTCGCATTACAAATCTTGCGGCTAAACAAAGAACTTTCTCTAGTTGTTTTTTCTCCCCTCCCAAATAAGGGTCCCAGACTGATGTCCCATACTATAAAATGGGCCTAACAAATGTCTGATAGGCAAAATCCTTGGTTTTCTTACACCTTTTTCCAAGGGTCCGCATTAAAACGTATGACACTTTAAAAGCTTTCGTTGTAATTTTTTCAATATGCGGCTGATAAGTCCTCACTCAATATTAATATATCAAAGTATGTTCTAGGCTATTCAATGAAATAATATATTTACTTGGATTTGATGTTAGTACTTACACTTTTAATAAATTTTACTTAGTTTTGAGAAATGTCTAGAAATACTATGTACATCATCTTAAAGCATATTTTTAATTCGTAAATCTTGTATGAAATGAATATTCTCAAACGAACTGTTCACTTGATGCTTGCGCTCCATACATTGAAATGAACAATAGCAGTATGAAAGTCACCGAGTTAATATTTTCTCATTATTAACAGCAAATTTTGCTATCCAATATGCGATCCTTAAATATCATGATAATATACTTCTGTCATGGTGAAACATAATAAAAATCAGAAACCATATAATAGGTTCTTAGCATAAGCAAGTAAATGAAGCTAAATATGTATTAAACTATTGGGTAAAGCAGAGAAAATTATGGAAACTTTTATGGATTCACCAACCTCAATTATATTTGTTCGATTTATATTTGTTCGATTTATTTTGCGATAGAGGCATCCTTTATGAGATAAAATTACTAGTGTCGGTTAATACTGTCATTGAATAATATTTATATATAAATGTGCTAGTTAATAGAAGTAAGGGAAGAGAAAATAAGCTAGGCAATATTACATGCCAACGATCATCACCGGTGCCAAAGGTGAAAAACGTCAACATTGATGACATCAATTGACATGCCAGTACATTTGAATAATAATGCGCACTAATAATATGTACGCATCATCTTTATGAAATATCGTTTACTACTCATTTCAGAATCATTTCTTTTACTAATGGAGCACTAACCTAAACCAATCTATAACAAGGTTTGCACAAGTTCGTATATTTCCTAATTTTTTGAAAAACTTCTAATTCCAAATACATGAACCTTCTTTCACTCTTTGTCACAAACTTAATGCAAAAGAAGATATTCTTAACTACACCTAGATGCCTTAATGGCTGCTACAGATTTTTTTGTGTTATTTGGCGCCATCTGATAATCTACTGATGTAAAAGCGGATGAACCGGAAAGTGAACATTGTTGAAAAATACCAAAGTTGCCGGAAGTAAGGTTAGGAAGCCTGAAACCGTGCTTCAATTTTTTTTCGCGGAGAAACACCGTGTCTCCAAGAATGAGGAATGATCGATTAGCGGAAAAATTGGGTTGATGGAAAAACACACTCACTAACTTCTCAGGTAATCTTGCTTGCAACCCTGGGAGGCAATGTCTCGGTAAAACATACTCGTTGTACGCAGCTTTTATGACAATACCCTTAAAATTACGATAACAATATCACTTATATACAATTGGCGTTCATTTGCGACTGTTCTTGCATCGATATTGGTCAGGCTGGTTTGTTGTTTTGACTGCTTTGTTACTTTGTTAATATTACTTGGTACTTTCTTTTGAATTATCCCAGGCATGAACGCGCATATTCACATCCTTTACACAGTTCTCATAAGTCTCATTCTATTGACCATAATATTCGATATGATTTACATTCCAAAAATGGAGATACAAGTGATACCAAGAGGGCACCTTAAAATAAACTTCACGAAAATAAGCAATGATATCGCTTAACCTAGTACACTATATTTCGCTGGTAATTTCTCCTACGCAGAGATTCCCCATGCCCCTCAAAATCAGATGCATGTTTTTATGTGTCCGTAGTTACCATGAAAATGTTAGTGTATGTTAGAACTTGAATATACCTCGTAGCTTACCCTTATATAATCCTTATACTGTGACTAAGTGGATGAAAGACAAGATATCTAAGAGGAAATATTCATATTAGATTAAAGTTAGTCGTAATTTTCAGGCTTTGTGTAGAGGTATTAAGAGCTAGAACTCACTTCATTAAAGTTGTCCTGCATTAAAAAGAGAGATCCCATATCAGTACCTAATTTATGCTTTTCGTGTACGGAGTAGGGCTGAGAGATATATGGAATTGGAAACCAATCATATACACGGGACATTTTCTACCATCAAAGTGTGATACCATCAGTTAAAAATTATCGCTACATTGTGTATACAGTCAATTTAAGAGCACACTGGTTTTTAAACGCTTAAAAAGCAAGGACTAATCTGCAGCTAACAGAGAGCAAAAAACTGGTTATGAAAATCCTCTCGTTAAAAAAGAATAATGATTCACAGCCAAGCATGCAAATATTGATAGAGAAACAAAAGGTTATTTAATTGAGTGCCACAGATGAGGGTTATGCATAAATCAAACACACTGTCAGGTTGGATAAAGAAAAGTAAATACGTTCCTTGGTGGGATACTCAAACAGACACTCGATTTGGATAACAGAGTGTGTTGACCAGCGCACGAATGTTTTATTCTACGTTGTTTTTATGTATTCCTTATGCTAACATCTCCATATTTCAAAGCTTTAATTTCGCGCAAATAGTGAAAACGTGAGTTTCATTGTAAAATAATCAAGTTCATGGCAAACATGTTAGTTTTTCGAGTAACAATAATAAAAAATAGATCATGTAGAATTTGCCTTACACAATAGACACAAGTTTCAAAATAAAATAAATGAAAAATGGCGACAAGTACTTACTTTTTAATTGACTATATTAACTAGTACCTAATTGTAATGACTTTACCATAATATATCCCATGAAATTTCATTGATATTTGATAAAATCTGGTGTAATGATATTTTTGAAGAAAATATGTTAGTACATATAACAAAACTTTCATTTAGGTACTTATGATAAGGGAATAAAAGTTTTAGCCTTTAAGCATGAGTATAAATTTTCAGGCTACAAATTAATGCTGGGAACGAATCGTCATTTACTTCCACCAAAAATTGATAGAGATAAAGTACAATTGGCTTTAAGCCAATATAATGTCCTCTCTTCATTTTACTTAAAATTATACTGGAAACATAATTTGTACTGGAAAAAAAAATATCAGACTTTTGTCTATGTCGATGAGTTCCGCTCCTTTATTCTTCAGATGATGCCCATTTCTTAATCTGTAACTGATGGTGATCTAGAACATCCGGCACGAGAGGAGGACACTCGGCGATGAAAGAGGACTTCCTTGGATCTAGCTCGGGTATTGATCAAACAAACAATCGGCGGTAAATCCCGCATTCGAATAGTTCAACACCTTTTATGAATTTTCATTTGGCTCAAAAAGAAGCATTTGCCTTTCATTGTTTTAGCTTTTCTTACAATATGTAAAATATTTGGTAAATTCATCGTTTTATTGAAATCAAGTGATGCCTCCCCGAACGGAATATGAGACAGAAAAGTAAATGCCATGCTAAACTTGCTGATTACTGCGTTTCACCGCAGGCTTCCGCGACTTCATGCAGATCTCTTTCACTCTCGGGTGGGCATGATAGGTTGTTTTTTCAAGTCAACAGTTCCTCTTTCAAAAAGATGGCAGAGGCACAGACGTTGGACCGTCAGAACAAGAATAAAAACGTTCTTAGGCCAAGTTTTCTGGACCACTAAAGCAGGATTAACGAGTTCATGGTATTGGCAGCTAGAAAAAAACTAAAATAAACTTTTGCCTGTATTCACTCTAAGAACGAATTTAAGGAAGTGACAATCGCACTTTGCGAGCATCGCAACGAAAATAAGGACCTTTTCTTGCGCCAGCTTATTCCACGGGAGAATGGACTTTCATGGAAACGAAATGGTGAGAAGAAAAGAATACTAGGAATGAGATATGAAAACAGGAAAAAAAAGAAAAGGTCAAAATGAATTTTTTCTTTCATCTACTTTCTCTTCGTCCTCAGAAAGGGGGAGGAATAACAGCGTTTGTGCGAATAGGGAAAGAGAAGAAATAAAAGAAGGAAGGTTTTAAAGGCATTCAATGGTATTTCGGGAAATATTTCTCAGCCACTTTTGGAGTATGGAAAATATGGGCACTCCACCAGTAAATTGTAGACAGTGTATCTTACTTTTTCACTTATATATATGACGATAGTAATTATGTAATGCCAAAATCCTCTGTTATCGTCCGTAATGGGGAACGTAATCTCCGAACACGCCAACGTCTTTACAAAAGCAGACTACCAAAACTTTTACATTAATGAAATTTGATCTTCAATAAAGTTTCACTCGGCAAGTAAATCTTTTTTACACAAATACGTAAAAATGTAGAACTTGTAATGCACTCCTAATAAATAATAGAAGTTAAAAAATCCACATCTCCGCAAATATTGAGTGCGCAGATTCCTCGAAGTGAAAATATAAATTCTTCCTCCTCGCCGTATTCCAACTCTGACTCGCGTCGATTATTGCACGAGTCACATAAGGTCAAATATCTCTAGATAAAAAATTGTAAAAAAATACGATAACGCTAACCTAGTATCAATTTTGTATGATACAAATTGAGCGTTTTTCATTTATTAAAAACACCAAACACAGCTAGCAAAGCCAAAAAAAAACAAAAATAAAGAACAAACAAAAACAACAGTATTCCACCAAAAACAAGTAAATTTCGGGTCAGAGAAGAAAAATTAGATAGCGTGTTAAATTTGGAGAAAAAACAGTTGCCTGAAGAAAAAAATCATGAGTAGGGCAAAAGAATTGATAAACTGTTGGCAAATGATTGAAAAATGAAGGTAAGTGGTAGAAAAAGGATCGTTAGAAAGAAGAGATATGGAATTTTGGATATTTCTAACATACTGTGCGAGTAGTTTGGACAGGAATTCAGTTTTAAAAAACAGGAGATAAGAAGATCAGAGCGGGACAACGTGCTTTACAGGGCACGACTCTGTCCTGATATGCTCGAGGAACGAAATTTTCATGCATTAATAGGGTACTCGTGTAAGGAATGCATCATATTGCGTCAAAGCCAACTTACAGTCGGTGTCAAAGAGCATTGCGTAAGAAAAAATGGATGTGAAATTCGTGCGTAATGAACTAAGGGCGTCCTCGCGTGACGGAGAAATTAATTAATTTGTGAGCCTACAATCCGCGCATCACGAACTCCAATGAGGAGTACGAATACACACACTTGAACGCGCACCGACTGACTCTATTTTATCATGAGAGGGAGATAATGAGAACTGAGTGCGGCAGAAGTGATATTCATGGGTGCGGCCTTGAGGGTAGAGAGCATGCGTAGTGCTTCGGTATAAGTGAGTGGGTGAGAGAGAGAGAGAGGAGGTGGAGGGAATGACAAGACAGAATTTAGGAAACAACCTTCTGCGCCCTAGGAGTAGATGAGGGTACGACGGATGAACGACAACGGCCCGGAGCATGTCGAAGGAAGAGACGAGACAGTCGGAGTTGAGGAATGCACGGCATCTGAGGATGGGAAACTCCTTAACCGCTTGCCCCTCCGCATCCTTGGAACGCTAACCGTCAGGGAGGATACACGCGAAAAATAGTACAAATACCTACGTTTTGACAATATTTGCCAAAATGAATGAAAAAAGTACTTGGTAATGATTCCATACTTAATTTAAAGCAACACGACCGATGTTTCGGCATATCATGTGCCATCATCAGGTACAAGCAGTTGGGTGAGTTGGGATGAATCTCACTTCTGCCACACAAAGATCTCCATCCTCCGTGTTTTCTAACTCCCCCCAACGGGTACCTATATAAGTGTAAGTCACCCTACCGCTTGCACCTGATGATGGCCAGAGTCAGATTCTTATATTCGGAAAGCTAGTGTTTCGTAGAAAAAGGTTCGTGTGCACTCTCTTTAGCCAATGATTTCTTTGGAGTAAAATCATGACACGCAGATTTTAATGGAGTGTTCTATCAAAGGTCTATCAAAATGCATCCAAAACAATACGATACGAAACTGCATGACGATTTACCAGAAAATTAAAAAGGTGGAATACGTAAAATTTAAACACCCTTGGAGTAGCAACGCATTTGATGCTAGGCCAATCATTCTTACAATCCCTGTCCTTGAAAACCAATTCTGATCATCTTAATGAGGTCCTAAGTGCATAAATATATTCAACACAACTAACCCATGACCAGGAAAAACAGGAAAAAATTATCAGCTAGTCAAATCGCTGGCACCCAAATTAATAAATTTATTGAAAATCCTCAGAAAAGACACATCATGGCAATGATGGAGACGACTAAATAAACAATTTTCAATGGAAATATTTATTAAATCTAAAGAGACTAATTTCATTTGTTCACGCCTTAGACTATTTGGTCTAAAAAAAAATCATCAACGGTCTAAGCCAGAAAATGATGTCTCACCTAAAGAGCATATGGCATGCAATAACAGATTAATTTTGATCGTTCATGCCGAATACTTATAACATGAGGTGTTTTTCACTCATAAATATGACTCCCGTTTATTTTTAAAAGTACGACGGGCAGTTCAGACTTCACGCCGTTCCTCTCCCTGGATAATCTATAATCGCACAAAGAAAAGTGAAAACAAAAGTGATATGACGAATTAATGTAGGTCTTTTCCCTAAAGCATATGGATTTCGAGCAAAAATTATATATTCCTTCTCCACATGAGCATGACAAAGATGAACGATTCGAAGCTCACTTCGCCATTATGCCTCCAAATTGTTTCAGGATTTCATTAATCAAGGCAAGCGGAGAAAAACGTATCCAGTGGAAAAATGTGGAAAATGTCACACGATAAGCCGTTAAATACTCTCAGGCTCATTTGGGTCGCCAATGTAAAAACTGGATGGAAAACATCGCATCGCACCGAGTTCATAGATGGAAAAGATAAGGACAAGAGAGATGAAAGTTCTTCACATACTCGTCCTTCACGGTCACAGAGGATAGGGATGGGGACATTTGGAATCTAGAAAATGAAGTAATAAAAAAATGGACCTTGAGATGAGATGTGAAGCCTACGCGGAACGGTTAAATGAATACCCTTTTGATCACTAACTCGTCCCATTCTTTCCCTTTCAACCCTTGACTCACTCTATACATGGCTCCCCATCCCTCATCCTTACTCTCGTTAATTTTTCCTTCCATTCCTCAACGTGATTTGCGAGTGGACCTTCCTTATTTTCCATTCCACTTCACTAGAAGGGAATAAATGCCCTCGGAAAAAGGGCCGAAGGGAGAGGGGTAACCTACTGGGGAATTTTCTTACGAGACTCCACACTCTCACCCATCATCTATCCTCTCCATATTTTACAAGCAAAACGATCCACCCATGTCACGGTGAGCAAATAACATCTTTTTACAAACCCTTAAGCTTTTACAGTATTGCCATAAACACTTCGTATCCATTCTGACGGGAATTTGTACTCTAATAATGATTATGAAGAAAAATACGTGAGCATAACTAATTATCGTGGGCCTATCGTCCTATTGCTTATACTAATTTCGTCCTCATCAGAATTTTGTTGTCTGAATTGATCTAATCGTTTCAAAGACGCAAGTTAACAATATTTGGAAGAATGAATTCCACAAGCGATATATTACACTAAATTCACCATTGAGTGAAAGGAAATTTAAAGACTGGAAACACTGGATTTGGAAATCGTGGAAAGGTGTACAGAGTGCATGAAAAATAAAAAAACAAAAATCATGGCCGATAACTTATTTTAACCCCATGAGCATTATTAGTAAACAACGCGAGCGTAGTAGAACACACAACAGAGTTTCAACGACGAACTAAAAAAGGGAAAAAACTCGAGGTCTCTCCTGTAAGCATCTTCATGTAACTGATGAAGCAGTAATGATATCTAAGGCACCATATTCAGGGTTCACACTAAAATCAGAAAATAAGTGAGATTTTTATCCGCGCATCATTTTAAATAAAAAATGTATAAAAAATTTGGGTTACATTGGTATTTAGTCATCCTAAAATAACTTGACGAAAACCACAATAAGATAATGTCAGAACAAGCCGAGTTACCGCGCGTTAGCTTCATCTTAAGAGGTCCAAAAAGTGCATACGGACTCATCTGAATATTGACGGGATGTCTTACTTCTCTATTTGTAAATGGTTTTTGTAATATGTTTTGACTTAGTAATGAATAATTTTAAAAATTCAACAAATTTCCTCTCCAGAAAAATTAATTTACTCACCTAACATTCTATAATACATACTAGAAGCAAGCTCATAGAAATTATTGAATAACAAGATGTGTCCTATTGTTCCATCATACGAAACATAAACGACTGATGTCCTAGCACTTGTACATTCTGCTGGCGACATTACCGAGAAGTATACAAGTGTTGCACAGGGATAGCATAGGGAAGTGGGTTGCTCGCTCTGTCGTTTCCGTTCGTCGCCCTTTTGTTAGTTGATCACCAAGCGGCTGTCAAGCTAGTCGGAGCCACTTAAGCTAAAGGGGATTGTATCATCGCCGTCCAATGTATGAGTGATCCTTCGGCTTGCCATTGTCTCCTCGTGTACGAGTGAGGTGCGAAGTTTAAGTGGGGAGAACAGTGTGTGAACACCTGCCCGGCGTGGTGCCTTCAGGTGACAGCGGCGTCGCGTATTGTGCGCGCCGCGCCCTGTCGCCGACGTACACAAGGGATGGAGGACTGAATAAGCGAGGAGAGCGAAGAAAGAGAGAAGAAAAAAATATTTCCGCTAGACGGTACTTCAAGCTTACTCTCACAAAACACTTGAGGTAGAGCAGGCGCAAATGATTAACTATGATATTATCAACAAAGTAATTGTGTTTTTAAGAGAAACAGACCTCTTACATAAATTAGAGAGATTATATTACAGTATAGTACATTTATATACAGCCATTTCGTATGAGGGCTAATGTTTGTCTACCCCGTTTGCTGAAACGTAAAGTTAGATGCCGTTTACGCACTCTCCTTACAAGATTACAAGGCTAAATACACCAAATATAGAATATTCTTGAATTATTGAAAAAATTCGTAACAGTAAAACTATTCATATAACCGAATTACTAAGCACAGTAAACAAATAAAGGATTGAACACGTTCTCATCTTTGAGCTGTCGGTGAGTCAATGAGGAAAACGAAAAAACGGAGCGAAAGAGCCATTTGGGGAGAACATGGAAGAAAAGTAACGGGAAGAGATCTCTACCCAACGCATTTAGATAATTCCCACCCACTTTCTTCTACGGCCCAAAAGAAGTTGGGATCATCAAGCACAATATTTCACAGAATATATATTTTTATTATTGTACTCCACCCTCCTATTTATATAAGCCCAGTCTCATCTTTTCGCACTCGTCGTACAAGACGTTAGACTTACGCCCGTCTTATAATCTCTCGTAAAATATTTTCTCAGCATTTTTACCAGTTTTCACGCTATCAATTCCGCACACTTGATATGACAGAGTCTTATGCAATAAAGAAAACACCACATTTAATTCAACATAAAATGTACACTTACACGACATTATATTGCGGTTAACATAGACCATAAGTTATTAGGATAGCAGGGTGGTAACATAACAGATGATGAAGCTATATTAGAGAGTGAGATCACATATGAATTGGAAGCTATTTAACAAACCAGAGAAAATAAATTTTTTAAAAGAGAAATGTACAATACCTTTACAATACCAGTGTATAAAATTGGTGGAAAAATAAGCGCTCCTATCTAAATGATCAACCATTTCACAATGTTAATTCACTGTCAGCTGCATATTTGCCATCTTAGGTGGCCTTTAAGCCCGCGTTTGTATTTTACTCCCACACAAAGGTTCGATTTCTTTTCCCTTTAAATTACTTTTTTGCTTTTGAATAACCTGATTGTAAGTTGCCTAATTGAAACAGTCGCCTAATTTAAATATTCCATCATCATACTTCAGCAAGTATTTTTAAGCTTTACCACAAACAACCTTTTTGTAATAGCTTTCATGTCACTTCTTCATTTCAACAGCAAAACGCAAATTCAGTCGTTTGATCTCCACTTTTCCAAACTTCTTACCCCGCGTAACAACAATAATAGGCTGTTCACTGGTGTTCATACAACAACTAACACAACACAGCAACGGGTTTACTTTCAGTTTAAATAACAATAGCTTAGAACCGGTGTAAAAAATAACTTAATACGCAGGCTGAACAATAAGTGGCCATCTAGCACACTATCTCTAGCGCAATCACACTTACCACTCCGGCATCCACGCTCTGGCCATATCACTCTTCCTGGACTTCTAACTCTCTATGCATAAATCAGGTGTTATTAGGTCTCGATCACCTGCAACTTGTATATGAAATTCAAAAAATTGTCCACCATACGGCTCAAAACTAACATATCTATAAAGAAATTACCATAAAAATTGCTCATTCGCTACATCTCAAGTCTGCGCACAGCCGACACCCAAATACTATAATGTGGATGGATGGATGGCTATGGATCCTAGAGTAATATAAAAGCGGAATTTTGGACAGTTCTTAAACTTGCACACAAATGAGATGCACACAAAATATGGATCTGTCAAGGGATTCGTTCTTGTAGACCCTTTTTTTTCTTGATTAAAAAAATATGAATAAATGTAGTATTTAGTAAGTCATGAATGGAGACATATGACGACTTCCGCAAACTTTTGTATCATATCTTGGGATACAATTATAGGGAATCAGTCTTTACCACCTAAATTGCTTTCTAAGGTCGGTAATCATGTTTGTTATAAGGTTTATTCTCTTCTGTAAATATATGCATTGAATAACTGACATTTGAAACGCAGAACGTGTCCTCATGACATTAGAATACTAAGGAGATGCACAATAAGAAAACATTTAGCTCAATTTTCGACGAATACCCACTTTAATACTGTCCATTTAAATTTATAAGAACAGTAGGTACGATTGTTTTTATTTCGCACTAACTCTATATTGAGCATCTATTTGAGAAGAACATTAGACGATGTTCTCCGCATTAATTATACCCTTAGGTCCCTTAAACGACGATCTAATTTAGTGGAGTTAGAGAAACGAGGATAATGGACGATGATTTGGAAAAACGGAATACACCGACAGAAAGGGCCAATCAGCGCAAAACTCTTCAGAAATAGACTCTACCCGACCTTGTTGGATCTCGTTTCCTGCCATTCCTTCTCATCCCACTAAGCTCCCGCCATATCCTTGCTCCCCTTCCCTTCAATCTTACCTTATATATAACCTACATATAGGTATATACCTTCAATCTTACCTACCGAGTCCTTCAACCCACTTACTCCACCCTGCATCACTCTCCGCCTTCCAATTCTCCGTCTGGGGAACGATTTCTCCTCCGCGTAATCCTTTCAAATCTCATGCCTCCATCCCTTCACTCTCCCTTTTCCCTCGGTCCTCGAGAGAGCCGATCTTCTCGCTACGCCAACCCTTAGTCGCAATAAGTCCCTCCCCAGATCTTTCCCGCGCTCACATTTCGCTGTCTCCTTTGAGTTTTTCTCTCTCTCGCTTCCCACACCTGCCTCTCCGCGCTACAATCCCTCATTTTCGCTTGACGCCGAAATGACATTTCCTATCTCAAATTTTGCCGTGCGTGTGCCATTCCTTTCTGGTTCATCGATGGCGTTCCTTCAAATTCGCAGCCTTCGTGAGAACTCGAGCTTTATTCCTTAGAAAATAAACGCTGCATGCCCTCTTCATTAATGATATTTTTCTGTCCATAACCTTGTGTAAATACGGCAACTTTGGAGATAGGGGTTAACACGTTCCTTTGGTATAAGGTATGGTTGATTGCTTTACCACCATCGGCGGTTTTTCTACGATAATAGGGGGCATATGGTTAATCCTAGTCTACAACTTCCTTTTCTTTTACGAGAACATCTAAACTGACACTCAAATATCTCTCATCTTACTCTATTCTAGGACTTAAAGTAAGTCACTGCCTTCTTTATTTAGTCTAACTTTACTATATCTTAATCCTTTTTGTGCGAACAGAGCGCTATCGAATTTCTATATTGCTCTATAAGATGCTTTTTCCTGCCAAAATATGCCTTACACCTTCAATGAAACCGATTCTGTTATCTACTAGATGCCACTTATCATTTCCTTTAAAACTTAAATTCAAAACATGCGATATTAAGAGGCGTGCTAAGGTTGTGAATAATAATTTTCACATTTTTAAATCTTCTGATTGCTACACCATAAGCAATAAAATTTGATTTCTCAGGAATCAATACTGTGTACTAGTATGAAGAGGACGTAAATGAGGTGAAAAAAGACTAACACACATAGCTTAGGAAAATATTTAGCATAAAATATAGATAGAATGACAGTTTTAGAAGAAAATCAATAAATAGAAATAAAAGGTTTATTGAAATAGAACAGGCGTCTACACCGTCATAACGGACCGCCTACCTTACCTTAACAAACTGAGGATTCTACGAGGATGTTCGTACTACTTTCCACAAATTAAACTAACATAAGACAGGAATTTTGATAGCTAACTTTTATTAGTAATAACTTTTTCTGCTGATTTGGTAGTGAAAATTGCGATCGAAATAGCGAAATGGAAGAATTGCTCAAATACAAGTTTAATTTTAAAGAACACTCTACAAAACATGTATCTGCCCCATTAAACAATAGAATAATCATGACTAGTACTCCGTATTTTGGAAAATAGCAGTTAGTTTTAGCGATGATGCTCTCAACCAGGTAAAAATGATAAGGAAACTAAAGATTTGGAATTTTAAACAATGCATTAACGAAAAAAACAAACACTTTTTCGGTGAAAAACAGCTCCAAACCTTAGTGTATTTATTTGAAAGTCAATAAATGGATGAGATTAGCACAAATGAAGAGTTTAAAACTAACATCTAAAAAATATTCCAATGTTGCCATTGAAATTCACTTAGAATTAAAATATGCGTAAACAAATTTCCCTTGAATTAACAATTAATTTGATTTTTTGATCATATAAATATAATACTTGTGATGTATATAGTATTGCATGAATGGACAAAGTAAAGAGGAAATAAAATGATTTATCTCCTATAATCCCAATATATTTAAGTTAGAGCTTCTTTTTGAATAAATTGCCATGAGAAGAAAAAATTTTCTCATGGCAATTTATTATAAAAAAATTCACCCGCCACGTTTGAATATTTTTTTAGAGCTTATTCACAAATTTAAACTGCATTTGTTTCAATAAAATATTTTTACACTGTCACCAGTAACATTTATAAACTCTTTGAATGAAGGAAAATGAATTACATCGTCCAATGAAAGTGTCAATAAGTATGGCAAGCTACAGCTTCATATAATGGAAATACTGTCTATAAATTATATCGATTATTCATTCCGAATGGATGCTGTTGAATGTAAGCCTACCTATTGCCTTAGTCTATAAATCGCCTTTCGTTTTCACCTTTAGTTAGCAAACTTCTACCCGCCAGTGCCTGGAGATAGGGTCATGTTTGCACTTCGAGGTTCATTACCGTGTGCTTACTCTATACCATGAGTGATGCGTAATGAGTATACCAATGATGTTACACATAGTGCATTATGGACCTTGCAAAGAAACATTTACTCGTGCTTTTCGACAGATTAGCAACACACCAGGCCAAAATGAAACGCTGTAATCCTCATTTGATGAAGCCTATTGCTCATTAGATTCATGCTCATAATTCTTTTGAGGTTACACTATTAACGTAGCAGAGAATTTCTGGCATAACTTAGAGTGAGAATGCTTAAATTTTATAACTGTAAGAGTAACATGATACTGAAAAACAAGATGTTCCATCATCAATAATAAAGCTTATGCACCTATTTGTTTAGCATTAGCTCTTTCCCCCTAGCATATAGCTCTCAACCATTCAAACGGATGCCTAATATATCATTTCCTCATTAGAAAACTCCACACCTTTCTAGATGACCATACCCGTCTTTAACAATTGAAAAAATATATTCAAAATTCAAAAGGTCATGAAATTATATTGAAGTGTGTAGGCTCTATCATTTGTTACATTATTAAATAATTTCAGATCGACACAGAGAATATTATCATGTTGTCTCACTACATCTCTAGGTCTGACAGAAGCGATAATATAAGAGAGGTACGCTGCCGAACGGATAGGTACAAAAAACTCGTTCTTTCCGTTCATAATAAGCGACGACAATAGAAACTGACCTCCACTAAATACACTCCCATTATACACGTCACCATTTCACTTCCCAAAACCTTACATCTTTACACGGCTGGTAACCTAATACCCCCTGCCACACGCCCATTTGGTGGATCGCAGAGTAGTACGAAGGTGTAGATATAGGTAATAAGTTTCTTTATTTAATATTCGCTTAAATAAACCCTAGATGGGAAGATATTATATAAAACTTAGAAAATATTACATAGGAAAGACAATTTTTACATTCCTTGCCTTCAGTCGAGTATTTATAAGAGTGGTGTTTTGTGATTACTTAGCCATGAAAGTAAAAGTGATTAGGTGCAATTTTTCAAGCGATAAGTATAATATTTTGATCCTCAGTGAATGGGTATGGAAATCAGATATTAGCCCTTTCATATATCTCAGCGGTTAGGTGAGCAAGTTTGGAGTCCCAATGTGAGAGTCTTATTTACTTACTGTCATTCTAGCGGAAAATCAACAAAGGCTATTTGCTTGAAGTCGATATTCCGGAGATATTCCGAGGGTAAAGCACGATCAATCAGGGTTCACCGTCTGCAGAACGCTAAAAAATAGGGATACTCACAAAATAACAAGTCCAGGTTGACCAATCATAAAACGTCACGAACATAATGCTGCTGAACTACTTCTATTTCATCGCAAATATTTCTGTGGTGTTTTTGGACCTCTTCAAACTTTCAGCTAAAATATTCACAAATATGTTTTTGTTTCAGCTAAAATATTCACAAAATTCACAAATATGGATTCAAATCTATTATTTTACTTCTCAATTCACTTCATTCTAATAAGAAGTGGAAAAATTTAATAGGCATTTACAGGTATCGCGGGGAGTCCACAGATTGCGATGGGGGAAGGACTTAGCGGCGTGGGGGAACGTTAGTTCCGCCGGCACCGCAAGGCGTGGTCACCGTATAACCAACCCGACGTCAAAAGGGCCAAATCGCGTTCGAGGTTCCCGAGAAACAAAGGTTAGTGAACTCTTTCTGCCAGATGTGATGCTGTTGTCGTCACACGCGAATTCTAAATGACTACATTGATCATAATATTGTTATTGATACGATATTATAATGTTACAATCTGTTCAGCTGAAATTAATTTAGACTACATATAATCTCCAATTTTAATTAATATTTAGGAACGTTGAAGTCTAATATATGCTCGAATAAATATTATAAATAGATGTCTTGACCGAGTAGTGGCATCCATATTGAATTCCGTCAATGTAAACAGCAAATTTACCCCCGTTAGGATAAAAATATTTCTTTCTTCGGGTTTCCGAAAGATCCTGAGAGGTAAGTCTGTCTGGTGGGTGATATAAGACGTATGTTGTCTCTTTTCATTAATCATGAGTTCGTAAAATTTTATAGCTCGCAGGTTTCCCTTTGTTAATCGTAATTTTGTGTCTATTTAGGTCAAATAAGTGGACTAAGTTTTGTCTTCGGACAGATATCCTGGGACGGCGATGGGAGCTTGATAAGAATCCCAATTATTTTGTGAGCTCTGAGCACTTCAAAGGGGGAGACTTCAAAAGGAGATATCCTTATCCTATTTTGGAGTCTGATGTCATCCCCAGCATAGTTGAGGGTGAGTATTTTTCACACAGCATTTTTCTTTTCAATAGGTATGCATTTTTATGTTGATATTTTTGCCATTTGTCACATGAGGCCATCACTGCTTTCCCTGCTCTTTGAATGTATGTTCTTTGAATATTTTCGAAATCTGTACTGGAGAGAGTTTTTCGAAGAAAGTTTCGTTTTCAATAGTCATTTTAACAATGGTCTTCACTCTTAATTACTTCTAAGAATTCATCCTTGTCCATTTTTATATCATAGTTACCCTTTACCCAAAAAGCCTTTGTTATGACATGTGTACTACCAGGAAACGTTTGCCAAAGCATTGTACACATGAACACAGAAGAGTCACTGCTGTCGCCCATGCACTTCTTCTGACTAGGTACATGGCTAATCTTTTATTTTTATCTTTTATTAATATGAACAACACTATACGCATGTGCAGAGAGCATGCAAAGTGAGTCCAGGGCAACAGAAGGCGTAATGACAACAACAGTGGCGGTTATTACCCCGGAATCCACCACTACGCCAGTGGCAACGAAATCAGCAAATGCAGCCGCAACAGTTTTGAAGGTTGCAGATTCAGATATTATAGCTTGTAATCTTACAAGACATTTTCCTTGCTTATGTTCTGTATTTTAAAATCCACATTATCTGTTGCTCTATTAACCTGTCCTGTTGAATTTTTTAACAAAATGAGTACCTGAAGTTCAATTTTTGGTGAAGGCACAAATCACAGTTGAATAAACAAAGAAGCTATCAAGGAATACTCCGTAATGCTTCTTCTGTTGAGGCAATCTAACTTAACTATCTTTATTTTCTATCTTTCTAAATTATTTTAGTTCAGCCAGATTCTTCCGACCTGTCAAACACTTGCTTATTTTTCTAACAACCACAAACAAACTCCATCACAACAGAACAATAAAAAGACTAACGTAAATCATATCAATACGACAAAAATGTATGTGTCCAATACACTTGAATATTTTATAAAAATAAATTTAACTCTTCATGTGTGTCGTTATACTGTGAATGTTATTTTTCATTCTTCTGGTTCTAGATTTCAATGAATCGTTTGATTCTTAAGGAGCTGAGATGCATCAGCATCCACAGGCGTAAAATTTATTTACATTAACTTTTCCATTTTCATGTTAACGTCATGTTTTTAAGCCAATCGAAGCATATTACCAAGGAAGCCAAGCCCCACATCGGACTGTAGAACTGTGGAGGAAGAAGAAAAGGATTTTTGTCAAGATGGAGGGGGTGAGATGATACTTAGACAATATTGCAGGTGATTGCAGAACATTTCAAGGTAAACATAGACTGATAATGTTAACTTATGACTGCCCTATTTTCCATTAGGTAACATTAATGAGAATGTTTTACCTTTCGATGATGAGAATATATTCGCTCAATGATCTGAAAATAACACTTGCTGTGAACATGGTAATTAATTGTGGAAAATGGTGATTGTCTAGTTCACGGCAGTGGTGTTGTTAGAGGCGGATGCAGAAATGATTTTTTTGAAGAACATTTGTGCCGTGGACAACTATTTATAGGAAAAACCCTTCAAAATATTCTCCACTGTGTAGTGCCTTGGTGGAGTAGCTTGTTTTATAGTTTTGCAGTGTTTGAGTGGTTTGTAATGATCTTGCAGTGAATTTATGCACTAAAATTTTTTTGTGATTACTTGCTTATACCTATAATTTTTGTAATGGTAACTTTCCATATCTGTTCATGGTAGTATTTTTTATTGATTTTAGTATTGATTTTGTAGTATTTTAGTTTAATATTTCTTCTGACTCAACTAATAATTTTTCTCATTTCAGAGTACGGTGATTCAGACTGTGCACGGTGTTCGCTTACAATGACAGGCCACTGGTGAACAGGATAATGCCTGGAATACCAAAATTATATCTAGTCAATATCTGTGGGTGCCTTATTTAAGGTTTATTTTGTCATGTTGACAAAGTTCAGCAATATTGGATTCTTTTTTCGCATACATATTGCTGCGTATATTCTGATAATTAGAAAAATTTTAGGGTCATGGGTGTTTGATGAAGGGGCTAGTGTGTTATGATAAAGAATTTGGTTTGTAAATTGTCCTCATTGTACTCTCATTTGTATCCTCCAGTGTTTATACGATGATAAATGTTGTCTGTTGGCAACTATCACTCATTCTTTTTTCAGTATTGGAAATAGTTGAAAGTGTTGCCCTCCTAACCATGGGAAAAGTGCCTCTACTGTGGATACTAAAATTTGCTGACATCACATTTGTGAATGTCTTCCCTACAGCCTTAATTGTGTGATGGAGGGCCTATTGTTGCACTAAAAGCGATTTGAAGTAGTGTGATAATGATGATGTATTAACAGCTGAATGATATATTTCTGTGTTTGGGCATAACTCATTATCATTCTTGTTGCAGTATTTTATGAAGTTTCACGAATCAATGTGGACCATTGTTATGATGTTCAAAATTCAGTTATTAACTGCTTAAGTGAGTCATTACTGAGAAGGGTCATTCCATGTGAATTCAACCAAATGCCATACATTTTGTATGGTCACCACCTTGTATTTGACTAAATAAATACATATTGGTACCTCTACTAATATATTGCCCACAAGCATAATTTAAGGTCATAAATCCTAAGGGACTTTCAAAAAAAGGGTGCCATGCCCATTTTTGACACTCGCAGATTGCGCCTATTCTTGTGCACCCAATTTACCCCAGTGAATGATACTTTTGAATTATTTATTAAATTATTCATTGCTATTTTTTTACTAGTCATTGTTACACAATTTAGGTGCTTTCAGATATGAAATTATAATAAAGGGTTGAAATAACCTCCTATTATGATATATTTAAATTAATTTGGTGATGTCTGTTTTTTATATTTGGATTTAATAATTGTGATTTATACATTTTTTTAAATTAATCAATTAATAAGGTCATTTGTATACTTAAATACATTATTAAGATAGGCAGTATCGGTAATTCCTTTTTACTTTCACATTGGTTTTCACATGCTGCGTGAACAGTGCCCATTAATCACACGCTACAGTACAAACAAGTTGAATCTTTGAGAAAAATATTAAAACGTGAAAAAAGTAAGAAAACAAACTGAATTTGGGAGTATATAATTATAAGATATGTGAACTTACATAGAAAAAGTTTCATTGCTATATTTTATTTCCCACATGGTGAATCTGCCAGTGGAATATTGGTGAAATAATGGTTTTTTAAAACCGAAACCCTGTTTATACCGCCATAACTTCTTGATAAAAATCTTGGTAGTACCCAATTTCCTATTTCTGATTGTCCTGTTATTAAAAATAAGGAATCTAGCCTCAATAGCCTGTTAGTTATGAGTCTATGTTGATAATGGACTCCTGAAAAATGATTTTTGTAGTTTCGCCGGCGAAATGATCCGCAATTTAAATACCAATTACTCAAAAAACTAAAACAGACAAGATTTTTTTGAAGACAGGTAATAAAAGTCTGAGTATAAATTACCTTGTATAGCAATTTTTAGCCAGAAAGCATCAATTCATTCATTTTCATCAAAGCCAGCTTCAATTTCATCATCTTGAAGATATTGGCATGCAAACATGGGTGCACAAGAATAGGCGCAATCCGCGAGTGTCAAAAATAGGCATGACACCCTTTTTTGAAAAGCCCTAACACAAGAGCCCTTAGGATTTATGACCTTAAACTTTGCATGTGGCAATATATTAGTAGAGGTACCAATATATTAGTATGCGAGGACTTTACCCCGCCGCCACCGGGGCCGATTTGAAAATTTCCAACTCTTCCAAAGGTACCTTCCGTCGAAAACGTGTAGTAGGAGCTGCGCTGTAATTTGGGAACAAAATCATGGATATTCGGAGAAGCGGGGTTGATTATGCGGGAATCAGTTTCTCAGAGGTCAATGTTAACATGTTCTAATTGCGCGTGCTCTTATTACGCGAGTGTAGTGATCAGTGGCGTATTATCTTCATTTTGCCGCTATTAATTTGTGCGCTCAGTCTTTGTTGCAACAAGTTAGACTTCGAGGTAATTACCTGCAGTGAATTATGTTAACCTGTAGATTCATTGTTTGACTTTAAGCCATAGTGGTGGTGTATTATTGTTCGGTGGTGATTTTCATTGATCATGGCTAATGTAATCCTGCGATCCTAGAATAGTTGACTGATCCTTTATTGTGCATGACCTGTGGCTAAAATGACTGGGAGATAATGTGTGTATGCATTTCATTTTGCTATAATTACCATTAGCGTCATTTTTTTTGGCAAATGTAATTTAACTGTGCTTTTGTTGTTTTGTTGAGTGTGCTGCTTGCTGGACTCAGCTCTTTATTCTAATTATATCTTCCTTTGCTCCTGAATGTTTGTCCATTATCTCTGTAATGCGAAAATTGTGAGTCAGAAATAGAAAGTGTTTGGGGAACTGCGTAAGCTGGTTGGTTAAGTTGTTTTGATGTGAATGAAGTTCAAGAACCATAATTCACATACATACTGATGCAAGTCGGTGGGGTTTGTACCTGTTAATTTTTAATTTATTGTTGGCATATTTGTATCTGAAAGGTGGCTGAAACAAATATTTTAAGTGTGTTTGTTTTCTTAATATTTAACTCGATTCTCATCTGTCGCAACGAATATTGATGCTATTTGTCAGTTAATTTATCGAATAAAATAAATCAGTGATCATACGCAACGGATAAGGGAATAATAATCTAAAAAAGCGAACCTAAAATTGGATTCTGAAAGGAGCTTTCTGCTACGGAGGGCGACTGTGATTGGCCCGTTCCATGCGATCTGAGGTGCCGTCTGAAATTCTGACCCCCGCTTATCCCCTCTGGTCCAACACTTATCGCCCTCCGCTGGCTCCCTGTGCATATATCTCATTAGGGCTTGCAGTTCTCAAGGCTCCATTTTTGGCACATGCATCTTTAATCCGCATAAAATCACGTCTCAGTCAAGAACTTAAAGTCGCAGGAAACAAAAGGCCGCTTATAGTAAAAAGAATGACACGAAAACTAAGGACTGGAATAAATGGGAAGGATGGAGGATTTTTGGAGTCGAGGAAAGACGCGCAGATTCCAGCCCATGCTCGCCGTGGTGAATAAGTGGTCTATCTCGAACAGCCAATCTTCCTTACCTAATACCATCATCGGTCACCCCGGACTGCATAGGGGAGAGCCTTGATAAGTGTGCCGGAAAGGCGGTAAGAAAGAAAACAAGACAAGTGCTTAATCAACGTTTCCGTTTGCAGAGTGGCGCCCAAAGATTCACGCATATTCAAAATAATAGCACTGGGTGATGCGGCAGGAGCACGTAGTTACTGTAAAGAAGATTTGGGCTCTGATAGTTTCCAGGTTTAAGTAAGAAAATGTTGCGAAAATTCGGATCCCGTGTTTATTTGTGCCTTCATTCCATTTGGAAAACCCATTCGGGCAATATTCCTTGTTATTTTTTCAGTGAGCCACGAAGTCATTGTAACTTTGCTCTGGCAAAAAATTAAGATTCAACTGTTGACAAAAAAATCAATCATTTAAGTGTCACGAGGAATATTGCTATGAGTAAGTATTTTTATAAATCAGGAATGACATCACATAAATGGGAGTAAACAAACTTCATAAGGTCCTCCATTTAAAGTACAAATTTCCGCGTAAATAAAAACCTGCCTAAATTAGACCAAGATGTCTTTTCTTGAAACAAGAACTATGCTGTGCCAAAACGATGAATGCAAAATACAAGGCACTTTTACAATTTTCATTAAAATGAGCGCATGAGAGAGAATTCAGATACCGCGGTAAAGATCACATGTACGGGCATCATTATCCAGAGGTGTAACGAGAAGACTCTGAAACGCATCCATGGCGAAAATTAGGACACTACATGGAATGAGAGAGTATACAATGGATAATTAATAGAAGGGATATGCTAAAAAGAAAGTAGAGCTACATATAAAGAGGTTGAAAGACCGAAGATGGATATCGTAATGGATTGCACCGTTTGCTGAAAATGATACTTGCAGATGGAGACGATACAAGAGAATGTGAACATCAAATTATCCTCAAATATAACCTTAATGAAGACTTATAAAATGTCCATCATCCAGCATAGCAACGGTAAATATGGCAGGCTTGCTATAGCAATGTTCATCATATGTTGCAACACATTATAAATAGGTAATATACATTATAGAAAATACGGTTGACCATAATACAAAGAGCTATCATTAGATAAATTTTAGATTATTCTCAACACTATTTCAATGATAACTTTGTTTTACAGATTCAATTCCACTAAATTGAAAACATACATGTTTGGCATAAAATGACTTCAACACTACAGCACAAAAATGATTGATATTTTCGACGACACAATCGACATACATGAAAAATAAACACGAAAAATCAAGAGTTTTACTTTTCTGAGGTAAATACGAAAGGTAAGCACGATACTTATTTTGTAATAAATATATTAGCGTCCGCCCAATATAGAAAACAGCAGTTGAAATAAACTGATTTGACTTCGATAAGAATGAAAAATAAATCATTTTAAGGCTCATGTGATTTAAACAAAGGCCACCATCATGACTTCCTTGGCCACGTAAAACATTTGACCAAAAGACATCTAAGGATTCAACAAAATGGCTGCATTTATAACTATAATCTTGGAAGAATTGATTTACAAATTACACGAAAAAACGTTTTGTTGTGTAACAAAGGCATAAAAATGTATTCCTCGCGACACTCAATCCTTTGATGTGCTTTAAAAGTTTTTTCATGTCATGTTCAGTCTCAATAGATTTTATTCCCCTTTTTCGTTCCATTATTAATTTATCATCATGTCCAATACTTCTGGCGCAGTTGCAATTTTATGTTCACCACGAGAGTGAAGGGAGAGTCAATGAGCAGGTGAAAGATTTTGAGTACCTTATCCGTATTTCTATGTTAATTGGAAAGATAGAAGAAGAGATTTAAAGGCTAATAAATTCTGGAAGGAATGTTGCAGGTAGCATCTGGAGCATATCAAAGAATGATTGTTTGTCTAAGAAAGCCAAAGATGCAGTTTACAAAAGTGCACTCTGGCCACTTTATTTTGCAACACTCGAGTACAACTGCATTCCACTATATGCATAAGACTGGGCTAAATGAGAGTTTGGGGAATCTTAGAAGTAAATATTTGAAGGAAATCTTGGCTAGAATTTGTAACGCAGGTACTTTACACATTTTAGTGTGGTACCACTCATTTATCAGCATGAGCACCGTCAAGGTCATAGGAGTTCACGACGTCCACGATTCATTCACGCAATAGCATTATTTAGTCGTTATTGAACGCGAGAGAGCAAGATTTGAGAATCAAAACAAAATAAATCAACAATATAGTAAACAAAATACCGTATTGAACAAATAAATATAGGGTAAGTGAAGCAAATACAGCCAAAAGCATAGGAAACAAAATTTTTAGATAACAAATACCGCCTACTTGAGAGTCATTCAGGTATGAGATTTCGAGATTCGGAGATCGAGATTCAATGCAGTCAACAGTTTCTTATTCTCATATTCCAGTATTATTTTCCGAGAACGACGAATAACCGCGGAGAGGCAGATTAAGTGCGGGATTCCCTCCTACCATTGTCTAACGAAGGGAAATCGCGGAGAGCGGCTGAGCATACATGAACCGGGATCATTCATCAGGAGAGCGGCGGCCAACAAATTGGCATACGAAAAGTGTCCTCATGCATGTGAGCCATTAAAACAATTAGATTTCAATGTAACAAATTATCAAGGGATATTATTTATGATATGAAAAAGTTATAAATATTGGAAAGATAATTACGTGGGTCTTCTTGAAGAGATATCCTAATACATAAACTGATAACTCGCTAATGGACATTGTTAAGGGTTATAAATTTCAAAAATGATAAATCTTCACGGTATTTATTTATTGGACATTCATCCAATGTGTAACCAAGAGCAAGGATATTTTATGCATGTTTTGTGGAATAAACCAGTTTGTAAAAGGGTGTTTATGTCGTTAAAATTTGTATCAGAACAGCCGAGGTTAGTTTAGGGTACTCATAACGCCTCTTCGAATGAAAATCCCAAAGACTGTCAATAATGTTTTCGGTTATAGCATAAGACATAGAGTTAGGGAAAACTTAAAACTGAGAGAGTTCTAGTAGTAAACATGTATGAAATATTTTCGCATTTTCGGCTTGGAGATGTCAAGATAATGCATGAGAATATATTAACGAAAACGAGAATAATAAAAGATAATATCGAGAGAGAAAGTGATAGCTTAAAAATTCATGGTTATATGTGGTGGAATAGACTTAAGAAAAGGAATATCAAGAATCTTATGACCAATTAATCTTAGTAAATAAAGAAGTGAAAGAAGTCATAATCGACAACTTGTTTCCACGCAAAAGTCAAGGAACTTAAAACCAAACGACTCATTTTTTTATGGAGGTTTGCGCGTGCCCAAGAAGTAACTCTGCGACCACTGCACCACTACCAGGCACGAAGCGTCCTTTCTTATCCGTCTCCATTACACACCGCAATACTCAAACAAGTTTATGCTTCCACCGACGGGTTCTTCTTATGAGCGGGTCTTTGGATGACTTATTTACTTATCGAGAGAAGTGCCTGCGTTTTCGAAATGCAAGGGTGAAGGATCAACTCCGAAAAGGAAAAGAAAATACATAATACTTGGTACAAGCTACGTGGCGAAAAGAGAAGTGTGATATTTAGAAACAAGCGAATGATTGGTATAAAGGAGGAAGAAGACACGGGAAAGAAATAAAAGGAGAGAATGATAAAGGAGAAATTTTGTGAGTGGAGGAAATCGTTTATTTTTCAGCCTCTTCCGTTTCATTTTTATTATTTCCCCTCTTTGAAATAAAAGAAGAGCGCAAGGATGAAAAGAAATCAGCGCAACCTGAAGAGGGTGTGCTCAGGTAAGAGGGAAGTAAATCGAATCAAGAAGTTGAAGGGTGGGTTTTTCTCGGTTAAAAAGAAGGAATAAGGAGCAGGCACGGAAAGTGGAGAAAAAGAGAATGAGGATGGATCCCCTCGGGGTCCTCAAATTTCTGCAGATGAGGAGAAAATGGCGGTCTGGGAAAGAAGAAAATAAAAATATATAAAAAATAAAATTATTCCCCTCGCACGGTCGGATATTACAATTACCTCCGCTAATGATGCGGCACAGTGAAGCTGTGCACTAGGCCAATTAGGCGGGTCCTCGGATTTTTCCTCCACGGTCGGGACGGGACTCGTAACATCAAGAACCCCAGGTATTTTTCCCGCTTGAAGAAGAATTGCGACGCAAAACACTCGAATTTCTTTCACGGAGTCCGCCATTAAGACAGAAAATATGGATGTGACTTGAGCCGTTTTTCCATCTCATTAGCCCGACATATGTGCTTTCTTGGATTTCAACGGATACACTGCTTACAAGACTATGAGGATAAAACGAAACTTGAGAACTACATCTGAATTTTTTATATTCTTCCAGCATAAACGATTAATATACTTCCTCTCTTAAACCTTTCGTTTCATGAAATTTCACTCTCAGTATTTTTGATGCTCATTTTCAAGAGCAGCAAATATTTATTTAAGTATTCTTTTGAGCTTCGTCTGTTAGTCTGATTTACTAATTGAAATTGTTATAGGGAGTCAAATTAAATTGTTTGTAAAAATAAAATATGATATGACACAAAACAGTATTATTTGTATCCTAATTGGAATTTATATAAAACGACTTCTATAGTTTTGGTTTACACCCATATTTGCATATACTTCAATTAAGTGCCAATGCTTCAACAAACAGCGCGATATATAACCTTTAACTGAATGTAGATGAAGGGTTACCAAGGAGTTACCAAGCTTATAAAAATCCACAAAAATTTTCCATTAAAAAATCCAAACTCTTGATTAAATGTTTCCTGGTCACCGAGTGGGGTATGGTCAATATTTAGCCGCGTACCGACTCGCCCGCCTATCTCTTAACTAATGTTTAAATTTCTTTGTCAAAATCACATGGAGAAAGTTTCGCTACCAAGGAGGGAAGCTTATTGGTTATCAATCTCGATATAGGTCTACAACATCTTTCGTTAATTTCTATTTGAGGTCCAACGCCGATACACTCACAGCTAACTGTGTCATTCGGATACGTCCGAGGTGCTGATTCGAAGCCTGTCTTATACGACACTTGACCAAACTAAAGTTAAGATAAGAGAGTGGATAGGATAAGAGATTTAAATGATCATATGGTAAAGAATTCATTTGGCCTACTAGCATTATGGCCCTCACATTCCCAGTGCCACTAAATTATAATTATAATTCATCCAGTAATAGTTTTCCTCTCATTTGGACCTAATAGCCAATCACATTATCTTTTACAATAGCTGTGCAATCTTCACTTTGTTCAATAAGCGCTAAATATCCCTCTTGTAACAATAAGAATTTTCTGACCAATCCTATTGCAGCAATAGGAATTTTCTGACCAAATGAAACACGACAAAATGTACTCTTCTTTCGTCCCCTGCTACCATCTATTGTTAAAATTCAAATTACAGAAGACATGTACAACTATATGACTGAAAATGCCGCTAACTCGCCGGTACAAGTTCAATGATAATGGGAAAGCATCCAAAACTGGCAAAAATCACACTGGGTTCAGTCTTCAATCTGAAGTGTTTGGGAGCTCACTAGAGCTTGTATTGGAACTAGTATCTTGTGAAACTGGCTTTGCAATAGAAAAAAATCTAAACCCGGTGCTTCTGTCTACTAGGGAATAGCACAATGCAATGAAGATGACGACGATAACTCATACAATTTTTACATGACATTGCCCGGATACTTATACACTTTCTCGAAATGAGCAGGTATGGTACTACAATTTCTCAAAAATCACGATAACGCACGCATATTTGGTCCGTCGCCAGTTATTCTCACATAATAACGCCGGGAGATATGCCGCTCCTTTAGAATTTAGGCAGAGTTGCGCGCCTCAAGCGACTAGTTCACTTTGCTTTCAAGGTAACCCTACTACCCCATTTATCTAGTCAACGGCATTTCCCTTAGAAAGACTTATTCAATATTTTCCTGGCTTGTGAGCGGCCTCTCTCTTTTCTTTAAGCCAGCAACGTCGGTACTCCCTTGTGCGGAACGTACGAGGAAATTCAATCCGACACCGCTGGAAGGTAATATCGTAAAGATACTACGCCTATGGGCTTTTTATTTATCGTAATACTAGCAGAATTGCCCGCTGATTCTCAGACGGGAGATATGAAAGTGAGAAATAATTGAGCAATTCTATTGATAGAGGAGAGAATCTGACCACATCCCATGTTTATTTTTGTGCTTGGAGGAAATTACCCTCATTATCGAATAAAGGGGCATTATGTTACGTAACTTCACTGAAAAAATGCGTTTTTAAAATAAATATTATAAAATGCGTAAATACCTTTAAAAAAGGTAAATTCATTTTGCGTGGGGGCATGGGGAACATCGCCATAAAATTAAAACAATTTTCCTGGTGTGAATTCGAATTACAAACAACTATCTTATAACTATTCGCATCGTTTCCAGATTAGAGTCCACTGGAGTCCTACATGCTATCCCTCATATGCTCTAAGATTGTATTATAGTTTAATGAGTGAAGTACTTTGCCTCTTCTTCTTATGCGGATTGCCCTCCAATAGGTTTTATCTGAGATATTTTCTCGATGGTGCTCCGAGCTCTGCTACCTCTCACAGCTCTTCATAACTGCCATCTTTATGCCCGTCACTATTGCATATCTTCGTATTCCTCTCCATCTCTTTTCCACAATAAATCCTTTCAAAATTATTTTTAGAAGGCGGTCTCTTCTACACATACCAATTGGCCCTTATTATAAGAATCATTCTGACAGCCTTAAAGCAAATACTTTGTATAACCCGTCATGCGCACATGGGGAGGTGGGGGCAGAGAGGAATTCCTGCTTTGGAATCTAACCCACGTCAAAGGCTATCCATTTTTATTACTCTCCATCTGCTCTGTGCCCAGTCGGTTCAAATGCTTCGTCCAATTCTCAGTAATTTGCATTACATAATGACGGATGCAATGAATAAACTTTCCCTTCCACAAAACATGATCATGGTCTAATCAAACTGAGCAAGTCACCTACTCAGAAGGTAAGTTACTCAACAATTAAATGTATTTTACATCGTAGTGTGTCAATTTCCAAGGTTACTTAGGAGATCTATTCCCATCTTTCTTTCTTGAAACGCATTCCAACATACAGGGCCATAATAGAGGAATTGAAACACGGTAGCAGTTGCACATACATAACTTTTCCTAAGAAGGGTGCATTTCCTATGAACTAATTCCTTACCGGAATTACGCCAGCCTCCGTGTTTGACTGCCAGGGTTCAGATGTATGTAATTCGTCATATTTATTTTTCTTTGATATTTCATATTTACACATTTACTACTCTTGAGCAAATCACCAAAAGCCAAGTGCAACTTATAGTATAAAATGTATCATTTCGATACTAAGCCAATACTAAGTGAAAATAAATGAAATATCGACTGCTCTGTCGAGTATAAAATGCAAATCAAATGAGAGTTGAGGAAAACCTCCATACTTTCCCAGCCACTTTATCTCATTTTGTCACTAGCTGTTATTCATGGCTCAATATACTCATATATTTTGAAAATTTTTGTTAAGGCTACAAACATAATAGTTTAATATGCTGCTGGCCTTTTATCTCGTAATACTAATTTATGTCGGTAGCATTGCCAACTCTGCGCTTGCTGGAAGGACACCTTAAAGTATAATAAGGTTCCATGCGTAATAACAAGCGGAGGGATACCTATACTATCGTTTGCTGAAGTGATCGTCAGTTTTAGTTGTCTAATTGTGAAGGACTATTAGATGGCTGTTCATTTATTTGATCTCTACATCCACCTTTACTTGCGATATCGCCACAGCAAACGTTGACACGGGGAACGTGTGATCACGCGCTTTTGCTACATTCTGTTAAATGTACTAGTTTCCCGAAATGCTGGCGCTCCATCTCCATTGTACTCGACCCATCGAAAATTTACCCTGTCCTCTAACATGTTCTCCTCTCCCCTCTTCTCTCCTCTGCTAGCACCTTTCTCGCACCCTCTCCTCCCTGACGTCACGTGGGTAGTCAAATTCGACGTGAATTGTAACCATGGTTTTAGTCTCTCATTCAATATTCTTTGCGCTTGCCAAGGCCGAATCAAGGAAGGAAGGTTTGGAGGAAGTATTGAGGGAATTAGAGAGCGACCACTCTATTACACAACTCATTGTCACCGACGCGAGGCTCTACTTCACATTGCATCATTATACCACACCACAAGCCCTCGAACCAATGAAATCACACGAAGTCGGAGTTTTTCTGCGGCTTTCCTGCATTTTCTAGAATTTCAAGGCCTATGCGTGTTAGATGGAGTTCTTTAATTTGAATGAAGTACCACGTCTGACAGCAAGAGAAGTGTAACCTATTTGATCCTCTACGGCAGTATTAGTCTGCCTTGGATGACCAAATGTAATGAACTATATGATGCCTGATTACAGCCGTATACCTCTACTTGCGTTATTGCCAATGCAACCGTCATCTCGCATTGGCACGGGAAATCTGTGATCCGGCGCTTTTGCTCTATTCTGTTAAATATACCAATTTCTTTAAATGGCTGAGTTTTATCTTCATTATACCCGACGCTTACCTTTACACGCGCGCGGAGACATTTCTCGCACCGGGAATGGCTAATGATGCCTTTGGTAGCAGATTTTAACAAATATAATTTGACTTCTTATGCCACCTAAAAGAATCCTATGTCATAGAACCCTAGTGGCCAGAAATGGAAAAAAAGTGTGTGCGTTGATTTTTCCTCCCTCATCGGTACCAGTGCCGCTCTGATGAATTTGGAATGAACGAGGAAGAAGAAATTTCAACGAGACAAATCAATACGTTATTCAGAATCATAGAGAAGGTGCTTTGAGCTAGAAAATCTAATCATTCATTTATTTATAGTCTTTTTAAAATAGGCAAGTTTTTAAAACTATTTAAAGCCATCGTCAGGATTTCGTGTATGCAGACAGGAGATATTTATCACTGCCGTAGATATCGCCATCGAAATCTTACCCAACTGGTGACAGAATATCAGCCATGATCATACAATTTATAGCGTCATGTGTTCAGGCCATTGCGTCCCGACTGAATGTTGTAGGCACACCATTCACCGCAAGGGGCGACGACAGTGAGTGTCACGTCGACGATTGATCTGTCTTCGCCTCGCTCGCATTTCCCCGCTTCAACTTGGCCTCTGAGGGCAAGCATCCCCTGTTGACCACCTACCCGTCCAATTCCATGCTTCCTTCCATTTATATCCTCACTAATTCCCACTGCTCTCTTCCACCTCCCTCACATCACGGCATTTCTTTTATTCCCAGCCCGCGATTACCGTCCGCTCGACAACTTCCTCTTCCAACCCCTACTCCTAAGATCTGTCGTTGCATCCCTCTCTTCTTTCAAAGAAATCCCTATCCATTTATTCACCTCGTCCGTGTCACGCAAAGGTTAATCGAAAGGTAAATTGAGCAGAAATTTAACCAGGAGTAAATATGAAGTGGCTGGTAGAAGATGCATGAGATGCTACCAAGGTCATCTCTTTGGCGACAGTCTCATAGAAATGTCGTTGAAGATTGTTCGGGTTTGGGGATTGGTTTCGGGATGGACGACTCGTCCATCGAAACGTCGGCAGCACTGGAGAACCTGACCCAGTGGAAAACAAGGACAATCTTCAACGATATAGTTCGCCGGGAAAACCTTCGATCATTCTTCGCCCAGAAATGGTTACATTTGCACAGGCAGACCACCAAAATTTCAGCCCTTCGACAGAAAACATATACAATTGCAGAAGAGTAAAAATTCCTTTCCCTCTGATCTTTCTCTTTAAGATACAGCAAAACTCGGGTATAAATCAGTTTTTGATTTTATATTATAACAATTAGAGTGATTTGGCAGCGAGTCATTTTGTTTTAAATGTAATTCTGAACTGATAGATTTGTTTCTTTACTTCATGCATCGTTTGGCAGAGTGGAATAACGTAACTATACAGCTCAACCTTAAAGACTTGGAAGCCAGGAGATTAAACAGTGAGGATAAACTAATGGGCACAACAATATACTTTTGCACAAGTAAAACACCAAGATGTGCTTACATCTAATAATTACAAAAGCTAATTGGCGATAAATGTTATACCCTGATTGTATTGCTTTAACTACATATTACCCTGCATAAAGAATGCGCCAAATGTGCTCATTTAATGATATTCGAGTGTCCGAATGAAAACCAGAGTACCTGGACAATTTCATGAGTACTTGGATGAATACGCGAATACACAAGACAGGGAATCGGAATACCTGGCGAATACAGGAATGCAGCGGAGTAGACCTGAACATGTCATGCTCAAAATTAAGAAGTCCGATCAACATTTAATGATGTTCCAGAAATTTGAGCGCAGTCGATTTCCCTAAACGCTGTAGGATAATGATCAGGCTTCTTAATACTGAGTGTGTCATAACATGATGCACATGTAATTAAGGATGTCATATAATGATGATTATAGATTTGATATACTTAATTTTAAAATGCCTGATCAGCATCCTATGATCTTCAAGAAAATCGACTGCGTGTAGATTTTCATAGGTCGTAGAAATTTAATGTTTCATCAATTTATTGTTCCGGAGCTTCCTTCATGGCATCGAATTTTCATATTCACAGAACACCACCGGGGAAAATATGTGAATGAGTGGTTTTGAAGTTTTGAATAGATGTGAAGTGGATAAATAGCTGCTAAATGTTATGAGAATGAGAGGACAGTTTTTTTCCCACACGGTTGTTGCTCATGAGGGTAATTTTGGATAGCTTAATCGTCGTAAATAAGGTTGTTACAAATTCATAGCTCAGTTATGATACGTGCCATAAAAATAACAACGAGAGTGTGATCAATGGGAATCAAAATATTTGGCTACTGAAAAAGCAAATGGAATTCGGCAAATTTCTTCTTATCTTTTACCAAACGCCCGGTTATTCATGCTGTAAATAAAATAATTGTTTACTCAAATAAATAGTATGGTGCCTTAACAGAATTCTGAGCGTACTGGTGCTAGCTACTGTATTTTCCATTAGAGTTTGTTCAAGATTGTTCACACTGAATTATTCGGTTATCAACCACGTTCTTCGTGAGTCAAGTCCAAATGCGTCCGCTCCTTCCTTCTGCCCGGTGACTCAATCCATGTGCAAGGGGGATCTTGGATCCACGATGTTTATGTAAGAGCGTCCAGTCCTTGAGTATTTACTCAATCAAGGAGGTCAAATGTCCAGCCCGGAAACTCGGGCGCTCGTCTGGTTCCCTCAGGTATCCCAGTTCGCTGGGCGGTGACGTAGCAAGAAATATCGCGGAAATTAAGCCTACGCGCTTAGTCAAATAAAACAGCAAGACTCGCCTATTCATCAATGTACTCAGTATTCAAGCTTGAACGACCTCCAGAAAATACTAGACAGTATCCATAGAGCAGGACTTACATTTGGTATCCGGATTAGCATCGCAAAAACAAAATGGATGTGTGTATGCAGAGCACGAAAGCAGAATGAAAGACTCAGTATTGATCAGAACGAAACTTTAAAAAGTTTCAGAATTCAAGTATCCTGGCTCATTGATTAATTCATCACTTGATTGTGACAGAGAAATCGAAATTCGATGTGGTGCAGCTAAAACAACATTCCGGCAGCTAAATAATATATTGATCCATGAAGACACTCCCTTGGCTCTAAGAATAAAAGTAGTGCAGTGCTACGTAATACCCGTCTTATTGTATGAGTGGAAACTTGGACTGGAAGCAACTGAAATGTGGTTCTTAAGACGGCTTCTCAAAATTTCACGGATCAAGAGAGTTTCAAACAGTGAGGTCCTGCAAAGAACAGGCCTTGATCGTTCGCTGAGGAAGTTAATTGAGAAGAGGAAAATATCATATCTTGGGCACATCCTGAGAGGAAAAAAGTACGAAATCCTCAGTCTGATCTTGGAAGGGAGAGTTGAAGGGAAGCGCCCAAGAGAGAGAAGAAAAAGTTCATGGACACAAAACATCAAAGAGTGGACAGCGGTTAGAGATACTGGGGACCTGTTTTAAAAGGCAAGAGAGCGATGCTTGAGCAGCCAACGCACTGAATAGAGTACGGCATCAAGAAGAAGAAGAACTCGGTATCCACCGGCTTTTTCAATTTGTGTATTCCGACACTCCAGTTTCAGTGCAGAATTTGCGATAGGAGTGAAATATACGAATCCGTCATGCCTATGGCACAACCGATTTGTAGCGCTCTGAGGTTGCTTTAGGTTATTCGCAAAATTAAGTATGAATTCATTAACGTTTTTACTAAAATAACATTTCATAGTGAAACATAATATTATATAATTCTATCACACTATCGTGTGATGTAGAACGTCACTCGGCAAAATCGTGCACTAGCTCAGCAGTTATTCCTAACGCCATGATTTGGGAACTATTGGTCATCTCCCTTCATGAGAGCTCCATAATTAAATATTTGACGTCCAGGCATGTATCTATGCCTATTTTAAGCAAATGGGCTGAAAAAACCAACTATATATATATATACAAGTATGATAGTGAGTAGGTTGAGCCCGCTTAAAATGGCTGCAAAACTTCAGATACAACCACCACGTCGTACAGGATGCGTTCCCTTTCCAACTCCACGAGTAGCGAATAAAAAAACGACGCCGGGCGTCCCTCGAATCGTTATCACCCGAGCATTAAATCAGAATTAGCGACGTAGAGAGGTCAGCTTTAAATAATCTTTTCCAGCTCCACAGATAACAATTCTTCATCGCCTTTCCCCCCTATTTCATTCAACATCGAGATCCAAAGGAAAAACCCTGACAGCATTCAATCATTCTTTACCCTTTCAACAGTATCGGCGAAACACACTCACGTGAACACATGCCTCCACCTTGCTACTTTATGACCGGCTAGGACACGAACTAGAAATACATACTTCTGGCAGTTTCCAAGGCGATAAATGCTTTCCTCCGACTTCCTCAGGGCTCTTTTGCATCTCGGAAGCCTTTCTTCAAGCTCCTATGGCTACACGCACCGCCATCGCTTCCGTTTTATCGTCTTCCTTAGAATTGTACCATCACTGTGCCACATCAATGGGTCAATCCAACCTCCATACCTAAGGATGAGCAGCGATGTTCAAATACCCGTAAACATTGTTTTCTGGGATTTGATCGTCGACTTTTTGCCATCAGTGATTTGCAAACGACATTTTTCATCATGGGAGCTGAGTATTGAATTTAATGAGAGATAAGTGTAACTTTAACCGGTTGTTAATGCCACTTGAATTTCTTTGTCCATTTCAATGTTCTTACGCCATCAATTTTATTCCTTATATACTACGGTGAAATTCTACCTAATGAGGTGAAACACCAAATTTTATAAATGCTTATATTAATGCTTTTCCTGGATCACACCATTGATATTTCACACGTACTTTATGTAAAATGTACATGATTGTAATGAGTGTCATAGTTTATATGATGTGAAAAGTTGGACATGTATGAGATGAAGGTTTTTATGGCAGGCGTCCGGCCATAAATTGTAAATATTCTCGTGATTCTCGGTGGAAACTTAATCAAAAACTTCACACTGCGTCTCAAATTTCCTCAGAATGTTTGTCCTAAATTACCGACTGTTGAAAATTGAACAAAAGAGTCTAGTGAGTCAGTATATAGTTAATCATTTTTATAATTTATATAGATAGAATTTTTGCGGAGTGTAATGCTATTACCTGTGTTCCTCCCAAACGTTATAGAGTAAATACATAGAATTTGCATATGAATTTCCAGTCTTGTCTCATTTGTGATTAGTATTTGTCACCAAGAGTTTGAGTTGACGATTATTTCTTTGACTTGAACATTCATTTTTTGTAGAATAACCAATGACTGGTTTATTAGTTGAACCATTTCGAAAGGACAAAGCTAAATTGTTCATTCAGAGTTGGAATGGAGATGATATAGTAAAAATATTTGAGCAAAGGACACCTACACACATGTCAATAAAGTTACAAAAGAAGTAATATAGAGCTAGTGGTAATGGTAGTAGCATCAATAATTTGATTTTTTATGATATCGTCGGTCTATAACTAAAATCGATGGTTAGGCTGCGACGATCACTCAATATATTTCGGTTTTTCTATAAATATTCAGCCTTACTCCAATACGACTCCTTTCCCACCGTATCGCGCTACTTATCTCTGATGAGAAACCAGTGTCATGCACCATGAGTACGCCCAAAAATCCCCTTCTCCAACCGTTTCCCAACCCAACTCAGAGGACATAAACCGCACGCGTATTTCGATGGAGATGAGTTACGACGAATATGCTTACACGTGTATATACAGTCACTTTCCCAGAGCATGACACGACATGTCTTTGTTTTATTTTTCGTTGTACCCTTCAATTTTGATGGCCGGAAACGCTGCCGGCTATATAAACGGATGTGTCGTTACACTCAGGCTATCACAGAGCAAGTTTCACCCAACGAGAAGTGCTTTATAGGTTATGTGCTCTGTGCGCCGTTGCGTTTTATGCTGCAGCGAACGCCATCAAAAAAAGGTGAAAAACCCAAACAGTGGTAACATCCTACAGGAGTACTATCTTCCGCATCTACAAATTACTTCACATTTGCATACATACATAAAAAATATACTTTTGAGTATGATATGTCATCCTTATTTGTAAAGCCTTGAAAAAGCCACATGTTAATAAATTTTTTCTGATCTTATTTTATAAAAAAATGAATTTCTAAATGGTTTTGCCTTTTAATGAGTTTTAAATTCATGATTCTGGGTAATCAGAAAGAAGAAAAAGGCTGAATGGATATATCTCATGGGTGACATAATGAATGGAAAATGTACGAGGAAAGTTGATAGGGTAAGAATACAATTACAGTAAAGAGGTGGCTCATTCTGTAATGACCATTAAATATGACAATATCTTTCCGGGACAGTTAATCATTACTGAGAAGAGAAGGAAGAAGAGACTGGCGCAGAAAATTGAATGTTGTGATGGAAAAAGATGAAGAGAGATGGAAACTATATTATGCGCATTAGGAAGGCGGAAAAAATTGATCGGCATCTTTAATGAAAATTCAGAATGAACTTTGAAGAGAGCAGATATTTTTTTGGCGAGAGTAAGCGTTTTGAAATCTCCAAATAGAGTGCTATCGAGATTTAGTTATCGGATCGTAAATATTTACGGCATCTAACTCATGTCAATCTTCCTTAGGGTCTAATCTAAGTAAGAGAAAGCATGCCCTTTTGGATGGCAGCTGACTGCAATAATATTGCCCTAAAGGTGACAAAACCACATCATTGACTATGAATTTACAAAAATAGAGCGTGTTTTCACGACTTTTTTGCCATAGGAAGAGTTGATGAACTATACATACGAAGCTTAGGAATTTATCGCCAGGATAGATTTTGTTATATAGTTAGCTCTGTTCGTACTGCCTTTCGATTGAATCGGGACCAGTAGGAGTCAAAGACTTACCTCTGACCGTAATAATTTTTTCGGTTAGAAATACAGCCTATTTGGAATACGGATCGATAAAATGTGTTTTGAAAAACAAGAGCAACATAATTGTATTCATTAAAGCCACGGTTTACATCCAAGTATATCACCTTGCTAAAAGTTTGACCTCAGCTTTGTGACAGGAATTACGATGAGAAACGATCGTTTCTTTCTAGTATCTTCTTTGGATATATTTAGGGAAGATACGAGTTGCAGACAGTGTAAACAGTTGCCTGGTTAGGAACGTAACTAAAACTTATCTCTCAGAGCATTAATCGGAGGCCATTTTAATGTTACCATATTATTCTCGAATGTTTTTTTGCATAGTTTGTTCCTGAAAACAAAGACACAAATGTGGATGGACACGTAATTAATCACGAGGCTGGTGCCTACGAGGAAGCAAATTTCTGAATTACACGGTGCTATTTTCGAAAAAAAATGTTATTTTAAAAGGTCTCTTTTCATATGTCTTGAGTAGCTGCACTGCAGGGGTATTCGGTAAAGAGCTTTGCAACTGTAAGGACGACGGATTATAGAAATATGTAATCTCAAAGCTCATTGTGATGCTTAGCAAAAGGTATAACTAAATCAACAAACACACGCACATAATTTCAATAACTCGATAAGATGTATGTAAAAATAATAACTGCACTAAGCAATATAAGAAAATATAATATTGGCAATTAAATGTTTGGCGAGCTGCATTGCAGACCAGCATTTCCCTAGTTTCTTTAATATTTCTCCTCACGGTCAAATTCAGGATAATCGGACCAGGATCCTGCGGGATAAGGTTTTTCGTATCGATGAACTCTCGCTACTTTTAGTCTCATGTAAAGCGTTCCAAATTCAAACTTTAGCACCGATATTACACTAAAGTCTACGCAGTATAGAAAGTCTGTTACATAATGAGGCCAATGCTAATGAAGTAGTAATCTAATCGACAAATCAAATTCCTCCATCAAGATGAAGGAGGAGGAAACTGCGCCCCATTGGCAGATAGAAAAATATTGCAGGTCAGAGGAAAAATAATGAGCTTAGACCGAGTCCGTAGTGACTTAACCTGCCCTTGAACCCAAGTCACTAGTTCGGAATCCAAGCACTTTACCATATGGGCTAAATGCATCCAATAATTACCAAAACTGGAAAACGGGCTCACTTCCTTTTAAGGGTGCGACACAAAAATACATTCTAGATGACAGAGAAGAAGTCTATTAATACCCATTTAAATCCTTCAGTTTAGTGCTTTTGGCAAGAAATGGGACTACATACTGTAATAACAACACTGACAAGGCGCGGAGCTGGACACGCCAAGTCCGCGGGATTTTAATCCTCCTACGGGATGGATATTGTCACTAAACATCCACGTGATGAATGCTTTCTTAAGACTAATACACAGTGCGACGCGTACGGTCACGAACGTTTGTGACACTATCAGATGTATCGACAAAACGCGTCATGATTAAACTTTAACTTGCTATACCGAGCATAGATAATTTACTTTGAGACGATTTGTATTAGCAAAGTTGAGACGAATAATAGGACTTATGCATTGCTTTCTGATGTGTTTCTCATCTGTTTCCGATGTTTCAACGTCTTAGATTCAGCAGTATGTGACTTGGGACATCTATTAAATCAAGTATTCCACGGCTGTAGACAAAACAAGTATGTCTCCACACGAGTATAACACAGATTTACACTTAGGAAATACATCAGATAGCAAGAACTCGCAATCGGCCATGTTCAAAAGCGCCAAAATGACTGATGTATTTAATCCAAGTCCATAGTTTGCTCGACGACTTAGATCAGGCGAGCCTCCTGAGTACATATGCATTCCCAAAAATCCGGGCTGCCAATAAGCCCTCCCTAAAGGTCGTCTTTTTCCGGCGAATATTTTCCCTTCCCTCGCCATTTTCTGGCAAGGGTTTGTGCCTCGCGACATCCAACCCAGTCTCCAGAGCCTCGCCGTGAAAAGAATAATTATTCTGACGGGCAAGGGGCTCAGGAGCGCCAAGTTGAATTTCAGGGCCCGGGCACTCAATCATCGTCGCTCTTTAATATTGAAGCAGGGATTTCAGCGAATTTCAAAAGGACACGTGCTGGAGCGGCCTCTCAGGGAAAAAAAGGGTTCCGCGTCATAAGGATAGCCTTGGACTGAATGGGGACGGGGGTCTGGAGAAGGGAACGGTTGGAGTAAAGGAGAAGTTTAAAGCGGCGTGAATTTGCATGTCTTGCGGTAGGCTCATTCGGGCGCATATGAGAGCTCAGATGGGATTATGGAAAGTGCGCCGGGTGGTATTCCAAAGGAAGCTTTAGTTACCTTATAAGACCACGATGAAAGAGAAAGTATCAAGGGAGAATTCATTTAATGATCAAATGGCTGAAGAAAATTTTGAAACAAAATATTGCATACCTATATATATTACAAAAATAATAGAAAATTAGGAAACTGATGCAAATGAAGAAGAGCTTTAGTGCCATTAAAAATTAAATCCGTATGCAAAGAGAAATTACACACTATGATAGCCTCTGATGGGCTTATTCCGAGCGGAAAAATCGTAAAGGCTGTCTAAGAGTATATTTTATTTCATCTACAGAAGTTACTTTAAACGTAAAAAAAACATCCGTAATTCATTAAATGAGTGTAATAATCGTGAAAAGTATAGATTAAAACTAACGCGATGAGCGAGGAAAATAAACCTCAATATAAATTTCATTTCTAATGATTTTTACTTTTGCTCAATATTTCCATAGGTTCATGCTGATGTCATGAGAAACAAAATTCTAGATAATACAATTTGGGATATTCCGAATTCAGTAAAAGACCAGTTGGCGCGCGGAACGATTGCCGAAAAGTTATTAACTGTACGCGTATATGTTGTTCAGCGAAAAGAGAATCAATGAAAACTTCCTCATAACACTCCGAGAAAATGGTTTTTAATGCAGTAAACTTGCATTCAACTCAAAAAATGCTTTGCTGAAGCTATAAACGGAATTATTAAAATGGGTCCCATGATTAAGGGTGGCCAGAGTGATAATTCCCTTCCACTCCTCGGTCATTGAACTTTTTGAAATAGCCTTTGGCTATCTTCTACTCACATTGTACAATATATTGTTGAACACAAGAACTTTTTCAATTTTCTCACATCAAACCACAACCTATTTGGTACATAAAAAAACCAATTACTTGCAAGGGTGCAACCAAATTGAGTGCAAACGTTTATTTAAATTTCAATAACCATAAGATTCCTAAGCAAATTGAAAATTAGCCATTGAAATGAAGAGAGAGGAGTAAAATTATTTGAAATAGTTTAAATATTTTCCATTAAAAATAATCAAGTAAAATAATAATTATTGAATCTAATATTCTAAAGACGAATTTCTATTCCATTTCCTTCTTCAGAATATTAGTCATTTGGATGAGTTCGGTGGAAAATTCGTACCGCAGAATAATGCATAATTAGTTCATTTTCTTCGGAGGTTAAGTCTTAGGTAAGAATGTTTACTACTGCCTTTAAAAAAACCGTCCGCTGAATATATAAAAAAGAGTTGAAGTTTTTCGGTCGTAAGAAACACGTAAGTTATCTTGTGAAGCGTTATGCTGGAATAAAAGGTGTGCTCCCATATTCTAACCGATGATGGGGGAAATTGTTTCATGAAAACGTCAATTGTAAGATTAAATAACGCAAGTAAAACATTATATTTAGTATAGTATTTCAGTTAATTATTTTTATTTCATTGAACCAAATTATTCATGCACAAAAACAGGAGGTGAATGAAGGGGAAATTATGACAGTGAATGATTGCTACTAGTGAAAATGTCGCAAACTTTTGGGGAAAGATGAGAATAAATCAGGACAAGATAACAACCACTGTCACCCCTTTCACAATTAGATCATTTTAATTTGCTCAGCAATTTGTTAGAAGTCTGAACAGATTAGACTTGGAGAGGAATTTCTACCATTACGTAATTATTTTTCCAGTTAAGTGATTATCAGAGTAAATAATCACCTGCGAAGCTGTTGAATGAAATACCTACATTCCAGCTAAGGTTTGCACGCTTTCACATTTACATTCATTTTATAGTTTATTAAACATTAAAAGCAAAAAATATTTTTAAGAATTGCTATGTTGAATCAAATGGAGAATAAGCGGCTAATTTTATGAGAATTTCAGCAGATACATATTTTATCGAAAAAAAAGGGTTCCTAAATGATAATTACAATTTAATTCCGTCGCACCTGGAAAGTGCATATGGAAATATTTCCTAATTGTACAGTATTCAAAACCTTTAAACGAGGTTTAATCATTAAAGCAGACAAAAATTCTCGAAACATTTAGCACGGGATACATTCCCTTTTGGAATTCACGACCGATATATAAATCGAAGGACTTCACAAATGAAATATTATAATGCATTCTGAGTGTAAAGCCGACGTTTATAATACTTTTATCCAGTTATGGCATTGCAAAACTCAAACAGACTGACATTGCTATATTAGCCACAGGCACAAAAGCTTGTAAGAGGCTTCATTGAAGACAATATTATTCCATTTTTACACTTATTGCTACACTAAAAATCACTCCTTTACGCTTGTTACAAATATTGATAAGCTGAGAGCGTTGCTTAAAAAATTAATACTCGTGTGTAGACCACGCCAATTCTCTAAAACCGCATTATCGATTTATTAATGTTCACCATGGTAGGTATATATTTTTCATGGATAATTAAAGGCATTGATCTGATCGGATGAATAATTGCAATGAAAATAAAACCACAAAAATAAATTTAAAAATATATATGTGCTTTTATTCAAATATAAGATTTCCAATGAGCGTATAAAAAGAAATTAAGAGAAAATATAATCAAAGTCAATGACACCGTGCGATTGAAGGTTCATTCTCCGGCTTTCATCATTCGAGAATGACGAGAGTTAATTTCACACCTCTTAGCTTCCGGCACGAAAGATAACAACACGGTGTGAGAGCGTTAATTGAAAAGGCTGAGCCACAACGAAGTGCCAATCAAATGCATCGAGACTCTCAACACGCTGACAAGTAAATGAGAACGACAGCTAACACGCAAGGTGAGACGCTCACGGAAAGAAAGAGATAAAAGTAAGGCCGAGAAAGACTGGCGGGCTAAAGTTACGGGCGGAACGCCTGTCTCCTCTCATCACCGGTTGAAGGAAAATTTTCGGCAAAGAATGAGAGGGATTTTGCGGTTTAAGGATCACTCGCGAAACTCTTAAGGAGATTCAGGAATGAATTACTCAGCTATATGGTATATATTTAGAGTGGATTGAGAAAAGAATTTGGCACTATTTTTGTATTAAAATACGTAACGTATCAACCATTATCTTGCTGTTAGCCTCGTCCAAAAAGGAAAAACTATCTGTAGTCGAATACTGACTAATTAAACTAGAAAATCTTGTTCCTAATTAATTCCATAAACAGTTGCTATTAAAAATTTGATTATTTCATATAATACACAAGGACGCAATTAAACGCACTCTCATAATTTTTACACAGAACAATTTATTCTAATGATCTAAATTTTCATATATCATTCGCAATTATTCCTCCACCCATGTGGCACGCAGGTTTATTGAACTACAAGCCTCAGTAACAATCCACGTTTTAAGGTATTGACATATCAATGTTATAATTCTTTGAACGTGTTTCTCCATGACAGAGAATCTTAAAACCTTAGGCTAGTCTTCTGAGGCGTAAAGTAGTACAAGAGGAAGAAGTTAACATTGCAGATGAGTATTAAAAAATGATTGTTATGGTCCCTTAATAATAAATAATGAAGGCATCGTATTCACAAATGAGAAATGATTTTTAGAATGGTTGCAGGCATTATAATTAATTAATGGTTCAAATTAAATTTGACTCAATCCTTCGAGTATGAATTAAGGTTGTAAAAGTCGTGTCAATAGAAAAATATGCCTTTCTAATTTCGAGCATCAAGTTTTTTGTTCATTTTACAGCTCGTCAATAATTCAGAATACAAAAAAACCACAAATTATTCCATACATTAAAGTATTAAGGATATTTTAAGCAACAACATTTAAAATATTTCGTAGCTAGGCGTTTTAAATTACTTCAATAAAATGATGGCTGTTGCTGGCATGAAGGCAAAAAGTGATGACATGTTCACATGCTGACTTCAGTGGAATCGGTTTATCGGCAGACTCGCGAAGTGGTATTTGCACCAACGGGATATAAAAGTTTTCGTTGCAGCACGATTTTTTAACTTTTACATTCTCCGTCATGTCTTTTCGCACGGCTATATTAATCAAGTCATGTGTTATGTCTCAAGCATACCAACGTACACAAACGTGGGTAAATAAAAACGACCAAATGTATAATGAGGCTAGCTACGTTTTCCTGGATGTCCGAATGTGGCCCTGGAACATATCCTATGGCAGCGCCAAAACCTCTGTATATTTGCACCAAACTAAAGGGTCAAGAACGTACGTAGTAGCTGCATTTCAAAAGTTTGCAATAAACGAAGAAGATTTTCCGTCATATCCTTTTAATGAGTAAAATCATTATCATTCGAGGATAATGAAATTATTTTTCAGTTTTATTGTCCATCTATATCTAAGAAATGCTGTGAAATCATCCATTAGGGCGTATAGAAAAGGGTGATACGACACAAGATATGCAACTCTCAGTTACGTTCAAATCAGGGCTTTGGACGTTGATCCCCCGACCACTTATCGAAGACCAAAAAGCAGTAAGCAGTCAGGAGAACAATGTGCGGTCAGTTAAGAAAATATAGTGTGTGCAGAGTGGACGAGGATGTTTACATCCAAATGAGTTATGAGATACAACAAATGGTTAATTTATTGAACGCAAAGGAACTAAATCTATATTTAAGGAAATATTCCATGTAGGAAATACAAATATGCCGGAAATTTCTTGCAGGGTGAGTTATAAAAACTGATAGAATGTTAGTAAACACAAATATCAAGTCTACTATACTTCGTGAGGGTCGAATTTTCATTGAAATGATCTGTCGCAAGCTTAATGGCACCTTATTGTACATGGAAATAATGGACTTTTTGCAAACGTATTAAAACGTATTATTTGCAAACGTATCTTAAACCCTTCCTTGAAATATTGTGTTTTCCCAACAGGGGAGAACAGGGGGTACGTGAAACCTTCATGTCGCATTAAGATCAGGGAAGTTCAATAAATTAGTCAGTAGTCTTAGTTACTTCATTTATTAGAACATCCCAAGGACACGGTAATATCAAATTAAAATACATCGGTATATATTCCAATCATTCTGTCAATTTCAAACAAAAATACCTAATTGCAAGTGCTGGTAGTTTGTTCTTGAGATTAACGCCAGAAATTCCCATGGAAGCTTGTCCTCAGCTTTTTCAGAATTTTTACAGCTCTATGATCATTAATTTGCAATCTCCTTGAGCGCGCAGGGTCTTGATTCCATTTAACCATTGATCATGTCACTCATCAGTGAGTTTCGGTTAATCAAAGCACAATTCACTCCAGGGTGAGAGAGACGGAGAGGAAGGATGTGTTCCTTTGAGTATGAATCCACATAACAAGGTTTGACCTCCTACTATTCCCACCAGCTCCGCTACCAATTGATACCGAACTCCCGTTTCCCTTTGATCTCTGGCCTGAGCAAGTTATCTGTCCTAACGGGGTGCTCTTAGAATCAAAGTCCAGGTTCGGGGCGGAAGGACTGGACTACCAAGTCCTGTGGTCACCTATTCATTCACAGCACGGGACGGCTGCTAACGAGGGGCTACACTGTTGTTCGAACTAAACTTGGCAGGTGGACTCCTTCGTGTAGGATGACATTCTAGTCCCCTTCTATTCTTAAACCGATAACAGAAGACATGGCTTTCCCATATATTGCCCATAATGAGTTAGTCAGTTAGTAATGATTTGTCAGCCCAGATGGCGACGAGGTAAAATCATCGCATGTCAATCAAGGGTTGCGGGTTCGATTCCAGCCGGAGTGGTTTTTCAACACTCAGCACATGGATGTTCGTGTTTTGTCCTCAGTTCATGTTAATCATCCGATGTAAAAGGCCTGTAATGTGCTGTTTTCGGGATTGTAAAAGTAAATAAAAAAAATAAAATACGATAAAGTCCCTGAATCACCACAGTAAATATGATTCATAATGATTTTTGCTCCGAGATGTCGATATACCAAACTGTACTTCGTGTACGTATTTATTTCTTACAAGGTGGCTTCGAAGGATTTCCAACGGTAATGCTTAGTCACCCTTCCCCTCCCCAAACTTCAGCTTGGCGGTAAGCCTTTGTCAGGGAAAATAAGCTTTGACTATTTTCCAGTGCCTGAGACTTCAAGCTATCGGTAACCAGTGACGTTTCTCAAATCTCACGCTTCATTCCTATCGCTTTTCCTCCACTTCTGGCGACCGACGAGATTTCCACACCTAATATGACTGTGTGACATCAAATTGTGTCCTCAAATTAACATTCGCCACTCTTCCAAATCAAGGTGGCTCTGTTTGTGCTAAATGCATATATGAAGAAATTCCAACAAGAATAGGTTATAAACACATGATATTTACTAGAAAAAGTTTACTTCCACATCTTAGCGGTGACATTGGCCCAATATTATGTGCGGATTCTTAAGCATGACGTTGCATCAGCAAACAAACCAGATTGCTAACATCGCATTCCCTGAACTGTCAAAAGACATCTCAAGGCTTTAACTAAACTTTAAATTTCACTAGCGCTCATTCATTGAATAATTTGACATTATTCTATATTATCCCTTTTTCCAAAAAAATATCGATTTTGGTAAAAACGCAATGGCTCGAGTTACCGCGTCTCTAGAACCCCGCAAAGTTCATACGTGGTCAAAGTATAAACGGCAAAATTTTAGGATGATCATCAACATACTACCCTCCAACCGCCCTATGGGCACGTGGCAGGGGGTGTTAGGACACCGGCCGTGTAAAGAAGTTAAGATTTTGGAAGGTGAAATGGGGATGTGTATTATGGGAGCGTATTTAGCGGAGCTCAGTTTTTACTGTGGTCGCTTATTGTGCGCAGAAATAACGAGTGTTTGTACCTATCTGTTCGACAATGTATCTTTCTTGTTTTATTGTCTTGTCTTATTTATTGTCTTGATTATTCTGTCAGATCTAGAGTTGTCATGATAATATTCTCTGTGTCCCACTGAGAAACACCAGTTCTGAATTTCTCAAGCACGTTAAGCCTAGCATTTAGCCTCTAGGATCTCCCTCCTTTATCCCTATAAAGGCTGTGAAACACTAAATGCTTGCTCGTAGTAGTTTTTAACGAAGCATGTATCTTTTACTTGCATCAACAGTGATTTTAAAATAAGTACGCGGCACCCGATGAACTCCAATACTGAGTCAGGCCGGACTGAGCCCTGTTGAATCATTGAATTGTTACAGAAGTTTTCTTAAAAAATACCTTATCAACTAATATAATAATGCTTATTACTAATCAATATTTCTTTAATTTTAATAGTAAAATACCCTACTGAAAAAATTATAATCAGGCATATTACTGCTTATCCAGTCAGTACGCCCGACTCTTTTCTTTTACATCCGTAATGGAATTCGTTTTAATGAAATTGAAGGACAATAGTTTTATGGTGACAATAAAGATAATGAGAGGGAAAAACAATTGAAGACATCCAATTTGCCATCGGATTATTACTCAATAGAATCTAGAGCTCATCTGACATATTTTATTTCGGAAATGCACCCTCGTACTTAGCCGCTGAGTCTCGTGCTCCTCCGACCTAAGAAGGGCTAAGGCAAATTCGCGCGGGCTTAGCTCAGAGGTAGGAGAGGGGATTTAGAGCTGCCATACGAGAAGTTTCACCTCAGTCAGTAATTATGGGAGATGGAGGAAAATGCTCAGTAAGCCGCAAGGAGGGAAACCCTAAGTTAGACGGCAAGTTGAATAGATCGCCCCGTCTAACCAAAGCTAGCTGATCATCACCTCGGCGCTATTATCAGGATCTAATGTCTGCTAAAATAATTAGCAAAATAAAAATAAACAGGTTTCTGAAATTATTCAGGCAGAAAGTGAAAATAAGGGCGAGAAAGATCGCTTGCCTACGTCAGAATTACGATTGCAGGCACATTTTGCCTTCTTATTACCCTGTGTAGCTATACTAATACATTGGTCCTCCTATCCTACGAACTCCCATTAGTGCTTCTCTAAAGGTGGTGGAAGCGATTTTCGCTTATGCATGGGTTTGCAAGAAACTTATTACTGAATCGTACAGCTATACTATGCATAGATAAAGGCGTTAATTTAGTTGATAAAAAAATTGCATGCTGCCGATTTTGTTACTTGGTAATTTAATGATACTTTAATATTTAGACTTCTGGCGTATGACATATTTTTCGAAATATTTCGTGACATATGAACGTATATTCTTCTTAATGAAACTATATGCGTTTCTCATTATAATGATCGTTCCTAATAAGTATCAAGGAATTATGTCAAATAATGAACACGCAATTACTTAAGATTTTCCATTGAATTTCGTTTGCCGCAACACAAAACCAAGTCATAACAATGGTTAATTTTGGACGAATGTTTTTAGATATAATTCTTGCGTAATTTCTATTACACCATAAGGATATTTCCACCGCTTAAATAGTTATACTTAAGTGACGTGTAGTCTAAGAATTTTTTCAACTTATTTTAAAACCTATTAAAATGTAGTCTCAATGACTCACGATTAGCGCGATCCAACCATCTTAAGGATTATCTTCCGCCCTATTACCCCTAGTTTTCTCGATTTGCCCCTTTCACCTACGCCATTCACTCCACGACATCATATGTGGAACCCAGAAGTCAAGGGGTCTTAAGAGACATTTTTGAAAAAAAATAAGTTAGGTACAGGAATGGGATGTGAAAATATTAATCTTTTAGGTGGTGAAGGGATCCATGTGATTTTCTTGACATGTGCTGCTACCTAGGGTAATTCCTCTTAACTAATTAGTGGGTTGTACCAAACATTGTCAACTTTGACTTAAGTTTTCTCTAAACAATGGTTTTGTTACTTAGACCCCTTGACTTCTGGGGTCCTCATATGTCTGCTTGGAAATTCAATTAATTCCTAATTATGCTCTTGACACGGCATAACGAACATAGCACTTGCAACATAATGATAAGAAATGAAAAGAAACGAGGACTGAATGGTACGATTTCAGGCTTTCCCGGAGAGTGCTTAGAATGTAAAGCTCTCGGGTATCTAGCCGAGCCATGGTACTTTGTGGTACTAACGTTTCGATGGCGTAATCTACCGACTTCCTAAAGGTGTGGTCCAAGACTTCTTTCGACTTCTTCGGATTCGAAAAATGTCTTCTTCGAAGTCCTAGTAAAATGTGCTCTCAACTACTCGCGTCTCTCCTCAGGACTCTTAAGAACGATGGCAGAATACGCCATCGAAACGTTGGAACCACAAGCTAAATTATCCGGTTAGAAACCCGAGATCTTTATATTCTGAGTACTGAAACTATTTGAAGTTTAATACCTGTGGAATTTATCCCTTGTGTTCCAAATATAGGTCATCATATTTAACGGAACGTAAATGTACCAATAATGTTCGAGGACGGGCTTCCTTCCACACATGTACACCAATTTTTAGTGAGAAAATAAATACTCCCTCGATACCATTTTCCAAAGGAAAGAGAGGATAGGACAATGAGTTTTAAAAGTTTAAACTGCATGGAATATTTTAAAAAATAAAGGCCACTTCCGTATTAGCTGGTTCATGATTTTAGATTCTTGGCGAAGGACAAAGAGCGAGCAAGACCGAAAAATATTTAATTTTTAAACTCAGTGACACCGTTACGTAGAATGAAATCAGTGGCTTGAAAGGCATAAATTAACCCAACGTAAAATCAATACCGCTGGGGAATATTTTTGCTATTGTTGGGTAGTATTTACCCTCAGAAGTTGTATGAAAAACAAAAATAGTAAAAATGTCAAGCACTTTATTCTACCCGATATAACATCCTAAGAGCAACTGCAAAACAAAGTTGATATAGGGCGTTTAACCTACAGTGCTGAAAAGGAGGAAATCGTGAAAAGATAATGTGAGTACTAGGACGTGAGATGTGTTTAGACGGGTTTCTATGATTATTCTCTTTTCATCGTTTACATGAGGTGAGGGAGAAAAAAATTCTTGTACTTGTTTGTTCAATGGTGAGGCTACATCTTTCACTTAGGTATATCAGCTCTCAAGAATAATATCGCATTCTGTTTTTCTCTTTTTACAACATATTTTGTAAATAATTGCGCGTCAGAGACGAATAAGTAATTAGTTAAGATGAACCCTGATATATACTAAAACCCTGGCGTAAAACTCAAATAACTATTATTAACGGATTTAAAGTTGAGGTAGTGGAATATTTCATGGAAACTACGAGGTGTAAGCCTGGTGAAGTAGGTACATAACCTTTTTTCATACTTTACCATTCCGAACGTTTCTAACGCGTCCGCGTTATTAAATATTTGATTCGGATCAATAAGTCAATCTAGCTCCAAACATAACTGATATACGCGTACTCCGAAATCTTGTCAAGACTGAGGCAATTAAGTTGGAAATTAGACCACAAACCTCACCATTTAGACGGAAAGGTACGGCTCAAAAGGTTCAGCGCATCGAGGCTTTAAGTCCACGTGGACGCTGACGCTTTTCAAACGCAAAGCAGCATTAATTATTGCCGATGAGAGCAGAAAGATACACCTCAGAGAGGGGCAATTCCTTTGGGGTGACGGCCCTGAATGTTTAGGGAACACCGTGTCCTGCCACCAGGACGCGCGGTGCGAAGCCAGTCGCAGACGAAAGCCGAGACCTATTGTTTTCTGGTGCCTCTCCTGCCGGCGTGGGCGGCCCGCATCCACGCGGCCGTGAAACGGGGTCGCTCCTTAGTGAGAGACAAAGCGGTCTCGCCGGTTTAACCCTCCTCCCATTCTGCAAACAACCATAATTTGTCAAAAGCACATTCTGTCGGCGGTGCTCCCAGCGGCATCCACCGCGATAATTTCTTTATCTCCGCCCCTAAGCCTCCGCCGACGCGCCGAAAACACTCGGACAGACGGCAACGGTCACGGCGAGGAGGTCACCAAACTCCCACCGACGACACAAAGACATCGGCCCGACGGACGTAACCGAACTCACGCAGACCTTGAAAACGAATTACTACATTCGGATAAAGAGGAGGAATGACCACAAAGGAAATCATTCGGTGATATTATGGTCTCCCTTGAGCTGTGATCTTTTGATACCTCCCAAAAACTTCTTTAAATTATTGGAGCGACATATTGAAGCGATATTTCTTTGAAAATGAAATGGAGAACCTAATATGAAAAATATAAATAAATTAATACCCGAAATAATTTAAAATTATGGGAATAAACGCACTCTAATAACATTGAAGGAACAATATATGTTCAGTTAACCACACTCTCGTATCTTTTCGTCAGTTATCTCGATCCTAAGAGATCAGGATTCTGACCGATTAGAAGCATCACCCAGGAAATAGTAATATGCCATCAACACGAGAGTTACTGACCAAAGCCGATAAGGCTGGCAACACACGCTTTCAATTTATCGACAAATACCAACTTCAGAAGTACCAAACGCGGCTCATACGTTATGGCGTTCTACTTGTTTATTGTGAATTGAGTTCGGTGTAGTGGCGATTAGCGCACATTTGGGAAGACGATAAATTCTTGAAGCGTTTAGGATAATAAAGATAGATCACAGGCATTTCGGGAAACTAGCATATTTAACGGAAAATAGCGAAAGTGACTCATCACACGTTCCCCAAGTCAATGCGGGCCAACGTCTGCTGAGGCGATGTCGCAAGTAAGGGTATTTATACATGAACAGGCATCAAATAGTCCTTCACAATAAGACGTCCAAGGAGGGCGAATAGTTCAGTAAACCATCGGATTGGTATCCCTCCGCTCATTACTACACTTGGAAATTAATTTAACTCAAAGAGCTCCTTACAACACACACGGGCGGCATCACAGTGGGACCAAACCCCTCAAAGCGAATAAAAGCACAAAAATAGGTGTTCGAATTTCAGTATTTCAACGAGTAGGTTGGGTATCCTGAGCCATTATCTGCAAAAATGATTCATTAAATTGGTAGACAAGTATGCACCTGCGCGCAAAAATCGGTGTGGAAGCGAAAAGTGAGCGGAGCACTCGTGTTACGGACGCCGAGCCCGAATTTCATTGAGTACTTCAAATGGCTACCATAACACTCTGATTAAACAAATTTCAATTTTGAAATATGGAATCAAACCATGAAAGTAAGTTTTATTTGAATATGTTTTTAAAAATTTTTATTTAATCATATAGAGCATAATAATAATCAATTAATGATCATAAGAATGTGGTAAATGTTTTTAAAGTTAAAGTTTAGTAGTGCACTGAAAAGTTATATTTCAAACGAGTTGATGTGGCAATATTCGAAGTGAATTATAAAGTCATACATTAGCTAGCAATTTTTTTAAATCCAATGCAGAAGAGCTGCAAAAAGTGTGTAAAAACTGAATTTTTGTAACAGGAAATGCACTCGACATTACTATATGGGTCCGTGTAATTACTAGTGCAACGTCTAATTTATAATAACGAAATAATTTCCCGATAGTAGCCATTGCTCAGGTTGAAAAGGAAAAATGCTTGTGCCAGAATCTCAAAAAACTTTGCAAATATTTGCAAACGTGCATTTTATTTATTACAGCACGTTATTGCTTTACCATGCGGCAATGAAAAAACGTAAATAGAGAAGAAGTGACTATTTCGAACGATAAAAACGTCCACGCTAGATGGAATTTTCCCATCACGTATGATACAAACAAATTTATGCGACTGCAGCACTTTCAGTTGAGACCTATTTACAAACTCTAAGTCAAATGCAGAGAAAACCTTACTCCCACTTGCGAAATAAATTCCGAAGGAAAGAACTTTCACTAAAGAGGGCATTGTAAACAAACTGTCAAAATGTTTCGCGACCAATTTACCGTCCAATACTTTCAAGTCAATAGTAATATCAATAGTATAGTCAATAATGAGGAGAACAAATTCGACAATTCGGTCACAACTAAACCATCTTTACGACGCTCAATTACGATCAAATAGCATTTTCTTTCAAATGTGAATCAATTCTTAAAATAATTCAATTTTCATTAATTCGCACAAGCTATGATATCGGTAGCCCCTTAACATGCCAAAAAACTAAATTAGCCGCTGATGAGACTGCAAGGAAAATAATCTATAATTGTAATTCAACTTAGAACAAGAGACAAACGACTCGGTCCTGGAAATGGGAGACTACAAATTCCGAGTGCCATGTGACTAAAAAGGAGCCGATTCTCATGTGCAGCAGAAGAATGCAAACATTGGCGGAGCTCTGGCTCAAACTCCTGGCATAGACCCGCGTGGCAAGAAGGGGCCTAAGAAATGAAGGTGACAAAAATAGAAGGCAGTTGGCATGAGAGAGAGAGAGAGAGAGAGAGAGAGAGAGAGAAATCACTCATCGTTTTGACTATACCAGAAACACTACTTTGACACCTCATTCTGAGAAAAGCCAAAACGGGGCAGGTAACGGTGAGTAATACCACTTCTCGGAGCACTTGTGCGGGAAAAAATTACAATGGGTCTTTGACTGACGCTCAACGCTAAGCAAACAAACCTTCCTAACCCATATGTACTATCGTTTCCAAAAGCCTGAGTGCATCCACTTTGCTCCATTCTACGTTTTGTGTGGTGGGAAAAATGATGAAATTTGGCACTACTTGCGTACTGCGTCTTTTGCTGGGCTAGCTTCACTTGTCGTGAGACGACGGTGGGGAATGAGTTACCGACGGAAGGATCGACGGGGACGGAGTAAAACATAAGAGAGGAAAGCCCCATCGGAATGCACCTAAGGTTATTCGCGCTCATGGGGTTGCGATGCGACGATGGAAGCCTCCGACTTGTGTGATTTTCGACCTCGAAATCCGCATTTGTGCTCACGAGTGACCCTCGCTGTAAAAGCGGCGCGGTAGGCGCGTGGTTAAGACTGCCCCGCAAGGCGAATTTGAAACATTCTCGGGTTCGATGCTCAGTCGTTGTCTTATTTTTGCACTCAAGTAAATTCAATATGACTGTGAAAATGAACCTCGAGTACAGTCTCTTTACATCAACGCACCCGGTACTGTTAATTATATTACAGGAATTCAATAATGATGCAGGACAACCTAATACGAAAGATGACTCCTAGAATCCTTATTTATCCTTCGCCGTCATATTTTGGAGATCATGTTTATTTCACTAATATCATCCACTCATTTCCGAGGAAATGAAGAAAATATGAACTTTGGAAGCTAGTTTGGTGGTCTGTCAATTGATTCACTGGCGCTGATAACCTCATTAGTTGTCCTCCATCCTTAAATTACGAACAGACGATAGTATTTCGGCGATTGAAATGGAAGAGTGGAAAGTAACCAATAATAAGTGCACAAATCCATGAAAATCAAATGCTAATCTCAAGTAAATATTATCTCCCCACCATTAAGCGTTTTTAAACCGTAGCTGAAACGAGCGTAGCACCTGGAGAAAAATAATGATAGAGAAAACGAAACAGGTTGAGGACTTCAATGAACCAGTGAGCATACCGTAGAGTACGGAAAATTTCAGGAAGAGGCTGCGGAATTCATTCTTCTATAAAATATTACGAGACACACACTAGGCGCAGTGGCGTCAAACATTTTCTTCCTGCGGTGGTGGCAAAGCATGTTAAAAGTTCAGCGTACATGAAAATGGAGAACCACTTAGTTGTCCTTATTCCACGATACGAATAATATTTACGGAGTTTTCTTTAATTATGGTACGCTCCCCACTTCAAATTCCTCCTCCGCCCTTGGGATCAATGCGTCGGGCCTAGGGGACAATACGACGGTAAAGGGGAGGGGATCACAACCACCCTTCAAGGGAACCATCTTGACTTTCACGTTCCTACCGGCTGGAGACTAGATATTACGCATTCTTCCCTTGCAGAACGGGAAGGTTCAGATCCCCCACAATGAACGGATGAGATGTGATAGGAGGGCACTTTTAATCCTCTCCCATACTCTCTTGGCCCTCAGTCATGACAGCTCTTTCTCCTGTTTCCACTTCACGCCCCATTCACCCATACGTGCCTAATATCGCAAGGAGCTCCGCGGACCCCCGTTAATTGCGCCCCTCGGGGTCCTATATATCGACCCAGCCTGAAATTGGATTAGCTTTTTTTCTACAGAAAAGCCCAGTGCGGATAAGGGCGGTACGAAACAAGATTTCGCCCCTGGTCCCCAATGATAATTTCCTCTCAAATCCGCCCACATTTTTTTCCTGACGTAATTGAACAAAAAAAACATATCTTCCTCAAAGGTTTTCTGAAAGACTATAATCGAAGTTTCTCTGTGTGAGAATTTATGGCCGACACTAAGTCATCACTTGATACTGGTGATAAATTTGCTGAAATGTAACTAACTTTTATTTTCAACGGTCTTATACTAAAAATGCGAAAAATTAGTCCATCTTCGTTTTCTTAAAGTAAAACCAAGGACAGGAGCAACAAATTACATTATGTATTTAAGACTTAAACACAGGTTAAAAATCGGAATCGCTACGAGGTTTAAGGACCATTCCTTCCGAGTTCATGGAAAAATGCAAAACAAATGCGATTAAACATCTATAATTTTAGTGGAAAAATGACTCTAAAGTACAAGAAATGTTATTTTAGGACTAAAAAAAAAACCACGGGGTATTGAAACAAAAATACCTATGATAATTATACAAGTTATGTATGACAGTTATATAGATAAAATTAAAAATACACAAAATATTTGAATATGGGATTTTGGTGGTGTCACTGAATAGGTCGCTTTGAACGTATGTCTTCGTCAAGGGAACGAAATTGAAAGAAGAGATGAATGACTGTCTAGGGCGTGGCCTTCATGTTAAAGGTTCATATTTTTCCTTGGTTTATTCCTGCTTCTTTCCTCTTACATTCATTCCTTACTGCGCGATGGGAGGCTAAGTGAAAGTGGAGGATGCCGAGTACATGGAACCTGCATGAAATGCTGAAAAGAGGGAGGCTGTGTTGTGGGACGTAGAGCAAATGGGGTGGTTTAGCGGATAGCTGGTTGGAGGATGGAATTGCGATGGGAGATATGGGAGGACAATGGTTGAAAATTTGACAGTGCAATGATTGTTAAAGCGACCCAGACTAAGCATGCAAAGTCTAACGTAATTAAATGGCATTACAATTAACAACTGGGAAAATATAAAATATTTTAACAGTGCAATAAAAGGGGGTAAACAAAGTGTAAACCCCCATTTAATATTAGCGAAAATAAATATTCGTTCCGCAGACTCTCTTGGGAGTTGGCAAGGCGGTTTTCGTTTTTAGATCATACAAGTAATTAGCATTTGCAATATTTTTACGCGTGAATTAGATACTACACTAAAATTCCTACCTATCAACTTAAAACATTTTTTGATAACATATCACTGTACAGTACTTATTTCATTCTTGTTAGTACGTAACTTACAGAAATAGCTGGCTCACTTGGAGTAAAACTAGATGGATATTTGTTCATCTTATAAAGCCGCATTGGTGATAGGAGTTGTGATGGTCTTACCCATGAGCATCATGGGTAAGTAATCCTAGAGGCAGAGGCCTAAGTAAGTATGCTTAGAGGCAGAGTGAGAACTAAAACGAATAAAAGGAGTCAGAAAAAAATTCAAATAGGACTACATCTTATCAATCCAATCGTTTTCGTTCTTCTATTAGCCTTCTTTCTCCGCGAAATAGCAAACAGCCATATTACATCCTTGAGCAAAAGTGAGCAAGACAATTTTTTATGGTAAATATTCACCAATCGTCCTTCTTTCTAAGTTCAAAATACAACGTCTACTGAAATTAAAGCGGCTGAGAGAAACAAGCCGAGAATTAGTGTGCGCATCGGAGGACAGTTTCGTAGCGCGTAGGGTGATTAATCAAAACAACTGGCGCCTCCAAAACGTACCCTTAACAACCCACGCACTTGAAAACCCTTTTCACACGCGCTTCCTGAGGGTCTTCCCTGGCTTCCAATTAAAGCGAAAAAAAGAGGCACGTTCATTCGCCCAATGACCACATTCGCTCTGTTCCCTAGCGGCAACTACATAAAAAAGTGTTTCTCTCTCACGACCCCTATATTCTATGCCGTTGTATAGCTCTTCTATTAAATAAAGAGCACCACGCATACGTGCGTGAACGGCTTTAAGAGCACAAAGGGTCATTTACCCGTGCTGCAAGCCCGAACGATATCGGCCCGGCTATGCTGCCCAGCCGTATCCAACTCCGCGCTCCGTTGTCCGTCCCACGCACCACACCACCTCTACGCTGGTGCTGATAAGTGGAACAGTTTGTTGCCACCGCTCAAGGGTGAACGAACCGAGGAAGGACTCCGCCGGGAAAGAAGAAATGTGTGGGGCCAATCGAGGAAGGGGCGTGGAGGAAATTGTGTCACGCGCACCCCCACACTGGGGCCGTCGGAGTTGAAAACCAACGGGACTGCAACGTTTTCAGAAGGTTTCTACATATTTTTTTGGTTTTCTCTGCTTTTGAAATGCCTCTGTCAAAACATATGCAGTTTTGGAGCCAGTAAGAAAAAGGAGCGATATTTCTTGTAAAATGCATACTTTAATGACCAGGCACTTGATTGGCAATTATAATTTATAAACCGTAAGATCAGATGATACAAAAGTGGGGTAATAAAGGGTGTATAATTTTTCAACGACTCCAGAAATAGCGGAAAATTAGAATAGGTACCTACCCAAGGCGTCAATGCATACCATCAATGACAACCGATCCCGGAAGAAGCGAAACAGGGATGGACATGGCGGTTATTAGAGAGACTGTAATTTACTGTGGTGTCGATTGCTGGTGAATAAAAATTCTCTTTCCCTCAAAACGCCTCATTTAAATTCAATCTCATATTGAGACAAGACAATGAAAACAATATGGGGTGTTAAAATAAGGATTTATGCAAGAATGAGACGTTTAGGTGAAAGAAGAACCGAGTGGAGAGCTGTGGCTAACCCACTTTCGAATAATGACAGCTGTTGATGACGATGAGGAAGTAACAATCCGAAAGAGATGGTACTAAATTTTGGGCTCGGTCAGCAAACATAAAATGTCGTTAATCACTCACTTGCTTCTTTTCAACAAATTCTTTAAGACCTGGTGACGAAGAATAATAAATCTGCAAAACTTAGGCAAATAAGACGAAAAGAAATTGCTTCAAATCAGGACATTTATTCTTCATATAATAGAAAAATTTCAAACAGGTCTTTCATCAGCCTTTAGCAAGGCCATCTCCATTATTAAGCAAAATTTCTTGCGCCCTGGTTACAATCTCCGGCTTGTCTGCGGACAATCTATGACTGTCAAATGGACAAAGGAGGCGTTTATTTGGGGAACAGTTTGGGCTACCTATGTAAAGAAATGAACAAAATGTAGACTCTAAAATCAATAGATTTTGAAAATAATAAGAACCTTAGTAAAGATAAATAGCAGAACGATATAAAAAAAAATTGTCTCAGACGTTAGATAAGAAATATTTAACGAAGCAACATGTCAATGATATGAGGTTGACATGCTCAGCGGTGTCATATCCAACAGCACGAGAAATAATAACCCAAATGACCGTAAAGTAACTCTAGAGCCCATGAACGTAAAATATTTAACTCGATGACCTGGGAACGGTCACCGCAGTAGATTTTTCTAGTGTTCTTAACGATTAAATTACTTGAAATGAAGCTGTGTTATGCCCTCAAAGACTCGATGTGAGACATGCAACATCATTTTGCATTACCATTCCGGAAACATTCCGATTAGTAAAGGTACAATCTAATAAAAAACTTTGTCTTTCAAAGATTTATAATTACGAGCACAACCGGTTTCGGCAGTTACGTCATCATCAGATACACTCGTCAGGTACACTAAACAGGTTTACCTGATATTGGCCTGACTGCCGAAACCGGTTGCGCTCGTAATAATAAATCTGTGGAAGACACAAAGTTTTGTTTACTACAATGTCGACCTTCCAACAAATGATAATTTCACAATTTGAACCTAAAGGTGCAACCACGGAGAGATTCCTAAACAAAGTGAAAATAGACAAATATTTAGTCTCTTCAAAGAGGCAGCAACTACAAACGGGTTTTCGCCCTGATTTTCAGGATTTTAAAGATTTTGGCCGTCAAACTTGGATTCTACTCCTCAAAAATCCACTTTTTCTCCACCCCCGGAGTTACCCTGCTCGGTCCGCGTACCCTTTTTCTCCATCCCTTTTCCTCTCTCTCAAAAAACCCCCGTCTCCTCTCTCTCCATCGCTCCTGCGAGCTAACGAAGAAAAATGACGTTTAATTAAGAGGGAAACGAACTGCGACGTGGAAGAGGGGTCGAGAGGAGCGGCGGGGGAGAAAGCTGTCACCCGCGCAGAAAGACAGGTAGGCGCGCGATCTTCCGCACAGGATTTACACATCCGGGAAGTGTTGATTGTGGAGTGAAGCGTCTTAACACTCACCGCCATCTCCACGATGGGTATGGACGGCTCTCTGTCCATTTATATCGTCGATTGTCTTATCATTACGAGGCAGTGCTTCAGGGTGGGAATATCTTCTAGCATTATTCCCGGGAATATTTAGGAGTTCTCGTTCCCGGATCCCGAGAGAAGTTGTTAGTAAGAACGACAAAAATAACTCAGTAACCCTCCATTTCATATTATATTTTACTTTTTTATTGAGAATAAGGGTTCCGCATTTGAAGCAATATCTTTTACTTTTTTGACTTATTTTTCTTCGTCACCAGGACTAAGAGCATTTATTTTAAAGAAGCAAGTTAGTGATTAACAACATTTAATATTTCTTGACCAAGGTCTATCTTCTCCTAAAGAAGAAAACTGATTTTAAAAAAGATTAGGAACAAAGCGCATGTGATATTATTGTACGCATTTGAAATAAACATTTTAGATCGTAGGTAAAAATCAAAAATTAAATTTTCTATCCGAATCAAAGCTTTGCTTCTATCAAGGTTGCAGACCCATTTCAGCTTCCTAGGAAATAGAAACACTATCTGGCACACATTTAAGACCTTCGACTGATATTACTCTACTTTTCATCAGCCTTAAATAGTATGACCCCTATTACTTTACCAAATTTCTTGCGCCCTGGTTACGTACTTCGGCTCAGCTGAGGACAATCTATGACTGCTTAAAAGGCTAAAGGAGGCGTGTCTTAGGGAAAGCAATTGGAAATCCGTGATTAAAGTTTTAGCTGCTAAATTTCTTGCAAAATTTCACAGGAAGAACATACCCAACACACAAATATCCCTCTCGCATATAGTAAACTATAGTTGTAGCGATAAGGTCTTGGAATGACCGGTATTTTTGATAACCAAAACAGAATTAAGTATGGACATTTCAATAAACACTAATTCCTAATCGACGCTCAGTAAAAAATGGAATCGGGAATAATCGGGAAAACCAACTTTCAGGGCCACTTTAACGAATGTTCCCAATATCGGGAATGAGGTAACCCTAAATTGAGGCGCGTGAAGAATGTCAGTCCACGGTGACCGTCAAAGAGACCGAGCAGCTAGTTACTCGGTCTGACTGATGTCCACTCACATTGTCTCGGCCGTGTCAACACGTCGGCTTTCACGTTGCGCAGGAAACAATATTTTCTCGCCCTTTGATCAGTTACCTCCGACGTTCCGCCCTCCCGATGGATCGTCCATCTCCACGGAGATGTCAATTGATTTTTTCAGAGAAATTGGTCAGCTATATAATGTTCTCTCTTTTTAAAGGTCGTTGTTATTTCGCCGATCAGGGAAATGTCGTTGAAAGATTACTGCATCAAATGTGTCATGTATTCAAAATGAAATTCTCTTCATATCTCTTTTCAATCTTTGATAAATTCCATCACATAGATTACTTAGATCATTCAACCGATTTAAGGATCACCCCTGGCATACTTTAGTGTAATTAGTGGTAAATTTGCTATTTATTAATATAGTTCGAGTCTATGAACTCCTTGCTCCTTCGATAGATAGACATTAATGCAATTTCTGTTATTCTCTCCTATCGCCATTGAAATTAAATTCATGCATATCCGTAAACTATCTAAAAAAATATCGCATTCGTCCGGTAAAATTATAATTAACGCAAGGGATTATTAACTTCGGCATTCGAATTCGATGAAAAACAAACATTCAATACTTCTCCGCAATTCTTAAACCCAATGGAAAGTTTAAAACTGCCAACGACAAGAATGGCTAACCAGAGTTGAATATGGTCAGCAAAAATTAATGGGAGCATGGAAGAGAAGCGTTGCACGATGCCAACTTAAAAAGTGGCATACACTTTGTTAGATTATTGAACATGAAAACTGATTCCATGAAATAATTTCCTTGGTGTATACCACTATCACGGATAAATGTTTGCATATAAACAGTTGGGGTTAAAATTCTGTCTCTAGTGCATCGAGAAATATAAATTTTTCTCTAGTTGAACATTTTTACGTTGAAAAGGTGTGAAGTCTTTAACCCAACTTCTAGTGCTAAAAAGTGGGGAATTAAACAATACACCTACAATGAAACAGATATTATAAGGTAAAAGCCAAATTCTACTTATTTCACCTCTTCTTGGAGAGGATACTGCATCCTAATTGCTCGACGATTGACGTCTCGCGAAGTCGTGTGAGAGTCGGGTATTCTCCGTATTGCCAACAGGCTAATAGCCTACAAGTACTTAATTCCTGGAAACGGGGAAATTTTTAACTTCTTACTGAGAGGGCCGAAAGGAGTATTCCTCCTCGTTGACGACACCAAACACTGAAGGTTTTAAAATATTACATAATTGCAAGTAAATGGAACGGAAATTTTTGCACAAGTGGGGAAAATCCTTCCTTGCACGAAAATAGCCAATATAACTGAGGTTTTAAATGGTTCCTCTGAGAATCAAGATCATTAACAGGGAATATGTCGCAAAAGTGGCGGAAAGTTTTCAGAAAAAAAACACGTGAAACACTTTTAACTTGGGAAATCTTTCATAATTCTGTGAAAGATTGAGAGAAAAGTCCAAAGTATTTTTCTCTCGAGCACTTTTAATGTAAAAACCGCAGGAGATATAAAAATAGGATAAGTAGTACTTTAAGTGATAAATATTTTACATTTTTATTTTCAAGCACTACACGAACTTATTATTGGAGATTGCTTCACGATTGAAGTTTGGAGATTTCAGAGAAATTAAGTAGTCACGCACACAGAAACAAAGAATACAGGCCTGTATTAGCCCCTTAAAATTTAGAAAGGTACTTCTATCTCGGACATGTCATCATATACGTGGACAGCCAAAGTGATTTTATTCTTTTGCATAAATAAAAAGGCAATTGGATTTTTTAACCGTTAGGTCCCGAATCCATGTTTTTGCGCGTTACTTGTCATTACAGATACTTTCATTTGCACCTGAAGTTTTTTCTGTACACCTTCAGTTTAATTAATATCTAATATTTTTTCGCAAGCTTGACTTTAGATAGCGTAAATACAACAAGAAATTGGTCATGATGCTTCCCCGGAGAATCATCTGCATAAAGTCTTCTCGGTTCTTCACGCGAGCGGGAGGATCAATTACCTCCAACGTGTCGAGTTTCGCCACATTCATTATCAGGGAAAATAATGGTGAATCCATGAACGACACCGAATTATAAAGCAATAGCACATTTTCAAGTTTTGAGTCATTAGTGAACACATAGTCTCTTTTTCCTCAGCGTCCTTGATGGAATTCTAAACAGATTCCTAAGTATGGCAGCGTGCGTAACCTGAATTCCGATGGACATCATTCTTCTTGAGCCAGATCTCATTGAATTCCTTCGATTTTATGTTCCGATGGGCGGAGGAACGGCAAAGTAACTTCAATAGACGAATTTTTATCAGTATTTTGTGAGGCAGGGTTTCAGCTATGCCAGATTTAAGTATATGTTCTAGCACATTATCGCCATTAGATTTTCTTACATCTGCTCTGAAATTTTCTCAGAATACAAGTATGACTAACGCCATATATTGCCGCGATACTCGTGGCATCAGACTTAACTTCCCTTGACGAGGAAAGTGACGGACCTGAAGCTGTCGCAGGCAATGAAATCACTAACCCGACTGAGGACCCAGTAAGACTTCATAATGAAAGGAAGTTTACAACTCACGAGCAGGATCGACGATGGCTTCTAATGAAGATTTAAAATCCATAAAAGGAGATAAACCACACAAACATCCCTGTAAGCCCTGATAGTTTTGGGAAACCTCAGACTTCAGGCTTTGACAAAGTGCACTTTTACTGATTACTACTCATCTCTTCAAATTTGGGTTGCAAAAACACTATCATGCAAAGCAGGGGGTATTTTGATCGATTGAATGAAATAGCAAAGGAGGGTCTTGCAGTCATATTCGTTAAATGAATAACCTTAATTGTAGCCAGAGATCAAAAGATGAAGAGATGTTGAGCGTCATCGCAGGAGGCCATATTAGGAAAAGAAAGACCCCGGATGTAGTTTAATTAAAGTCGAAAAGAGATAGATCAAGAAAATTAATTATGACCGAATAGGCAAACAATTCTAGTTACTCTTTACGACAGGACAAAGCACACGATAAGGAAGATGCAACCGTCAAAACATTAGGTAAGTTCCCAAACAACTCCACATTAAATCATTTCTGGGCAACGTAATGGCGAGATGTGAAGTATTTCAAATTTTAAAGTAAATATTCTGTTCCTACTCCAGAAAAATATATTTGGCTTAACTAACCTTACCATGTTTCATGAGACTGTTACGAAGGCTTTCGCGGTTTCCTTGTCTATTGGTATTTTTTGGGTTCTCCCAGCGTTGAACCATTTTTATATAGCGGTGGACAATTCTCCTGTTCATTACGACCTAATGAAGCCGAATTACATGCTAGCGAAACGGACGCCCATAACAATGGGGGGGACCCGAAACCCGAAAAATACAACATGCTGCACGAGTTTTAATTCAATCTGCACAAATTCCCTCTTAAATCACAGCTACAGCCACTATGGTTGAGTTTAACTATGGAACCTGAGTCATCGGTTTCGATACAACCACAATATACGAGGGTGGTATGATAATTAATGAGCCTTGAAGCGATCCTTCAACAATGCACCTTAATCTTGTTGCTGTTTACATTGGACATCTTTGAAACGGCCACGATCACAATTTCAATGAATTCCGTCGAGTAGTTATTGTGTGGCAGCTGTTAGAAGTGGACAAAGTAGTTTATTTTTGTAAAATGGAAAAAGAACAATATCGGCCGCTGATTCACTTTCTGTTTTTGAAAGGGAAGACGCGTGAGGAAGTAAAAATCGAATTCAATACCGTGTATGGTGATGTCTCTCTTCAATTGCCACAATTTATAGATGGTATAACGAGTTCAGAAATGGTTGATGTTGAGTTGATGAGGCTCCTCCAGGACACCCAAATGAGGTTACCTCGGAGGAAACCATCAACAATGTCCTTGAATTGTTGCTGAACGACCGCAGATTGAAGTTGAGGAACAAAGATTATATACACTTGAGGAATATAGCTGGGACATATGGCTTGTCATTGGAACGTGTGCAAAATATCGTGCACAAACATTTGGGCATGATAAAGCTGTCTGCCCGATGAGTACCGCGTTTGCTAACTGTGGACAACAAGCGGAATCGTGTGACCACTTCCAAGTAGTGTTTGGCCCTGTTGAAGCGCAATCTGAGGGACTTCTTCATGCGTAACGTAACCGTGGACGAAACATGGATACACCTCTACACACCAGAAACCAAACATCAGTCGAAGTAGTGGACTTCTCCCGGCGAAAGTGCTCCGAAGAAGGCAAAAACGGTCCCATCGACGGGAAGGTCATGATAACCGTTTTTAGGGATTCTCTAAGTGTGATCCACATTAACTATTTAACAAAGGGAATAAGGATCACGGGACGGTATTACAGTGATTTATTGACCCGATTCAGCGAAGAATTGAAGAAAAATCGTCTTTCACCACGCCAACGCTCCGGCCCATTCATCCCGAATCGCCACGGCCCAATTGGTTGAATTGGGCTACGAGGTATTGTCGCATGCTCCGTATTCTCCAAACCTGACCCCGTGCGATTTCTTTTTGTTCCCAAACTTGAAGAATTGGCTCGGGTTCAAGCGCTGCACGTCGGATAATGAGATCATAGCGGCCTCAGATGAGTATTTTGCAGAGTTCCCGGAATTATATTTTTATGAGGGTTTGAAGAAGTTGGAAACCCGTTAGGAAAAGTGTATCGCCCTGGAAGGGGGCTATGTTAAAAAATAAAACAATAAAAAGAACAAAAACAATGCTTTAATTGGTAGGCTCATTAATTATCATACCACCGTCGTAGACACATGAGGCAAGATACAACCCATAAACGTAGTTTTTCCAAACCGCACATTGGTAACCGATAACGTGGTTGCTCGCCATGATACCATGGTCTGTGACAACTCGAAATCTAACATATGGAACGTTATTCGTCAAATGTATTATTTCTCACGCTATGCGCTGACGCTATCGGACAAACAACTTGAATAACCAATTATCATTAAGGAAATAAGAAAGATTTTCGTTTATGTACAGATTGGTGGGAAACTCTGAATACGTGTAATTATTAGTGATAAATAATAGCTAAAATAATTACAACCGATTGCATGACACCAATTTGATTTCTAGGCAATTCAACGATATTTTAACACGTAGCCTTATGGCACATGGCTTTAATTTTTAAATATCACGAATAAATACATATAGATCTTCTCCTGAGCGCGTAAACATACGCTACATGTGATTATAGTGGTTCCTAGTAATTATCAACATATTAAACCGCATAAAACAAACGTATTTACATACAAATTTAGTTTAGACTTCGAATGTCAAGCTGTAAACCCAAGTCATAACAATGCTTAAACTGAGACGAAAATATGAAAATATAATTCTTGTATCATTGATACTGCAACAATGGTTATTTCCGTTACATAAATAGATATACCCGAGTGAAGTCCGGAATATATTGCACTATATGGATCGGAAGCATGGACCGTTAGAAAAGCCGACAAGAAAAGACTAGAATCCTTAGAAACCCGGTGCTGGAGGAGGATGCTAAAGATAAAATGGACGGACAAAATAAGAAATTATGATGTGTACAGAATAGTAGAAGACGAAAGAACCTTATGGAATACCATAGAGAGAAGACGAACCAGATGGATGGCACACACACTGAGACACAATGGGTTTGTGAAGAATATAATTGAAGGCAAAATAGAGGGAAAAGTCCCCAGTGAGTACACAAGAGTAAGTTCATGGGTCAAATATAAGTGGAAAGTAGATAGGAAGAGATACCAGGAGGTGAGGGAACTAGTATTAAATAGGGTAGGGTGGAGGAATGTAGTCAACCAATCGTAGGATTGAATAACCAATGAATGAATAAATTAAGTGAAGAATGGACCAAGATTTGTTTCGCCTAACTTGAAAAGTGATTAAAATGTGCACACTGTAATACTTGAGCAACATCAGCTTGTTAGACGATTCCCTCTCCGTGGACTTCCCTTTCAAAGGCTGCTTGAGTCATCCTGGCCAAAAACCAATTTGTAATTTAAGCATCACAATGAATATAATGAATGAGTAGGGGCACTAGTAATTAAGGCATGGAATCATAAGGGCAGGAGGGCGCCGTCAGAGCTCGGTAAGAAGAAGATTAAGAAGGGAAAGGCCAAAGATAGTAAGACGGTAAGGGTCGCCTTCCTATGAGGGATGAGACGTGAAAGTGAAGTGACGGGGAAATGCGTTTTTGAGCGCGTACTATTTCAGAGAGTTGGAACCAAAGACGAAAAGCCCTGTGCGTCTTTCATATTCTACGTAAGGTCATATCATAAGAAAGTAACTTAAGACAATAGAACCAGAGCATATAAGTTAACTCGAGGGCCTTCACTAAACGCCCTGGCACTAAACTCCTGAAGGTGTGCATCGGTTGGCCGTTGACGGATAAGAAAGATTTTTAATTTTTTTATACCTGAAGGGACAATTGTGAATAAATTTGCACCGCCAGCTACAAGGAAATGAAATAAAACAAACAAGTTAGTTGAAGACGGATTTGATTCTCAATGATTAGGAGGTTGTGGAAGAAAAGCTAAATTCGTAAAAAAAAAGGGTCACACTTTTAGAACATAGTAAAAAAAAAACCAATTCATTTCATGGAATTGGAGCCGTTCTTCAATAATGGATACAATTGTTTAAACATTCTTCTTTGATTTTTTATCATTATTCTGTACAGAAAAACTGAAATATATAAATATTAATGGTGCTACAATTGAGAAGGAAAATTAGGAAGGAAGCAAAGCAGACAGAACAGATATATCGATTTAAGATTCAGCATAGACATAGCGAAGACTGAAGGCATATGACCGCAGAGAGTCGAGGAAAGCGAAGATGAGTCAGGCATTGTCGAGCAGAAAATGTTCCCGAGGAGTCCTCCGCTCACTAGGCACCAGCGGCCTTTACTAGACTCAGACTCAGCGGCCCCTTTATTTCACTTTTCTTGGATGCTTTTTTTTCTCTCTGACGTCAAGATTTTTTAAAGGGAGAACCAACACAGTTTGCTTAACTATCGTTAAGGTCATGAGCAGACAAAATAAATGGGAACGCCGCACTCTCCGAAAAGTAGAGGGAACCATCCTGAAGAATATTAGAAGAGGATAGCCTGAAGTTGGAGCTTATGAGGAAGACCTAAACTGCGAATGGAGACAGGATCATGAGGAGACCGATATCACTAAGAAAAATGAAGCAGAGGAAGAGTCGAAGGCTGAGCCCGAAGGAGCAAGTGAATTGTTGAAGCCTAATCCCATCTTGGTTAGTAGCGATCAAAGGAGTAGCATTAAGTTGGAAATTTTTTAGCGAAAAAAATTATGGAGAAAATATAAAGATTTTTACTTTTAACTTCATCAGATAGGATTTTAGAAAAAGGATAATTTTCAAATTACCAATTTAAGACTTCCAAAATTCATATAAGATCAAAGTTGAATGAATGGGCACCTCTTGATAGTGATAGCTACAGAGCGATTTTGTCTATCACTCTTTCCTACGTCTTTTCGTTTGGACTTTTCTTTTCGTTTGACGACTGCTGTTTGCTGAAACTATAGCAACTTGCATGTCTTCATTTGTCATTTAAAATAATCCTAGTGATATAAAGAAGCTCACCCCCACACAGATGACTGTTGTGTGTCGTTTGTTAGCAGCGTCCGAGAGTAAGTTTATCCAAGAGTATTCCGCAGTCATACCTCGTGACTTTTCACTTTTTTTTCGAAAAAAATATGTAAAGAGACAATGAAAAAACCTTGCAGAGATGCACAGTTATGTAGAAATTAAGGCAAAACTTTTTTGTTCCCACAAGATAAAACAATCTGTCTTCACCGACTATTGAATAATGGACCTTTGCCCGCTTGATGAAATAGGTTTCTTGGAAAGAGAAAAAATACCTTATCGTCCATGTTTAGCCATTAGGTTTTTAGGCATTTTCGTAACAAATTAATTGCGTACAAGTCATTAATGAAAAGTGTGCACAGTTGATGTTAATGTTTACATCGAAGAAATCTTCAACAGATATTCCCCCATTGTAATATGACCTTCAGTTACGTTACTTTCTCGTGCACGATCGCACTATCATACATACGCGAAAGAGAAGAAATGAGGTAAGGTGTGTTTTGAGTGCCCAATATAACTAAGAGGTCTTGCCGAAGGATAAAAGCCTTCCTTGCGAGAGGGGGCTGTGCAAGGTTAGACACGGTGACTTGGGAGGGCATAAGTTGTCCGGGAGGCGGCGTAATTGGACGGTGGGGGAGTCGTGGCGCTGACCCGGGCACCGTTGTTTGCGCTGGTCGCATATTTCACTCCACCCCCTTCGGACGCCTCAGGCCCTTCCCCTCCACACCCGACCTCCCACGTCTATTAGACATCTCAGTAACCAGACCCTCTCCCACGATCCTCACCTCTCTCTCTCTCTCAGACCCCTCTTGATTCTCCAAACCCTATTATTGTCACCCGCTCTCCATAACTCAAATCGCATTCTCCTCCCGTATACATTGCTCGCAAAAGCGTGTGCCAGGCGGATGTGCACAAGCCTACTACTCTGAGATAATCAGCCTATAGATAGGGGTGGTGAGTAGGAACTGAAATGAAGGTAAGGACAGACAGTAAAATTTTCGATTTTTCATTGTCTAATTCCCCATTCAGAGAACTATTACGACGGGAGTTATCAAGAAAATAACATAGAAAACTACAGATAATCTTGGTTATTCCGGCAACAGGCCACGATTGCCTAGTTACTGCATTCTTCAGTAAATTGTTTCGTACAAAAAAATTTATGAACGCCTTCAGGAGGTAAATTTACCATGTAAAGCGGCAAATTGCATAACTGTCTGAAAGAATGAACGGGAAATATAATCTGCTGTAATACATTTACAGGTTCAGGATTTACTTCATGGAAGTATTTGGTATCCATATATAAAGAATAAAACTTTCATTCCACAAAAAAATTTAAAAAAATTTCACTGGTTTCGTTTAAGTGGTACAACGAGTTCCGGTAGACTGATTACTGTAATTTAAGTATCCTCCACAAAACACTCCAATAAGGATTGGGTTTTCTCGGAAAAACATCCTCCTCTTTAGGGATTTGAACTATTTCCGCCCGTATGGTTAGCCAGTACCCTAGCCACCACACCAACCCAATTCCCCCTACTGTCATTCCATTCATTTTCTTGCACATCCTATGATAAATTACTTTGTACAAAAAATACTCACCGATAAAGTTGCTATCACGCAATACCATTTCTTTATGCTTGCATACCTCCTACTTTTCATCCCATCCATAAAACCAATACTATTTCTTCCCCTCCCTCGCTAACGCAATTAGCTCCCCTCAATCACAGTCTTAAATTAACTATTTTCCCTCATTTTCTCTTTCATACTTATATTCTACCTCATAATCTATGCGGAATTCCCTCTCCTCAATCGCCTTATAAATCACCTCCTTGTTAATTCTTCCTTTAGTTACACCACACTTTATCTACTCTCCTCCACACTAACATCTTGAACTCCCGCAGACTGTTCTCCTCTTCACTCAAACCCCATGTTTTTCCACTATTCAACGCTTCACTTCATAATACACTCTTTGCCAACCATTTCATTATATCCAAATTTTATAAATCAGGAGGCGTATAAAAAATATAAAAGAAAATTATTTTAGAACGTATTATAATAGAATTGGTGGTTGCATAGAAAATGATATTCAAAGGTCACTAAACGTCATGGGCCAAATCGTCCAAGAATACAACACGAAAATAAGTATGACGAAGAATGAAATCCTAGTATGCGGAGGGAAGCTGAATGTAGAAGTCATCCAGAGAGGAAAGAAATTAGATGTAGTGGATTCCTTCTCCTATCTCGGAAGTACCATCACATAGAATGGGAGAAGTACAACGGACATCAAGCGGAGAAAGCCCTAGCTAAGAATAGACCTAGCGTTCATGGGAAAAAGACAAATTCTGCGCTCAAAGAAGATAGGACTACAAACTCGGTAACAGTATATGAAAACATGCATGTGGAATGTGGCACTCTATGAATCGGAAGCATGAACCATTGGAAAAGCTGACCAGAAATGACTAGAAACCTTCGAAACTTGGTGCTGGAGGAGGATGCTGAAGAAAAAACGGACGGACAAAATCAGAAATGATGATGTGCACAGAAGAGTAAAAGACCACATAGAACACCATAGTGAAAAGAAGAACAATATTGGACAATATGGATTGGACACACACTGAGACACAATGAGTTTGTGAATAATTATGATTGAAGGCAAAATAAAGAGAAAAGACCCCAGAGGAAGACCAATGAATAATTTCATGGACCAAATAAAGAAGAAAGTGCATAGAAAGTATATAAGGGAACTAACATTAGATGGAGAAGGGTGGAGGGCTGCAGTCAACTAATATTATGATTGAACAATCAAAAATGAATAATGCTAGAATATTTATTAAGTAAATAGCGATATTAAAGTTAGAATTTTTGTCAAAGGATACATTAGATCAATAAAAATGCTGAATTTCGATAATCCACAACTGCTTCCCTTATCCTAAAACCACAGTAAATTACTCCAAAATGGCAGACAAGAATGACTTCCTCAGGATAAATTTAACCATAGAATATCTACACACAATAAATCAACTCCAGTTTACCTTGAAATTATCGTTTTTTAGCTTTAGAAGCAATGTCTATATAGGTGTCGGTTCGCAACGCTTTTCCCAAAACTTTGTCATCAGCATTGCTATACAATTTCATTAGCATTTCTGAGAACTATAAATTCTTAAAGTAAATGTTTGAACACTTTACTATATTTTTTAAATTTTTACTCACAATCCCGAAAACAGCACAACAAAGGCCTTTACATCGGGTGATTAACAATTAACAATAGACGAACGAATATCGATAGCATAAGCCTAAAGTATACTTTGAAGTAAAGATTCCACCCACTTTCCATTGTTTCAGGCCCAGCTATGTGGAGGTTGATTTTCACAAATGTAAAATTATTTTGTTTTCTCCTACCGATTAATTTTCTTGATACAACGTGTTTCGACAAAAGGAACCCGATGATGACACCGTTGAATTGAAACATGTTGTACCAAAAATATATCAGTGGAAGAAAAACAATTTTTTTTCAATAGTCATTCCACACACTAACTGCGGATTCTGTCTTTTAAAAGAACTAGTGGATAAAGGGTAGAGGGCGGCCGCCGCTCCCCGGCGTAATACAAGGCAAAATATTAAAAATGGTGATCATAAGGTTTTCCACACCCCCTAGACACCGGGAAAGTAGCAATCTGCCCCTCCCCCACAAATCGAATACCTCAATCCGCCCCTGTAGTAAAGGGTAGTGCAGGAGTGCAAATCACTTCACACATCGCGAAACGCTCTCCAGCACGCATCTCCAACCTTGGGCACACAATTCTAAATTATTTCGATGGCGCTGTGACGGAATGACATTTTTTCCACTCCTCCGCGGGGACAACCACCGCTACAAGAGTGACAGTGGAGAACGTGCCACCCACCACGGGGTGAGGATCGGGCCTCGAGAGCCATCAATGACACTCGCCACCATGCGAAAAAAATATATAAAAAAATGATTCGCTGGGCCCAGCCTCTCGTCCCGCGCTGCCACGGACGTCGGAGTTTTTTAATTTCACCGCGGAAGTGACGTCGTTTGTCAGCGCGTCAGTTACGTGACCACCACCACGGCTTCCATCCAAATCATCGGACGGTGCCGCCCATTGGCCACGCACAGGTTTCATTCACGCTGCCCTCTCCCGACTCTCTCCCTCTTCGTCGCCTACCATTCCATTCGCAGATTCACAGGGCAAAAGCAGACTTCACCTATTCTCTTCCTTCTCATCTTTTCCCCATTCTTTCCTTCGCAAGAAATGTGAATTGTATTCTTTCCTAAGCCCTATCTAATGCTATTCCCCTTACATCCTGGTATCTCTTCCTATGTATTTTCCTCTTTATATGGTCCATGAACTTATTCCTGGGTCTTCCTCTGGGGACTTTCATCTCTCTTTTGCCTTCGATTATATTCTTCACAAACCCACTGAGTCTCAGGATGTATTCAACCAATCTTGTTTTTATTTTCTGTATGGAGTTCTATATTGTCCTTTCCTCTCCTACTCACATGTAAACTTCATTTCTTATTGTGTCCATCCATTTTAACTTCAGCATCCTCCTTCAGCACCAGGTTTGAAGGCCTCCAGTCTTTTCTGGTCAGCACTTCCAATCCATTCAGTGCTTCGCTCCACATTATTCTGAAGTGTCTCTTACTTTCATCACCCACGAAGTAAGAACGGATAACTTCCTAACAATAAATCATTTGCATCCACACAATCACATGCATTTATTAAGAACTTAAAGAAACAAAAGTGGCAGTACGGCTCAATACGACATTACGTAATATGTGCTGTTGTGAGCCACAGCAACTCAGCGTTGAAAATTTCAGCGAAAATGGGGTATTTCACTACAAAATACGGAGATATTTTGTAGTGAAATACGCTAAAGGTAGACTTAACTCAGGAAAAGAAATTAAATACACGTCAACGAATGTATGCATGTAATTTTTAATATTGTAGAGCCCAAATTTTTGGCTTGAGTCCCTCACCAGGCGCATTGTGTTCTCGCAGTAATTTCCGCGTACATAAAGGATGGTTCTGTGCAGTTAATTACAATATGGTTATAGGCTTACTTTCACCACTTTATTTCTCCACAGCTCACATTATTTACAGTATTTCACGGCGTCAAAAATTTTAGAGCTGTTATTAGGATCGAATCCACGCATATAATTCGTACCATGCTTTAAAAAAGGTCCAATATTGCCAGAAAATATAATGTATATCGTCGTTGCCAGCCGATTTTAACCGGAAAAACAGTTACCTACGACTGTTGCTTATATTTCCCCACAGTTTGAATGCGATATCTGTCCTAAAATCGCGTATTAGGTTGCGTGATGGCACACCCCGATTGGGTACGTCAATATATCATATTTCACATAAAGGACTGCAATACTGGAGACTAACCTTAGACCGAAACACCGTGAAGCACCGGCTTATGGATTATCACAAGCGATCAAAGGCGGTCACACCACACGTAGTCAAGACGCAGCCAAGAGAGAGAGAGGAGGAGGAGGAGGAAGTGGAGGCGGAAAGAATGCGTGTGGGTGGTGGAATGGAAGGTGCGGGAACACCTGAGAAGACGAGCAGGGTCGTAGAAAGAGGAGAGAAGGTGAATGGCTCGCTTTGACACCCACCATCCCAGTCTTTAACCCCCGTTTACTCCCTTCCAACTCCTAACTCATACCGCTCCGACCTCTTGTGACCCTCCCCCGAAGGCCTTCACGACATCCCCTCAGCCCACCCACAAGGGGACATTCCACTTCAAACACTGAACCGCCGCCCATGACATCCTTCGCCCACTACCTCTCCCCCAACCCTCTAATCCCGATTTCTCTCCCTCTCCCCATCAAACATGTCAACCACCTCACCTTATAACCGCTCCCCATGATTAAAAAAGGGAGAAAATTTATAGGACGCAGAGGAGGAAGATGATAGAAGTGAAAAAAATTAAGTTTCTTCAACGCACTTTTTCCCGAGAAGCCTGCAGAAAGAAAGAGGAAAAAAACATAAAAAAGGAGGACTCGTAAGAATTCCTATCCTTTTTTCTACTTCAGGAAGAGAAAATGAGGAAAATTGAGGGAGTTAAGGGAAAACCTGGAGGGCAGGGTGAAATGAAAGAGTGAGAACGTACGATGGAAGGAAGCGGGCCAGTCAAAGGGACACGGACAATATCTTCTTCCCCCTTTCATATGCCTCCTTTTTTCTCTCTCTCTTTCTTCAAAAACGTTAACCTCCATTGCCGACCAAAATGTTTTTATCCACTAAAACTGAAAAGATTGCAACATTTTTGGCGTTTCTTTAGCCACTCAGTGTGCCAGAGGACTTATCTAACGGTCATCCATTAATAATGAAGTGACCAGCTGTATACATTTACTTGAGTATAATATAAAACACAAATTTCTGGCATTAATGTTCATTTTTAAAGACAAAAAAATGTTCCTAATATTAAAAAAAATTCTTATCCACCCTGCGAACCGCCGCATGGGCGTGTCGCGGGGGTGTTACGACACCAGCCGCGTAGAGTTATAAGGAATAAGGTTTTGAGAGGTGAAATGGTGATGTGTATTATGGTAGTGTATTTTTTGAACTTCAGTTTTTACTGTGGTTGCTTATTGTGGACGGAAAGAACGAGTTTTTCAACCGATATGTTTGGCAATGTATCACTCTCATTTAATCGCTTCTGTCACACCCAAAGATGTAGTGAGGCATCATGATAATATTCTAACTGTCGCTCTGAAACACACCAACTACATTTCTCAAGCGAACCAAGCCTAGCGTGTAGCCTTCGAGTATCTTCCCTCTAAAGTTGTGTTACACTATATGTTTGCTCGTAGCAGTTCTTAAGAAGCGTGCAGCTCTTTTTTGTGTTTTATTAATTTTTTGGTTAAATATTTATGACTAGAGTCCTAAATATTCTCGTAATCCAGGAGTGGCCTTACCAGAGATTATAAGAGCATGTAATAATATTTGATTCAAGATATTTAGCTTAAGTAGTCAAAACTACACTAAAATGGACCTAATTGTCTCTGATAATCAACTTTGAGTTAGCTGGGAGTGAAAGGTTTTATGTCTGGCCTCGGTTTTATAAAGACATCTTACTGCAGAGCCTGACGACTTTTTCAATCATGGTCACATAGGCAATATGACATTTTAATAGCAACTATATTCCAAACTGAACTCTCAGCCAAACTGAACTCTCTTCCAAAAGTATTAACAAATGAAGGACGAGGGAAACACTCCGCTGTAGTTTTATTCATGAAATTCATAATTTTTTCTAACAAAATACTTCATCGCACAATTGTGTTGCATTTCAGTAATCACTATGCGAGCTAAAAGGTCAATTTTTATCAGAAAAATGTAAAATAAATAATACATCAATTCCTCATCACAACAATTCATTGCATCGACGCCTCTTATGATAATTTAATTGCCAAACAAAACAAATATTTTCCTGAATGAAGTTTTTTTTTAAATATAAAAATTCTAAATCAGGGATATTTTATAATTCAGCCAGCGGATTATCTCGCATATGAGCTGAACTGTTCACGAAGTAAACAATTTATTGTAGATCAAGTTTGCCATAAATATTACATATTATTACTAAATAAAAACTATGATAAGTAGAAGGTGACTTTCTCAGCAAATAGATCTCTGAAACTTTGACTGATCTCCCACAGCTTTGCGTGTGACGAGAAAAACATCCCTAGAATTACCATCGGATGCTTTCAACCAATGGCTGACTACATTGCCCAAACAACAGTGTTTATATTTTCTATCTAATTTTTATCTTTTACCCAAATACATTGCAATACGTCGACGATTTCATTAGAGGATGTACATAATTTGACTCGGCGATAGGGAAAGATTTTCTTACTTCATATTTCTTCAGCTAATAATCGTTTCAAGAGAACATTTACTCATAATTTCCTTACCTCTGCAACCATATTGGTGATCAATATGCCTCGAGAAAATTACTGAGGAAAAATCTATTGTGAACTAGAAAGGGATATAATCCAATGACTAAAACCTATAATTTTCAAGGGTCTTGAATCTTGAAAGGTTAATGGAACATAGCGTTACAAGTTGCAACAACGTTGAGAGTCCGTAAAAACCAGTGAAAACAGATTCCCGAGAATGCTGACAGGAAATCGAAGGGTTAATCTCATATTTAAATTGCCTGGGTGAGTATAAAGCGCAACAAGCAGTAGGCCAAATAACGGGTGTTTTTCCTCGCACTCAGATCATCGAAGGGTGGAAAGCATTGCTCAGTCAGCCGATGAAAGAAAATTCTGGTTTTAAAAATGTGGGATAAGAATGGATATGAACAATTAAGAATTAGTACCAGGTAGAGACCAGAGAGATAGAGTACCAGAGAGTCGTGAAGAGTGAACACTCATAAGCTCACATAGAAAAATAAACGCCGGATGAATACCAAAGGTAAAGGCGCTTTTAACGGCGAGTAAGGCAATCAAATGGATCGAACGCAGCACTTGACGGAGCCGCCTGGCTAACTATGCAAGGTACTATTCCACTTCTTCTCACCCTCGTATCAGTTCTATACAGACTCGTTTTTGCTACAGTTCAAATATGGGTGGGTTGGGAAACCCATCGATAAACCTTGACAATAAACGAACTATACCCCTCTCCTTTTATTTCATGACTGAAGTTTCGGCAAATTTTAGGAAGCATTATTTAAATCACATATTCATGTAATATTATTTCCGTTGATGCAGAAGCTTGGCACGGGATAGGCTAGTGTAATGCAGTAGGTCTTCCTCAGATTTTCCGAAAAAATTTAACGTCGAGAGGTAATAACCATTAACACAAACTACCACACCAAGAATTCACTAACTGTAAAATGTCTACACAGACATTTAATACGAAGCGAAGTTTTTCCAAAATACATGGGCAACTATTTCGTAAAATATATTCAATCAGAGAAATAATTAATAAACGAGTTCTCATGATGTTCAAACATATGATCACCAATGCTAAGGTTCCGCGAAATTCAGGCATAGTTCGTCTGAATAACTTTCAGTTACCTCATTCTATTTTTTCTGAAGGAAAGATTTAAAAAATGTCAAAAAAAGACTTAATCCATTCCTTACTGTCCACATTTAAGGATAAATACATATGCTTCAACCACTTGTATCAAATACAGATTAAAGTTTCAGGATTTACTTTGGAAACTGACTCACATGCCTCATAATGTTCATTTCACACTTTTCTATGCCTGTCGACAACGTTTCTTACATTTGTAGTGTACCTCGATAAAGACGTGTCGCCCACAATGAAAAAAAGGTGAAATATACAGTGAGAATTAAATTAAAGGCATTAGAGAAGAAATGTAACAGTCCGTTAATTGGACGTGAAAGCACTCCGTAATAAAATTCATGAAAGTTTATAGTTCAGTTCACCCTTAACGATCCCCGATGCCAAAATTCTCTCTCCAGTGAACTTCTTGAAACCATAATGGATAAAACAAACCGTCTCAGCAAAGGGTAGCAATTAGCATTAACGCTACTGACCCACTTGAAACCTAATATCCGCTCTTTAATGGTCCATTCATTGCTCCGCATACCAAAGTTTAAATGGTTATCTGCATGATACCGGCAAGGGTGTCACTGCTCGCGAGCATTTTCGACCTCGGCACATATCGTCTCCACGTCTCCAATGGGAGCATCCCAGGGACGACGAGAAAACCTTGAGTGTGATTTAAGTAGTTATGACGTCCTGCGCGGGACAAGTATCTTCCTTGTGACTTAGTTTTAGAGAACACTGCTAACCACTGAGCCGAGGACACACAAAGTTAGCAAGCGTCCTCAACTAACGCTCTGTAGAGTGGACTCGATTCTAGGACAAAAAGACTTTCGGCTCCTCTGAGCTTCCTTGCCCACAATATTAGACAGTAAATACTAATTCCATAATTACGATGATTCCGAACCTTACTCATCGTATCTGATTTGTGTTATGCTTCACTTACAGCTTAATCCTTCATATAAATCAAAGGTCGAGTAGATTTTTGTAACTTAAACCTTTCAGTGCTCAGTCTAGTACGTTAACAATCTAGGTACCATGTCTTCCATGTATGTGACCGTGCTTCTTGAACAAAATAACCCGGCATAGTAAGCAGCATAATTAGTAAACAAACAAATTTAAAATTTGCGTATTAACCTACTCATATTCAAATCAGGAATATCTATACCACAGCCAATAAATTCTTTGAAAAGCCAGTAACATACTGTTAGCACTTTAGTTGCAATACGAATCATAAAAATAGATAACTGAACACATTTACTCTAGCGCAAGAGTCCATTGCTTACTTTTTTCCGACTACTTGCATATCCTTTGAAAGGTACCTTTTCTTCCCTTATATCTCCTTATCAAATCTCGTAATTTGAAGTATTGATCATTGATAAAAAGTATTCCTTGGGTACCTCAATTTCCTATTAGGCTCGATTTATGAAGTTGTTAACCGAGTATATTACCCCAGGAATAATTCTAAAAATCCATCTAAGAGAAAAATTACGAAACTGTCGAACCAAATGCTAAATAAAGTACTTGCATTAATACACAAGAAAACGCTCCTGGTTCAGATTAGCAAGAATTATCTAATTTGCTCAGTAAAAATCAAAATTACTTCATTTATTTCACACATAAATATTGGTAAAATGTTAGAGAGGTCAACCGCCTAAGATTTAACCCTAAATGATGATATGATGAAAATGACAGTGCGGTTCTCCCAAATTCATGCATGTGCTCTGATGCGAGGTGACGTGATCATTGGTATTTCATCCTCTGAATAAATTCGCTTCATAGCCAGTAACAGCGGATTACTTATGCTCACTGACGGAAGTCTGACTTTTAAGGCAATAGTTTGTAATCACCTTGAGACTCAATGCACGAAAATCCAAGCAATACCACCTTATTCTTCCTGTAAAACTAGCCTCACACACAACGGATGGATGCAAATAAAGTGATTCCTTATTTGATTCCAAATAACCCTCAAAGAACCAAAGGTCACGAGAAATAGGTACCGAGTGAGAGACACAGTACATAATTAGTAAATAAAATATTTTTAACAGCTGCATTTTAACCTACCCATATTTAAACCAGGAATGTCTATACCATAACCCATAATTTTTTTGAAAAACCAGTAACATACTGCAACCACTTAAGTGGCAATACGAATCATAAAAATAAAAATTAAGGTTTCTTCTGTATGCCTTATTTAAGCAAGGGCCTTTGATCTTTCAAGGTTCATAGAATATAACGTTACAAGTAGCAACAACATTGAGAGCTCGTAAACACCAGAGAACACAAATTCCCGGGAATGCTGATATGAAATTGAAAGCTTAATATCTTATCTATATCTGTTGGGTATTAGCGCTGGGAGCAGTAGGCCAAACCACAAGTGTTATTCCACACATTCAGATCAACAATTTGGGGGAAGAACTGCGCAGAAGAAGTAATAATCGTCCTTTAAAAGCACAAAAAGTGCTCCAAGGTTAGAAGATCGAGTTTACAAATAACTGCTCGGACTCGATCGTGTCCTCTCACTCATCCGCTTGGTTTAACGGCTCCTCCAGCCCTATTGGCCCTATTCTACTCCACAATAGCGAGAGAACTAGAGGCAACGGCGAGGATCGGAGCGAAAATCAAAGACCCAGAAAGAAGACTCTCAGCGCAGACCAGGTCGGGGTGCATCGGAAAAGGGAGTGCTTATCGTGTTTATACACGGACGAGGCATTCAGACTCCTGTTACCGAGAGCTTAGGGTGTGTGGAAAGGGCAGGACTAAAGAGAAGGAAAGAAGGAACGGGAGAGGGAAGCGCCAAGGTGTTTCCACATTATCTCTGGACTCTCAATCGAAGATGAGTGTACGCACTGTTTCCTGGTCGACGACCATCAAAGAACTGCGAACATAAATGTTATCGGTTAAGAGTATATCAGCCATTATTTGCGATGATAGCGATAATGCTCCGCATGAGCCCTTTAACTAATACTTTAATAATGCCAGTCTTGATTTTAACAGGGATGAGTTTTGGAACTGAATGTCCCCCTGTTCAATACACATTTGGAAAGAAACATTTTGCTGGAACAAACACGTTTCCTCCTGTGCAACCTTCACATTAACGCAAATAAAGTTTCATCGATCTCATTTTTCTTTCTTTAATTCGCGTCACCGGGGGGATCAAAAGTAATTTCGTCGTGAAATCCGTATACAAGTTCATAACTAATTAGACTTAACTCTTTATACCTTAAGCAGAGCTCAATACCTCATTAACGCTCAGGGACACACAGCCCTACACATTGCTACGAAAAGTCTTAAGCCAATAACATATAAGAGGGAGGGCTCTACAAACGAGATTTAACATTGCTTCTCGGGGAATGGAACACGATAAGTTAAGACTTCTCCATAACCTAATACTCTTGAGAATCATAACGGTTGTTTCTTGACTAATTTCAAGACCATGCCTCATAAAAAACCAATAAGCACATTTCCTCCATATTTAAATCTCGAAAAGCAAAGTTTTTATTGTCACTCTCGTCGGTGGCTGGTAATTAGATGCAAATCTTACCGCTGGTCGTAGAAATCCAGTGGCAAACTCCTCCAATGCGTCAATCCAATCATCCAGGTCACTTTGGCCTATGTTGACTGGGACGGTTGGAAAGGTGTTCCAATTCGGCTGAAGGAGCGGACAACCAGCTAAAGTCAATGTGAGTAGCGTCATTTTATTCCCACTTTCGTTGTCACAGAAAAGGAGGTCCTGGGGTGACGAACATTAGAAACGAATACAACGGCCTAATAGAGCAGCTAATCGTTTGACGGCAAACATTCACTGTACTACACGACACTCTGCCAGCTAGATTGCGAGAAGACTGCTCTCAGTTCATATCACAGCAAGCAGATATACCTAAGCCTACGCAAAGTAGTCCTTCAGAATTTTACGCCACAGGCGGACGAATACAACAGTTTCACGGTAGAGTGGATATATCCCTCCGCTCAACGGGGTACTATGGTGACCATTACGACAAGTCTCTGCGTTCACCTTTGAAACGACTCGAAATGCAAGCTTGTTATCCCGGACAGCTTTGTCTGTAGATACCAAAACAGTCGATTACTAAATCACAACCCAGAATCTGATACCACTTATTAAATTTAAATTCACTACACTCCTGAGGTAGTCCCTGGAGGATGAGTACACTGCTACAGTAGCCCAGAAGTCCAGGTGAGCTGCGTTTACTGCTACAAATATGGCATAGCTGGCGGTAGAGTTTAAGGAATGAAAAGGTTAATTTTAAATAGGCACGTTTGAATGGTCTAGGCCATTTGAAATCTATATTTCAGGCTATTTAGTGAAATATTAATTGACTATGGTAAATTACAGCAACATAAACAAAAGTAATTGATGGTAAAAACTACAGTTCCGGCATTTTTATTCCAATAAAATCCTCGCCCACTCGTGCAAATGATAGCATAGTGGAAAGGTTGTAAAGGTCTGGGAAGCGATATGAAATATGTTAATTAAATCTCTCAATGAACTGGTTGGTTTGATGAGTAGAGTAATAAATGGATTCCCATACAAGTTTACAGGTTCCAATCCTGAACGTGGAAAAATTATTTAGGCATTCACTCCGGGCAACACATATGTAACAAAAAAAGAATCGGCATTAGTAGTCATGGCAAAGTCATTTTTGCAGGACGTACCTCCAGCGTTTTATCCAGGCGAAAGTTCCAACAACCTTAACGCGTGCTGCAGCAACCATTCTCAAACTCGTGGGTAACTCGTCGCTAGTCCATCGCCACCAAAGATCGTTTCATATAAATATAACTCCGGCGGAAAACGTCCTTCTGAGACAGAACTTAATAATAGGCATTCCACGCCAGTGTAACTGTGAAATTCCGTTCCGTAAAAACGATGCTCACAAGACGTTAAGAGTGATAACTAACCAAAAGAAGTTGCTGGCATGCCTTAGCGAGTCATAGAAGAGCGCGTAATCGCACCATATTAGCAACATATATCCCCGTAATAAGAATTTGAATGATTTCAATTAAGTCTTGTTCGTCTTTGTACTTCTGTTCAAACCAATTAGTAAGGCCAAAATCCCACGTGACTGCCTCTCAGAGCGTCGTGAAAAATTAAGGAAGATGGATTGATACCAGATCAGAAAACAGGAATGTTCTCCTCACATTAATGAATCACTTTTGAAATAAGGAGCAAGTCATGAAATGAAAAACCATACATCGCTATAACTCAAAATCACTGGACGTCGCCCGTGTCTGGTTCGCGGCCTTGGAAAGAAATTTCTGAAAAATTCACCAACCGAAAATGGGAGATAATATAACTTATACACCTGTAAAAGCTAAATATTTAGATTCATTTCTGTTGTTTCCGATTATTCACGAAAATCTTAAATTAATATTACAAAAATTGTATTTTCATGGGAATCGAGATGCATCACCACAGTGCCTACCAGGTTAATGGAAAATCGCAAAAAATCTTTCCTGTGACGGTTCATTAAAAGCCATCATGTATAAGTCGTATAACTAATTTCAAATGAATTTTTGAACCTTAAATTATTTTCCATTTTATTCTCATTTAGGGCAACCATAATTGACTGTGCTAATACCAGAAGTCTTCCAAAGCAGACATAGTAAAAGTTGAACGGGCTGTTATCCATGTACGTTCAGAATGAACATTGTTTTGGGAATCTTGTGATAGAACTAAAAAACTTTGACAAATCTTTGAAATGTTACTCAATTTGTAAAAATTTTATAAAATATTAATAATGAAGTGAAAATTTAGTATAACCAAAGTCAAACGAAGCAAGTGACCTCAGCAATTACTCCACTAAGACAGTTGACCAGGGGCGCGATTACGATTTTTCTGCCCCGTTGTCGTTAACATTCACCAAAGACGAAACATATATTGAGGAACAATGCTCATAGCTACTGTGTAACGAACACAATCTATACATTAAAATTAGCGATTTAAATGAGAAAGGAAAAATTTGAAGAATAAAGATTACGGTTTTTCTCTCAAAATCACAGTTAAAGATATCGATAACGCGAGCCTACGCGTTTTGGAGAGTCATAGTCGAGTCGCTGGTAAGTTTTACGACCTTGCTCTCAGGTAGCTTCGCGTTCAGCGCCCATGTCTTGGATGAACTCACAGGATCATTAGGTACCCAGATAGATACGATCGATCCCCACCGCAGGCAAAATTTAAATTAAGCGTTAATTGCAATGTATAGCATTCTCGTCAATAGCTGTACTAGACCTAGCAGAGAGGCAAGCAAGACATTAGGTTGGCTGAAATGGCCATACCAATACCTCAGGTAATTCGACTCAGGAATAGATCGAGACCACATGGAGTATGCTACATCGCGTATATTGGGTACAAAATTGCCTCGGGATACTGATGTGATGCGATACCATGGTGAAGAAGATATGTTCAGCAACAGCAAGGTCAACTGCTAAAATAAACGCTAACGAGAAACTGTCTGAGTATAAAAAATTAAAAGGAGTTTCAAATTGGTATTCCTTCAAGTTAATAATTTCAGCATATAATATATGTTAGGTAGCACCAAGAACATATAATTTGAAAAACTTATAGAATGTGCACAGCGCCCAGGTTCACTAAACGAAGACAATGTTTAAAATTTGGCTGATATTGTTTATCTAATAGGAAGTTGAAAGGCAAAGACAGCTGTATTTATGCAGTTTTACATATTAATATGGCCGGTGAAGTCTATGTTTAAGGAAAATGAGAGCAAAGTTGACATCTTACTCCGAGTTATAGAGCTAAAAAAAATGGAAAACTGCACTAGATGGATATTGAAGTCGAGTAGAATTAACAAAAGATGAGGTTATTTTGTTTTGACTGGGCTAAAGGTAATTTCTGGTCCAATAATAATTTTTCACTTAGAGGTTTGAGAAACTTAGGTTATTTTCATGGCTAATAGTATAACATACTTAACCCTTGGAATTGGTCCTGAATTTCAGTAACCGCAGTCGGGACTTCAATATTCCATGAGAACATTAATCAATTAATCGCTACGCAATGCTAAAAGAACTTGACCTGAGGGTAGCCAAATAATAGACGGATAACGATTAACCATAAATTAAAGAAGGAAGTTCATCACAACTAGGCCAGCATCAAGGTAGAAAAGCAATCAATTAAATAAAGGTTATTACAACCATCGAAGATCCCCACAATTCAGGAAACCTGCGGCGAACTCATCAACTTTCTACGTTACCGCACGAAAACAACCCGCAGTCAAGAGACGTTTGTATCCAAGGTCGAATAAATTTCCTCCCCAAGCTTTGAAAGGAAGAACTACGTGAGGGAGCCCACGGCATCAAAGTTCCTCCATCCGACACCCCCAAGCCAACCCCCCTCCCCCCCAATCCCTTCCTTCCCCATCGTCACCAACACAGTTGCTTAGCAACCGACCGCACCCAATGAGGGAGAGATCCAGTCGGCGGTGACTCCGACGCAGGAGTCCTCCTCCCATTTGGCCACAAGAGCGTGCTGGGGACATTTTGTCCCTCGGTGGGAAAAATTAGCGTGGGCGGTGGGAGAAGGGGGTGAGTGGAAAGACGCCGCGAAGCTGGGGAAGGGGTGAATTCCGGGAAATGGGGTCCCCAAAGGGTGAATGGGAATGGGAAAGGGACGGGAAAGAAGGAAGGGACGCGGCGGTCGACTTGTGGTGAAAGAAGGGGTGTCCCACAGGGGTATAGTGAGGCACCTCTACCCCTCCCTAGTCTCCCACGCCCTTAGGGGAGTGAGTGCATATTAGGGGGAAAGGGAACGAAATTGCTCAGGACGCAGGATCACGTTGGGAGGGAATTCGGGAATATGTTCTAATTTGCGTTCGAATTCGGAATACGTCCGCATTGATTAGTGTGGAATTTTATGGAGATAGATTAGAAGTGAACAATGAGCGAAGCTCATTTGGTTGACCATAGGCGATTTCATTGACGCACAGTCGTACTTAAGCGTAGCTGTCATGGCAAGGATCTTTGGGAATGATATAAATAGGAAGTGGAGATCTCTACCGTTTTTATTTTACAAATACAATCCAACAAAATCACAATAATTATAGCAAGAATCGGATGTCAAATCGAGAATGATGCAGCGACGCCTTGTTTCAGCCTTACGTAAGCGTTGTAGAAGACTGGGTAAATTCTCGAAGCAGTGTTAAGTTGTGTAATTTCGTGCCCCGTGTAAAACGGCCTTAATAAAGATAAAACACAGGCATTTCGGGAAACTAATATATTTAACAGTGTATCACGAAAGCGCCTGATCACAAGCTCCTCGCGTCCATGCGGCAATATCGCAAGTAGAAGTATGCATGTATATATATATATATGAAATGGCATAAAATAGTCCTTCACAATTATACGTTCAAGGCGGAATAACACTTCAGAAAACGATCGGATATGTATCCTTACGCTCTCTTTTACACATGAAACTCTATTTAACTGAGATCCTTCCTACAAGCGCAGCACATTTTCCAACAAATTAGCATCATATGATCAATAATAATGTCTTATATTCTCACTGCAAAAAGTAATAATTTACCGATGAATGCATTAGTGCATATCCTGGGCACACCAATGATTTTGCTACTTTATTGAAGTTAAAGTCTATTACCAATGTGCCTTTCAATCAAATGAATCTCAATCTAGATTGGCAGCCAGAGAAGCAGTGGATATGGCGATGACTACACGAACTGGACATTTACTGATGAGAGATGACCAAATTAGTCAATCTTGGCAATCTCACAATGCCTAAATGCCTTTCTACTTCCCTGGAAACGAATACAACAGTATCAATTCAACTAATGCGTGTCACGGAACCTTTGAATGCATGATGCTTCAACTGTTTAGTGCACTTTCTAGAGCCAAAGTTATCTCAATCCAGTGGCACTTAAAGCCATAAAACATGTGTCAACAAAATATCTTAGCTACTGAACGACAAAAAATGCTCCAACCAGTTAAGGACTAGATGAAATGGCAGGTAAATTCAAAGCCTAATGTCATCATTAAATTTGTGTCGAAGGAAAACGTTCTCTGTTCCGCGGTCATCTAAGAAAGGAAAACGACTAAAAAGTTAAAGGTGATGAAAGACTACTCAAGGAAAATTCGCGTCCAAATCAACAAGTTTGAGATAAATAATATATTTCTCTGGACGATATTCATTCTTTAGCGTCACGCAAGCCATCCCGGGGAGCTGCCGGAAAGTCCCTCGCGATAATCAATAACGAAAAGGTGTCAGAGAGGGCACGAATGGGCTCGTTTTAAAAAGCCGGGCCCGGCGGTCAACGGTCGGTAGCCGACGGCGGCGCTGGCGACAGACAAGGGCTTATTCATTTGAGGGAGCACTTTTCTCCGAAATGAAAACCGTGGAAGGACTCGGCGTTAGGGGCAAATCACGTTAACGCGTCGAGTCTAAAGGGGAGCGGCTGCCGGCGGGCAAAGAGAAAGGAGAGGAGGAAATGAAAGGAAAGCGGGTCAGCAAGCGAGGCGAACATTTTCAAGCGAGGGCAAGAGAGGCATTGGGGAGGCCAAGAGAAAGAGAGTGAGAGAGAGAGAGTGAGAAAGAAGAGCGGATGGGGCGAGGGGATGAAAATTGGGAACGGATTTAAAGGAAATGAAACTGAAGATTGGTGGAAGGCAGGAGCAGGACGAAGGGATATTAAGGGACTTGGACATGGGTGAGAGGTTTTTTTAAGATTAGAATGAGTGAAAATGGGTGAGGTTTCGTGATATCGATATTTAAGCATAATAATTATATCATAATGTACTACAATAAAGAGCCATTGACTAAGAAATACCGACTGTACGTAGACTACGCATTAAATATTGCACAAAAGAGAACTGTGAGTAATATTTCATTGAAAATGTTAAATACAAACGGAGTAGACATTATACATCATTTTTAAACATTAGAAACAGCTATTGATAAAAGTCTACTGGGTGTACTACTCCATTTGCACTTCTTTGCAATGAAGCGTTGATTCATTCGCGAGCTGAAACGCGATTTTTTTCAATTCAGTAACGTCTCAGCTATCAAATACTTACCGCGACGGTGAACTATACCTACTGAGATTCGATATATCTCCACATTAGTAGGTATTTCATGGTCCTGTTGCCTTTATTGGATATAAAATAGCATTTAGCATTCCTATCTCTAACAGTATTTCATCCAATGTCCCGTATCACTTTTTTTCCCAAGATATCACATATTTCATGCAGTAAATGCCACCCAATAACTCAAACGACGTGACACACTTTTCAAGAGGGCAAATTACCCTATGTATTTTACGTGTAGCTCGCGTCCCGCAGACAATATATCTCAATTCACTTTACTTATTGATTGGACTGTCGTCTAAAATGTGTCGGGGACGATATGCGAGAAGCCACTTGAAAGGATAGGAAGGACTACACGGAGCTGGTGGAAAAGGAGAAGGCTTGGAATATTATGCTGGCAGAGGGAAGATTTTGAGAGGAAGAGGACTTGGCCTCCCTCGTTATGAGAGGCAAAGAGTGGTTCCGTGGCGATAAAAGGGTTGTTCCGGTGGCAAAGCTACCCGCGTTAATTTCTTTAATCTTGAGTTTTTTAATATTTTTTTAAGCCGATGAATCCAAGAGGAATATTTGGAGCCAGAGGAGAGCAGAAAAACAAAATGGCAGCGTTGTTTTTTCTTAACTTCTCTTATCAGTTATTTCGCTCTGAGGATTCAGGTATCATCGATTTCACCCATTTAAGCAAAAGGAAGAAATTATGACCGCTTTTTAAACACAGGGGAGCAGCAGCTGAATAAATTTGTTCCGCAGGCAAACAATGTTATGCAATTAATTCGATGAAGTGAAAACTCTTTCACGCGACTTATGATAGCAGGGAGCTGTTCGCTATATGGATTCACATTCTAAAGACTATTAGCGAAACGCAAAGGGAAAATGTATGCCCTAGCATAAAAAAACATTTAACGATGATTTTGAATTGACTGCTTTTTCGGAAATATTTTTAAGATTCAAAAGACCATGAAAGGAATCATTACTAAATAAAAGCCGAAAAAGCCCCACTCATTAAGATTCAGGGATTAGGTGAGGTGAAGAGGTGGGCCAGATTTCTTTACCGATTGCTTCCTGTACTATTAACATATTCTCACAGATTTGATATTCAAATTTTCAAGGTAACTAATAACAGAGCACATAGGTATGCAATTGACCAGAGTTTCAGCAAAAAGAGCCCTATGATATTATTGTGCTGACAATAAATTAATCTTCAACGCTCATAAATGATGTAATTACTTATTTTTCATAAAATATAATGAATAACAAGGATCAGGATGACCAAACCACAAGTTATGCTAATATCTTTGTTTCTTAGATTTTTCAATTTTTATTTTTTTAACTCCCTAGCCCATTGGATCAAGTTAGTAGTGAAAACAAGAGTGGAGCTTGTATGCGTCATTAGGGAATATCCTAATCTCTTATACGTACATTAACTTATATTGTAACGTAAAAGGTAATTGTTACCAACTGAGAAAATTTATATCACATACTAAATAATTTACCAAATTGTCAAAATCGAAGTCGTAAACATGTAATACCATACATTTTTATTCTGCTCTTTTTAATTAGCTTGAGGATTCTATTCACATGAGGTGTATATAGGAAAAATGGCAACCACATTAATTTTACTGGAATTTTATTCTCATAAGTAGATTATCGTTATTATATGTAACATTAATCATAAATATAACATTACTGTTCCTCTAGTTTCCTTTCTCATTTTTGTGTCACCCATTATAAACCGTCAGGAATCTCGTTACAAATTAGACTTAACAAAAATATCTTGAATTCCCATTACGGGCGGCGTATGTATCATTGGGTGCAGGGAGCTCTGGAGTCACACGAGAAAAGTCTAATTGAGTGTTTTCTCTGACAAAACTGTTCTTTTGACTAGACTTTTTAAAAATAGAGGCAAAAATGCTGCCTTGGCTGGAGCAAATATCTGAATCTCTGTATCGACCCTAAATTTAAATCTCGTGAATTAACTGAGGGATGCAAGTAAAATGCAAAGTTTGAAATCATGACTTTTTTGGGAAAAGCAAATGAAAATTATGAGACCGGAGTTTTGATTCCCGGAGCTAGGCAAATGCGATTGGGGTCTCTGGGATTCGGATTATCTGGAGGGTCACTAATCTTAAGGGAAGAGTTGGCATGGGAGCGTACGGAAAAAAGAGGGGGATATTACTTCCATACGCTCCGGCGAGGACTGAACCTCCTTCCCCGGAGCCTTTGAGCATTTATTCTGAGCAAGCCGCTCGCACACATATTTCTCCATCCACGGGTATTCCCACCAGTTTTAGAGGAAAGAGGTGATTTTTTTCGCATACTAACGTCCGCTGCTGGTTGAATTCGAACCGGGGCACTCCAAGCGGAAGGCCTGCTCGCCCGTTTGTTCCACCATGGATTCGAACGGGCGAAGGAACGGATAAAAATGGACTGGAGAGCAAGGAACGCCAAAGAATAAAATGAGAAGGAAAAAGAGGCAAAAGTAGGAAGGCATTAAGAGATTGGGGAATCCTGAGAGCTTTGGGACATCGATTAGAGGAAAGAAAGGTTTCCCTTCCCCCGCTCCAAATTCAACCTCCTCCATAAGAGTGCCGCCGAAGTTTCTCGAAACTTTGCCAAATTCGAGGCGGAAGGATCTAGCGCATCGGTGGGATATGTGGGGCAAAGATGTGGCCCAATCACATATGGGCTCTTCTGCACCGAAGCTGCCCGTCTAAACCCAATCACCAAAATGCACAGGTGCTACCCTTAATCGGAGGCCCCAACTTCGACTCGCAAGCGGTGCGCAGCATGCAAGAAGGAACAAGGAGGGAATTGTGCCAATGGGTCCTGATGGAGGTCGGGTCGGGATTCTCCACGGTATCGCTATTTGTTAAAGCAGCCATGATGTAACCAAGTTTCGAGGAATCAGAGCGGGGCAATCCTCCGTCAATCGACGATTCTTTTAATTTCATTCTAAAGGCACAGGACTTCAATTGATTAATGTTTTAATTGCTGATAAATAGGAAGTGGTATTAGGAAAAAATATTATCCCTTTCCTTCGGTAAATACACGGAAATCAAACGCAATACGGAGAAATCATGTACAATGATAATGGAAGTATTCAAAAATAGTATATTGCAAAATACCGATACGATACGGATAAGAAGGTACTTATCATTGTTACACAAGTTTGATATTGCCTGAATTACATAATTTTATTAATAAAGATATCCATCCTAGTAGGTGTGACTACATATCTACTGTCGGCGCCAGTCTAGAGAATTCCTCTAAATCCACTAAAATTGAATTATACCCCTGATGAAGCGACAAATAATCTACTTCCGTAGTAATGTATATACTTACATCAATTACTAAACGCGAAAAGTAGGACATTTTTATTAAATTAAAACTATGTAGAACAGTAATTCGCTACTTTAAAAACCTACCAACCTTAAAACCATGCTAAAAACACGGATAATTCCAATCGTCACATGAATAATTTAGAATATTAACCAAACTTGTCAGGCTGCACAAGCTTTTAGAGTGGAATAACGAAATAAATACATGGTGGTGCGGTGAATGGTGTGGGAGTACTGAGAAAACCTAGAAAGTCATGGATAAATGAAGTCAAAGACACACAAAGGGAGGAGAAAGAGGAGTCAAACGAACAGGAGAGTGAAAATGAAGTAACGTATACATCTGGCCGCAGCGAAAATTGTATGCAAGGATAGGATATGGAATAAAAAGGAAAAATGTCAAATTTATAGACCATACACAGAGAATCAAGCTTTTTTGACTGTGCTTTTCTCTTGAAGGGAAAGGCATGATAGAAATGGATGTTTTTTTATGCAGTCTAATATTGCTCAGAGATGAATCACAAGTATGTTTAAGGAAGCAGTGATCACAGACCATCTAAGAGTGAGATGGGATGCAATATCATGTTATAGGTTTAAATAATTCAGGATTTAATTTTTTTAAATTAGTGGATGCATTTACCTTGAAACGTACACAGTTATTTACTTCAAAAACCCTTTGGGCCAGTTTTAATCGGTTACTTTTCTCATGCTGTTATTAGAGCGTTATGATTATCCGTACATTAGATCTTTCCTCAAATCAATGAATGAAACTTAATTCCGTTAGAGTATCTAGAATTTTATTCCTTGATGTTTCCCAAGTCCGAAGCCAAAGTTACTTTTTACTTTGACCATTGCAGAGCGGAATTCCAACCCTTCGATTACTACATATTGAGGCACCATGTGAGTTTAAAAAGGATAGTGCTAACTTCCACCTATCGGAGTCCTTTTAAGGTCTCCTGAGCACACCCTGGAGGATATTATTTAAATACTTGAATACGGCTCCTACTTCACACTTGGATTCAGTGAAAACATTTAAAAAATAGACTTATACTAAATTGCGTTTACTTAAACTGCATATAATAATTAAAACCTTTTATAAATCAAAGTTTTTGAGGTTTTATTATATACTACCTCGAGAGGCGTCTGATATACTATCAAATATGTCAAATGTTACCATCATCACATTTGTCATATTGCCTTGAATAAAAAAAAACGATACGATTAGGCTAATCTATCCCATAAAAATCAAATACAAAATAAGTCATTCTGATGTCAAAGAAAAAACAAAATAGATCATCCATCAAATTCGAAAACTATCCTAAGGACCAAAATCATGGAGACAGCACAAACCTAATCACCAGGTAGGAACAACCACAGATTGCCATGAGAGTGAAGGCACATTCCTCTCCACACGGAGATCCGGGAAACTAGAAAAAGAAGAATCGGTATAGATTCCTTGGAGTGGGCAAAAAAAAGAAACTGGGAAAAGACGAGATTTCTGGGACCTAGCTTATTCCCGGGCTCCGTCTCCCGAGGGAATCATTCGTCACGGAGGACGTCTGGAGGTATAAATGGGAATACGGAGAAAAAGAAAGAGGTTGGGCGAGGATGGGAGAGTAAGAGGCGATAAATGCCTCGGAACGAGAGTCGGAGGCGACGGCGGAGGTGGCCAAAGATACACGGCATGTGTGTCCTCATGTCGCATGGGAAATGAAGGGAGAAATAATTGAATTCGCAACTTCTAACACTAAATTTCTTCTCATTCCCCCTCCGATAAAATATGATGGTACAACGTGGCATAAGATTAAATATACTGGAATGTAGAGTTCTCTGGTTTATAGCCGAGTGGTACAGACGTTACGAAGGCCAAGTCCGCCTTCATCCTCTTGGTAAACGAGGACGCTGGCAAATAATGGCTTCAAAACGGCGTCGGAGCCACTCACCAGCATGACCGGCAAGAAAACCGATTGTTCGGCATGTGAAGTATCCTCCGGGATTGCCTTGAATAATGCATTAAATATATTGTTGAGTTTCTGAGTCCGGGGAAAGAAAATGAGAGAGTGGTTTCCTAAAACCTTTAAAAATTCACGTGGGAGAACCATAGATGCAGAATATTTATTTAATACAGTGTAAAGTCATTATTTTTTTGCCTACATTACTGGCTGATAATTAGCTAATCAGGTTAAGTGTATTATACTCCTTTAAAGTCATTTCAGTAATGGACTATTATTACTGTGCAGGTATCCTACGAAGATTTTTCTATGAGGCTACCTGAAGCTTTCCTGCTTCATGTATCTACCAAGAAATTGTTATTTGAAAATTACACTCTGGCAAGTACATAAACTATTATTATTATTATTACTCTTCAGAACCCCTCCGCTCCCAAACTTAATGCCCTTTCACTCCCTCCAAACGCAGCTTTTAGGTTTTCCAAGCCCTCTCACTGGACGTACATCGCTAGCATAATCAATTAATTTTTATATATATAACAGTAATGCCCAGCCAAGAATGATGGAAACTCATTTAATGTATAGAAATATACGTCCCGTTACAGATTTATTTTATAATGCGCAAAATCTGATTTTCGTAATTTGTGATTCTTTGACAACAATGGTTAAACATGGGAAAATACAAAATTTACTTGATTAGGAGCTGTTGTGATGATATTTAAACCTCCTGTTCGGATATAATCCTATAAATCCTATTTTCAATCACTCGTACGTATGTGGAAAACCTAATGACCCCAATTCCATCTGATATTTCCTTTAACCTACATGAGATACACTATACCAACGAAAAATAGCCTTCTATCTGCTTGTTTATCCAAATTATTCACCCGAATAATTCAGTATTTTCAACAAAAAGCGTGCCTTACTGAGTTACCCCATTGTAAAGCATGAAGAAATTACATTTATTTTATAGAATGATACTTATCAATAATTATAAACGTGTTTTGTAACGCGAAAAACGTATACCTAAGTTTCGTAAATTATGATTCTTGGACAATTATGTTTCAAACATATTAAAATATACAATTATCCAGGGTGGAAACCGTTCTAAAAATTCTCCAAAATCGACCTCGTATATATTTCTATGAATTGAATTTTCTGCGACTTACACGTGTGTCGAAATGCTAATTATTCCATTTTCTTTCATTTGACGTTAGTCTCAATTTTAAGCGACTATTATTTTTAATATGTAAATATGTAAATGAAAAAAGACTGCCGGCGATAAAAATGAACTCAATACGGGAATAGTTTTTGTGAACAGATACACACACACAGAGAAACTTCGGATTTTATATAAATAATTTCGTCAAATAAAAAGTATGTCATTATATTCCAGTGGATAAGTGCTTAGCATAAAAGCTGTAATACGCAAGAATTGTGGAAAGCCGGTGCTTAAAAATACAGCTCTATGTAAAACAAGTAAAAGGACGCTACTTGTATTTGCTTGCATTTTTAAAGGAGCCTGACCCGGGACCAGAACCACCTTCGAACCCCAGCATGTGTGTCTCTAGGGCCACGGGGGAAATAAGGAAATAATTGAATTCGAATCTTCTCGACCAGAGCCCCCTCTCCTACGTTCACGAGAGGAACCGATTTACACAGCCGAACGTCGCGCGCATCACTGGGGCGAATCCTCGCACCCGGGGCCGCGTTAACAAAATGCAGCGGGTCGTTTATTAATTCCGCCGCAGTTCCCGGGTCATTTCCAGGCCGATTCCTTTGTGCACGGGATATGAGATCCCACCACGCACCGGGGGGGACTTTGTCGGAGCGTTTTAGCCGCCGTGAATGGAGAGAGAGAGAGAGAGGTCAGGGGAAACCAATTTCCCAGCGGGCCTTCTGATGTTGCCATGGTCGCATCATGCATTCATTATTCGCATTCGTGGCCCACACACCTTACCTCATCGACCCAATTATAGTGCCAACCAATAAAGGTGGCCGAGAAGTGTGGACCGTTGACCTGAGTAGCCAATTATTGCGATAGCCAAAGGCACATGCGACTGCACCTCGGGACTAATCAGGGGTTAAAAGAATACGGTTAATCGCCAAATTCCATCTCAAAACAAAAGCTCAAATTGCTCACTCCTAATTATGAAAGACAATACATGCAGAGCCCACTCAGAGTAAAAAGGAGGCTCGGACTGTTCAGGTTGGGTTAGATTTTATGCCAGCTTCTCTTGACGATAGACATGGGATCGAATCCCGTTGTCAAGGAAGATATTCACTAAAATATCGATCACTTTTACGAGAAGATGCCTTCAAATGTAGCACATACACCATTAGACGGGGGGACGTTTTGGTGTAAATCCATTGGCTCCTATTTCATAGGGTGAAGCAACACTGACACCAGGATTCTGTCCTACCTTTAGATATACATCTTTCTCTAATAACTTTTGTGATGGTGAATAACTGGTGTGATGGCCTCATATTCGTTGCCTTCCAAAATTTAAATACCATCCGTATGAAAAGTCAATAATAAGAGAAAGCTATCATAAGGATAAATTAAAAGAGGAATATTCATAAATGTACATGTGATACAAAAAGTTTTTCTTAAAAATCAATGGAAGTTAGCTCCACTAAAAGATATGGCATTCGAAAAATAAAAGATGCTTTTGCAATTCTAATCCAAAGAATCACCACATGAGACAGTGCCAACTATTGCAATAAACCATCTTGAAAAGCCAATGAATTCTGAATAATTAAAACACATTTTGCATTACTACGCATATGCTTTTATAACTTTCAATTGAATAATAGGTATATTTTAAATCTAAATATGATATGGGAGCTGATTATTGCTAAAAAATGTTGGTTGTTTTTCATTTCTCATCTTTCCTCCTGCAAGATGTCTGTGACACAATTCTCATGCTAGAGGCCGAAGTTGAAAGAAAGTAAATCATTTACACGTGTATTATACAAGAAATTGATTTTTCTAGGTAATTCTGGCAAACAGTTGGATACTAAGGACAGTGAAATAAACATTCAGTAATCTTCAACAAATAATTAATCTTCAACCAAACGATGGAAATGGAAGGGTGAAATAATCGAAAGAAAAGGCAATATCAAAGTCAGGCTTTTTAGGCAACTCTTTAGGTAAGCACTTAAAGGATTAAGATTGCATGAGGGAAGGATAAATAATCAAGCAGTGCTGGTGCAAATTGCTGTTATTTCGACGCTGGAAATTAATAGTTATGACACTAAATTTTCCTTTGATCAGTTATAAAGATAACACCACGATTGACTTTATCCTCAAATATCAATTACATAAATATAAAATCTATCCTCAATTCCTTCCTCTGGTACTGAATATATGATTTCTTCAAGACTAAAGAACTGTATAATATTAGTAAATAAGCGACCATTTATCCTTCATCCAATTTTTCATAAAACACATTCCCTTTATCCCACTCAACACCCGCCATACATGTTCCCACTCCGTTAAATCCGATAGTATTCTTGGCGTCGAGAAGCTGGCGCCTGTACAATATTGGTGAGGCCAAGTGAGCCATTTCGGTTCTCCTAAATGCACTCAACCGAGGCTAGATAAAAGTGCATTCTAGGAGATTTCGCATGCTTCCGGTTAACGACTTCTATGATGGCATCGAATATCCAGGAGAGTTAAGCTCTCATCGATTATAGGTGCGGAATGCCAAAGAAGTCATGAAAAACAGGTATGACATTCCTTACTACGCTATATTAGATGCACAATAGGTAAATTTTGAAACAATGAAAAAGCATACCACTTATGTTTTTCATTATTATCTGAATTTACTCCATTTATTCAGGTATAATATAAGGAAAAGGGCACACAGTTGGCATAATTCTCCTTCCATTTAATTAATGCATTAAATTTTATGGCATATTTTGAGAAATTGGTTTATAATTCAGATAAAACTTAAAATGTTTCGTGTAGTTTCTATGATTCGTAATCAATTACATTACTCTCTTATTGCTGCAACTACTATTATTATTACATAATTTAGGATCTACCGCACCCATCCACGAGTTCCGGCGCAACGGGCCGCACCACTCCAGCAGAGCGACACAAGGTGAAGGAGATATATTATTGACATTGTAATCATGCGCTATGCGTCGTATTTCACATAGATTTCTTCCATGATGAGATCAAAATTTCTTTAAGTAAATATTCCAAACTAACAAATGCAGAATTGTTAAACATAAGATTTCGTCACAGTAATTCTCTCTAATGTGATGGTGAGGTAAATTTAATTCTAACCTTCTCCAGGAAGTATGAGTATTAGCATAAAAAAGAATATAAGAAACCATTGACTATGGCAAATAAGACACTTGGGTTTGATGATTTCATGAAAATTATAGATAAAAATACTATCTCGGGTAAAACATAATGGAAGACGGTTTAAAAACTGAATAAAGATGGTTTAAAAAATGCAAATTAGAATCGATCTCTTCTTTCACTCCTTATGGCAATGAGATTGTGTGGGTTGAATGAGATAACCTCCACAGATTACTCTAAGTCTCCTCTAGGTTCCTTTGCACAATTTATCCAAAGAAAACAACACGCCAAGAATTACAGCTATTAAGTTAATATACGATGAGCTTAGAAAAATATGAATGAGAAAACAAATAGCTGCAAAAAACAAAATATCTATTTAGGAAAAAGGAATGAATAAGTAATAAATAATACAAAGAGTAAAATAAGGAAAAATTTGGAGTCACGTGTCCTTCTCGCTCGCAGGAATAGTAATATATAGATAACTCGCAGGAATAATAAAAACATCCACAGAAAAGGACTCAATGCAAGAGAGACAACACCAGTACGTTTTGAAACTATAGCATCTTGCGAAGCTGTTTTGCAAACTATTTTATGAAGAATATTCCATGCTTTGTATTTGATTCTAACATTTGCTAAAGGGATGTTCAGCAGCATTCCCGAATTTTGGCGTGAAAAGAATATGAGTTGAATAAAAGGATCCGAAAACTTGATGCAAAAGGGGAAATCAATGACCCAATGAGGCAAAAGTAATATTCAAGATATCTTCCGCATTCCGGTCAAACTACGTAGAAAAAATTATTCTAGTCGAGCCAAAGGGGGCATACGGATGTTCGAATTTGGAAAAGAGCCAGCAATTCTGAAAGACGTTCCCTACTTCCGTTCAGCAGTCATGGTTCTACGAATGGATCAATTACTTAGGAGAGGAAAGGACTTCTTCACTTCGACATATAGGCGCTTTTGAAAATCATTGATTTTCATCGTTTCCACGAATTTTTCATTCCGAATAAATTCAATCTCTCCAAGTTATCAAACCATTCAAATATGTGAGCTAAAATAAAAAATGCACCATTTCAACGAATTATATGAAGATTTAACGTAAAAAATACCGAAATACAAGCATCTACGATGAATTCGTCGGTGCGCCAAGCAGGTTGCTACGAAGGTTGAATATCCTATTATTCATGTACAATATTCCAACGGAGCAAATATAATTGCTTTCGATCTTCGCTTTACTAAGCATAAAATTCAAATGATGGCAAATAAATACTTCTCAACTTATGCCAAATTATATAAGTATTATTCAATCATTGTGACTTAAATTCGAGTACATAATTATATAATGTATAATATCATTTTTTATATCCTCGATTGAATCACAGAATGGCTTGCGTTCAGTAGTATTAGTTAGAGACTTTTAAAGAAGTAACAATTGAACCTCTGGTCTCATATACCAATAATGATGGGTTGAATGCGTAAAATAATGCCAATTCCGCACATTAAAATCCAAATAATATTTAAAATTAAACCAACTTCTGCAAATAAAGAGCGCACTTGTAGAAAATAAGTTTTTACGCTTAGAAAGTGAGATTTTTGTACCTGTTATCTAAGAGAGCTCGTTGGGAAGATTATATGAATTACATGCAGTCATACTTGGCCAAGAGATAACCAAATGAAAAATTCTGCAATAGGAACCGTTCCCTCACTAATAATCAGTCTAAAAGAGGTCAGTTACTGAGTTTTTACCGATAACTTTTTGACGGCCACAATTATGAGTGAACCATACACAATATTTTTAGTGATGTTTTTTTGAGTTGCACTACACTACAGAATAAGCCTTAAAACATTTTTACAGTACCTGTTCCGATCCCTAAAACGAATAAAGGAGACTTCTGCTTTAAATGATGCTCGACCATTTGAAAGTAATGGTGTGATTAGCTGAGATCGTCATCGTTGAATTTCAAGTTCGTTACGTATGAATGCCACCGCACGGGTGCTCTCGAAAATTTATAAACTCAACATTTAACACTCACTACCAAGCATACATACATATTTTTATGGATTATTTAATTAAATAATTAAAGAGAAAAATGAGCCAAAATATCAACATTTTTCGGAATTTTTATCGTTTGAACCTTAAAATAGACCACAGAAACATGATAAAATTTCCATAGAGCGTTATGCGACGAAAATACGGTAGCCAAATACACGGTATTCTACATACCGCCGTAGTGCTTAGCTCCACAATAATTAACTGCTCACTGATAGTTCTTGACAGCATATTTATCTATTTTAGCATAATCTCATTTTTCATGGGCTACTAATTTACCAGCTACACTTCCCAAATTGGGAAGGCTTGGCACGGGCCCAAGTAAATGCATTTGAAATTCTCTGCCCTAAAGTAGAACGGGCCTCAACTCGGCCAATAAATAAACTCAGATGTTGAGTCATTCCGATACTTGCAACCTGAAAAGTTGCATATTATTACGTCACTTAATATAATTTTCACAGACAATAATATGCACACCGCTTGGGTCGCCAAAGTCGATCTGCATAAAAGGATGACACTCGAGCACATATTCATACCCTTTGAAAATTTTCCGGTATTCCTATGAACTAAAAAACATACAAACTCCATTACTTGCTTCAAAAACTGCTACCGTTTTTGTTCCGCTAAACGGTCTAACTTTTCCAATTTCCCGCCACAGCCGAGAAAAGAGAGGAGGGAAGGGTTGCATCAAAAGGGCTCTGCAGGCACATATATTCACGAGACTTCCATTAGCATACCCCGGATCGCAAAGGGAGGAACGAACCGGTGGCTTCCGGGGAGTATTTGGGGGGTGGGATAACGGCTTGCCGGTGATTTGGTGGGGACCCTGCTCACCCTCACTCTCCAGCAGCGACGGAGGAGGCGGTGCATGTGGAATTCCCCGCCATGTCTCGAAAGGCTTAGATGTCTCACGAAGTGGTAGAAATTCAGATGGGGCTTCCGCACTCCTAAAAAGAAAGTCTCCGACTGGATTGGATCCATTATAAAGAGCAAATCCTGGTCCGGCGGTAGAATTCAAAGGGAGTGTATTTTCTGGGTCGACGTAATTGGTCAGCGGTTCTGTTCGAGCAATTGAGCGTCGAGGATTTCTGAGGACACGGGAAAGATGCTCAGAAAAACGGGAATTAATGTGTTGAGGCAAGGCCAAAAACATGACTTAATGAGCCTCTTCATCTTCAATTTCTGCATTCATACAGTGCGAGATGGGAGAAACATCATTCACTTACGATATCAATCCTGAACGAACACTAACAGAGGACTTCATACAATGTTAGCAGGGCTAATGATAATTTCCTCCGCTGGACAGAACTGAAAAAGGTTCGGAGTCAGCATCTCCGTATAACAGCATTTATAACAAATAAATGTTAACATTTACTGGGAAATTATTTTTCCATAAAAATATAATTATCAAAAATAGTTACATTACAGCAGCCATTGTATAGCGACACCAAAATATCTAGATGTAATTACAATTTACTCTCTTACTGAAACGTAGGACTTTTTCTTCTCTGGTTACAATCCTAGGATTGGTTTGCAACAGTCTTCTACTTGATCCGATCTTGGGCCAATCTTTTCACTTCTCTGTACGATTGGCAACCTGGTTCCTTCATCAACTGTCCCATGTAGTCCAATCTAGGTCTGCCCCTCTGGTTATTTCCCTCTATTGTACCTTCTAGTATGGTCTTAACCAAGCTATCGTGTCGGAGAATATGGCCAATCCAGGTGTTCCTTCTCTTATTTAGCATTTTGAGTAGATAGTGTCTACTAGACACCGTATTTCCCCTATCCTTTAAAACACATCCTCGTTCGTGACTCATGCCACCCAGGGTATTTTCAGCATTTTCCTATAGCACCACACTTCAAATGCCTCCATTTTTTCCTCCTCTCTCTTTCCAATTTTCCAGGTCTCACTATCATAGACTCACTACCATAGTCACTAACGTAGGACTATTACAATATAAACGGTCCACTATTAAATAGCCATCTGCTTGCCATCCCTTAGTTTAAAGATAATTGAATTTACACACCTAATTCGTCACCAAACTTATCACATTTTTAAGAAATAAAATAATAAGTCATGTATATAACTTTAAATGTATACATAACTAAATATTAACTCTTTTCTCAATACTTAATAAAAAATGGTACACTGAAATGTCAGGTTCAGCTTTCCTTTGTCAATCAATAATCAGTCTCTTTCATAAAATTCTCCTATGTTTCTAGAAAATTCATAATAAACCCAGAATTTGGCACATATACAATGAGCTCAAGGACTCTAAAACCTGATGAAGGGTGTGCTTAAAAAAGAGAGCAAATATAACGGCATGCGAGAATGAATTGACGGTTCACTTCCTTGACACGAAGGAATAGAAGAGCTGTGTAGAGTTATTCACTAACTCAGGTATCCAGGAGGTTTACTCCCAGTACGGACCAAACCATACGGAACTTCCATATTTTAACTTACTCGAATTAAAAACTGTGCAATTCATCCAAAACCTATGCAATTCGAAGAATCATTCCCATCAACGTAAATGAAGACATAAAAGAGCATTTTAATTCTCCGGCTTTTAATGATTCCTAATACGTCGATTGGACAACCAATTAACTGAAAAGAATGATTGCTGCGACTAATAAAGTAGCTTTTCACTCGAATTCTTCCAATCAACTAACCACCGTGTTGTGCATACACTTCACTGAACTTATCACGATTCCCATTAAGAACATCATTTCATTAATTAGTATTCTCCACCCTTTGAGGTAAAATTCGGTCGATCTCTCTTTCAATAATTACAAAGGGAATCAGTCTCTTTCAAATATAATGACCTGAATCAGCAAGAAGTTGAAATTATGGAATGATATAAGCCATCCTCGTTCTTGTAAAAGTTCAAGGATGCCGCTACTAAAACTCGTTGTACTGTGCTCGCTTTGAAGTTGAGGAAGAAACCTCAGCGTCAAAGGTCAAATACTTTCAAAAGTAGGCAATAGATATATTTCATTCCTTTAAAAGTACAAATGTTTCGAGACTCTTACCTCAACTGATCTTTGAACACAATTAATTACCTAAATGCATAAATATAAAGACGTAAATTGGTGAGAGCAGAGGTAAAATCCGTCTCAATGCGAAAGGACTAAAAGGGTATTGCGCAGCCACGTTTACACATTTTATACATCATCTTCACTCCCACATCTACTCAGGCATCCTACTTATCATTTTCCCTGGCTTTCAAAGAGCTTAATCTTTATCTCACAAATTACCAAGTGATATATAACCCTCTTGTTTCACTGTTGACTTAGATTTAACGTTATTCATCCGTCTCCGACCTAATATACCAGTACTGAAAACAAAGTATAATATAAGACGTTTTCAATGAAAGTCAAATGGGTACGACAAATTTCCTTATCGTATTATTCCAAATCAGTTATCTCACTAAGCGATTAACTTAATGATATTTTGATTTAATGATTTACTGCTGCTACCAGCGCAACCATATGAGTTCGAAATAGAAACGTCATGCTTCATGAAAGGAGTTGAAAGCAACTAAAATTTTCGTGAAAGAAATACACGTCCCCGTGAGTGCATTACGCACCCCGGGATCATCATAAAAAGTTCCATTTCTGGCTTTTTAAAGAAAGGCAGCCAATCGACCTCCCACTCAGCAAATGTTTCACCACAATATCAAACCCATTTTAAACGCAAATCCCTCTCAGAATGACCATGGATCCCAAGCCCTTGTCGATATTCCTAAAAGCACTCTCAAATCCCAAGCTATGGCGGCTGTTTGTTTTTCGAAGAGCAATCTCCCCGTTGCATAAGGCATCCAATATTGTCCGCAGGAAATGACCGCTACCAACATGCTTTTTGAAAAAAATAATTTAAATACTATTCTCTTCGAGAGATCCTCATTCAATGGGCATTCGGTGGCCTGCAGAGAGTGCATTAGTGTAGGAGGAGTATAACACAGAATGTATACCCACACAAAGTACCTATTTTATGGCACTTATTCTATGAAAGAAACTCAAAATATCACTTAAAGGAAATTACTCGGGATCGCACTTATGATTCGCTATGTAATTACTCTACTACCCTACTCCTTTTACTAGTTGCTCCCACTACTAATTGTTACCTCTACTACTCCTACTAATCGATTTGTTAAAATTGGGTATGTGCCTTCATATACCCAATTTTTATTTACTGCTGCTCCCAGCGCGACCATATGAGTTCGAAAGAGAACCTTCACACTTTATGAAAGGAGTAGAAAGTAACTGAAATTTTCGTGAAAGAAAAACACGGTCCCGTGTGTGCATTGCGCATCTCGAGAACGAAGAACGTAAAGTAAAGCAAAGGTACATACCCAATTTTAACAAATCGAGTTCACAGAGAAACTTTATTAACGTTTCAAGCTCATTCCAAAACTTAGTCAAAATGGTGATATCTACTTAATTAATGATCGCAACTGAGAACTGTCGGCTAAATTACAGACCATATTGTTGCGAAACGTTGAAAACTACTCGTCACTCCTCATTCCATCGCCCCTCATGCGCTCTCTCTCGAAGGTGGCAGGAGTTGTTATCATGAGTCATCATGTGCACATTTTAAAATCTTTCCAAGTAAGTGGAAAAATAATTCTTGGACCACATTTCACTTCACTGATAAAAATTCGTTTATAAGGTGGAAATAACCATTACTATACAAATATGAAAGATTCTAGAATCATATCATAAAATATTTGTCTTAATTAAAGTACTGTAATGATTTTGGTTTATGGCGCAGTATACAAAATTCAAGCAAATATCACATTAAAATATGTATTTTATACTCGGCGTCATTCGTTTATATATGTTGGCAACCATAATGATGCAACTTAAAACATTATTTCACGTCTTTGGGTAACACACCTATTTATAAAATGCAATTACTTCGATATAAATATCATAAGCCATAAGGCTTTGTATTAAAATGGCATAACATTGGCAAGAAACCAATCCGGTTGCTTAAATTTTTTCACGTTCATCTCTACATGTTACTAATAAGTACATGAAGGTTAAGTGTCATGGATACCTGCGCATATACGAACATCGCTCCGTTTTATCCGCTCGTCTTTTGGACTGTCGAACGAAAGTAATGACTTTTTTTCCATTATCTGGGGTACTTGAAGATATTAACATCTCCCACCTGATATTCGCACAACTTGTAAAAACTGAAAATGTCCCTACGCGTCTTCAATATCCTGTCTTCAGTTTGACTGCTGGGTAGAAAAGAGACAGCTTGTTTCATTGGCGCCATTAATGGTTAGAGTGTCAGTATGTGGGTAGACACAAGAGTAAATCATTAGTTTTGTAGTGAAGAAAAATTGGATGCCTTTACCTACCTCATTTTAACCAATCGAGTTCATAGGGAAACTTATTTAAGTTTTCAAGCTCATTCAAATATTTGGTCAAAATGATATTATCTACTTAATTAATGAGCACAATTGAGTTTTGCCGGCAAAATGACTGATTTTTTTTTTAAGACTCTGACCATAAAATATAGACAAAATCAAGCCAGATTGATAACTTCATAATAAAAGATAGGAAATACATATTTAAAAAACAAAATTCTTAGTGAAATTCCCACATACGTAGGGACATAACATTGACATTACTTCTAACAACTTATCGTGTAAAGGTACATAAAATGGATTTCGGCACAATCTCACACACAAGATTATGCCTTACACATTATGCAGAAGGCAGCAAAAATTTGCCGCCTTTGAATTCATCGAAACCGCGTGACGTAATGTCATTTTAATGCAGCATAAGGCTCCGATAAAGAGACACACAAGACATTCAGTCAAGTTTTTTTACGGCAATGTGACATCAACTTTTTACGACCCTCATTTACCCTTTCCCCGATCACTATTGCGGTTTCAGAAGGCAGTAGTAGGCACTCACGGCCGTCTGAAGTGGGTAATAATCTGATCGAAGACGTTGGGAGATTCCGCGCACACATACATCGAGTGCAGAGCCAGTCCTGCCGAAGTGGTACATTTTTGCTGTCGACGCTCGCACCGAAATGCCTGTCTAGTCTGGATTAAGGGCTTTAGGGAAGGGAGGGGTCTCGGGTGGAATGGATTAAGGGGTAGAAAAAAATAGAGGGAGTTTGGAGTGAGGCAAGGAATGGCGTCTGGGAGAAAAAAACCCATCTCCGTGACGAAACTTTACCCGAACACGAAGGAACACCGATTCCCGAAATAAACCAATCCTTGGCGGGTGGGGAAAGGATGGAGTCAGACTCGCAATTCTACGGAGGGGAAGAAGTGTGGAAAGGTAAGGGAGGAGAAGAGGGCCTTAAATCTCCTTTCGACGACGTCGGTCTGCTTAATCTCTTGGATTCTTTTTCTACTTTCTAACATTCTCTCCACCTCCTGCATTCTCGTTCAATCTTTCTCTTTTTCCTTCAGTTCGTCTTAAGCCGTTGAGACATCGGCCATTACCCTCGATTTTTTGTTTCTTTTACAGCGTTCTCTCCAAATTCTTCCAGTACATTTAATTCACTCTTTTTATTGTAGAGATTTTTGTCGCTGTTTGGACGATACAGCCTGTTAGGCCGGGTCAGTGTCATAGTGAGTATTGAAAACAGCTTGAAAATTTCAATTTCAAATGTTTTAAATGAAATAAAACTCGGTTCAACTCTGTGGAGTTCTATGTTCATTGGTCAAAATAGCTTTTACACTCCACTCATCAGTTCGCAGGTCAATTTATTGCACAATCCGGATTTGAATGACTGGGATCATCATCGGGTGCTCATTGACAAATAAAAAAGGTATTTCGAAGGTTTATACAGTAAAGGAAGGTGAATGAAGGGGGGTATTGGATGGGAGAGTGGTGGGAAGGATAGCCATCTCGGCCTATTACAGGAGATAATAATAATTAATTAAATAATAATTTTAAGTGCAATTTACTACTTGATTGTTCTTCAATGCAAGGAACAAAATCTCAAAAATACAGGCTCATATGAAAACGACAAAACAGAGTTTTTGATATACAAAAGTAACGCACTCATGTTTTAGAACGGAAGGTGAACGGAAGTTCACCCGGCACTTCTATATCACCGAGAGACTAGAACTGTTACATCTCTCCGAAGAAATTAGTACGTAATTAATACAATCTAACCTCCACTTCTACCCAAATGAAGATATACCATATATAGTGAACGGAGTTTAAAGAAGTGAACCTTATATACATCATAGACTGGAGAATCATCTCCATCTCTCTCTATTCCAACAATTGGCCATTTATAAGAATCCAAATAATTATTGTCAATCATCCTCAATTTATAGATCTATTAGTTGGAGTGTGGAACCCATTTTTCGTGTGCAACCAATTGGCGTTAGTCACGTCAAATCTTAACGGGAGGAAGTGCAAAAGTGGCAAATGTATACCTAGTAAAAAAATTAATACTTTACGTTCATTGTGAAAAAAACGCCAACTTATGATCCCCTTTTAATTATTCCATAGACCTGGAGTAAGGTAAAATAACCTTAATCGGTTTTCAATTAATGTAATTAATGGACACTAGTTAATGCTCAACTGGGGTAAAATTGCATTGCATTAGAGGCGTTATAGCTGAGGACTTACTAATAAAAAATGATACAAACAAGCGTAAATATTTTCTTAAATAAAATTTCGATATTCAAAGTACAGTGGAACGTGGATAATTCGAACTTCTTTAATTCGGAATCTTCTTTAATTCGAACTTTTTCTCTGGTCCCTAGACATTTGTATATAGACAATGCAAAATAATCGTGGTTAATTCGAAATTTATCTAGGATATTTCGAACTTTTTCTAACGTGATACAGGCACCATCGAACAACGTTGAGTGAGGAATTCATCACCTGCGACTGAAAACAAACATCTAGCTTGCTTCAAACTAACGACAAAAAATAAATAAAACACTGTGCACACTGTAGCCGATGTTATTAGGTTGGCCAGCAGGATCCCGACCGTTTCCTTTCTCCACATTGTTTGTTTATCAAAACACTGACTTCCCGGAATCAGGTTGTGCAGCGTTGGGATGCGGCCAGTGTCCGATGTCCGTACATTACTACAATAATTCTGTGTGTAATTTTCAAGATGGCGTAATCAGTCCATATATTGTAGAACTTGTGTTTTTCAATTAATTCTGTTGCAGTGTGGTTTAAATAAGTCCACATTGTGAAGAATTAAGGTTTTACTTCATTAAAGTTTTTTTTAAATTTATAACTGGTATTTTTTATATCCTTTGTGGAAAACCTTTGTAATTCGAATTTGTGGATAATTCGAACTTTGTCACTGGTCCCTTAGGGTTCGAATTATCCAAGTTCCACTGTATTTGAAATTGGGTTTTTAAGAGTTAAAATTTCAATATTTGAGGATAAAATATTCGCTCTTATTGTGCCATTGTAATGTCGCGTAAGAGCTACGTGGAAGTGAGTGGAACGCATTTACGTGAGCCCAAATTTCAATGAAATCCAGAATATATTTGTACATATAAATCATGTTGAAGGCTGGAAATAAAACCAGTCGATTACGACAGAATTTTTAATAATAGAATCATTATAGTATTAGGTGATTTCGAAGAAGTCATGATATTATCACTGATGGTCAATATTTAGATACATCAGTAAAATTACTTACATAAAGGTAAAAATGAACCAAAAGAGCACAACCGTGCAACGTACGATGCCAAAGTGCAATATTCCTGACGCTATTTCCTCAATGCTCTACCCTATAAATATCAGTTAATACTTTGGTACGGTTCACATCAACACCTTCCTTATATTGGTAGGACTCTTATTTAATTCACCATGATACATTAATGAAATATCCGAGGGAAGTACAGCCATCTTGACGATATTTGCGATAACAAAGCAATACCCGTTGCGTCCTACTAGATATATCTCATTACTCCGCATCATATCTCCAAGATTATCACTAATTAAATGTTCTCTCTTCACCCGTCTCTCCTCCCAAATAAATTCACTTCCCACTGGTATCGATCCCTTTCCTCTATCGTCACAAAACTTCACCAAATTGGTTTCAACATATTTTTCCTTAAATAAACCACGAACCAAGACAGTAACAAACTTAAACGCCATCACCAGACCGTCTGAGTTAAGTTGCTTTGTTGCTTATATGTGTATGTCATTTTGTGCTTGTGGCAAGTACATACACTTCAAATAGGTAATATTTCTGAATGTGGACTATTTCTTTAAATAAATAAATAACGTTTTTCTGGGATTGGCCCTCGTTTTCGCATAACATTACCCAGCCTACTCTTTCAGATAAACTTCCTCTCACCTACCTTCTCGCTCAATACAATCTCCATGAACCTCAACTTTGCTCCTTCCAAGTCTCGACATTCAATTTTCTTCCGATCCCAATGCGTCTCACTCAAGCACTCTCCTAACGTTCGTCGATCGTCTTTTTCGTGTTTATCACCCTAGCCGAGCGTCGCTTTGTCGCTGCATTATCAGCCGGGGGAATATTGAGCGCAGACTGCAGCTTCACGTTCAGGACATCCCACCTGGGACCGCGGAAACATCTCGAATAACAGAAGCAACGGCATCACCAACGATAGCAACAGCAAGGAGTTCGCGAGGCTACGATTAGGTGTACTGATAGAGCAGGAAAGAAAACAAACTCCTCAAGAGGTATTTCGTGCCTTTGCTTGAGATTCACACACCAGAAAATGTATTAACACAGCACTGCATCTTCAAGTCACGCGGGAGATTATTGCATTTACTTTCACAGGAAGAAATATTTTACTCTCACAATTTATAGCTATATCAGCCTAGCTTTCATGCTTTCCACTTCATTACTTTCATGATCATACCATTATAATTTTAACACTCCCTTTGCTTATTAAATTAAATTCAACAACTTGCAAATTTTCCTCAAAGATATATGCATGCAAAATTTAGGGCATACATAAACAAGGACTCATTAACCAATAATTACACAGTTTCACAATTTTTCACTTTTTAAATACAATTTCACAGTTTGACCCAACTATTCAATAATCTAACATCAGGGAAGCTTATACATACGAACTTATAAGATTTGGCAAGTAGAGGAGTTGAAATAGAAAGAGTATCAATATGATAAGCATATCTTTGGAGGACGTTAGTACAAAAAACAGATTCTTTTATGAGTGTTTGTAGGGAATTATCTGCAGTTTTCATGGGGATCTCAAGAAAAGTTACTGATCAAAACTCTAGTGGGGAAAATTTCATTGATAATAATATAGCGGTATCATAATGTATGTTTATCATAACACTAAGGCAAATCATGAACGCCACTTGACCAGAAGACCAGCTTCGACTTCCAAGGTGGCAGACAGCCGCTCTGGAAGTCCAAAGTTTGCTTTCGTATTCAGCTTCAAATATGAATCAAACCTCAGGCATTACATTGCCATGAGGCTGAGGTATTCGAGCATCAGAAACACAATCATCTCAAAACAACGTATCCTAAATTACTGCCGACCCAGAAAACTGTTTTTTGGCATATGGAAGACTGATGACGAAGAGTAATAGCTTTTTTGTATTTGATTGCCTTTATTGCATATATAAACCCTTGGTCCTTCTAAGCCACATGGTTTGCCAGAATGTTCCATTATATTTATACACAGTAGCTTTGAAGTAGAATTTTATATTTCAGGTAATATAATTTTAATTGAATGACAAAAAATCAATATAATGGCATTGGAAAAGTTACCAAAACTGTGATGTTTTCAATCTGATGTGTGTATATGTTCATGTACTTTGTCGTGATCATAGAATCTGTGATGACTCACTGTGATGCTTTAAAATGCTCTTTATCCTTCTTATAATAAAAATTAAGTTTTGAAGGCTTTTCCGCATCTTTTTCCTCTAATTATCCCTTCATTCGACCTTTTCGTCGTCAGCGCGCGGACGCTTCTCGGCCACTCGGTTTCGCTCGGAGGAGTAGTAAGTGAGGTGAAGCCTTCATTGGAGCTAACTTAGGACTAAAAGCCGGCTCGGTATATTTTGCAATGGAAAATACTTAATTGAAAAATTCGGTGGGGTAAGAAGAAGGTAAGGGGGTGTGTTGAAAGAGACTCGTCGGCCCTACAACTATAACGGGCGATGTCTTAGTGAACATCACAGAAACGGCCGTGATGGTGACATTGCAAGGGTTGGGAAATATTTGTGGAGGATCATCAGGTGAATCTTCCGGTGGGATTAGCGGTGCCAAAGCAAGGTGCGCAAAGGAAATCAAACCGCGGAGCGTGAATCATCTCCCAAGCTCCACACCGATAGATTTGCCTATCCAGGAAATTCAAGGGATCGGAGATGGAGCTCGAGTGTCCTTAATGTCATTACCGCTAGCTCGAAAGATATACAACAGAGAGTAGAGATACTTTTGCTTACTAAGTTCTTTATTATAAATCTTATCAAATGTGTGAGAGAAGGGTTATACAATAAATAATACAAGTTCTTTGGTAACCTTGTGGTATTCTATATTTTTTCTTTTAGAGGATTTAATGGTTACATTTACAAAACCACAACTTAAAAACACACACGACCCGGGTTTCAACGCTTAAGCGTCATCTTCAGGTTCATTCACCTGAAGATGACGCTTAAGCGTTGAAACCCGGGTCGTGTGTGTTTTTAGGTTGTGGTTTTATAAAGGTAACCATTAAATCCTCTGAAAGGGTTATACAAGCCAAAAAAGTCTTTCAACTTGAGAGATATGTTTGCTAATCCCGGTAGAGCCACATGATTTCATTAATGGCGAAGCACCACACGCAAGTGGAATGGGTCTTGTACTCCTTTACTAATGTACGCAAATACTAATAATTTTCGTCGAGCATTTCGATATGAATAATCTTTAGGTAAAGGGACTGCGAGGGTATGTAGAGCTGCAAGCAGCGGTAGAAAATGTTAGCTTCCTCAATAGGACTGCGGCTCTTTGCTAACCAGTTCCCCGGCTAGACATTTTGAGGAAGTTATTCAGCTCCATTGATTATCTGATTAATTTTCCTAAGTTTTGATTAGGATAGAGAAAACGTTTAGGAATTGTTTTTCAGAATGTTACAAAAAAGTCGTTTTTGTGAGTAACTATTGCAGTTTGACCGCAACTAACTTGTGCTCTTTGCAGGTAGGAGTAAATAAATTAGGTACAGTAAAGTAACACCTTTCCATGGCTCAAAATATATCCAGGTTGATTAACGTTTAGAAGACTGTTAAATCCCCAGAATAACTTGCTATCCTAAAAGCAAAATTATTGAATAATCGAAACAAAAGTTATTTTATAATTTAAGCTTTGCAACAGTAATTATACACTGAAATACTAATTTTTCAAAACTTACAACAGGAAGAGGATCACACCAAGCAACCATCTGGCCCAAAGACACTTACCTGTAAAAAGAAAGGATCTATTAGATCTGTTGAATATTTACTTCATAAAATAAAGCGTAACAAAATTAAAAATAAGTATTGATTGTAATTTATACCCATTCTAAGCGAAATTGAAAGCGCTTGATTATTATTTATCATGAATCCTAAAGATTTAAGTTAGATATTTAGTGATGCACTTAGAGTATTTCGTAAGAAAGTGTACACCATTTGTCCGTAATGTCGAAGAAAAATAGAAGCAACATGTTTAACGAGAGTTCTCACTTCAGCATGGAAGGTTTTATTTTACTCACAATAAACAAACAAAAACTCAAAATGAAGACATACGCGAATAATCAAAATAATTTTAGTATCGACGGCTTCAGAACGCCGATCAAAAGATAACAATTTTTAAAAAGTGTGAAATATCTGATTCAATTTGAAGAATGCTAGTGTATCACCGTTTTCTGCTTCATTATAAAGAAAAATATACATCTCATTTTAGGCTAGAGATATGAAACTTTAACGTGAAAAAGAGGTACTAATTCATCAACGCGTAACTCAAGAAATTGAAATACCGCGAGCGATACTGCGAGCTCAACGAAGTTTTTTTATCAACGACGTGAACCAAACTATCATGATGTAATCGAAGCCACTTTAGATAAATACTTTTACGAGTAGTATTTAATCCTCTGAGTATTTAAGCACCCTTTTGAGTATTATTACAGCTTATCATCCAGGCCTGGAATTATATACGCATCTTGTAGACTACCATACGAAAGCAAAACTAGTAGATGATTAACCTGTCTTTGAATTACTGCAAAACCAGACACAACATATGCATTACAGAGACTTGCACCGCAGCATTAAAGGTCAATTCTAAACTTCATAATTCCTTGCTTGCGACGCTCCCTGATAACGGTAATTTGCCATAACAACAATAGCCACCGACGCTATACGCAATCTTGACTACAATGTCATTATCAATAACGTCAAATAAAGCCCGAGGAAGGACTCGGATCGGGCTACATTTTGCATGGATAATTATTACCCTCTATGGTAGTTCTAGGAATTCAAATAGAATTTGTATCAAAATAGTGTAGCAGTTAAAATAGAATAGCATCAAAATACTGAGTTGCATGAATTTCATAAGTGAAAATATTAAAAAAATAAAAAAATACCGTGAAATAACGGAACATATGACTATCTTTGGAAGTATGGTGGTTAAAGGTAAAACAATTAATTTATAAATAATTGCAAAATATTAAAATCACCACAAAATCACTAAAAGCTGAAAAAGAGGTACAGTCATGCCAGAATAAACGCAACCGAATGGTATCTGATAACTACCGTGGCATTACACTGCTGGATATAAGGCTAAAGATGATAGCAAAATGATAACCCCAAGAATAAATAAAATAATAATTCTCACATATGAACAAAATGGCTTTCGTAGAGGGAGATCATGCACTGACGCTATCAATACAATACAACAGTTAGTTGCTAAGGCTATAGAATTTAATAAGCCAGCGCGTCAATGCTTAAAAGACTTATAAAAAGTGGTCGAGCAAGTATCTATTTTCAATTACCTCGGAATACATTTTAAAAGTCATATCATGGTTCAATATCAGGTAAAATATCAAGAATTTAAAGATACTAAAAATTGGGTGCGATGAATGGTACTATATGGAAAAATAAATTGTTAAACAAGATAATGAAGAGAAGAGTACATAAAAATTTTATGACACCAATACTCACATGCGGCTGTGACACAGATAGGTAACGAGCAAAATAGTACAAATGCTAGAAACAGAGGAGATGAGAATATTGAAGAATATATGTGGAAAGCCAAAAAATTAAGCGATAGAGTTCGCGGTGAAACTTTAGAGGACAACTACAGACAACCGATAAACAAGCGCATGCAAACAGAACGACGGGAATGGAACAATCACATCACAAGAATGGCTATAAATATGTGTAGAATAGAAAGAATTGTCAGAGACAAGGTATCGGTAGGAAAGAGATCACGAGAACGACCTCGAAAAGAGGAGAGAATCATTCTAACAATTTGGAATAAACAAGAAGCAGCCAAAATACAGAGCAAGAAGAAGAAGAAGAAATAAATACCTCTCATTTCCACAATTGTTTTTATTACCATTTATTTAACGCCTACTGTTTCCCCGATTGATTATGTAATGTTACCGAGAGAAGCAGAAGTCAACATCGCTATAAATTAAAATTGGTGTTGAATGGGAAAAAATTATAGATTCACAAAGTGAGTAATACAGCAGCTTTACACAAAGCAAGACTGATTTGTTCATATCTTCTTCTTCAACCCATTTTTTGTCAGATAGAGCACCGAGGAAAGTAGAAGTAGTAAAAGGTCCACATGGGAAACGAAGTTTCCAGTTCGCAATGTTAACTGCCTTGCAATCCCGTAGAAAATAGAAATGGAAAAGTGCGCGCAACAAAATTGAAATGTCGGTCAAAAGATTCTACTTTCTCCTCAAAGAGTCCCAATGCTTTACGACCTCTTCCGCACTTTAAATTCTTCCCCAACTCCTTTCCACACGCGTGCTTAAAATTCAAAAATGCAAATCTTTCTCTCTCATAAATTCGTTAATTTTGCTCCAAACCGTTTTGATCGTAACAGGAGAAGGGAGTCACCACCTTCTGATGAGTCACCGCGCTTCCAAACAAAAAAGGAAACACAATTTACCAGCATTATAAGTATCTCTGTGAGCGGCCAACCGATCCGGCGAACCGTGATGGCCAATTATTTATTCCACGGCCCCCCTTTCGACGAGGCGGAATGGTGTTTCACATACGAAGGCCGCTTGCTTCTCTCCAGTGCCGGCAGGGGGTCATCCTTACGGGGTTGGCGCATCCGAAGCCAAAACCTTCGCCCGCTCCCCCACCCCTGCTCTTTCCCCGTCCAAGTCCCAAGGCCCTTTCCCCTCACATGTCACACCGTTCCTCGGACGATAAATTGGGTCCGTTACGCTTCGCGGTGCCAGTCTACAAATTAAGCGCTCTTTTCATCGCCCGCAATGCACGCTAAATTGCGCATGGAAAATATACTTCTCGTGATAAAAGGCCGCCGAAAAACGAAAAGACGGAAAGGCAATAAAAATATTAAAGGAGAAAGATATGGATGTTTCATTAGGACATAATGAACGATAAGGGATACCGAGTTCCACTGGAATAATTTAAAAGGGAATGAACGCCTCATTCCAGCAAAAGAGTATGGCAGCTGACCTTCAGGAATGTTAATTAGGTACTTAAAATGTTTTATTCCCCGTTCAGCACAACTGAGCGTACACTATGCGACAGAAAAAGGTCAAATGGGATTCTAAAATCTCCAGATACTCCGGGAATGAGTGACAAAAAACAAATTTTAAACCCAACCCAATTTGGACAAAAATGCTACTTACAGTTTTCCGCGAGAAAGTTGTCTTTATAAAATCAATAAATTCTATTTTTCCTAAATTTTTCCCGTTCTAGCGTTTAACATTGTCAAATTTTTAGTAAATTTGCGAGAAAAATATCGCGAGGATGTATTGTTTTGGTGTGAAAAGCAGATCGACGACACATTTTCCCTGAAGTGATCCGTTAGGGATAAAATGACATTAAAATCGATTTACGGTGACATCACATTGACTAAATATCTTCTCAGCTTTGAACCAGTCAGGTGCAAATATAAAAATAATAAAACAATAATTTTTTGCATAAAACATATCATAATCAAATTAAAAATATCCTAAGGGCTCTTTTGGCTCGAGATTTTAAAACGCTAGAGTTATCTTAATGAATGTCTTTTCAATTGTACGAGTGAAATCAGTGATGAAGCTAAATAATTTAATGAACATTTTTTATGCATGAAAATATATTTCATTAAAATTATCAATATTCTACGGGAGTGTATAAAGTACAATGGGTATTTTAATTCACTGAACCCTTATATAGGGAAAACAGAATTCATTTTAGGTGACATTTGAAAGCAATCCCTAATACGATAAATTCCCGGTAAAATGTAACTATGCCAATCTAACACTATAATAACGCCTGTTACAGGGACATAACAATGCCGAATTTATGCTCATGTCCGACGCAAAAGCTGGATGACAATATATTGAATTTTGTATCATAATGATGAAAAACACTTTGAACTTATATACACCATTTATATTTGTACTTAACAAGGTATAATTTCTCCACCCCTTCACACTCTTTTTCCATAAAATTTCTTTGATTAATAATAACTTTCCCGCATCCACAGCCCATGATCAATGTTCCCCAGCTATTTTCAATCATTCCCAGAGCTGGGTAATTTTTCACCCCCTCCCCCCGCGTTGCTAACACATCGGTGAACGAATATTAAGGAGACTATTTGTGCCTGACGATGCCATAAAACGGTGAAACAAGTCTTTTAGATAAAAATAGGGTAGAAAAGTACAATATATCTCTTTTATTTTATTTACTTTATTTATTTATTTTATTTGCTAAAATATGGTAGCAATGGCTTGCGTGCGAGAAATTATATGCGAAATCAAAATTTCAGATATTTTCACGAATTTATCTCCATAAGTTCATGCGCTAGATAAATATTCAAATTATTAATCGTTAAGCTCCGGTTTTTAAATCAGTAGAGGCTTAGAATTCACTCATAAAATAAGGCCCTCAAGCAACGATAGAACGCTGAATCGAAATTATACACATCTATTAAAGACCCCCTAAGGACTTGGATCAGCAAGGCATTTTCGAGCGAATCAATTCATTAATAAGTGACTTCAAAACTCTTTTTTTGGTGAGTTTAACCGGAGATGAATGGCAGTGTGCGTGAATTCCATAGAACATATTATCGTACTCAAAAGTCAGTTACACAATTCTGGCCTTAGGAATGGAATGAATCTAGTACGTCTCGACCTCACAACATCGTTCCTGCTCTTTCCATCATATTTTGCTCGAAACGTCATTGAATTCTACACAAAAGCGTATTCAAATTTATCTCAATAGAAAATCTATGAGACATAGGAGTATAGGGGAACATGATTTGTAAGCGAGACTCTTTACCCGTGTACGACCATGCTCCAACTCACTTCAATACTCGGTGTTTCTCGCTCGGCATTCATATCATTCTCATTTTCCTCTTCTGTGGAACGACCGGCGTGTGGTCTTATTCATCAACCGAGACCATTTCTGCATGAAAAGGAGTCCAACTCAGCATGTTCTCCCAGAAATTTATTCCTTACGGCTTCGGACCTCGTTTCTTCGAAAATAAAAATCGCCTTTTTATGAAACATACTTCATATTATACAGACAACTCCAATTCTGGTAGCAGTTCACATCCAAAGCGTATTTGTATAATAGCAGAAATCGATATAAAGCACACTCGTGGCCCAGTTCAAAATGTTTTAACGTAAGTTTTTGTCGGATCAATAATTCACAGGCTAATTTTTGGAGACATAAGAGGAGATGAGAGAAGTGTATCATCCGTAGTAAAATTTATCGTAAACAAACGGATTGGTTGAAAACCTACGAAAAAATGCTAAATGTTCGTAACCATCATTGCAGCTGAATATCTACGCCAAAGAATGGCTAGCTATTTTCACATATTATTTCACAGGAACAAGGTGCCTCGCTACGAACAGGGTTAACCTACGACAATATCCCAAACTTTGGCTAGTTAGGGAAATATGAAATCAACCAACTTGTCACTGTGTTAATTACGCTATCATTATGTTGAGTTTGGGATGTAGGAAAGAAGGGAAGAATGTACGTAGTATGCTGGAGGATACACTAAATAGTGAGATTTAAGCATAGAAAACTGGAAAGAGAGAGAGTCATCAGCTCTAAGGTGATGCCCTTGGGTTATTTTACGAAATTCTTTTCACAAGAGCGACGCTTACGTTCGATCTGTTTTTTATATCAGGCCCAGTTAAATTGTCGGAGAGGTTGTCTTTGAATGATGGCCAATCGTGCAAATACAAAACTCTCTAAGTGATCTTTCGGATATTTTAGTTTTGGTGCGGGTACTTGCCATTGTTTTAAAAGACATTCTGCGATGGAAACTCTAATTAACTTATTAACTAATTATCACATTTCACCAGTTTATACTAGTTCACTCCTAGCTTAAATTGGTTCTATGAATGCACTTAGTGCTCTTCTAAAATGAATAAAACTTAGCAATGTCCACTGAATTTTTATTGGTACAGCGCGTTTCGACGCTAATGCGCTATAATCAGGTACTCCTAATTATTAATGAAACGAGTTGCTAACGAATGAGAAACTGTAAGCTGATAGGTGGCGACTTTCTGATCAGTCAATGGAAATTTTAAATGATGCCAGGACTAGGAAATAATATTGCTATACTTTTTGCAGAGATTCATTAACGCCATCTTAATATAACTTTGATGATAATTCTGATACATGCTTAAAATAATAATTTCATTCCTTGATTTTCTCAGGGATATGCTTTTAAGTTCTGAGCTGTGAGAAATTTTCGATGAATATTTTACTGACGGAAGAATAATGATGGGAGAAACTAGCATTATCATTTTTACATCCAAATAAAGCATGCCAAAGGTGACGATGTAGCTATGGCAATACCAGAAATAAATGATTTCTTCTCCAGAAAGTACGATTTTTAGAAGCAAAAGAGAGTGAAGTGGAAGCAAAAGAGAGTGAATTTTGTTACGTAAGATTAATTTAACCTTCGTAGCAAGATAAAATAAAATCAAAACGGTTCAAAAGATGCTGAATTCGTATTCATTCATTTTTCAATAAAGTTAGACTAATGAAAAACTGTGCGAGTTGAATAAAACTAGGTGGGAAGCATTCGAGATAAAATTGAGCACAATTGGATGAAGAAGTGGCCAATAATGAGCCAATATTACGGCGGAATCATTTAATGAGAACAAAATATAACTAGCAACATGAAATCATTATAGTAATTGGCCTCAATACATAACCAAAATCCCAACAATTTCCACCCTATATGCACCAGACGCTTTCTGTGTACAGCAGTTAGTATCCCAACAGATCCGTGTAAGCCTCATACCAGAAGTCCAAATGTACAATTACCCTCGATTCCAAGGACACTGGAGGCAGATTACTGTTCAGTAAGAGTTTCTGATTTTTTTTGGTCCAGGGAATTCCACCGCAGGCTGAACGACAGTCCGAGTTGAGTACACGACTGACCGCGTCACCCATTTTACGAGAAACGGATCCCTTTGCAATACTAAGCGCGGTGGTGGGACACGGGGGAAATTGACGGATTATGTCATCGATATCTGTTGATAAGGTCAGAACAACACGCCAGTACCGACCACCGCGCGGAGCGAAGCTCATCCATCCAGAAACTGCACACTATCCCGCGACGAGAGTACTCGGCATGAAATCGTCGCTTGACGAATGGGTGTAATTTGTGCAACATGCTGTATGCATCTTCTGCGAATATCAAAGGGAGGGAGGCGAGACATGTGGATTTAAGGATTAAGCCGGGAGGGGATATATATATATATATATATATACATGTGTAAGCCATGGACTGGAGCAGTAAGTTTGGGGAACGGCGCGAATGTAGCAAAACGATGCCAAATTTGCTGAGCCGACTGATTTACACGTGAACGCTTTAAAGATAATCGCATCGACGACTAACTGCCAACGTGATCACGGAGATGGGTTCATCATGTCAATGATGAGATTCCAAACCATCAAGAGGCGAGCAGTTTCCGATTTGACACGCTTGTGCTAGACAACATTACGCTTACGAACGCAATGTAAGTAATTCAAATTACCAAGAATTATATATTTCATTATCTTTCAAATAATGAATACACTGAAATATATTTAATGTAGTTTCAAAATGAGGAATTGAGTAGGCTGAAATATACTGACTCAGCTAAATTTACGGGGGCAATCACCTAATCAGAAGGCAAGCTGCAACATTAGAAAAACAAAATTTAATTACCAAATCTCGAGATAAGTTGCTATACGAGGAAACTTCCATTAATAAATGCACCTCACTCGAAAGCCGTTGCCAAATGCTACACAATTCATTCCTCTTTTCCATTATTTCCTCTACTTCTTATTCATGCATCTTATTCCAAAACACGAAGCTTATAAGACGTTTGTTTTCTAGCTTGCACTTGAATCCTATTTAGTTGTGAGCACTTAACTACCATTTTGAATGAGTAGGGTAAACTTTGTTTTTCCACAGTGAATTTTAATGACTTGCGACCATGGTTTCGACGATTAACGTCATCATTAGGTGAAGATAGATTTAGTGCAACAACTTATATACTAGAGAGAGTGTGGGGAGGGGACTGCAGAGGGGACACGCCTTCCTCCACCACACCTCTACAGTCCCCTCTCCACTCTCATTAACATTTAACTGCCCTTTTATGTACATGATTTACCATGCCGGTTTACCTTATTGCATCCTCGAAATAACTATGTAACCACGGATGGACATTTTATCCACAATTGCAGGAGTTTAATAAACAAATATTATCACAATGAAAACCAGCCTATACTATTTTTGCACGTAATAAGGATGAACGACATAAAGAGTAAGATATTTCAAACAAAATTTTACACTAGAGTATATTCAAGCATGAATATTACACAACAAAATACGCAATTGCCGCCTTACCTATGATTGCGAAACATGTATTGGACATATGATCTTGTCAATGGAACGAGTACGAAAATTGGTGATTGATTGCAATGAAAATGAAGGATTTTGAAAATTGTTCACAATTACGATACTGCACAATACAAATTTCACACTTTTTAAATTTTTATTACACAATAAAAATGGATTTAAGCGGTGGAATGCATTACGATTAAGTAAATTTAATAAAACGGACTCTAGGTTTTACAGACACCGTAAACGATTACCTCCCTAGCGACTTAGCTAATTTAACGGCAAAACTGCCTAGAAACTTATTTTTCCGGGCAAAATCCAATTCCATCAACTTGATGAAGAGCACGAAGTTGGGTCTTGAATGCGATCCCACTGAATCCTAAAGATACCTTTAATTAAGGAAACTCCCATATCCCACGGGAAGAGAAACAACTTCAGTAGAACATTTCGGCATCTAGGTGTATCACCGAAGTTTAGTGGGAAAAAAAGCAATATAAAACACGGATAGCATTTAATCCTCAGGCGAATGGCTCTGTTCCACTGATGTTCGTAGAATCTTTTAATAATGAATTTTAAACAGCGAATAATGCGGCTTTCGCTCACGGCCGAAGCTGGCTGTAGAGCAATTGACTTAGTATACAACCTATCACAGCCAGATATATGAATAATTTAAATTTTTTCTCGGCTAATGTCCATTCGACGTACACGGCAAGGAAGGTTAGAGAGTTAAGGTAAATTAATCATTTTTTTAACGCATAATCATGAGAATCGGTTTCATGGACTTGTTTAATTTTATGCATTTCAACATTAGAATGATAAACCGAGCAATTATGTCTATTTTTGAACTTCGTTCCTCCGCTGTGCCCAAAATTTCTTTTAAAAAAATTGCCTTTTCGATAATTTGCAATCGGGTTATTTCCAACCCAATTTGATTTACAATGTTTTTGGAGATCTTTACTTTTGTTAAGCCATAAATTTGCCTTGCGTATTATTTTATGATATGCATAATTAGTGTTTTACCTAAAACGACAATGGTAGCCGTTTTGGCTGACATATTTTTACTGTTGACATCATGGTGTTTAGGTCTTTGAATCATTTTATAGCGTTTACGCGAAGAAATAAAAAAGTAAGAAAAACAACAGAAATTGACAAGACAACAATATGAATTTATTTAGATGGATATTTTTTATTTTGATACTTGTCTGCCCTTAGCAATCGTACTGGCCAGGTGGCGATTTTTTTTTCGAGCGACCGAAATCATTGAGATAGAAGATTGCAGTGAGCTTTCCTCTTTGTGCAGGATAAATAAATCAAATGTGTTTAGTACACATTCAGGAATGGAAAATATGACAGCGACCCGGCGCTTCCGTTTTGTCAGCCGTGCGATAGGCGGACTATGACTGCGTAGATTGCCTAGAAGTCACACGTATCATCCAACCACACCAGATGGGTGTATAGCCTTAAATTTCTTTGTCCGACGAGGAGGTCTTACTGGAGTAGGAGATGCATATCTTGATGGAAACAAGAGATGGAGTAGACGAGGCGGTGGATGAACTTGTTGCTCCTGAAGGCACAAATTGGACGTGAAGTATATGCTATGAGACGAGGTCAATAAAATGTCCTAAAAGTAATTCCTGAGCCTACGCCTAATGCTAAGAAAACTGTGAGTGATGACAGCATTCTTAGCCCTTGGTACCTATTTTCTGATAATGCAATCTCAGAACATATAAAATATGCTCTGACATAGAGCCATGTTGAAAACACAGCAATAATAATTTATCTTCGAAAATGAGCGAACTTGAGGCCTAAATGTGCTGCACTTTGCCCGTGGTGGTGTAATGATTTGCAAAGCTACTTTGCCAAGAGACTGATTCATAGAAATTACACGATTTCTAAGATCCGACGCGCATTCATCAAGACTTTAACGTCTGCAAGTAGGTGAATTTCCATTTTCTTTCATAAAAAATATATTGAAAATTGCATTTCTGCGAAGAAACCTGAGGCAAGAGGCAAGAAACCTGAGTGCCCTTTTACAAAATTTATGCCATTCTAACCTGAGGTATATGGGCAAATTTATTGGCTTTCTATTGACGACAAAAAATACGCATTAATGCTCTCTACACCATACGATCTATGGCTCAAGGAGGCTTTCAGATGTTGCTGTGATGAAGGTCGTTGAACAGTATATAGGACAGATCAGGAACATTACTACCGCTAATTACTTTAAATTCACACTGGAAAAATCATTCGCCTGAACTACGATTTGGAGCCAATAGCTCTAATCAATTAAGCTATCCAGGCGTCTTCTTTCATCGTGAATTTCATGGGGCTTTAAGGAGCTAGTTGACCTTATAAGTACCGTACATTATAATGCCCGAGGTACCCGTGAGCGAGCGTTAAGCATCTCAAGTCCTCGGGGCAAAACCCAACTTTTAAACACACAGGTGTTTACTTTGGACATATTCATAGAACTCCGGAACTGGCCGCGCAGTAACTTTAACGGAGTCGAACACTAGTGGTCACACAATCGTGTGGAAATCACAGTGGGATAAATTTCCAGGCAATATCACAGTCCAGGCGAATGATTTTTTCACTGTGAAGTTCCCATAATTGTCTGACCACTATCGGGCGGTAGTTACCGTGCAGACAGTTGCGCAGTCCTTTCAATATATCTCAGAAAATGTTAGGGAGAGTTTGATGGAAATATTTCTTAGAGAAACAGTTGTGCTATTTTCACCCTAAGTATAAAATTGACGAGCGTATAGAACTCTGGCAAAGAGCTCAATATAGAAAGGATTTACTCTCCTTTTCAAATAGGCAATATTTGCAGCACGTATTACCCCAAAACTTTCGAGAAAACCTGCAAAAGAGGCTACCAAGGGAATACATATATCATCGAGGGAGAAAAACAAAAGATAAATTCAAATATGTATGGATGATTCAAAATTCCCTAGGCAAGGAATAAAACGGAAATGTAATCTTAGCAATGTATATAGTACAAGAAGAGAGATTAATTAATTCATTTAGGTAACATAGTTCGGAAATAAAACAACGGTTGAAGAGCACGCGGGCCAATTTGTGGTAACCAGCTCCTGCGGCGGCCCCCTCCCGACGCTTCCCATGACCCTAGGTGACCGCGCCTCAAAAAATTGAAATCAAAATTATGGAAAAAAATATAAAATGAGTAATGATTAAAAAAGGTGATGATGAAAGCATAAACAAAGTTACTATACCCTAAACGAACTATAAAATAATAATAATTATTATAATAAAAACATGTAGACATGCACTGAAAAAGTTGTCGGTGTGCATCTAAATAGAGTGGATGTTGCAGCAATGTTTCTCTCACAACATGGAGCGACACCATACGTGCGGGACCACCGGTTTAAGTAAGATGACAAGATGATGCCATTTGCTTTCTGAAAGGGAAATGCTGAGATTTACAATGTATGCATAATTTGAACGCTAATTTTTTTCATTCGCCAAATTCCAAGCTCCAGTCCTGCTTTCCTCCGGTAGCCTCTTATATTTCCAATGGTGTATATATTTTTTTAATTTTAAATTTAAACTTTTTATGATCATTAAAATGCCGGAAGAAACATTGTGTGTGAAAAAATTAAAACGATTCATAAATTCGAAGGTTATTAAGCCAAATGCGTCACTTGAAACAGATTTCGATTCATCGCAAAGTGCGATATCACTCCTCAAGGGATATTCGTGTATGAAGTGAAACTATGCGATACATCGCGGTTTTCGCAATGCGAAATTTGAATCGGGAATCGGGATCAGCGGTGCTGTAATTTTAATGTCGCACAGCACTCTGTGTAAGGAATGGCCGGTCGAGGTGAAAGGGGGAGGTGGGGTGTCGGGGAGGTGGGGGGTCAGGTAGGGGGGTGGGCAGGGCCATACCGCTCCGCTCGTGTGATACCAACCGGAACAACTCACTCGGCGTGTGTTTTCCAGCCGGTGCTGGGGAAGGCGGCGGGGAAGGGAGAAAGGAGGCAGGAGCGAGCGGGTGAGTGAAAATGAGGGTGTGGTGTTGAGGAAGGGGCGGATCTTGCTTAGTGGGTTGTTGTTGTATTCGGGGCGAGGTAGGTGTGGTGGTAAATGTTGGCCCGGCGCGGCGGTCGGAATGGGGAAGGAAGGATTGAGAGAAAAGGGAGAATGGGGAAATGAACCAGAAGAGAAGAAGAGAGAATGGACAAAAAAGGAGGGAATTATGAACTGTCTCCATCAGCGTACTACACCGCTAGCCACAGTAGGGCTTTGAGGCATGAGATGTAAGGCCATTTATCTTGTAAAAGGTGGGTCATGGGAAAATGTAGTAAATAGTACGGAAAGTTATAGCATGCTAACAGAGCTTATACGTTTTTCGCTCTGTTTAAGTCGTAGTTACCGATTACGTCATATTACAGAATAGAACAGAAATTTATTGTACATTTGCAATAGGAATTTTACATTTCCGGTGGCAAAGGGGGTGGATCAAGGTACATAAAAATCGTAAACAAACAAACAATGCAACAGGAAAAATAAATCACGTAATCAGTAAATTATTACATATAACTAGTTTTGTCTTCATATGGCGCAAATCCTTTCTAGAAACACATTAAGATTTACAGGAAATTTATTGAATACTTCATCAGGCCAATTATTCCACTCAAAACAGTCCTGGCCATAAATGAACTTCTTGTTCTGTTGGAGCAAGAGGAGATTGCTCTCGCCTTGTACTGATGTTCATGACGACTGGAATAATTCGGCTTCTCAAACTCGACACTTAGACTATAGTATCCACCACCAAACATTTAGTAAAAGATGGCCAACCTTGCCCCACTTCTGCGGATACTGAGTTCCTTTCATCCAAAGTCACTCAGTATCTAAGTTAAACTTGACACATGGCTTTGCTAATATTTAACGTACCGTGCGGCACAAAGAGTTTGAAAGAGTTCTGCTCCAAAGTAGAATAGAAAAGGTTTATGAATACAGAAAGGGCATTCTAGAACGAAGGGTAGAACGAAAGTGAACTCTTTACTAGTATTCCAGTATCCAGCTTCAGTTTTGAGCCAATTATGGTGCATGGAATGAATTAATTTTTCCACACATCTGTTTGGTCGTATATATATGTCACACTGTGTCGCATTCATCACTTCTAGAGTTATGGTACGGAGTGAAAATAATATCTTTCGCATTTAGCATGATCCGAAACTCAATACAATTTTTCAAGGCCTGGTGTAAAACCTCTGAATCTACAGTAGATCCATACCTATCTTTTCCATCAGCTGTGACACTCTAAATTCACTATAATTTGATTTTCAACCCCATGCAATATAACAAACTTGGTAGATGACGCGTGCGACTCAGCATCAAGCGGTACGTGATATAAAACGGTACACTGTATGAAGCTTCATATTAATTTGGTTCGTGCGATGGTAAATCATTGTTTATCATCCCACGGGCCCGGGAAAGTAGTCTAGTTTCGGGGGATATTTTAAAACAGAGGAAACCCAATCCTAACTAAAGATACTATTTTTGTAGTGAGTTCCTTTTGCTACGTACCGTTGGTTTGACCCTGGCAGTGACTCTCGGGTTATTACTGCTATTCTTCAATCTCGAATAACACTAAAAAAATCAATAAATATATGGCAATAACAAAATGGGATTTTTAGTGGATTCCCTCTCACTAAAAAGCCGATCTGTGGAGGAAAATTCCAGGCAAGATTGTTAATTGTGATAAAAGATCACGTCATTATATCGCTAATTGGATAATTTGGCCATTGTTGATAAAAGGTTTTTTTTTAATTAATCAACGACGGTCAGACTGAAGCGATGCAATCACACCACTGAATTCTTTAGTCTACTGACGACGTTCTCAGTAGCAAGAACAGCACGCTAGGTTTACATAAAACAATCACTCTACGCAGGAAAAAACACGATACTGGTTCATAATAACACTAAGCATCGCAGCAAAAGCCTGAATACAATGAACACATTATATCCTGTAATATCTGGTGATATTAGGAATGTTTCCACATCTATAGCACAATATTGATTTCTCAAATCCGAGAGGCACAGCCCGTGAGCATCGGACAACGTGGCCCGGAGCTGGATGGGAAAGAAAGAGGAAAGGAAGAGAGATACGCGAGAAAGGCGAAGGAGAATGATGGGAGAAGTAGAAAGGAATAGGAGAGAGCGGAGGTAGCATGCAGCCAGCCAGGCCGCAGGGGTCCAACATCAAGAGGAAAGACCCGTCAAACATGTTTACGAGCCAGCGCGCGAGGGGGATGGTTTCCAAAGTCAGCCACCGATAAATGAGTCCACCTTGGGAGCATCACGCTGGACATGGATAGAATCCACATTCTCGACCGGGTCTAGGGAAACGCATAACGTCACAGTCCATTTACAGCGGGAAACTTCACGCCTAGCTTTAGAAAAGCTAGTCGGGTCACAGATTCGACGATAGCGATCGGTAGCCATTACGCTGGACTTTGTAAACTACAAGATTTTTCAGTAAAAAAATGCTCAACTGAATGACGAATGAGACGAATCACTGAGAATAAAATGGATGACATCAAGTAAAACCTGCGGGGACATTCGGACTAATATTTTTCTGGGTACTTTTCGCTATTTTGGCCGTTAATATTTCAATATTAAAATTTTTCCCATTCATTCAGGTTAAACGACATGATTCATTGAATGGAACCAAACTCTTATTTTCGGTCTTCTGAAAAGCATCTTTATTTCCACTGTGTTAAATTATTCCATTATTGGATACTCAGCCCGGGAGTGATCGGCAAAATAACGTTATAACACATTCACCCAAGAAAAATTCATTAATTTTACATATAATATTACATTTAAACATCATTTTTACTTTTATGTAACAAGTTTAACAGTCGATGGAAAAGTAAGAGTAATGTTCATTTTGAAAACTTGTAAAAAAACAAAAGAAAATTTGCTCACAATAATCGTGAAGTAATTAATGACCCTAATTAAGTGCTCTTCGAAAGTTTACGCATTGCCTTCCTCATAAAATCATATGATTTCCATGAAAGTAATATCTGAAAGTTCAGAATCGACAAACTAACAAGCTATTTCACACATTCCTTCAAATAGTACAAATTTATGCCATACAAATCAGGTAAGCATACACATAAAACATTAAAAATCAAGCTTCATACCTAGTTCATGTAGGATGAAAATTTATCTTTTGGATAAAATAAATGACATATATATGGTTCTACAGATGTACAAAATTTATTCCTGAAAAGAACACCATTTCTCAATCCTACCTCTCTGTCTTTTTAAATTGATATCTTAACCGAAGGAATTTCCACAAGGAAAGATAGAAATTTCCCCGGAATTAAAACCCCAGGAGATGAAGAAACGGACCAGGATTCCAGCGGGAATAAGAAATATCGTGCGGATTGAATGTGGAGGGAAGAGGGGGGGGGCGGGATCATATCTCACGGCCCTTGATTTTTTTTAATATGCACGAAGAATAATGCCGGAGTCCATGACTCATGAAAATTTTCAAAGTGCGCTCGGGAGAGAAAGAGAGAGAAACAAAAGGTTTTATGAAGGGCAAGTGATTAAGGGTGGAGGATCATCCTCATTAGCCGCTGAAAGAAAAAGGCTCCAGTCCGCCTCTAATTTCCCTCCAGATGATCTCTGGGGGAAAATGGAGAATTGTCCGGCTAAGGGACGACGTTAGCAACTCGGCCCTCTCCGTCCGGCATGAAAAACGGATCGTCTGCCGTAATTGCTTTTCATCGTTTTTTCATTCTTCTCAACATTGCGTTCATTTATCATCGTTACGACGGGCGCGGTGTAGGGCTGCTTGCTACGAAACACTGCCGCATACATTAATACACTTACTTAGATGAATGATTGTTTACCAACACGACAGTAAAATAGTACTCATCTCCTTGGAACAACAAGCCTGACACGGTGCACACGAGTTGTTGAAGAAATAAGGGACGTACTGATCGGTACGAGAACTACGTTGAATTACAAACCGAGCATGAATGACAAAAATACTAATGAGTATAAAACGACCAGTCAATTACACGTGTGTTTACAATGTATTTACCTTAAAATCTCGTAATGTGGTAGGCTTCGAATGGTACTACGTAACACTTCACTCACAAACAGCAAACAAGATAATGTTGAAATAACAAGCTTATTACGTTCATTAATTTTTAAGCTACTTTCCCACATTGAATAAACATAATATCTAGTATTTATTTACTTCTAATCCTCCAATTTTACACGTTCTATATGCAATCCTAACTTCCTCGCCAGAATTTTCTCCATTGATGTTCATATATTGTCAAAGCACTACTGAGAAATATATAATCAGACACTTGATGATGAATAGAAATGTGAGATAATCATGTCATAAAAACTATATCAGTCATAATTACCACGTTTCTTAGCCATTGACGCCAAAAAAAAAATATTTACTATGCGGAGAAAAACTGCGATTACACAAACCCAGAGGTAAATTTGTTTCGCGTACTGAGCATTTTTAGGAACAATGGAAGTTCTATGATCCTTGGTATCAGCGCAATAAATGATGCGATGCAGAGGGCACTTTTAATCTAAGAAATAAAGAGATAAAGGAGCACGATATAGCGAATGAGAAATGTTGAAAAGATTTTGAGCAGATAAGGCAGGGCCGCAGGGAAGATAAAGCTATGGGGTAGACGAGAGGGCCTTGGGGGTAATTGGTACGGCCCGGGGAGCTTTGCAGGATTTGCGAGTTGTTAACGGGGTGACGTTTCATTTGTGATTTTCCCAAGGCTATCCGTGGGCGCAGAACGGTGATAAAAGAAATAAACTGGATAAACCTTACGAACTTCTCACTTATCAAAGCCTTTATTCTTACCTCAAAACATCTTAAGGTGAAATGCTTTCAGTAAATCAAATCAAATATGAGATAACGAACGAGTTCTACATTTTTTGAAACGAGGATAATTGCGTCGCAAATACTCGCTGGTTACGGAAAACATGGTATTTTTCAAGCAAATTTTTTATCCATAATATCATGTGCCAAAACTGTATAACGCCGTCAGGGGACAGACCTTAATAATTCCCTACGTTCCTGCCTTCCACAACGAGTTTTACATTCTTTAACGTTAATTCCTGACTAACTTATATATTACTGCTTCCTTTTTATCAAAATTTACTGTTATGTACACTTAATATACTAGTACAAATTGTCCTTTTAATTCTTAGGTATGAGTTGAATCATTTCAATTTTAATTAATTTATTAAATTGACAGTACGTGCGTAATATGTATAATTTGACGGAATGTATTCTATCTAATAAGTAAAGATAGAACCGATTTGAAATATACAATGCATTCAGTTAAAAATTCGAAGCTCCCAGGAAGGGTTAATCAATACCCCCCAGTAAATATATAATTACATGATAAACCATAACAAGTAAAATCGATGTATTTTTTAATCATAATTATTGAACAATCAATCTGTACGATACATAACTACTTAAAAGTGCCATTAAGTGCCCTTTTCTTGAATCTTAATTAAATTTACACACAACAATACTATAAATTCTAAAAAGAAGAAACTCGAAAATTCACTGGTTGGTGAATAATAATGGATGATAATATGTATTTAATTTCAAAAATGCGTTTGAAGGAGATGATGGACATAAGCCGACGCATATGTGACGATACTAAATTGATTATAGTTCAACTCATTGAAAATCCAACAATCTGAATAGACCACTCAAGTAAGAATGGCCGATGGATTATCCGGAAAGTAAATGAGATAATAAAGACAACAGCCACAGATAAAATCTAATAGGACTAAGTCGAAGCTAGACGTCTGATATAATCCGTTCCGATCCGCTAGGTCGTTGCCGCAGTTCCGCAAAGGTGATAAACGAAGTTGAGTGACCGAAGGAACGCACGCGTGAATTAGTGAGCGCGGACAGCCGTGTCGCGATTCCTTGGGACACAGAGAAAGCGATGCGGGAGGATTTTCTTTCGGGCTCCCTCTCTCTCGCTCGCACGACGGTGGACAAAAGGAGATTGCGTCGGGAGAAAAGGAAGGCGAGGCCATGAAGAGAATGAAGGCTCTGAGGTCCTTGGTAAAGGGGATGGGGGATTTTCTGGATGGTGGGACAAAAGGGGCCATGCGCTCAGAAAAGACTGGAAGGAGGGGCGCCTCGAAATGGCCAAACGTCCAAGGCGAGAGAGGTGGTGAAGAGGGGGGAAAAATACCCAAGCACACACCTGCGAGGCTATTCTTCTCTGGCCAATTTCCTTTACACTCAGACGTTCTCTTGCACTGGGCGACTCGTCCCTTGCTCTCCGAGACTCGCTCCTCTCTCGTTTTCTGCATTCGCGCGACTTGCAAGAAAACTACAACAGCATCCCAAAGGACAATACAATATAACGCGTAAAATGTGAAGGCTCATCAAAGGTCCTTTAAGATATGTATTAAGAGTTTGCTTATCTTTGTACTGAACTTGCACCTCAAACTCAACCATTAGGTTCAGCATATGCGTACTCAATCCTTGATTGTATAATGATATTCTAGCAATAAGACATACATAAAAATTAAAATGTAAATATTATAGAGGCCTTATTAATGTGCTTAAACTTTAAAGACAAGAAATGTGCATTATTTCATAATATTTCATGTCACAGCATACCATTCAATATTATCTCACATGATAGTACAACTTAGAATAAAAATACGACGGCATATCCCCTGATTTAATGCGTTCCGTGGTCCCCAAATCTCAAATAAAAACATCACCGATTGTAACCTCATATTAAAATAACAAGGGCAAATAATGATTTTAATGAATGTGGAAATAAAGACTTGTATAGTTTCCTTACATGCTAATTCTACATTTTTCTTCAACAAGTGCCTGATTTTATTTTTAATTGTCATTTGAAAACATACGAAAATTAGTCACTATAGAAAATGCTGGCGGTGAAACGTCAGGATTGTTCATAGAATGTGGAAAATTGGAGGATTAAAATTTTAAAAAAGTTATTTTCTGAGCCTTAACTCTTTCGAGACCGTTTATTGACGTTTTCCTTATTTGTTACAACACGATAAATAAAAATGTATTTAGCAGAGTTTTGATAAAGCGAAAAATCATGTAGTGGGTCGTTGGCATAGCATAACCTATATGATAAATGTGGACGAAATATTATATTTTGATGATGGTTTACAACATAGCTTGAGCATAGATCTGATTGACATGCTTGTGTATTCATTTCATTCTGTTTCTCACAAAATGGTTAAAATTATAAAAATAAAAAAAAAAAAAAAAAAAAATTAAAATGAGAATGCTCAAATTCCGAAAACCTACAGCAAGGTAGTTTCAAGTCATATCTTATCGCTACGTATTGACTAATCGTCACCTTCGTTATTGTTAAATAAACCTTAGCCCCAAATAACTTATTGAATTTTTACCGCCGATTTGTACGTTCACTTGACCTTGAGCGTTAAGGAGTAAGTAGCAATTGTATGCGCAAGCAAAGAATCTGCGCATCATAAATTCAATACGTTCAATAAATGGAGATGGATGGACATCCATAGATATCTTTCCGAAACATTTAGAAAGCTGGAGGTCGCAAAATGACAAAATAAATTATGGTTCAGCCACCGTCTGACGATGTCCAAACGTAATGGCCCGAAATAATGAATTTTGCGAGGTGTAATCAGTGACTGATATTTTCACAACTTGTCTTACGGAGATAACAAATATTTCCCGATAAGAGAAGCAACATGCTCATCTAAATTAGAGATCGTCATATGAGATTTCAGGATTAGGATAAATTATTCAGAAATGTTTTGATAGCATTTTATCATTGTATCCTTGTGATATCTCTTCAAAATATATTTCAATTATCCATCCATCAACAAGTGATAATCTTTCATGATTTAGCTTTTTCTTAAATGATGGAGGACAGTAGCATCAGCAAACCTATCAGGCTAAACAATCAATGTTTATGCAGATTCTAGATACGTGATGATCCCTCCGTCCCGTGTCTGATTCGAATCAGATTTATCACCGATGAAATGATTTCTACAAAAAAGGCGGGTTGGTAATCTATAAAGGAAGAATACAATTTGGACGGCAATAATATTTCAACACTCCAGAGCTAAACCTTTCACTTAAAATTAAAGTATTAAATTTTAAGTAATCTCTTTTAATAAGAATAAAATTAAAGTTTTGTTCTTAGAAGTTGAATCTAAAAAGATAAAAATACGAACGACGATAAGTCTGCGAGTAGATTTTTAAGAAATATACCTACACAAGGTGATTTAGGACTGGTAGAAGAATACTGGATATATGCACTAATGTATGACAATTCATAGGTTACGGCAATATATGGGTTATATAGGTTACGGCAATATATGGGTATATTATCTTCGGCAATATATGGGTTATAAAGGAAATAAGACTTCTTACAAGATTTATTTCTTCAGCTTGGCTTGTTTCAAAACTATTTATCTACTTGTCATAATTATATGAATTTCTCCAAATGAGAGGACAGTCTAGACATATCTGTCTGTAAGTTTTCATGACTGAAGAATCATTTTTCTTATGTTATGTATGCTTTCTCTTCCTGTCTATTTTCTCCCTTCAAACTGTTCTGCATTCCCATTCCTCTCCTCCCTCTTTCACGTCTAGTACATTTAGCTGTGATTCATAATTTTCAAATTGTAGTTACCTTTCAAAATGTCCTTTAAGTAATTTCCCTTTCATCTTGCTTCACCAATCTGCTTCCAACATACTCTCAATGAACACGAAATACCCATAATCAAATGATGCACCATATACAACGAAGAGTTTGAGCTCTAAACCTTTCAGGTATATGCTGCGTGGTATTCGGTTTCATCGTGACGATTCGTTACCCTAGCAGATCATTTCATCAAGGGAAAAAAACAAGGAAAACACTGGCGGTGTTGTTCGTATACGAGTAGTATGGTCATGATCAGAAACAGAACAAGCGGGTGAGGGGGAAAGAAAGGCGGTAGGGCGACAGAGGTAATGCGTATACCGAGATTTCATGATCTATATCTGCCGACTTCGTTTTCTGCCCTAGTCGGATAGCCCGATGGTTACTTACCAGTCGGGTTTTGACTAAGACTCCGGATTCTCCGATTTTTTTAATCCGGCAGATTCCAAAGGGAATTTTGTGCACTCCATTAATTTGCAGCGGAGTTCTGTCTTTCACGTATTTTAGAAGATGTTTCAACGGTAAATTTGGCTCGAGAAGAGCCTTAATTTCGAACACAAATAGAACTTCCTATTCATGTCTTACCTATCTTGTCTTTCGTACTCTTTACGTACGGAGTAATAGCTCTATACTGGGTCGTCTTGTCTGCTTTAAATGCTACTTTATCTCCCAAAAAGTTAAATTTTTATTGAACTTGTTCATATTTTGGGGAAAACTCTGTTTGTTGACTGTTTTGGCCTAGCATGGCTCACAATTCTCATTTCAAAGAAGGGAAAATTGTCTTGTCGCTCAAGCGGATGGATCGTTGGATTCTCGTACTGATGACTGTACATTTTTGACGTATAGTGGTGAGAACTGGCATATAGGTACGGAGTAGTTGATGTTCGTTTTCTGTACACTGCATGGCTGGGATTCTATCTCCATTTTTCTTGACAAAGGTGTTTAGGAATGGATGCGTTCCTTCATTTTCTAACTTCATTGTGAATTTGATGTATTTATTTATGCAATATTAATGTAAGCCACTTATGAATGGATAAAACTATGCTAGTTTCCTTTGGTCATATGTCATAAGGATTACCTGTCGCTTTTATGCTTCAGACAGGTCTTGCATTTATTTTCAGTATGTTGATGCACAGACAATTCTTGATTGTTCACGTAATTATTGGGGTTATGCTTTCGAACTTTCTCCGACATTTAGAACGGTCTAGTTGCAGTTTATTTTCGTAATAAGGGAAGCCAAGTCGAAATTTGAAATTATTTCCTGACTCTAACATCTTTGATGACTCGAATCTTTGTGACGAACAGTTGACTTCAAAAGCGTTTTAATCATCGCCAAAGTAAAAAGAATAAACCCAGAATGATTCGCGAGGGCGTAAAGATTAGGACACATAAGCACAATTTATATAGCCTAAATTCAACTACAATTGAATCCCAGTCATCCGCTAAAATTGTCCGACACCCCTTCCACCTCTCTCAGTTGAATCACGTAGAGAACATAATACTCATACAAGGAAAACTCTGACTGTTTGATGTATTTGCCTCAAAGAGGTAATCATAAGGGGTAACGAAACGGAAGGATAATACCAAAAAACACATGGCATACATTATATATCTTTTGTACATCATTATAAGCCGCGAAAGCTTTAATGAATTAATATAGCATTTTATTATTATGCTATATTTTCTTTTGTATTTCATATTGTATTAATAACATTTATTTAGTCATTTTCTTGGTCTTTGTGCTCGCCAAATTTTATTGAATTTCTCCTATTACCTTTTCTGATGAGGTTGCAAAATATTAACCTATCAATCAGCATGTGTCCAGGGATTCCCTAAACCACCTTGGCTGGGTGGGAGTTTTCATGCGATGCGCTTAAACATTAAAGATGTAAGCCTATATTCCACAATGTATTCAAGAACAGGTTTGCATTCATTATACACCTGATATAGTGTCAAATTGAAAAGTTGAATGAAATTGTGAAAGTGTAAATATGACTACAAAGTACCTGGGTGTTTTTTTACTCACAAAAATACCTTTTTTTCGGAAACCCATGGGTACAATGACCCAGTTAGTTGGCCGAAGGGAATTGAAAACTCTCACTCCAATCGCAATAGCCGATTTGTTCCAATAAATATGAGTTATTTCTATACTATAAAGAACAATACTACCGCAGATATAGGTTAGCCCCTATTAAAGTTATGCGTTACCATAATATTTTATATAAAGAATAAATATTAAAATAAATTGAATATTGGAGTTTCTCAGCATAAAATACCTATTTAGAGCTTTAAATAAATTCAGATTATAGTTAAATTTTAACTCAACAGCAAATTCAGGAAAGATGGGAAACAAATTTCCACATGGAGGTGAAAAAAGAGGAGGAAAAGCTGGATACAGATTCAAAAGGATTAAGCGAAAAAGTTATAAATGGATCCTTTAGAGATTCTAAAAGGAAAAGGGAACACGGAAAAAACTCTATGGCAAAGAGATTTTGCCGGTTAGATTACATATAGAAAGGGAATCTTGCTTGTGAGGAAAAATTTTAAAACAAGCACATGAGATGAAGAGAAAGAAATAGTGCAGCAAGAAATGGAGATCAGCGAGGCAGAAAGGATAATATCCTAGAAAAAAATCTCTTCAAACTTATGCGGAAGAGGGAAAGTACAGACTATAGAAAATGAAGGCAAACATATACCAGCAAATGGGTTCGCCTAAAGGCCTTCAAAAGTCATATCAAGATCCGATTTTCTTAAAAAGTAAAGTTAGAGCAGAGGATTATTTTGGGATGAGTGCTATACCGCCAGCTACCAAATTAAGATACTTTTATAGGGATATAGTAGATAAAAAAAAGTCTCTCTTGATTAAGAATAAGGGATCCAGACGAACTATGGAAACGCTTTGTTCTATTCACCCGTGATTGAATAAAATATCAAATACAGACTGTTAGTTGGCAATTTTTCATTTCATGCCTTCCAAATTCCGAAGAAGAAACACATAGGAATCGCTAAGTGAAGCCACAGAATTACATAATTTTTATTTTAATACCCGGAAACACATATTTCAAGTGAATTATGATGTATATCAGCATGATAAATATTTATTTAATGACTCAGTACTTCAAAATTACCATTGTCTTTAAAATAAAATACATTTAATTTTGAATTGAAAATAAGGTCCACCACATTTATGCTTAAATACAGTTATACACCACTCGTTTCAGTAATTAGTAGAATTGTTTATAAGACTGACATAAATTTCAATCAATAACAGACGAGACAGGAAAACACAAGGTATTGACACAGTTAATTAGGTAAATCGCTATTTATCGCGTTAAATAATTGTAAATATGTAAAACAATTTAAATGATACAATTGATTTCGATGGCAAAAAGAGATTGATCAGGAAAACATGACTCAGTCGTCCATCGTTGCCCACCCAGTTTAAAATAATGGCTAGAATACGCTAATATTTCGCTCAAGGAAGGAGATCAAGTATTTAATTCGCTTGGGATACCTTGATTATATGAATGAACAATATTATAACGAATGATCGGAAAACCGCCGTATAAAACTGGGAAAAATGCAGGAAATTTCAATTAACACGAATAATGAGGACACAGTGACTCCCTAGAAGGAAATTCTAATAGGTATCCCGTTCCGCAGATTGCAACGCATAGCGGCAGAGAAACTTTTGCCACCGCATCAGGTAATACGTAGTCAATATTTTACTATACTGCTGAAATGCCAATTTCTTGGTTACCACGATCCGCCGGGTCTCGTCGAGGGATCTGAAATAGATACCCATTAATGGAAATCACATCTACATCGCTTGGACATCTTTATTCTTTTAAATCCGTTTTACACAGGCCACGAAATTGCACAGCTGGTGTCCTAACACCCCCTACCACTTGCCCATATGGTGGCTCACAGGGTGAATTTAAATCAGCACACTATTCTCAACCTGGCGTTCAATAATCATTGAATTAGAGGAGGGTTAATTTTGCCATCTCGCGTTCATTCATTCGCGTACTCGTTCTTACAATTCACCGCTTTGTACGATCAAAATTGCACGCTCGTACATGCATCAGATTGCGCCTTTACGTGCAAAACGGGCTCTAAACCCCGTCACCAACTAATTTTTCACACAAGATATCCCACGTTTCAAAGGGGAAAGGGTTAGGGTGAGAGGATGAGAGGGATGGTAGGCTCCTTATCGGAGTAGAGCAGATAGGCGCCGTTTGCTTCAACAATCGAAATTATCTTTGAAAAATGGCGAAGTTCAAACAGTCGTAATCTGCTCTTAAAGCATATGATATTCCGCGAAACTAATTCAATCCTGAGTTTTCAACTGTTAAATTGAAGAGGACACACTGGAGCGCAGAGAACAACTCAGGCCAGGCCGATGGAAGTCGTCAAGGAAGATGGAAGTCCAAGAGTTCTGAACGAAACTTGTTTGGAGTCTTTCGCCCGACGAGGACGCTTTAAGGGCGAACGGCGAGTGATTCAGGCTGGAATAAATGAAAAGGCATGGATTAAAGAGAAACATTTGGAGCATAAAAATGCAGTACACCGTGCTATGGTCCTGTACGAGGAAGCATTAGTGGGTGAGAAGCGGGAAATAAGGAGTAGATCGGGTAGTCAGCTCTCAAGCCTATATAGAACATCGCCTTCCTATTTCAAAGTCCCTTGTTGTATTTTGGTTGTGTTGAAGAATTTTCAGGATAAAACAGCTCCCTACTGAGAGGCTACTCAACACATAAGGAATAACGGACAGGTTTTCTGAATCCTAAGTTTGTTAGGACAGAAGGCAAGTCAAATATTACGTGATGTAAGTTGGCAAAATTGCCATGTGTCACATAAATCTAAATGATACACCAATATGCATCGGATTGTTGTGGTTTCAGGAAAATGGGTTTCCCATAGCAAAGCTTATGTCCGAATCCATCAGTGGAATACTTATCTCTAATTTAAACATGATAAACCTGAAAATTATTAGAACTTATCAAAAATAGGAAGCTTTATCAACGCCAAGTTTCTCTTCACCCTTCCTCCATTATATTTCTATAACCCATTCCCAATCAGCCTATAACCTTTTACATTTCGAAATTTCAACTCCTTAAAAATGACAAAGTTGGCCTCAAAGGTCACTCATCTACTCAGAGAGACCAGGAAGGTCGGACGCCAGCTCCGATCCGGGACTAGGACGGTCGAATTCCACATCCAGGCAAAAATAATCAGCGACGAACAGAGCCATTCCGTCATTGAAGGAAGTGTCACAGTTAGCGACAATTTCTACGAAGCCTATACGAGAGAGTTCAGGAGGAACTAATCCAGCGATTGCCAGTACAGTTCGTGGAAATACGGAAGGTATTTCGGGCGAATTCACGGAATCTAGTGCTTCCTTAGCGACACGACGAAACAATATGGATGTGCTCGAGGATAGCATGTATGTAGGGGATTTTTATAATTCTGGAGAAGGATTGAACTAAAAAGGTCGGGTTGATGTGAAGGCCAGCGAATTGTCTTCCGATTACGAGGCCCAGAAAATTGATTACCGAAAGTGGCGAATATTAAGCAATGAAATTCCGATCTCGAGGAAATAGGTTGTTAAATATGGGAAGGCGACAGACAACTGAGGTAATATCGCCATATGGAACAAGAAGCCATGTTGGTATGGGGAATACAATCAGAAAAATGTTGGAAGTCGAATAAATGTGAACTATAGATAGAGAGTAGAGATACACCCTGAGTCGGCATGATCGAACCCATAACGCAACGTGCCAATTGTCAGTTGTCAACATAGGGCGGAACCATCGGGTTCAGTTCGATATTATACCACCAAGGTCACATTTTAATATATTAAAGATAACTTTTATTTATTTTGCCCCGAAAATCTTTAACCTACTTCCGATGGAAGTTAAAATGGAAAACAAAGTTAAATATTATTTAAAGGAAGTCAAAAAATGGCTATTTCAACATGATGATATCGAATTACTCCTTGCAAATGTCCATGAAATTGTTCGTTTGAAAGAAAATTATTTGAATTTATGTAAATTGTTAATTTATGTACATATTAAAATTTAAAACTGAAATATTGTGTTATGTTCTTTTATAAAAATCTTGGTTACCCCCACACAGGTTTATAATCCTTGGGGTAACCTAAAGCTTTCCAATTTATTGTTAAATTGGAATTTACTTTGTATTTAATACTGAAAGAATCAATTATTTTATTCTATTATATTCAATACCAAGGAACCTTTCTTTATGAGTAGGCAGATGAGGACGACGGTTTTTTCTCCTCCATTTCTCATTTCTCAAAAAACACTTCTCAAAACCAATATACCCACCTGGCCTAAAAGTCGCCAAATGGCCAAATTACCGATTCACTCATGAGATACCAAACCAACCAATGAAACCACCTTGAAAGTAAAGAAACCAACAAAATGAATGACGAGGAAATAGTTAAAGATCGCACTTCCAGGGGGATAAAGGATTTAAAGATTTGAATAGTAATTATGAGAAATTTACAACCTTGAACGTGCTCTGAAAGCTAACCTTTAAGTTTTCCCCGATACCCAAATTTCACACCCTTGACGTAATGTCCTAAAACTATTAATATAATACCTGTTTTTCTGATGAGCAACAAATCGGAAAAAGCAAAATGTATTTTACCACAAATCAAACTTGATTGGATTGGATATTTGGGGAGGCGACCGACGGCTAAGGTCATTTGCGCCATAGGCTCTTAACGAAAGGCGCCAAGGGGACCACGGTTTAACGTCTCATCTGACAGACGGACTGCTGTACTTGAAGTGCCCTCCACAAGACACTCAAGTAGGGATCGGGTTTCCTCTGAAAAACATTTGTCTCTGCAGGGATTTGAACCCTGGCCGTCCGTGTGGTAGGCGAGTGGCGAGTACTCTAGCCACCACACCAACCCGATCCCACAAATCAAATTTGAGACTCAATTTCAGGAGAGATTTCACGCAATTTTTATAGCTTAATTTTATTACCTGAAATTCAAACATGGTGGGTGAATTTTTTTTATGAAATTGCCATGACAAAAATTCGGCCTGGACCGGGAATCAAACCACGGACCTTTGGTTTGCCGGACCAATGCGCAGATCAATGCGAAGATCTAGTTGCCTTGTATCCACCAAAATTGCCCAAACCAAAGATCCGTGGTTCGATTACCGGTCCAGGCCGAATTGTTCTCATGGCAATTTCATCATTAATTTTATTATCTGATTTAAAATGTCTGCCTATTGACTTTCAATTTGTGTGCATATAGAAATATAAATGTCACATAATATTGTATGATCTATTAGAGAATTGGAAATAACTGAATGCTTCTAAATATAAAACACATGATTTACACTACTTCAACCTTTACTTCCTGATAGATAGCTCGGAAGCCTGTGGAAATTTTCAATGATAAATTCAAAGGCTGAGGATTGCATTTAAAGAGATTCATGATTAACTTAGGTAAAATAATACACACATATGGCGAATTGTTCATTATGATCTACTCACAGTTGTGCGCTGGTAAAACCATAAGGCACATTTAATTTAGCGGCACTTTTTGCTTTTTATGAACACAAAATATAATATTACAATTCTCTGTATAAAATTTAAGTACGCAACTCGCCTCCTATCGGTATCTCACCAATCGGAAAAATCTACTCACGCACTGTCCCCAGTTTATGGACAAATAATATAATATAAAACGTAAGTACGCAACTCGCACCCACGTAATTTACCTATCAGTAAAACTCTATGTATTAGAAATAATTTTTCCGAAAGGTATTTGTTTTCACAGAAACATTTATCAGAATTTAAAATGCAAGCTAACATCAATGGATGTTAAAAATGTTGATAAACAAAATCTTCACCCATAGCACTCAATTATAACAACTGACTAAAAGATGCTAAAGAAAGCATAAGATTTGAAAGTTTGGAAAAAATTGCTGGAAACTGAGTGGCTAAATTGTGGAAAAGCTCAGGGCCAAGACATATGGGGAAAGAACTCATGCCCTATCACATTAAACAATAGTCTGGATGAGTAAACTGAACTTCTGCAGGCCTAAAAAATATCGAGGTAGATAAATATTTGTCATCTTTGGTTTTTCCACATCCCAAGAAATTAATCGTGGAAATGGCTAGCATTAAAATTCAGGGCGCGAAGTCTGAAGAAACTTAGGAGACAAGAATGTCACCGAGGATTTTTTGCTTCAGCAACTAGTTAGAAGTTGTATTATTTATTGCCCTACGAAATGCACGGCAGGGGATTAAAAAACTTATAATTTTCGAATAAAACTACGTAAATCTTAGTGCTAAGGGCCATAGCTAGTCATCATGAACAATGCCTGCTCGAAAAAATATATGACCGTGTTTTATGCATCGAAGGAGCAGCGAACATTCTCAAAATTCAGCCTCCAATATATAGATTCGCATCTGTAGTACTTTTATGGCGCAATAAAAGCATCCATTTGTAATATTTCAACAATGGAAATAGTTGAATGATAAAATAAAAAACATTTGACGTGGTACCCAGTGAAAAATTCAGTTGAATGAATGAGGTTGGAGTATAATCTTAGCCTAATGTGGCTCCCAAATAAGGTATATAGTTTTCCAAGAAATTCAAGAAAAGGATAGATGATATTGTTTAAAAAAATATAACAGCATTGGCTGCGAAGCAGATTCCTACAGATAAGAAACAACACGTATCTTATGCACCAATTGCTTTTATTCCGACTATGAACTGGTAGCCATTTCATAAAAAGCACATATGTACACTTTTGATTAGGGTGTAATGTCAGTTACCTGGATTGTTGCAGATAACTCATCCAAAAGTTGCGCCTTTTCCATAGAAGAAAATACCTTTTCTGGATCAAACACCTAAGGTAAAATGAATACAAAAAAATACTTTCAGCGATAAATATTATGAACTCTTTGGAGGCTCTCCAACGAGATGTCTACCTGATCCAATCGGACGTCCTTTCCGTAGACTTGGAAGACACCTATTTTCAAGAAAGCATCTAATTAAAATGAATGGAGCCCCCAAGTGCCTAAAATATTATGAATTGTCATACGAATTGGAGCTCATGCTCGGATAAACTCGTAGAAATATAAAATTGGATGCCTTAATCAACCTTTTCATCAGCACATCAATATTAGCAGAGTTATATTATTAAAGTTTAAGTAAATATTTAATTAAAATGAATGGATCCCTCAACGGCCTAAAATATTATGAATATACATATGGATTATAGCACATACTCTATGAATATTATGTTTGTAAGGATATATATGTATGGATAGCAAGAATTGTATTATTAAATTTAAAGCTACCCCGTTGTCACTCTTTACAATTAAGCCCTTCAACATGTATTTAATTTACGATAACAAAAAATCGAATTCTGGTTTTGGAAACCTACTTACGACATTTGTGCAATGCATAAAAAGGGAAGCAATGTCCTAATCTTACATGGATCTCAAGCATAGACAGATTAGCTTTGATCACTGCATTCCGATGAATATATGCCAAAGAAGACACCATTAGTGCTCCCTAATAGCACTCCAGCACACTCTCGGATTTTGTCTCCCTCTCTAGCGGGACGGTAGGCTGATTGGGGCACACATTCCATTAAAGGAAACAAAGATACGGAACATTCAGCTCTTTGTTTAAAAAATCACACGAAATCAGCACTTTTTTGACAGTTTTCTTTCATCGCATGCACCTGCAGAGCTATCAAAAAATGTCTAGATATCTGCGACCCGAGAAAAATGGTATGAAAAATGTTTGTCCTCAAATCGCACACACTTATGAATATGTTTCTTCACGAATCGATCAAAATATTTTCAATAGAAATTCGCGCATCATAGAAAAAATCAATAAACGTTAAATTTTGTTTCTCATAAAAGAAATGTCCTTTCTGTATTACAGAATACTTGAATTTCGCTCTTTGTTACAAATGCTACCTAAGCAAAATTCAAAATAACATCATTTAAATGTTCACCTAACCAATGGATGAAATGATGATGATTCGTTTACGGTAATCTTTAATATTTCAACAGCATTGGTAAATCACTCAGATCAATAATAACGTCAATAAATCGATTTCACAGCCTTGGGAGAACTAGATGTTGAACTTTCGATGAGAAATTTTGATTAATCAAATGGGATATATATTTCCTTGATTGCACTTTGCTACGAAATAATACGAAACATAAGTCTTTTGAGTACTTGAAAAGAAAACACAGCCTTCAAAACCCAGTAAAAGAGTATATGTTTTGCATCACAGTTCAAGGTATAGAAAGTAGAATACCCATATTACGGCATATTTTCAATGTACTTTTTCTGTTACCGTCGAGATACGCGGCTAGATACAAGACCCCGGGGCCAGCAAGACGTTATCCATCCAGGACTAGGGATTCCTTTTGGGACGATATATTAGCACCCTGACCTACTTCCTCAATCACCTTCATTACAACGAAGCACATCTTTCTAACGCTATAATTTAGCACAGACCCATTCACATTGTCTCTTCTATCGATTGGATTCCCTAGTACGAGTATGCATTTCTCTTTAATACGTAGATCGCAAAGGCAAATACAATCCGATATATAATCCGAAAATTCTAGGTAAGTCACATTTCTCTGGGCCCAAATTTTTATAAGTTGCTTTCGCTCGATAATCGTTTAAACTCCTGCATGTTATGCCATCAATAAATGCAATACAGCGCTAGAAATAGTTTAGACCCTAGTTTTAAATACCCATGTTTGGGTCGTTCAAAATTTTATTTATTTAAATAGAGTATTTTGTGTTTTATGTTTGGTTTCAACTTTTAGTTATGACCAGAAAATTTCACCGAAGACTTCTTTAATTGAGGAAGCATCAGACAACCCTTGACCATCTTCCTTCCTGAAAAATTCACTGAGTCGTGATCCAATGGTTTACAGGAATATAACAGTGTTTTGCCGCTGAGGCGGCCGAACACGGTTCGCCAGCGCCAGCAAAAACGCATCATAGAGGCGAGAGTTACTTTTTCCGCTAGTAATTTGCGAGAAAGTTCATCTACATAACATCGTCTCTTTTTCCGGTAATTTCCGTATCAATACCGCAGTGATACTGCATGTGGCCACACCTCTTGATACGGAGAGAACAAATTAAGTCAATAACCACCGAAGAAGACGGATGAGGCCAAACTTAGTCTTTTTAGAGAATATATGAAGACTAAAAATTGGCAGGGATCGGGCTGATATGGTCTCAAAGGCACAGATTTTCTATACCAAGGGTTTGAAACCCCACCGGTGGTTTGTGGCGAATGACTCTAACGAAGGCAATAAGAAGCTAGCTGAAATAGGAGTAGACTAAAAAGAGTTGCAACAAGTCAATGCAATTCAACAACAACAGATGATGATGAGAAATAACAGTGCTTTCAAATGCGTTGTCAACTAATACATAAAGAATAATACATACACGATTCTGCGATATATACTGTCATTTGCTGTGCAAACATGTTGCCTCGAACATTTAATTTACATTTCCTTAGCATAATTTTAAATTCAACATCTCTTTCTAAGCCAAATCGAGGCTAAACAAAAAATGCCTTCATTAACAAGGCAATGTATTCAGGGAAACTTAGCATAATTATTTTTCTCACAAGCTATATTTCTTAAGATTTATCTGAAAAAAGAGATCCATTTTACATTAAACGGTTTATTGTAAATTGAGCTCATTGTTCATGGAATATTTTTAATTATACTTAATCTACTAGGCACTCAGGCCCTAAATGCTTGCCTAAAGGCCATGAAAGATCATTTTATTTAAAACTAAATGTAGTCAATGAAATTTAAAAGACATTCAAATCAATTGGAAGTTTCTTTGCCCCAACATTCCGCAAGGCTTAAGTTTTTGGCAAGAGGAACACAGTCCTGGAAAAAGCATAGTCCGGTTGAGAAAGAGAAGATGACTTAGGCGTGGTCCAAAGTTTTAGGCTCAAGCTTCAAGCTACTGTGGTTAGCGAAATCTAGGTCAAGAGGAAACTCCATCGCTGGACTAGCCAGTTATCCTAGCAAGTGAAGTGAGAGATGCCTCGTCCTCAAAACCACCCACTAACTTCAGTATCACCCTCGCTTTGGCGAAAACAAGATACTTGTGACCATCTGCCGGACTATGAAATATAGAATCCTTATCTTAGGCAGTTCCTATTCGGCCATACTTGTCGCAAACGGACAGCTTCTATCAGAGTCAAAGAGTTTCCCTAAAATTTCGGAATGAAAGTTAAATGAACCTGTTGTAATAATAATTTACGTCAGATCTCCCATACAGCAAAGTCGGCTTGCATGAGGAGTGCATTGAACTAGAATAAAGTATCATGCCCTTATCATTTTATATTTATAGGACACAATACCGTCTTAAAAATGGCTGAGACAGCAATTGGAACTCAGCCCCAAGGCAAAAAGTATCCAAATTTAAAATAACTTATTGCTTCCATAAACCAAAAGACAAAAATTGTCTAATATTTTAAGGTGATTGATATGCCTGCTCTAGCAGTCTGTTAAACAATTAACGCTATTGATGTCCGGGTCTCCCAGCACTGGCTAGTCAAATATGATTAAGAAACTGTCCTAATCAATCAACTCAGAGGATAAATAAGTGAAGAAGACAAACTCACTGTTTCAAAACGCCGTTAGCCTATGAGTCGCAATAATAATGACAGACGAGAGATAAAAAGTAGGAAGGCCTTGTTTAAGAATATAATGTCCAAATTTGAGCAATTATACAGCATTTCATTGATATTACAAATAAAAGTTCGTTTCGCACCTTAAAATTCGGAGGGAAATTCCAGCTTCCACTCAAATATCAGCGATAGATAAGCTGATCATTGGCTTATAAATTCATACTTGCAATGCAAATTTTACTTCTATCGCAATTTAAGAAAATTAATTTACATTACAAAGATATGCCATAACTATCGCCACATAAGTCGATCCCGTGGATTACATTAATACAGAAATAAACAAACAGGTAAAATGTTTAGCCACAGAGATAGTGAGACATTAGCTACAACTGTTAATTAAAGTTTTCTGGATCAAGAGGTTTTCCGAAGTTTAATTAGAAACATAAAAACCGTCATCACGTTTTTAAAGGTTTTTCCATGAATAATAAATGAATACTTTTGGAAAAAAGGGAAAATAATTTTCCCAGAGGTGATTTTGACTCCTCGATAAGGGAGACATAATAATGATTTTTACATGGAAAACCGTCATCACGTTTTGAAAAGTTTTTCCATGAATAAAATATGAAAATACTTTTGGTAAAAAGGGAAAATAATTTTCCCAGAGGTGATTTTGACTCCTCAATAAGGGAGACATAGGAATGATTTTTATTGGCAATCACCTTCGTAATAACGCTCTAAGTATTGGATGGGTATCTTTCCAATCGTGACATATGAATATTGAAACTTGCGCAGATCTGATGGGCATCCACCGGATAGGATCATATGAAACACCACTTCAGTTAGTTTCTCTAGCTTGAAATGTTTTCCCGGAAGTATTACCATCAAATCAAAATTGTCGAGAGAATCATTTTCTCGGCATAATCAGAATCATAACCTGAAGTGTATCTTTTGACCCAGATGCTGGCAGGCGATCGCTAAATCCATTGAAATGACGTGCCATGACACGATTCGAATACATGACCTACTACTTTGTTAAATTGAAATACAAAACTTTTCCTTTTAAGGGAAAAATATCCAAGGCACAGTTATTAATAACCTCCGCTGCACCCATGCTGTCGAGTACCAGGCCCTCCAGTGAAACACGAGATTTATGACTGTGCAAAGCTAGCGGATAGAGGGCGCTTCTGCCTAATGACCCTTCAACAAACGGGAAAGACGCTTTACCGGGGACACCACGGAAACTTATAATGGTGTCATCAATATTTTTCAAAAATCCCTCGTTGTGATAGCTGATTGGTCAAGTTAAATTCGAAAACTATAAAGAAAAATTTTTAGGTCACCTCAATACATGTAAAAATGTATTTACCTCCAGATTTCATGAATATATGAAAGTCTGTTGGGTATCAAATGAATAGATTATATATGCAATTTAAAATAATATACATATCCTCATTCGACGATAAAAATTATTCAAGTAAAGTCAAAAAGCAATGAAAAATTGTATCTCCGAGTTTCGGGCGACAGCTGCCGTGCAGTTTAAATGACATTCTGAGAAAAGATGGAACACGGCTTGGGGAATAAGTACTATTATTATCATTTGATTTCATTTATACTGGGATGGATGCTGCAGTAGCGCCCCGTTATCCCCAATCCATTATCGACATTGATAAATGATACTCAAACGATATCGTACTGTCTACCACATTTATTTCAAACTCTAACAACACGTGTTTCAACTGTCTAGCAGTTATCATCAGTTAAGACTGAATTCTTTACGAGTGACTGCTAGACAGTTGAAACACGTGTTGTAAGAGTTTGAAATAAATTTGGTAGACAGTACGATATCGTTTGAGTATCATTGTTCAATATGCTGTTCTACAACATCTCTCCCGAGAAAGTGGAGTTCATTATCCACATGTCCTGACTGACGAAATATTCCACCCAGGTGAAACTCGAACCCAACGCCATCTATTGAACAGGCGAGAACTTTACCTCATCGACACCGTGATTAAAGAAATGCATTAAGTGCGAGAACTCAATCAGTCGGAAATGTTATTAAAAATTCATTAACTGTAAACACAAACGCTTGAGAGTCTACATAGTTCACCATGGACATAAGAAAAGGTCTCCGGCTTCACCCCTTGTTATTCTTTTATTTCATTCATATCGAAGCACTGTATTTAGAATGATTCTATAATTTATTGCTCTGACCGCCCCAGGTTTCGACATCTTATGCCATGACCATGTAGAACCTTGGGTCGGCAGATCAAATAAGCGTGAAACTACATCAAGTACGTTACTCCAATGTGAAGAAAGCACACTATTCAGAAAGAGACAATTTACCAATATTGATAACACACACAATGAAATTTATCTTTGTTTCCATCTTTGGAAACTTTGGTGAGCTTGAAGCCTCTAAGAAACAAAAAAAAGATGTGGTGAACACTTCATGACTCCTTTTCTTAGCACATTTGATAAAATGTGAGTTTTATTACGCCAAGCCGAGTTGGCGATGGGTTAAAGTCCTCGCATCGACGGGGTAAAGTCCTAACCCAAGGGTCGCGGGTTCGAATCCCGCCTGGGTGGAATTATCCCCACTCAGAATGTGGGTTCTTGTGTTTGTCTATTGGTGTTTTTATTCACCCGGCATAAATTGGCCAAATGGGCTGTATTCAGGGTAGTGGAGATAATACAAGAAATAAAAATGAAGGAAAAATAAAATAATTCAAATTTAAATTAGTCATTTGGAATGACAAAAAGGCACGAAATTTGTTGCCACTATAATTTATAACTCTTAGGTACGAGGAAAATAAATAGTATATATGTAATAGGCATTAAGTAAATAAATGGCTAATGTCATAGAAATGAACTAAATGAATGCCTTATGCCATAGGTATGAAGTAAATAAATGGAATTTCAATATCCAAAACCAACACACCGGTTGAAAACAGGTACAAAACCGAGTTGAGTACATACAGCATACATAGAGCATACAGATATGAGTTTTTAGCAAAGCAATAACGTTCATTTATTATGACGAAATTAAACTCAAAGGAGTCCAAATCTACTGATATATCCTTTCCAATGAACATGTCAGTAAATATGATATGAAGTAAGACTATAGATGCAAAATACTACTTACATCTGGTACGCTGAAGTGAATTGGTATCAAATGGATTTCAGGAGTGAAACGTACCCAATTGCAATGGACGCTTACGATATATTGACAAAGTGATTGAATCGAAAAGGTACCAAGCCTTCAAGCCTAAATTCAAAGCAGATAGTTATGATCAAAATCATGATACATAAGGCATAAAATATCCAAGTATATAGTAAAAAAATCGATACCTATTTGAGAGAACACCAAATCTCTAAAAAAAATTGAGCAGTCAGCATATGATGGCCAAAACGGGGCATTTCCGCACAATATATCCATCCATAAAGATCGCTTTCAAAAATGCATCTGAGCGGAGAGATGCAAGCATCAGCCGTTTCTTCGCTGAAGGCGACTTCCCTCCCTCGCGGGCGGAAGGAAAACTGCCGCAATATTGGACCGAGAAAAAATCCTTGGCATCGGCTATGCATAGAGACGAAACTAATAACAATTTATTTAGCCATGAATATGAAGCAGGAATGAGATCCCGGAGGATGCATTCCGCTTCGGGCACACGCTGAATGCGAAATGGCGACTCCATTCCCGTCTGCGGAGGACGGCCGCCGTCGACGAGAGTTAAAGCCAAGTTAGGATAAGAGGTTTATCCAAAGGGGGCAAGAAAATTCTGCGTGCGACGCGAAATAACGCCGTAACTTGGTCACCGATAGGAGCTGAAGAGTGGGTCAACTCCCGCTCGGTACATGAACACGTATTCCCCCATCCCTTTCAACGCGTCGTAGGGTTCTACGCGAGAGGAAAACTGCACAGTGCTCCCATAAAAATAATTCGCTAACCCCTCGCAAAATCTCAAGGTTGGTACAAATTGGATGGTCCAGTAGAAGGGGAAGATCACTTTCTAAAAAGTTTCCAAGTAATTTAAGATGATTGGAGTGATTTTCTACCATGTGCAGATCTGTGAAACTTTGAAAACGTTTACTAATTAGAAAAATTTAGAGATTAAACGAAAAAAAATTGTGTTACCAATTTGATTTCTTGGCAATTGTACAGTATTTTAACCCCGTAGCCTTATGGCACTTATAATAATTCCACAACGCATGAATAGTTTTTCTCATAAACGCGAAGTCTGTACATGTTTATTTTATGATTTAATATAATTATAATGGTTCCCAATTATTACCAAGGTATCAAATCGAACAAAAAACGCGTATTTACATACGATTTTTGCATAAATTTCTAATTCCGCGCCATGACCCCAAGTCATAACAGTGCTTCCTATGAGGCAAAACTTTTCAACCATAATTCTTGCGTCGTTTATATTATGCCAAACGCTAAAATAGCTGAACTAAAGTGAAGTGTGGCTAAAGATACCTTTTTTGACTGGCTTAAAAAGGTATTAATATGTGCACTCAATGGCTCACCACTCACGCTTCAACCACTTGGAGACGAACGGTTGGTACTTAAGTAGCGTGGTTTCAATGTGATTACAATGATAGCAGGTCATCTACTTTTTTTTAGATCAAATGAAGGCATCGTATGGGCAACTTCACGTTAATGTTCACATTAAATATAAGAATGTTAAATACTGCGAACCCTATGCGTCGATGTCGAAAAAAATCTCTTGTCCTACCTAACCTTTGCTATACATTTTTCAGGGTTCACTTGGTAAAAATATCCATACCAATATTACTCCGACTTTAAATTTTCAACCATGGCTACTATTTTAGTGATACGTTTATGTATTCTATTCCACCTTTCATTTACAAAAAAAAACTCGGAAAATAAAATTAATAGCCATGATTTTAGTTAGGATAAATAAATATGTAGTAATTATAATTAAGTGTTCTAAGAGAACTCAGTTTAAGAAACGATTCTTTATCGTGATTGAAGTTCATGCCAAAGCCAAATTTAAAGTACTCCATTGATTTAAACATAATTCAGCGAGCTTGTTTTGTGACCCGTTTACTCAATATCACATAGCCGAATGTGATATCCAAAGTTCCACACATATCCCAACACACCATAATCCCACGAGCGAAACTTATTATCACAGTAAGGAAAGAAAGAATAAAGAAGAATGCTGCGCCATTGAGGAAAACATATCTCTCTCGAGAGCTAGCTAATAACCGTTCCCATTTGGCTCCGGTCCTAGAGGGTTAAGTTTGGAGGACGCGATCATATCAACCCTGATAACTCAAACATCGAGGACCAAAGTATTCGTCATTACCGCCCCGACGAAACTCGGCCAGAGGTCTAGAAGTCGTGATCCGCGCTTATGGAGCGTGAGAGCGGTAACTGGGGAGGCATGGAGGGAGTCATGAGCGGCGATAAGGCCCCTTCTCTCTCTCCGGACCCTTTCTCTGAGACCCCTCCATGCTCACCGCCCTGGCCTCTATGTACTCATTTTGCGGATGGAAGACGATCAAGATTTTTCCACGAGTTGCGAGGGAAGGAGAGGGTCTAGGAAACTTAGTGGGGGAAGTGAGAGAGGGCCGGATGGTACGTAAAAGTTTGATGGCAGGGGATTAGGAAGGCAGGAGAGCGGAGGAGCATCAGGGACCCGACTGACCGCCATGACGTCGCAGGACACTCTGTCACGGTTCCGCTTCTCTCCGCTGCCACGTCGGTGGCGCGCCAGCCTGTCTCTCTCTTCCCCTTGCGGCCTGGGTCGTTGTTCTCCCGTTTTGGGGACGGCGAAGGGGAAAGAGGGGAAGGGAAATAGGGGTGGCAGCAGCAATCCCTGCTGGAACTGGGGTGAAAGGGCTGATTCTTTCCCGAGAAAAAAATGAAAGAGGCAGGGTGTTGGTGTTGAGAAACGGTAGGGGTGGCTGGTGGTGTTTTTATTGCACGCACGCATGTTAGGAGGAAGCTTCGAGACCCATACTCCGATAGGAAAATGATTTCTCTCTTTCTAAAGGCCTGAGTATTGATTCCCTTGGAGGATGAAATGATGAGTTTCCAAAAGCGGCGGAGTCCCAGACCTCGTTTCCTTCTTTTTACTAGGTCAAAGATGGTGACTCCTTCAAGTCTACCATCATCTCATGAAGCATTATACATTATGGTGGTTGACTATAGGAAACTTCCAGGAATTAAATTTGAATGTTAAAATTTTAATAACACCTGAGGAGGAACTTAGAAGCCTAAATAATGATGAATTAGGAACTTATAGCAGTGTATACAGGAATCATGAAGGAAGTACCGCGCGATCGTTGCCCTCGAAAAGCTTGTGACAGCAGGGTAGTATCCGATGACAGATACTGCATCTGACACTTCTGTCACCATTTAATTAGTGTATATCCAAGTTTCAGTTAATGATGAAAGTACATGGGAAGAGTTACCAGGAGATAAGGGAACCAGCATTAGATCGAGAAGGGTGGAGGGCTGCCGTCAACCAATCTTAGGATTGAGCGTCAAATGATGATGACCCAGGTTACGTATACTTTTATGCAAGCTTTACAACTTTAAACCGTTTTCAAGTATTATTCCTTAATTTAAAAAAAAACATTTACAACTCAGAGAGTCATGAGCAGGGTCAAGGACAGGGCAATTCTAGTGTCCGAAGCAGTGTAAAAGGAAATAAGGTTAAGTGAGGAATTGAGGAAGATATCCCTCCCCTTGAAATCCGTTCTCTTTTTACAGAATACAAGGCGCAATCCAATCAGAGATGCTAAAAGTAAACAAATACCCTCAACTACCAGCCAATATTCCACATTTACAGGTTTTAAGAAAGAGCCTGTTGAAGCTAAATTCGTCCACTGAACATCCACCAACAGCACTTTTGAGGATTTTGTGACCCACGGACTTAATTAAAACATGCATCAACTTATGGAAGCAATATATTATGGTAGTCATATTTCGGTAGAAGTATTATTACTCTTATTGTGAATAATCTTATAGGTTCTAGCTTCCCATTCATCATTCATTGGTTGTTCAATCTTAAGATTGGTTGACTGCAGCCCTCCACACTTTCCTATATAGTGCTAATTCCCTTACCTACTGGTATCTCTTCCTATGTACACTCTTCTTTATTTAGTACATACACTTATTCCTGGGTCTTCCTCTGGGGACTTTTCTCTATACTTTGCCTTCAGTTATGCTCTTCACAAACCCCATTGTGTCTCAGAGGGTGACCAATCCATCTTGCTCTTCTTTTCTGTTTGGTGTTCCATATGGTCCGTTCCTCTTCCGCTCTTCAGTACAATCCATTATTTCTTATTTTTTTCTGTCCATTTTATCTTTAGCATTTTCCTCTAGCACCAGGTTTCGAAGGCTTCTAGCCTGTTCTGGTCAGCTTTTCCAAAGGTCCATGCTTCCAATTTATATAGAACTACGCTCAACACGAATTTTTTCACATACTGTTTTATTGTTATTATTTGGCAAACTGTAGAAATATTATGATAGGATAATGATTTGGCTTCTTGTGTATAAGCTTATAGGTTCTAGCTTCCAATTCTTAAGGAGGTAAAATTTGCCACCAGTGCAGGTGCAACATTACCGAAAAGCCAATTTTACTCTGTCAGACGGGCGAAAACTTAAGTGAGGACCCGTTGATGTCTTATATTAAAAATTATTTCTACTCTATGTAACTCTGAAATTGATGGGTATACCCACCGTATACGGGATTCTTACGAAAGGTGCGATGGCAATAAATGGATGCTCATAATCAGTCAATTAAAATTATCTTTAATTAATATTTCTGTTTTCCGATTTAGTAATTTCCATACAAACACACTATTAACGTTGTGCAAACACACTCAATGCTGAAGGTAAGATAGTGTCAGCCTTTTTTTGAACTTTATGCTAACCGTAAGTTAGGTCATTTCATTTAGCATTACGCTATTGGCTATTTATGCGAGGGTTATAGATCAAGGGTTATCGACCGAGGGTTATATCCATATTTAGAACACAATTGACTAAGTATGTGAAATTGGGGCCAAAAATTTTTAATACCATGCGCTTCACTGGTCGTTTATCATTTCTTTAATGAAACTGCATGACAGCCCAGCATGTGATAGGTTGTCCTTTGGTAAAAAACTCTCTGGTATACGGTACATTTTAAATTTATTTTAGTATTAATGTATTACATTGCAGAGGGTAAGCGAGGATGTATAATGAAACATTCGCAAAGCTTAATAATAAATAAAGCAATGCGTGCCAAAACTACAGACTTTCCGTTCTGATTACTTAAGTGAAAAAAATGACTGAATATGACCTGAAAAATATTGAATGAAATGCTAATAAAACTCATGCCTAGACGTATCCTCAATTTCATGCTACAAGGACCTTCTATAGCTTAACACAGAAATAAAGTGAGCGTAAAGGGATACAGAAGCTGTGAGGCATCTACCGGTTCAGGAAGGAACTACCTACATGCGATCCGATGAGACTCATGAAGGAGACAGAGATGACAAAATATGGCCGTTTGATAGAGTGAGAGAGGCCTTTACCTTTTTCCGAATGATGAATAACATAGAATGAATGATAGTTTTTCCTACTCAACACAATAGTAACACTCATAATAATTCAAGAATAGATAGCCTCTCTACATGGATCCCCGAGAAATTGAGGAATTATTGGTTGACTATCATATGGAACTAATTTATAGGAGATACAAGGAGGGAGTAGGGTCGGGAGAGTACGAGAAAAAATGTAATCGAGGGGTGGGGTGAAGAGGTTTAGGTGGAAATATAGGATAGCAGATGAGATCAGGTAGATTTGGTGACGACCAGACGTTGGTTATTCAATCATTCCCGGGATTGCAGGCAGAGGTAGACTTTTTAGAAAAATCCGTGCTTTAATTACGGAACTACAATTTTGGATAAGAAAACAAAAATTATGAGATTTTCTTGGCCAATGAAAGAAAGTTTATCACGTTAATAGGAGGGCTGAAACTGGGGCAGCCAGCCCAGCATTCGAAGGATAATTCTTCTAGTCAAAGAATCGTTCCGCAAGAGGAGGGAGACGAAGACGGGGACCTTATGCAAGGATCTACAGAGAAGGGTGGCTAGGAGTATACTATGAATTTCTTTTTGCATGGTACAGAATCGTACGCTCTGAGAAAAAAGTAAAATCTGCTTATGTTTTGTAAGTGGTAGTGGATTAGAATGTAGACAGCAAGGCGGACGGAAAGAAAGACAAACGAGGAAGTGCTTCGTATGGCGGGTGATCTGAGGAAACTTCTGGAGGAAATAAGGATAAGTCAGAGAAGGTGGTTGGAACAGGTGATCAGGAGTGAAGGATTTCTTAAAGTCGTGATAGAGGGGAGGATGTCGTGTGATAGAAGAAGGGGAGAAAAAATAGGTTTCATGGAATGAGGAAAGTGAGGCGTATGGACAAACACAAAGTACTAAGTTCCATTCTAATATAGAGTTCCTACAAATTGAACATTGAAACGATAGATTTATTTGACAGGAGAGGTTTATTATACACACATAACGCGATCCATTGAATTTTGAGAAAATAAGGAAGATACAACCACTGGAAACCAATGACTGTTATTAATGCCATATAAAGATCTTACGTAAGACTTCATATAGGTATCGTTCATTTGCTTAACTCAATTCGGCTTCTTTGTAGCGCATTAAATTGCAAGGCTTCTACAGATGCCCAATATCTTTATTAACCAATTAAAAATAGGCCGCTGATGTATTAATGATTATCTTATATGCCTTAAAGTTTCATTAAGTATAAATTTTTACATGAGAGCTCGCCATTCGGTGATCATATTATGCATATTCCATCGAGTAATTTTAGGTTACCACCATATAACGTAAAATGGTAGTAACATATATTAATCTTGAAGCTTGGTGGTAGACACTTGAAGGCTGATTATGGACTCAAAAAATAACTAAAAACAATCGTGAATAACTTCCATAAATACTTCGGAGCAAACATTACGTCAATAAAAAACAACATCGCACAGAAGAAAACCCGAACGAGAATTAAACCATTCTGCTCACTGACAGCCATGATATTCGTATGTTAATTTGTATATTTACGTTGTCGTAGCAAATTATTTTACAAAACTTCCTCTAAAGACATACCACAAATAATTGATGCCGATCGTAACACTGTGAAAACTTATAAAGCATTCAATTGAAACACCAAAACTTTTACATTGCAATCACACCCAATGAAACCCTGAATTCGTAGAAAGTCGATCGTCAAAAAATGTATCGCGTGGTAGAAAATTTGAACGGAAAGTTTTACTTACCAAAGGCTATGAGAATCAAGGTCACCATTTAAATAATTTATTTCCAGCAAAAATAGCAAAAAACCAGCAAAAAACAAGATTTTGAAGCATGTAGCCACATAAGTAACTTTACACTTAAAACACTATTGAAACTGGACTTTTAAGACACTAGACTCCTCCGAAATGGAATTAAAATGCCAGAAACAATCCAGGGATCTAAGTTAATAAAACCGGCGAATTATTCAAAAAGTATTTAAAATCATGAGAAAAAATACGGGTGCCGTAACCATGACGGGAATTACCTATGCCTTTTCACCAAAACAAAAGTTAAGGTTGGAATAAGTGAGACACTAGACCTCGAAACACTAAAACGATTAAGAAAAACCTATTTAAAAAAGAAATACATCATGAGTAATTCTTTATAAACAGTCAAACACAATGTTAAAAAATACATGACACGAGGAAAAAAAAAGATGGTAACAAAATCCAAGTTGGCAATTGAAGACAACTTACAGGCAAAACCATCATGAACATATTTTATACTCAAACATTACTTGACTCTGAAGTTTTGACTGCTATCACAAAAAGCACAAAAGCATAATTATAAATAGATGGAATTTATATTAGTTATAAATGGACATAAAACATTAGGATTTTTCGTGAAAACACGAGTAAAACATCCAAAAGGCATGCGGCGGCTAGCAAGCATTAAATCTCCAACGGCGTGTCAAAGGTCGAGGGAAAAAATCCAAAATGAGGCAATCCAGACAGAAAACCTTTTCAGTAAAAGGTTTTGTCTTAAATACGATCATGATGGTTTTACCAAAAAGGGAGGTATAGAGTGGACAATATGAGCATGATGGTTTTGCCTTAAAGATACATACATATATAAAGTCTCTTACATATACATCACTTCATTATGAAATTTTTCTGCCATCATAAAAAAATCGCGAAAGCATAATTGCAAGTAGATAGAATTTATATTATTAATAAATGAACAGAAAATATTCGGATTTTTCGTGAAAACACGAGGAAAAAAATCATAAAGGGATGCGGCCGGAAGCAAGGATTAAATCTCTAAAAGCCAGTCATATGGCCGATGGAAAAAAATCCCAAATGAGCCAACCCAGACGGAAAACCCTCCTTTTCGCACGTGAAAAATGTTGTTGCTGGAACGCATCAGAGGAGCCTAACCTTTCGCGTGTGCGGCGGGAATCGATGGGCAACTCGGCTGACTTCTCAACTCCACGCAAAGTCTCTCTCTCCCCGTGGAAGTTCGAGCTCTCTTGCGCTCACACACGTGCGAGCGGACGGCAATAGGGATAGCTGGAGAATGGGATGAGATGGTGCGGAAAGCGCGGGGAGGGATGAGGACTTCCGATGCGTGGGAAGCCGAAATATTGAAGGAGGCAACGAATGAGATTGGGATAGAGAGAGAGAGGGAGGGAGAGGGAGGCAGTGAAGGGCGAAGCGGGAAGGGACAGATGGTTGGAGAGAGGAAATTGGTTTGAAGGGAGGTGAAAAACGCGTGTACCTAGGGGTTTCTGGGAAGGCATCTAGGGTTATGAGATACAGGCATGGAGATGGAGCGACGAGAAATCTTTCTAAAGTGACTACGCCTCCACTAAAGTTACGCGATTGAAAGGAAAAATACGAAAAAAATAGTTTTGAAAGGAGTAAAATTATTTCTCAGGTATCTTTCGTTAACTGAGGAGTTCTTTTGAGTATTCGAAAGACTGTAAGCGCGGTGCTCCGCTTCGTTAGTAGAAACACACAAGAGTTCATTGATCCGTTGCTAAATACGCTTGCTCGTACTGTGAAAAAAGATTCGTTATCCGCGGCGTAGCATGCGAGAAGAAAAAAAAACTCTGGTGAGGAAAGGCCTTAAAAGCCTTGGTAAAGACCCGTTCCCGGAAATTTAGGACACTCATTAGTTAGAAGTATTTCAATTTCTGAGGCCCGGTGATTCGACTCGTTATCTGATGAAGCGTGCCATTGAGCAAATGTTTGGCAGTGAATTCAAGTAAGGGAGTGTGCATGATGTTTCGACGGAGTCATTATTCCATCCCGCGTTTCAGTTTGATAGCGTATTGCGTATCGTTACTCGTAAAAGAAAATAATTAAAACTTACCGGTGAGCTTTTTGAGGTCACGGAACTGAATAGGGAACGTTTACTCTTCGAAGAAAAGTCCATTAGAGGACGTTTTCATTGATTGGTTCGGTGACTTTCATATTTTTCACTCTTCTGATAGGACAAAACAAAAAATATCATTCTTGATAATCCAAGTCATTAGTCACGTTGCGAAGGTATCGTCCAATCTCAGCGCGTGTAATTTACGGTGAAAGCAAGAGATTAAGATCGGAACTAGTAGGACGTGAAAAAAGAGGAACAGATGTGTTAACAAAGGCAAAAAATGAAATATGGCTTGTTAGCTTCGAAAAGAAAAGAAAGAACAAACAAGAAGTTAAAGTTTCAATACATATCATGAGAGAACATACAATATAGCTTGAAGAGATCAAACAAAAAGAGGAATATAACGGAAGCAGTTAATTAAAGTTAACAGGCATAGAAACAGAAAGATTCCAAGAAATAAAACCCAAAGCTAATATGTATCTGTAACTAAAGCAGAAAACACATAAATCAACAATTATAACTAGGAAAATATTGATCGTTTTGAAAAGAGGATATGGTCTAAGAACTAAACGTAAGGCCCTAATGACCAGCGCCTTAATTTTAAAGCAAATATTTTGCCGAACATTTTAGTAAGAGCATAAACTAATTGAGCGTAGAGCATTTCGGAAACGAGCCGTTACTGCAATAAATTTACACCTGTAAAACAAACACCAGTTTGAAAGTCAAAAACATTAACAATAGTTATTACCACGTCGGAAAATGGTTTTCTAATACTTCTGGGTGACGCATCATCACCTCCCTTAAAGTATGCTGTGATCAGGAGACATTACAGTCTATGAGCGGTTTCAGGAGGCATAACTGTCCACGAACTACTCACGCGGGACTCGAACCCGCGACCCTCAGATTGTCATGCGAGGAGTTTACCCCGTCACCACCTGGGCCGAGAATTGAAGCAGGTATTTCAATCCTCCAGTAAATGGCAACAATGATTCAAGCGGGAAACTCGTCATTTTCAAGGAGAAGAGGAAAATATTTGAAGTGCGGAATGCGAGAACAATGCAAGAAATGGATTGATACCGATGAGAAAAGAGATGTAAGAAAGGTTAATGGCCGGCAGACCACTCCAAAAGGCACCGCATAGTCTCCACCGTGCCCTTAGGTCTTGAGCAACGACTACTAGAGGAGGAATGAGGCCAATTGGGATGGGAGGGCGACCTGTTGGCCCCTCCTCCCTCCGCGTGGGGAAATACTCGTGGGGTGGACCGGTCCCTGAAGTCGTATCCTGCATGAATCGAGAATGCTAACTGCCGCAATAAAAATACCGTTTGCCGGAAGCGGAAATGCATGGGATACACACAACTCATTCGCTTTGGCGGAATATAACGATCTTTCTATTTAGTCCGCGCGCAACCAAAACTGTCCGATTGAAACAGGAAACCAAGGTTTGCTACAATTACATTTTTTACTCCGGAGAATGGAATCATTAAATCCTCATTTCCACGAATCGGTAGGTTGTACGTACAAAGGATATCTCTGGGTCGCGTTAAAAAAATGAGATTTTCTCATGTTAACGGAATTTCTTCCGCCGTCCGTGCGTTGATTCCACGAGTAGGTATAATTTATGCTCGTCCGTAGTATGCAAGAGAAGTGAAGGTTCCTGGCTGACCGAGTTCCCACTAACGAGATTTTACTGCAGCAACTGCATTCGCGGACACGTAAAACACACAGGTATTTTCGCAAATGCCACAAGAGCAAAAAATTATACGCGTCTCCTCGACATGCTCGACCAGTGTGCTTCAAATAAAGAACCTAGGCATTTGGAGGTGAGCGCGCATACAGAGGCGCAGAATGGGCATATCTACATGGCGGGTGACTGAAGTAATTTTAAAAAGTGATATCCGCACTCTTTTCGCAAAAGCAGTGGAATAGTTAGTTTATGTTCATGGTCACTGAAAATGTCTGACGTCGGGACGACATGATCCAACGGTATCCGCCGTCATGCTTCGTTGACAATTGTTTTCATTTTTCACGAATCTTTGCTAAACCCACTAGAACTAGGGACAGAAAACAGAGAATGTGAAAATATACATTAACATGCGAGATGTAAACTTGTAATTGGAGTGCAACATTTCAAAATCACATTTCAACGCGGATATGCTAAGAACCCACGTTTTATCTTTCCCACCACGAGAAGATTACAAAAACATTTTGAGAGGATAAAACTTGACTCCTGTGACTTTAGATTCAGTTTCTCTGTGTATAATAGGTATTTGCCACTTAGGAGACTCTTATAGAGGAAGACAATTAGTCTTAGGAACGAGATAGCGTGTAAAAGGCAACGCATGACTGCAATAGAAGTGAAAGAGGCTATGACAGAGAATTGTGGAGGAAATAAGCAAGTTTTTGAATCCCAACAGTAATTAATTAGCTCTTAGACTGGGCCTATTCCGCGACGAATTGGCGTCATCGGTTTAAGCAAATGTACTAATTCATGTATAAGTATCGCAACCGCAAATAAACTATGGAAAAATAAAACCATGGCATATACGAGAATATAGCGGACAAGAGTTGTGAACTTTTATAATATAATAGGGAACACCAAAACATTTTCCATCGAGATGCTCACTGAGATTTTTGAAAAAAGCACTGGATTTTCGGGAGTGTAGGAGCGTATTGGGAAATGAAAAATAGTCTCCAATCCTCGACTTCGGCATCGGCAGTTGAAAACAAAAATTCACTGAAATTGAGGCCATAGATCATACTTAGAGTTAAGGTTACGAGCAGTTAACTAATTTCAACCTGATCCTTTACGAGGAACAAGCTGACGGATACTGTAATATAGCCATGCACGCAAGAAATTCAATTCTCTGCTTCTTTTTATGTCCCGGATTCCCCGTTAACGCAATTGCATAAATGAAATCGCCAGACACTTGAGGCTATGGCTTTACCTATTCATTTTATTAATTTTATGCCTTTACTATTGGTTTAGAAGCACAGGCTAACTTAAAATTCAGCTAAAAATTCCCATTATCAATCAACAGATTTTCAAAGGAATTGAAAAATCTACCCTCAAACATGCCAATAAAAAGTTAAATAGATGCAAAAATAATTTTCGTGAAAGCTTCAGATTTTGTTTTATGCAAAAGGTTTTGCAATATTTGAAAAATTACGAGGCTGACAATGTTTATTATAATAGTTAATAAAAACTTATTATAATAAGTTTTTATAATAATGAATTTTAAATACATGAATGAAATAAATGAATTTTAAGATACCACAGAAAATATTTTAAAAACATTCTCTGAATAAGGTGATGGACCCGGCGCCCGGCCAATATTTTAGAACGTGCTCTAGGTTAAGAGAAGTTTGTGACCCCTGATCAAAATAATGTACCCAATGTCGGAAATAATTTGGATTTATATAAAATACACTATTAGAAAAACTTTGAATAAATTAATTGCCTGTATCCAGATACTATGTGTAGTTATCTCATATTTGTTAGAAGCAACAAGGCTGTATATATACTCCATGTATTTCCTGCTACGGTAAAAAAATTTGCACACAAACCCATTTTACACGTTACTTCTCTTGACCAAAAAAAAAAGGAAAACTAGCGCAAAACATTCCAAATTTATTTATAATTTAGAATATAGAGCATGCATGAGTTGGAATGGGAGAATGCAATTTTGCATCAAATAAAACATCGGGAGGAGTTTATTTTCCTCAGAAAGGTCACGTCCAGTGCTTTCCCCACTCCCTCGTCTTCAAGCAGCGTGGGGCGCAGTTTCTCTTGCTTGCTTGAAAGCGCCTGCCCTTGGACACGTAAGAAAACAAGCTGGCAGCAACAGCGCGAACAAACGACGGTCGAGGAAAAAGAACACACGGACCAGCAGGGTAAGTATGCAGCGAAGAGAACGAATGCGCCCCCACTCTTGCTTTCTCATTCTCTCATGGAAAATGGGAGCAGCCAAGGACGGCACACAGTATTTTTCCCCTCAACACAAATGTGAACTCGCATACATGTGCTTATCTGCCTCGGAGAAAGGAGGCAAGGGACAAGCATTGAATGGCCCGAGATGATGGTTTACATGTGGCGAACTTAATAAGGCATTTTAGCGGAGGAAAGATAAGGAGTGGCCTTGACTGGACAAGAGGATGACTGACGAGGTCATGGACAATCCACAGACGATGGTAAAATGTGCATAAGCAGAGTTGATAAAAGTGATGAAATTATTTTCAGTCACTCATCAAATAAAATCTCACTCTTACGAATATATTTCACATTCGTAACGGTTACTTACAACCTTCCCTAGCCCTCTTAGTATTTTCTTTAATGAGATCGTCGTGACGCGACTGCCATTACTTCTAGCATTCGGCCGATCGCTCAAAATCATTCTAGGACTGGAATGAATATTTGATACCTATCGCTAGGATTTCAAGGTTTTCCATTGTCCTAGATTTTAGCATTTTATGGCGAGTTGCACTTCATGCTCCGCATTTGAGAACCTCTAAACATGTCCAGGCAATTCTCTACACATCGAAGCGCAGGATATTCTATCGAGATATTTTTTTACGAATAAAACACCATGTATTACGTGGCAGTCAACATTTTTTTAAACTATGACTCATGATGGTTAAAAATATTTCCGGATTAACAATTGCAGTCAATTTCTCCACCGCATCGATACCTGTCTCTCTTGCAAATGATTAAAATAAGAACGTTGATCTGCGATTAACTCCAGTCCCATTCAATATGACTAGGCCAGTGTAAGTCACTGTTACATACATATTAAATTCTCGAAGTCTAAATACTGACATCGCGTTCCAATGCACCAAGCTACTTGATGTTAGACTGTTGTGAAAAAATTAACTTCGTAGTTGAATAACATAAACAATGAGGAACCAAAACTAGAAATGAGAGCATTAAAAATCAGTCACTCTCCTCACATTACTTGTTCCGCTGTGCACCTGTCACTTACAGCACGGGCATAGGTATCGATTTTGTGCCATCTCGAATAGAGCGGGAGGCGGCTTTTTCAATGAGAAGCTCAGCAAGGTCTGCATAGCAACTTGGTAAGGAGAACTCTCTCGAAAACCGGACAAGAGATAAGTGAAGCATCTATATAGGTATATATTTTGTTTGTACAACTAAGGAGAAAACAAAACATGAAGAAGGAGCATCAGATGATCTAGGGCGGGGGTGGCGAACCAATGGCACTCGTGCCCAAAGTGGCATTCGGAGCAATTATTTTGGCACGCGGAACTGGGAGGGCGTAAAGGGATACTTCTATCTCACTCGATGGGTTGGCACGCGAGTCGAGCAAGTATACTCTTATTTTATAAACTTTGGCACTCAATCGCCAAAAGGTTCACCATCCCTGATCTAGGGTAACCACTGGTCTATTGCAGGGTTTAGGATTCTTCCACCGCGAGGGACATAAATGTCATCTGATTCAAATCATGGATACTGGGGTGAAAATATGCCCTCTATTGGACATGAATAACAAAATTCTACCATTCCGTGCAATTTTTATCGCAAATGGAACCTAAAATTACGAGGTGTTCAAATGAGAGAATGCGAAAAACTTGTAAAAACATAGTATTTTTCCAAATGATATCAGTGACAATTTCATAGAAAACTGTTTAAAGAAGCAAAAAAGTTCCGTAAAATTGATCAATATAAAATAAATTCCTGTTATTTGACGAGATTAGAATCTAGCAAACTGGGGTGAGATATCAGTATTGTAGCAACCACACCAACTAAATGCTTCTAGCAAAGGATGTACTATAGGGGGCTCGAAGTATGTGACAAGATTCAGATGGATAGGTCACACTTTAAGACCTAACGATTTAAAAGTAATAAAAAAAAAGAAAAAAACCCTAAAGGGAACACCTGGTATGAGGTAAAAATGCTTAGGCCAGTTGAAACGGGACATTGGCTATAAAATAAACAAGGAAATTAAGGACTAAGCAAGGGAAAAACTAGAATTGAAGTCGTCAGCAAAAAAATTTCAGAATTGATTGGCTAAGGATAAATGTTATAAAGGTTAGAGGAAGAACGACGGAGTGACTTCCAAAAGGGAAACCGATGGAGATAATAATCCGTAAGTGGGGTGCCTTCTTGGGAATAGCACTGCAATTTTGATGGGAATATGAATCGAAAGGAGAAGAAAAGGGAAAGAAAAGAAACATCAACGAAGGAGAGGAGAGAGAGAATAGGCAGAATGGCCAAAAGTGCGGAGTGTGAACTACGAGATCAGTGGGACAATAACAACACCATTTCCCTTCAGGAAGCAGACGAGAGGTCGAAGTAGAAGGGCCTTTTGAGACGATAATGGGAAAATTTGCCGATTGGTGAGAAGAAAAAAAAAGACCAAGACCCATATAGAGGACAAGGGTATCACGAGGAACTCCACTCTTACACTCATAAATGCCCATTACCTGGAATGAAATGCCAGAAACGAGAGCCACGTAAAATCTAGCAGACGCACACCCTCGGTTGGAGTTGAAATGGCAAGCCAAGGATTCAGGCAAGGGACTGAAAAACACCAATTTCAGAGGTTTTGCCTATCGAAGAATAGGTGCTTCTTTAAGAAATAACCGCGGTCCACAGCCCAAGTCAATTAATCAGAAATTCATTCAGAATATCAAACCGGCAGGTTAATAGGGAATCAGGGGATGTAGTATAAAAACCTTTAGAAATAGAATGAAGAGTCAGGGTTCTCTGCCATCACTTGTAAAATGTTTCAAGAGCAATTCATAAAAACAGGCACCTGAAGCTCTGTGAAATTAGGCAAATTGTAGGACAATCTCGTAATCCTTTCATTCAGCTTGGAAAACTCATGTACATATCTCACGCTTTCCGATTTTCGATAATGAAGTCGTTCCTGTGAATAGTAAAATCTGAGCAAAGGTCGAATATTATGTCCTCCATACATGAAAAGTATCCTTCAAAGGTTTAGAATGAAGAGGTCCGTTTTTTAAATGAAGATAACGAAACCAGAGAATAACAAATACTGGTGGAATTACCAAAAAAAAGTTTCCCAGGTTAAAAATAATAAGCAAATTCCTGATAAAAAAGTTAATCGCTTAAAATACCCACTTCAGTTGTAAAAGGAGCAGCCAAAAATACTTTAGCACTAAAAAACACTCTCTCTGCCAATATTGGGTTGATAGACCCCAATAGTAATACCATGGCCGAAGCACACCACATAGTGGTGAAACTATGAACAAAAATATATTTATCAAAATTTTACCCTTTTTGTGAAGAAGAGAGTGGATAATGAGTATATACGACGTAAGCCACGAAAAAATGCCAAAACCGTGTTTTCAAGGCACTTTGGAGTAGGAAAAAGCCTTAGATAAAAATTAAAGAAGGAAAATTCGATAAACTCTGACAAAAAAACAAGTTTCTAGAACTAAGATAGGACAATCAGCGTTAAAATTAAATGTGACGTTATTACGTCACAATAGAGGAAAGCAGAAAAGACAGTCACAATTAAGCTACACGTTCCCTAAAGGACTCAATTTAACTATGATGGTGATCAAAACGAATTATTCTCTAATCAGTAGGTCTAATACCTACAATAGCAATAGCTACAAAAGTAATATTACTATGGTAGGTATATTATTAGTAAGTAATACCTACAATAATAATATTATATTTATCTGTAAGTTTAATGGCGTATGGGAAGTACCTTTGAGGAATAACGTGTCATACATGGCTTACACTCAATTCACAACGGCTATCGATGGCCCGGTCGAATATCATGAGGAATTCATGAGGTGATCAAAGCCAGAGTCAACAAAGATTGTTACAAGTTTCCACTTTCAAAGATATTTCAAATTTTGTCATATATCTCTTTGCTTTTTTGTAACGAGACTCTACGGATGGCAGAGACCATTTCTGGTCAGTCCAATTGGACCATTTTTCGGCCGTGAAAGTGGTTGGTCTCATTAGCCCAACGTTTTAAAAAGCCATGCAGAACAGATATACAGCATATAATTAAAAGCTCATGTACCAACCATGAAGACCATATCGACATATTTTTTAAAATTCATATTGGGTGGTCTAACCAAGAGTAAAACTTTAACGCAATCAAAACTAATAATCGATAAAATCAATTATGGTTACAGTTCTCTTTCCATTTCATACGCACCGATGTACTTGTCTGTTGCCCCGAGTTGAGGGTTACACTCGAGTGAAAAGCAACGGAAACGGGAGCGGGGACAAAAAAAACACCGAACGAGAAAAACACACTTCAAGAGCAAAGAGAGTTGGCTCGCGTAAGAGGAAAACATGCGAGATAACAAGCGAAAGTTTTTACGTCGTATTTACGATTTTTTCAATTTTCCTAATTTGGACACTTCTCAAAGCTCGCGAGACGCAGCCAAACTCTGCAAGGCCAGCGAATCGAAAACGATGAACGTTTGCGAGAGCGGGAAGGATACAAAGAGGATGACGAGTGTTGTCACGAACGCATCGGACGTATGAGAGGGAGTTTAGTGGCAGACACGACAGAACGTTGAGTTGGGAGAGGCGACCGAATTTTAACAACTCGGGCGCCGGCGGCGGAGGATTGCCCACACAATGGGAAATGACGAGCGTTTGAGTGTTCGAGAGATGGAAATGGAATGCAAAGGAGAGAGAAAAAGAGCAAAGCGACAGCCGACAGAGAAGGGAAAGAGGAAGATCAGAGATACGCACGTATTTAGTGTACATCCGAAAAAGTCTCCGTAGCGATTAACAAAAATAAAATATAAATTTTACAACGAGGCAGGAAAACAAAATAAAAAATAACACACTCTCCAGAATTATGACTGAAATAAAATATCTGAATCCACTTACTAAATAAAAATACGTGAAGGGGGCCGAGACACTTAAAATATACAAGGTAAATGACTGCTTTTCATCACAGAAAAAACCCACATTTTGAACTAAAATATTATATTAACCTATGGCGATGTTATAAACATCTCCTGGCATACAATCGACTGCTTTTGAGACCCTTTCATTCAAATTTAAAGACTCGTGTCTAAAAAGCCTGAGTTCAATAACTTGATTGATTAATTTATTTTTTCCGCCAAAGAATTGAAATTATTTAAAAAGTTCACTTTTTAAATACAGGATAATGATGATGAAAACTGACTGTGAATTAGACATAAATGAACCATTAAATATAGCGAAGATAGTAGAGAGAGTCAAGTCACATGGATGTGAAGTACATTTGGTAAGCAACTGCTTCGCAACACTAGAACTAGATGAATGTAAAGATTTAGCGATGAATAACTACAGTCTGCATTCAATGTCTGTCAGGTTTTAATAAACAGGGTGCGGCAGCGTAATTTGCTGATTTGACCTTGGCGTCAGGAAGCGAGGTTCAAATATGGTCCTGTGATTTAGCAAGTATAACATATTCGCCTTGACATGTACAAAACTTTGATGCTTGAAATGCATGTTGTAGAATATGGAGAAAAAATTATTACAACGATACCTATAATATCTCTTTTTATTGACCCTTCAAATAAGCAAATTGCGTTGCCGCACTTTGAATTTATTGATAGAATTTAGTAATTATTTCTTCAAAAAAGTAATTGGTTATCACAGAAATTGTGCACACAATTTACTTTCCTTGGAAGTTAAAACATTATTTCACTGACGATGGATATTTGTTCATCGTTCTGAATCTATAAAGTTCTTTTTATACCACTATACACGCTTAGAGCAGTAAATTTAAGGGAGTTTTTCCTACTTATGCAACAATATCACTGTTTTCTCCCGATGAATTTCCACGTGTATCCTCCCCTAATGATGTAATTAGAAGTAGTCAACTACTGTTTCCTAAAGAAAAATAATGCACGAACAAATGAACGCAACATTGAGTTTTACAGTTTTATTTTCCCAGAGACTGCCGGTAACGACAGTTTCGCTATCCCCAGGTACAGTGCATCGTATTGTATCTCATGATTATATAATATTCGTAACCGGTCGCCTCAAGAAAAGAAAAACTGGGGAAAACGCTAAGTTGCATTCATTTACCTATGAAATATTGCAATAAGTTTAATAAATGATTATTATAGTAATGCAGTTTCTAATGAAGTAACGCAGAAGGAATGACGTACAGGGAAACTTGACTCCCTGAACCAAGAAATCGGCCTGGAAAAATTCCTTAATAATCGGCCAACTCTTTAAATGGCCGATTTTTTAGGAATGAATTACCCGCATAACAAATTTACAGGTTTTCTGAATGAAAGAAAGGGAGTAAAATAGCTAGGAATAAAAAGAGATAGGTGCAGTGAACACGTGAAAGGGACTGACTGGGGCTGGATGATTGCTCCTGGAGTCCAAGAGGAGGCGAGTAGGGAGAGGAGGGAGTATGTGTGAGTGAAGAGGCCGGGAGATAGAGGGAGGAGGGTCACCGCCCATCTCCCTTCTCCTCATTCCACCCCATCCCCGCCAGAAGAGGCGTCTGATGGGGTGAGTTTGGCTGGCTGGCTGAAGAGAGAGCGCGGAGGAGGTGGCTCCCTCGGCATGAGTTACGACGCCTCTATGAGTTACGGCGACTGTGCGTGAGCGGCGGGCGCGAACAGAGAGAGGGAGAGCCGTGTTTGAGACTGGAGAAGAGCCGCGGCAGAATTGAGAGAAAGAGGAGATGCGACCGCCTGAACCCTCCCTCCCGCTTCTAAAAGAGGGTTGGATGCTAAAGAGACACTTGGGAATAGGACGATGGGAATGGGGGGGATGAGAGAATCGATGGGGAGGGCGAGTAAATAAGAAATTAGGTCCGGCCTATCGGTGGTGGCGGTGCGAGTCGGAATGTGTGGGGGCAAAGTGGGGAGGGCGGGTGATATGATGAACGAGACGCCGATGGAACCGAGCGAGGCCCGAGAGGAAGAAAAGAGGCGCTGGAGCGGGGAAGGGCTGACTATATCAAAGAGAAGAGGATGTCTGCGGGAACGAAACCTCAAAAATGGACCCGTGAGGAGGCATGAAAGGGATGCGCGAGGGGAATACAGATGTGGGTCGGAAGAATAAGTCTTTTTTTCCGGGCCTCGGAAGGAGAAGAGAGTTTTATTAAATCGTTTATGCCGCCTGTTTGCCGTGACGTGTCTTTCCCGCCTTGCATTATTTTGTAAGAGAGGGACTAGGAGTAGTTATTTTCTCGACTATGAGTGATGGTATTTACGGCACATCACAGGGTGAGGAGATATTAAATATTTATTTGAATTTTAAGTGTATGTTATTCCATCCATCTCACTTACCAATTTCTAGAACAGACTGAAGAATCGTTTTTCTTTAAGAGAAAAAGTTCTCATTACTTTAAGACAAGGAAAAAGTCAATATATCAAATACACTTATTTATTAAACCGCAAATATACTTATTTATTAATTCATTATTTAAAAATAAAATCAATTGATTATTAACAATTTTTTTAAAATCAGCATTTCTTAATTCTAACAAGCTCCCTTCTTGATTTTAAGCTTTAGGCTTGTAAGAGAAATGATTAGTTGGATCACTTACCAAGGGAATCATTTTTAAAGAAACAAGTGAAATTATACGAATATAAGTGTTTATCTTGGCAATTTACACATAAAATGCAATTTGCAAAGCAGTAGTTCTTACAAAGGAAATAAGAAAATTATACATGTCTCTGGATTTGTAGAATAACTGTCAAAGATCAGTAATAAATTATATAATAAATTATGTAGACTTCTATTTTTCATAATTATCAAATGCTAAGTAAAATGCAATGGTTCCCTCCCGTTACCAGATTGAATATTGATAAGCACTATTTTTTAGAGGCTTTCCTCAAGAAAAATGGGCTATTTTTCAGTAAGATTTTACATCTTGAAACTACATTGTAGATCTATCAATGGAAATAAATATTTTCCTTCAGATAATATGGAATATAGCAGCAAGATCCCAGCGGAATGATGTATATTATATGCAAGCATTTAGGCTTCTGAATAAAGGAAATAGACAATAATAAAGATCCAAACTAAATAAATACGTCCATGCGCACGAGAGCATTTTATCCCGTATTCGCAAGTTACACTTTGCTGTAAGGCTAGAAATTAAAATTGTTCGGCAATTACATATCACGTTTACTCTCTCAACTATGCAATTTCATCACCGAAAAATAAGTAAGTATAAGGAAATGTCGTGTGTGTAAAAAGAGAACAATTTGTAGTTACCTTGGTTCTTTCCAAGCTTATATGGAAGGACTTGACCTAATACTAACAAGTTTGAATGATAGCTCTTCCTGGAATCAAATTTACCAATAATATTAATAGAAGAATTTTCTAACTCGAATTAATTTCACAGAATCCTTTAATCGGGCATCCTCAAATATACAAAAAAAAACAAAGAAGGAAGTGGATACATATTCTTGTTGCTCATCAAAATAGCCCGCCTCGAAAAGAAAATGGTTGGCAAGTTATGTTGTTAAAACAGTTCATTACATAGATAAAATCAGACCGTTTAGCGATACGATGATAGAGACGGGGAGGACATTAAATATACCCATGTCATAGGAATGTATAATAAAGGTACTCAACAAAACGCGACCTCATACTAAAAGACGGGTCACGTCTTTGGAGGTCGATGGCAATGGAGTGTGTGTGAGCCTTGAATGGCCTGTTCCCGAGATAAAGAATTGGCGGGAGCCCGCAGAATATGTTCGGGAAGGAGTCCTCCCTTACTGATACTTTCACGTGCTTTCGAAAAAGAGTGAAACCCATGAACGAGAAACATGTGAGAATAATTCATGGGGTGCATAGCAACAACTGTGGAGATTTTGAGAACAGTTTTCGAGTCTAGTGAAAGGAAGATGAAAAACTATAGTAAACGTGGCGAATACATAGAAAAAAGAGCACAACGTATCTATAATGACGGATACACTAAATTTATTGTAATAATCCCCGGGAATAAATTGGAAACATTATAGTAATATAGGTTAAATAACAATGGTATGATAGGTAAGAAATGATTATGCTCCTTTAAATATTAAAGTGTTACAAGCATCAACGCCATTTTCTGGTGTCCACAGAATTTTTCAGATCCTTTTTCATTACTTTTCCTGACAAATTTATAATTTTTTCTGATAATTTATAACGACGGGATTCAACAAAAAAAACGAAACCTCTTACATCCCCATATTTACTTAGCTCTCATCTTTTTAATTAATTAAATAAAAATGTTACAAGAGTAATTTATCAAACTGAAAACATAGCAGCGCCTAATAAGAAATTGCACAAACCTAAAATAAATCAAATTAATAAGCAAAAACTTCTTATATTATTATGCATTAAAATACAACATGTATAAAAATTAAACTAGTATTAAGAGTAGAAGATATTTCCCTGGCAAATGTTGTCCATCAGTCGGTATTCAATTTTGGTCACTCTTCAACTTTGGTCAGTCTTCAACTGTGATCAGTCTTTGGTACCTGAGAATCAAGATAGCTTCTTTTTTCACAATAACTTCATTTTTTTTACAAGCTTTTCATCTTCAATTTGAGAGAGGAGTCCTACTGTTTTCCTTTCATCCTCTAGTTTTTTGATACTGATGTTATTTTTCTGTTTGCCACAACTGTTTTTCTTCTTCACCTTGCTTCTCTTAATACCTTGTATCACAACTTCATAGCGCCTTCTATCAGAACTCACAGACAACATTTTGGGTGAAATATGAATGTCATGTCTGCCTTTGTAATGTATGACGGCGTCATAAACCTTTCTTTGGGCTAAGAGAGTTTCTTCATGTCGTTTTCAATCAGAATAGATTTACTAACTGAGAGACCACCTACAACTGAAAATTTTCAATGGTAAAAAAAAGGCTCATTTTGACATACCCTTACATTTCTTTGATCTAAAATTTTAGCAAAGAATTTTTTCTTGTCTTACTTTCGTTCAAACAATACAAATTTTTCTATAAATTTTCCATTGGCCTCTGAAACAAGAGTTGCAAACTACTACTTAGCATTTTCAGCAAAAATATCAGTAATTCGGTTTGCATTAGACAGCTCCTAAAGTAAATATTTTATCCTAATGAGTGCAATATTGGGATGATTTGGAACAAGAGTTGGATACAAAGCAGGAAATCCTCGTACTAATTTGTACATAAACGGGCTTCTTTCAATGAACTTATCAATGAAATTAATCAAAAGTGCTTGACATTCTCTACGAAATTTCAAAAATTCAGCTTCAGACGCCATAACATTCAAGAAACTTAGTGGTTTGAAATACATTGTCTAGTTAACTCCACTCTCCTAGGTCATGGGGGCCATGAGGGTCAATAGAAATCAGTTTAACTGGACTACCAGCAGAAAAGATTTTACTCGATTTCACAAGTCTGCCCAGAAGGACTCTAAATATATAAAATATATCTTGCAAATGCGAAAACAAGAAGCCAGTGGGTTTGGACGAAGAAATCTTCCAAGAAATGACTCACAGTCGGATGAAATCAGCTTGTAAAATCCCAACATGAATTTGAAGAATTTATCTTCCAAATTATGACTTACTCATTGAAAAGCCTTTGACTTATTGGCCTTGGAACTATTAACAAATTTAACTATATCATGAATAATCTCCAATCTCAAATTAAATAATCTCTAATTATTTTAAATTTTCTAGCCACCTTCTTTTATAACGTTTCTGAGGAATTTTCTTACCAGTGATTAATGTGAACTCAGCATATCGAGCTGGGCAGTCACGTAATAAGTAGTACTTATCTCTCAAGAAAGAATGAAGTTCCCACTTTACGGATTAAATCCATGATTTCAATGATCCACTCAAAACCTGTAAACCAAATCATGTAACGCCATTATCATCAGGATATTTTTCTTTCACTCGATCACAAACAAATTTTAAGAAACTGAAATTAATATCGGCGCCATCCAAAAGAGAATTGTTAAATACTTCCCTAATACATAGGATGTATTCCTTGGCTGGAAGCTTTTAAGATATTTTGAGCTGTTACGCATCCCAAAAAGATACTGATTTAATCCCCAGTGCATAATTTACATTGCTAAAAAATATCTGATAGAATTGTCCATCTGCCCTCTTTGGATAACTGTGTTCAAAGTCTCTTCAAAACACAAAACAACAGTTTGGCAAGAAAGAATATCATCTTTATGATGATTATCAAAACATAGGGCTGATACATTGTTAAATTAACATTTTATTACACAAAATATAAGTGGAAGACTTGGTTATCCCCATTTGAAATTTGGATGCATTGCCCTGCCTAAGATCGTTTCTTTGAATGCTTCAGATTTGTTATCACAAGACTTTAGGAAAAGTTTATTTTGCGCAACATAAAGGGTCCAATGTATTTCTATATATGTTACTTCATCTTTGTAACAAAAAGATTCTACAGATTTTACCGTTTCAGATAAAGATGTGGTGGGGTTTAAAGTAGATGGATACAATTTCGAATTTGATTCGAACATTTGATGTATTATTAACACTATTTAACGGTTAATTTCAGAAGTTTTGAAAGATATGCCAAAAGATTTCACAATTTGATACATTTTGCTTTTTCCTGAACCGTGCGTTGTCACAGCTTTACGCACCATATTTCCAATGGTAAAACTCCTTTTAAAACAATCTACAAAAGCCATTAAACATTTTAGGGGCAACCTGAAAATTCAGGACTCAAGTTTAAGTCAAGCCAAAGTTCATCAAAAAATGTCTTCTTCAAAGCCATTTTAACTGTAAATTCAGTCAATTGATTCAATTACCTGTCATTCTTTCTTACAAACACACCTAAAAAATACAATAATTCATGAATGAATTTTAAAAAATTCAATTTACTAATTCTAGTTGCCTACACTAACATAATACTGACAATTAATTCGTGTAACCTGAACAATAGCATACTTTGAACTTACAACTTTTTTGAACCAATACAATTCCTAACATTGAAGACGAGGCTGCTCGCAGCACAGCATTAAGTAAGCTGGGTGATGGGGTCGCCAAATCTCTACGCCTAGTAGCTAAAAACCTAAAATGAGTTAATATAAAAATATATAAGAAATCAGAGCATTTAATTATCTTGTGAATTCACTTTGCAGTTTTTGTTGCTGCATTTGACAAACAAAACTGAGAATTCAAAATAGAAGAAGGATCAAGATTAACGGAAAAATTAAGTTGAATGAACAATTTGCTCCTTTTTCTCCGATTCCCGACATTTTTCTCAGACTTTTTCCTGACTCATGGCATTTTTTTCCTGACTCGTATCGTAATTTATTCCACATTTTTTTTCTGACTTTTCCTGAATATTCAGTTTTGAGGACACCATGCATTTCTTTGACTAAAAAATTAAATTTAGCTAGCCGTAAAATCCATAGTAACCAAAAGTTTTTAAACTTTTTCCTTTTTTCCATTGCAATTTCTGGTTTAAGGATTTCAGTCACAGTACTATTATACTGTGGATTATTTTTTATCGTCAAAAAACATATTACATCCTGACTTGCTCTCATAGGGAACTTGAATGAGTGAAGTCTTTTTGTCTTCATTTGGCTGACTTTTCTATAGATCGACATTTCATGCAGAGCCCTGATGAAGATACAAATTTCGCAGGGAAGAGAAGGTCTCTCTATCTCTCGCACACAGCCGGAAATGGAAATGCCAACCAGAATGTAAAATCTACATGGTGGGAGGATCCAGGAGAGTTCATTGTAAGAATGTGGCCGGAAAGCATTAATACTTTCATAAGTTAAGATGGACATTTTATCTAGCAAGTGCGGGCGCTAACATGACAAGGTTAAAATTTTATCCATTATTGGTTTCTCATTCACTGGTAGATTTCATGAGAAATGTTACCAAAATTGTTTAAATATTTATGGAGTAATATTTTGATAATTTCATATCATATAAAAATATTTGAATTGAATAACTTCTAACATTAATAACGCTACCTTTAATGGTAGCAATGTTATGAGTTTGAAATTCTACCTAAATAGTGCACACTAAGCCATTATCAAATAAGGGTTCTAAGTCGCAAAAAATATTTATGCAGTTGCCATCATGCATATAAAATTCAAAGAAAAACCAAAAATACATCTAAAACATTTATAATACAAGTAGCAGGGGTCAACCAAACAAATAAAACAAAAAACATCAAAACTCTAAATATAAAGTCCAACAAAATAAGTTGTCAATGTATTTACTACTTTTTACGTCTGTGTTATACCCGATTGAGTTTTACAGAGTCAGGTTATTTCACATCCACTCTGGCATACAGCCCAATGATATGGTTACAATTCCATTCAATAAAGCGCATGAAAGTAAGTGTCTTCATCCTCTTTGTCCCGTGAAAAGTAAACCAGTAAGCGGCAAAGTTCATCCGGTCCGCCGTCGCCACTTCGTCTCGAAGGCGGTCAAACCGAATCACGAGGTATTTGCTAGTGATTTGTTATGAAAGCTTCCGCGGAGTGGTCTTGAATCATGATGGCTTTCGGGATAGCTTCCGCGTTGTGTCATTTTTGTGACGACAGTTTCGCGAGCGTTCCAGCTTGCTTCTTCAGGTCGAAGTGCTCACAATGCATTATGGCTGATATGTATAGCCCGGCCGAGGATCAAGCGCGATTTTTTCTTGCCTTTCTCTCCTTCTTTTCCGGCGTTTGTTGGAAGACCCGCTTCCAAAAAACACACTATTCACCAATGGCTACCAAAAGTCTAACCAATAACGTGATATACATGATAATGGTGATAGCGTGTAACCGATGGGGACACGCTATCCTCCAATTGGAAGCGGGTCTTCCAAAGAACGCGGGAAAAGACGGAAAAATAGGCGAGAAAAAATCGCGCTTGACCCTCCGCCGGGCTATACATTGCGGCTAAAATGCATCGTGAGCACTTCAGACCTGAAGAAGCTAGCTGGAACGCTCGCGAAACTGTCGTCACAAAAATGACACAACGCGGAAGCTATCCTGAAAGCCATCATGATATTCGCTAGAGACTTCATCCAAAATCTTCCTCCACCTTTACAATGAACTGCGATGCACTTTTCAACGTGTTCTGTGAGTCCTCAATGTACACTCAAGATTTTAAATTAAATCGCTAATTATAAACAGGCTAAATACTTTCAAAGGGCAATCATTAGGAATGAGAAATTTATTTTGGTGTTTCTGAAGTATGGAGAATTTTCTTCTTCATAATCACGTTATACACATCGAGTCTGCTTTTATTGGCTTGGTAAGTACCAATGAAATTACCGGAATTTGCCTTACCGTGTTTTTACAGAAATATCATCCATTTTCAAACTTAAGATTTTTCGAAAACCTTGAGAAGCGCTATTTCTATAAATATACACGAAAGAGGAAATATAAATGTATGATTTACAATGTTCTTCCTATAGCTTGAATAATAAAGCGTTAGGTCATTAATTTTGTCCACTGACTGAACAATAGATTAAGTCCTTCAGTCATGGCAAATCTTATTATTAAAAATCCTAATTCGGACGCACAATATCATACTAATGAACAATTTGATGGCTAAATAACTATTATTCTTGAAAAAATGCGATGAGAGCATTTGTGAAGTACTGAGGCTACGTGTTAAGCAAATACTTCATACTCCAACATTAAGAATAAAATAACATTTATCTTTAAATTTTTGAGGTCAAAGGCCTTAATCGTGTAAACTACAATCACTCACTCATCCGTCTGGATCAAAAGCGGTGGACAGAAATACAAATTGGACAGTAGCATTAATGGAAGAGAAAGGCACAATAAATTGAAATTCGAAACCTTTTGACGTAAATGGGAAGACCCTCAAGATACGCGGTGATTATAAAGAGCTCAAATGAGATCAGCGAATTAGAAGAGGAAGATAGAGAGGGTAAAAAGGGTCTAAAGAAAGGGGCCACATAATCCTAATCTCTTAAACGAATTATCTCCGAGTTGAGACCGAAAGGTTTAAGAGTTTGCAATATATCTAAATCTTGGGATCTTATTTTGGCTCACTTCCCAATACCAAATGCTCTAATATATAAAATAATTTTATTAATTCTGAGCGTAATTCGCTACAGGTCCCCCAAATTTTCGTTCATCTTACTGATAAGATTGAATGAATGACAAAAGTCAACTAAAATATGGATAAATAGCTCTTCAATTGCCGGAATGAAAATGATATAATGCTAAACCAGTGCCAAGATATACTTCATTCTATGTATTAAAAACGCCAGAACCAAATTTAAACTAATGAATTCCCTCACGCTATGCAATGCAGCATTAAAAGTTATGCGGAGTATCGACAAGCTAAAACAAAAAACTAACTACAAATCTACCTTTTAACAAATTAACCTTTCCGTAAATGTGTTTTATTTCTTAGCGAAAATTATTCCTGACCTTCTCGAGAGTTTTTAAATCTATTTAATTTTCGCCTGTGTTCACATACTTATGAAGACCTTAAATAGCAGCCAAATGTTCGTAGAAGTAATTAAATTAATGAGAAATCAAATAACTTCAAGAACACGCAAGTGTAATCTTTGTCACCCTTTCTGAAACTAAAACCGACAGCTTTTTTCATTTCAAAAAGTTACTTGGCGCGAATGAGAAAATAAATATATTTTGGATTGGATGTGACCTCAAGCAATGAAGCCAATAAAATTGTAGCAATTGACATGTTTGCTTCTAAACTGAACAGATAGCTTTTCGTGTAATTCTCGAGCTCGGGAGCTCCAGAGAACAGCAAAGTTGAATATGAGGGATTTGAATACTTCGAATCCTTTATGATTTGTACACTTCTAACCACCCATAACTTTTCAGATCAGAGTATTCGATAGTAACTTATTTTTAAACTTTTGTCATTTGACTGTAATTAATACAAGTTTTTCTTAATTTATGCGTCTACAGCACACAGGAAAAACACAGTCGGGAACCAACACATCAAAAAGATAATGAATTTCATGAAGAAAAGAATATTATAAATTACGTTGACTATTGTAGAAAACATAAATAATTTCACTCTAAGAAATATACCCGAATACATAGCTGCGACGAAAAAACCTGAGAATTATTCATCAAGATAGTTTCAAGGAAATATTCCACGAAATAGTAAGGTCACCAACCAATCTATTCTTTAACATCATGCATGTATGAATGTTTTCGGGTAACAATTTAGTGTCTACATTTATTCTCGGTTCCATAGTGACCGGTTGGGGTTCACTTTTGGAGTAGTCAGGCGGTTATCTCAACGTTAATTACGATTTCGATTTTTTTAACTGCAACTCCACCAGGATGTACCTATACAGAGAAAAAGTAAGAATAAACCGTGGTCTTTAAGTTGGTGGTAGGAGAGGTGCTTTCTGCTGTGGGGGCTGCGTTTGACCCGCTGCCAAGTACCTTCTATATCCTATTATCCTGGGCAAAGAAGGATTGAGAGAGGAAGGAGAAAAGGTGGTCCAGACGTCATAAGTGGCAGCTTACTCTCTCGTTCTCCAAAATTATTGGCGTATTCACTTTCCTTCCAAACTTCGGGTACGACTCGATGAATGGAGGGACAAATCAGGAAAAATGACTTCAAGTACCTTCAGGAGTTGCAAGACTTCTTCCTTTTAATAACACCGAAACTTGCATTGAGAAACGTAAATAGTTTTCCGATTGGAAAAGGGATACAAATTCACAAAATGAGAAGATTATTTACCTCACAAAAGTTATGAAGGAATTTTCGGAAAACAGCATGCAGTTAGGGGAAGAAAAAATTAAAAGACCCGGAAATTCCTACGAGTTTTAACCCGAACTAGACTCTTGGACCAGAACCAAAAGGTTTTTAGCATTTAAGTTGGCAAAACACCAAGCTCTTTCGTCGGACGCTGATCTAGATTCGGCAGATAAGTCTTTAGTTGAACGCTTAGATAACGTCAGAATCTGCTAAAACATTTTTCTTGGCTCAAAAAATGAGGATTATCGAAACTGATGGCCAAATTACAACCTAATGGGAACTTAAAATCATAGGATTTAGTTTCTCGCTCTTTTGTTGATTTCATTTATAAAGTCTCAAGCTCTTAATATATTTTCCATGGACGCACATAACCGGGTCAATGATTATTGAAATAAACTCAAGATAATAATTAAGGTGCAAAATAACGTAAAAAACACAAGAAATTCGACTTTTTTCGACAAGAATGTTAAAAACATATGACTTGAACCGTTTGCTTTCATGGACACACTAAGTTTCCTGTGACGTAGCCGTTGACGTAACACATCAACGTGAATATAGGCAAAGTTACTTTTTGGAATTATTAAATAGTTAAATTATTGATAATTGGGTATTTTTTTAATAGTTTGTAGCACAATTGATTGGTATTAATATTCAGAAACCAAATTCAGAGTTCAAACTTCAAAGTGGTCGGTTGTATCAATAACATTGTGGCAGTTACCATGTGATAATAACTGATACAAAGTCTCGGCATCTCTTCTAAATAAGCTTCCCGCAGATCGTAAAGTAGACCTCGGATATATATCTCCGAGCGTGAAGCATACCCTTCTCCTGAAAGATATTCGACAATGTCTAAAACCATTCCAGAGAAAGAGAGGAAAAAACACCTTGACCACTCCATTAAAAATATCGGAATAGTTAATCATATTATCAAAACTACCGTCTAGAGAGAAAAACTGACCATCCTCAGATGTGACAAAGGAAACATTATTATTCACAACCGTGAAGGCTGAATTAATACATTTTTTCAGTTTATTTTTAACAGAGATTGTAAAACATAAGGGAAAAACTCCTCGCCTCAGCGCCAGAAACTGGTGAAAGATTCTGGAAGAAAGGAAATGGAAGAAAGGAAAGAAAGAAGACTGGTGAAAGAAAGAGAAGAAAAGCATTCTTATATATAAGGAACGAGAGAAAAAAATATTCCCTCATTGACATGAACCACCTACTACAAAAACTTCACAGATTTACCAAAATAATAAATAAACTCAATATTTTCACCAGAATGGTAGTTTCACTTGGATCGGCATCTCTGCACAAATTAGCAGCTAAAAACTTGACGTAATTCAGCTTAATATCTCCAGTTTTACTCCAAAATATACGACCCATAATTTATTTATTTGTACTAACTTTAGAGCAGGGCGTACTCGCGCAGAAATCAAAGTAAGTCTGTTCGTCGTGGACAACCTATTCCCATGCATACCAGCCGACCTAGCATTGATGACAGAAAACCAATTTTTACACAGCAAAACAATTTTTAGACAATGCCGAGTAAATAGAAAGGTTCCAGGTTCCACAATGACACCCAGACCTGACCATTCTTTTTCCAAAGAGAACTCAACCTTTTCTCCTACTTTCCATCGGGTGATCGTCACTTAACATAGTGATTTACACTGGGGCTATTTTCAACTTTGGAAGGAGGAAATCGCATTCAGTTAGAGTGCCGCGGCTCCATTTTGTAACTGGCAAAGTGTCAATGCAATACACCCACGTAGTCGAACCGCGTTAAGCTGAAACGATACTTCTTTTAGGGTACAGATAAAAGTACATTACTTTGTTTGGGCGCTTACGCTAAAGAATTGAATGAATAACTACGCTAAAATTCAAACTCGGCATGAAATATATAGCTGAGACTGAGGTAATGCCTATCTACAACTCTTTTGTCACAATTCATATTTTTTCAGCGCCTAAACTTTTTCTTCATATGGGATCTTGTGACGATTCTAAGGACAGATTTCGTAATGAGCCAATGCCTGGCCACGAGCAAAACTGTGAACAGGTTATGGAATGAGTGACGAATAGCCTCACAAGAAAAGGGAACTGTACATGGGAACGGGAATGGGACCAGAATAGAAGGTGAGTATCCACATTAGATCACGCTACGAAGGCCCTCCACAAACATTGAAGATTAAAAATAATTAAAAGAATGGAAAATTGCACTAAGTCAGACAATGGTTTTCCACCATCGGAGACTTCCTCATCTTGTAATCCCACCCAGAAGTCTCACTAAACAAAATTCAGCCAACCGAAAACATCCTCATACGTAACATCCTTCGTACACCTTGGTTCGTCTGCGATAAATCCATTTGTAACAATATAAAAATTAACATAACCCAACCATTCTTCATTCCAAAAGCATAACTGGCCATTTTAAAAAGTAGCTTATCATGTACACGGAGTTCCATCCAAGTTGTTTCCAAGGAGGAGGCATACTACATATAAACATATATTAATGAATCACACAGCCAATATAGCAATAGATATGAAGGAATAAATAGCCGTCTACACTGCTAAGGGGAACTTCTCTTAGCTCCAATAAGAAGATATCATGAGACGTCAAAGGGATTAGGATCAAGGAGAATTCTAGAAGAGAAACTATCGGCAAAGCGAAAACATAATTATTACCTTTAATTAACGCTTAGAGCGCGTTATCGGTTAAAGCAACGACCAAGGGATGGAACTGACGCACGATTGTTTTGGATAAACACTCGATCGAGTGTTAATTAACATTGGCATCAAGTTCTGCCTTAACCATCCTCTAATTAAACCGATAAACTAGACTTTAGAAAGCTAAAAACATTTCCACAAACGATGATTGTGAATGGCTTCAGGGAAGAGCAGAGGGGAGATATGATACGGAGCCAGGGGTTTGCGTCACATCAAAAAGGTTTATGGACGAATTTAAGTAAAAATTATAAATTAAAGTAGAAATGTTGGAGCGAGCTTTCGATGCAAGCATTAGGAGTAAGGTTGGCCCGAATATAAATATATTTAATAAATTTGCAATTTATTAACTAAAAATATAATACGTCGAAAAAACATTTTCATTTCTAAGTTCATATATATACAGTTCGAAACTTTAACACCACTAAAAAAACGAAATGCATTTGAAAAAGTGAATACTAATAATATTGTTTATAAAACAAAATGTGTATGAATAACCTGTGCATGAACAAAATGCGTTTGCCACTTCCCAGCAATCGAGAGGAGGATTCGAGGAAATCATTAGGACACAATTTTCAGATATAGATTACAAACGCGTGTATTGTATGGACAACTACCCTATAGTAAATATATCATTACATTAGACCTATCATTGCATAAAGATTTGGAGATTTATCAATATTGACTGAAAATATTTCAACGTGAACACTTGAAACGTATTCCTTAACGTGGGTCGCTAGGTATGAGAGTGTGTTTTGCATTTTATTCATTGTTTAATAATATTTCATTTACATTTAAATCATTTACAGCAGCTTATTTTGAGTTTATCTTAAAATGATGCAGGTTATTTTAAGCCTCTCATAAAATATTTCGTAGCACAAGCTAATAGAAAAGTATTGAAAATATTATTCCAGCATTGTTATCGAGTAACTGCTCATTACACCTTTACTGGTTACAAAACTGAATGAAATTATAAATAATAAGAAATGTCATATACGATGCTGCAAACATAAAATATCAACTCAAAAACTACAAATTTGTTAGATTGGCTGATTGCACTCGCTTTCAAACAAATCGCAAACCTTTATGTCAAATCTTAAAATACTAGTACGTATCAATCCAAATTGTTTTGCCTGAGCAATCCACCCAGTTTTCTTTTTCGCAAAACTTCTTACGCCCATATTTTGCCCAGCTTTAAATAAAATCATTCATGTTTCCTCAATAATTTAACACTAATTTTGAAGGTGTTCAGTATTAACGTCCATTAGTCCATGGCCTTCAGAGATAATTTTTCTTTCTGTTTCTCTAGCAATCTATGTTTCCAGAACGATTTTGTGTAACAAAAGTCAAATTAGGCAACTTTTTCTCCTTCGTTGAGTTTTCATCACGTTTCATGCACCGCGTATCGCATCAAACGTCAAATTTCTTAGATAGTGTAGTCTGATTAGGAGGGGAAGATCCCAGAAAGTGATGAATGCTAAGAGCTACCCACAGCTGCAAGAGGAAAAGAGAACCAAGTGGTTTCAGCGACAAGGCCCAGCCTTTAGATGGTGATGATGACTCTAGTTTCATATTTTATTTACACGGCCTTTCGCAAATCAGCATATCACATAGCACGGTAGTCCAACATCGAATATGATACAACGGGAATAGGGTTAGTAGCTGGTTGCGGATAGATGTAGTATGATGATCTCGAGAGGGTTTCTCATAATGAGGGTCCGAAGTCCTGGCAGCGTCAGAGATATCTGGGCCTATCCCTATTTGAATGCCTAGTTGAATGGATCTCAAGTATAGAAGGCACCCCATCCGTTGCACAGGGCGATAAACTGTGGACCCTTACGCGACATTCGCCATGTAAAGTGAAGGGTAATGCCGACGCCAGTTTACACCCCACTCTTTCGCTCATTTTCCCAATAACCATCACCTTAACCATCCACTAACTTATTCTTAATGAAGCAAAAGACTATGATGGGGAGCCAATCCGCAACCTAGGCAGCGTACGTCAGCGACATTGCATGAATATCGCACACCGCGGTCGGAATATCGCAATATAGAACAGTTCTAAAAGATGGGCCTGTGTTTACGTTTTCCTGTGGAAGGTGGATTATGGGTGGGGCCGCTTGTGAGAGGCCAAAGCAAATGGAGAACCCGATGGGAAGTTGAGGAGAGATACCAGATAAGGATAAGTAGTAGAGGGAGGGAGAGAGAAAGCTTGCTCGAAATTACACTTGCATTGTAACCTGAAACTCCCCACAAGGAAGACATGCTATTGGATGTGAAATACAGGCGCCGATAAAGCATTCTTGTACCCTGTGACCAGCAAAACTTCCGTAACTACCCGAGAGAACTGAGTTGTCTAACGCAGCGGTTCCCAAACTTTATGCCTCAAAAATTCCAGCCTCGGGCAATCATTCCTAAAGTTACATCCTCTTAGCCACTTACTGAACAATAAGAGTTGACAGAAGTATTGCCTGCAAAGTTTGGCGCTGCCCGAAGATTTTCACGGTAAGCATTTGTGTTATTCATTAGGGTTCCCCCAAAACAGATATAATACCATGGCTTATTAAGCGAATAATAATGTCAAATAGGAAAACTATATTTCTTGAGCAAACAAAATACTGGGCAAACTGTAAGACATTCAGATAGGGGCCAATAGCTAAATAAAATCGATACAATAATAGCATATTCTAGGCAATCTAAAGGTAATTTTAAATAACACGGATTTGTAGACGCCACGTAATTCAATTGATGGAATTTTATACCTGTGATGCAATTATTATGTATGCCTTTATTTTGCGCGAGCCAAGTGAAATTCTCATTTTTGTCATTTAAGTCAATAAGCTTTCACTAAGTACACGACTTAGTTGCTGGATTGCAATCTATCTATCTAAAAATAAAGTCTATCGATAAATATTTAGGTTACAAGATGAATACATTTTTCCAGCCCGAGAAGCAGATCATACTACTACTTCAGCTAACTTATTTCTTCGTTAAAACTCGGAATTTAACTAAAAAGTCGAATTCTAATTAATTTAAGTCCATGTTTTTGGCAGTTACATTTAATGTAATAATTTTCTGGCAACCTACTGCCTGAATGGAATCTATAAACGAGATAAAACTGCAATATTTTCATTCTTCCCTGTACTTTGTCTATCAGCCCATATCATGTTAAATTAAATCAATGAATACCATAATGCGGAAAAGTAGGGTTTGTTGACATAATTGGGTAAACAAATCCAAGCCAAGTCATCATAGAAAGGCCAGTCAAATCGTAAATATGGAGCAAGGCGTGGGAGCAAGAGACTTATGGACAGAATAAGGGATGGCAAAAAGTAAGCAACAAGCTCGAGTATAAATTAATCGCGGGAAAGTGATAAAAATTGGTGTAGCACATCTCAAAATTTGGCAGTTGACGGAAATTATGTCCATATATTTCACAAATTCACAAGCAGAACGCCATAAATTATGATAAAATAAAGAACACTTTTTTCTACCGGTGACACAAGCATGAAAGAAATAACTTTCCTATCATTTAAAATGGCACTCTCTTAAGATCTTTCTATTATGGGGCCAAACTTTCTTCCCATATGCGCTCATAGAAAACCTTTATCTTAGCATATTTTGAGACTGCAGCCGGCATAATTTCAGCAGTTTCCGCGTGAATGCCCTGAGTGGAAATCCGCGATAATTCATCGGGGTAAAGGGTGCGGACTACAAGAGTTGAGAACCGTGGGTTTAAGACAAAGAGACCCTCAGCTAAGCAATGCGTTTTCCTACATCCTACCCTCTCTTGCCGTTTGTGACTTGTTCGAATGAATAAAAGAGGCTCACTGGTGCTTCGCGGTAGCATTTCCTGGGGCTAAAAACGCATTGGGGTCGCACCCGCAAGAACCGGGCCCGTGCATCAAGAGAGGATTCCCCATTCCGCACCGGGCCGAATATATCTCACTCGGAATAGTTCCCGATAAGCCTTCATTCCTTGGCATGCATCCCTATTCGTTTGGGAGCGATATAAATATTGACATGAATAAGTTTCCTCTACTTCATTTTTTTTGTCGGCCGTTTTCGAAGAAATACCATCCGGCATAGCATATGAATAATTGTAGAAGTGGAGAATTATGGGCGAAGTATAAATAACGTCTTTAAGCAATTCAAAAAACGTTCGCTCAGCGTTTCTATTACTCTTTTAACGTGAAGGTAGAAGTAGGTAACTAAGTTGATAGAGCGTTTTTAAAGAAAATCCAAAAACTTTGTTCGTTTCTATTATACTTTTAACGTGAGCATTTTGATGGCCAGTTTTCCTGTTCCTTATATTGAAAAACCCGAGCGACGAGATCGGGATATATTTTTTCCAAGTTATTCATAAATATTTTCTGTATAATATTTCCTCTGTAGAATATAATTTCTATTTTTATTCCGCAGAACATTAACAATTTTGAATGCAGCCGTACTAAATTAATTCCCATCAAAGCCAAGTAAGGGCCAAGTAGTAGACATAGGGCAAATCGGTACTTAGTTCGTTCCGCAAAGTTTTATAAAATTGTTGAACATGCTCCTATGAAAAGTTAACGTTAAATAAAGCATTACAAGTACACATAACCTTAAATGGGTTCAGGAATGTCAGGAATGTCAGGAATGCCACCCGGCCACGTCGTCGGTTGGGGAGGGGGCTTATTGGAAGGGTGCTTAACGTAGATAAGAATGTTTAAAGGCCTTTTTTGTTTAAACTATTGGTTGTATAACCCTATATGTGGCGTGATTCATGAACCACATACAGCGGTCTGTACCACTACCGAGTTTGAACAAAATATGAGACCCGGCTACCTGACACTCCCCTTGTAAGAAATAAAACAATCCACTTCCGAATTACGTGAGTATTCTTTTGGGCTTGATTTAAGTCTTATCAAACATTTCCATTTAAAATGGTAGGACTTTAAAGATACTAGGTGTCAAGGAATTTCTATCATGAAAAAATTGTCAAAGGTTCATTCAAAATTGATTGATGAATCACAACCTAATCGTGCACTTCTGGCCTCGAAGTCAAAATAAAACCTGAACTCTGATTATGATCATAAATGATTCATGCCTAAAATTTGGCATCCCATGCTTCCCATATGTATCCCATCTCATATATGTATCCCATGGCATGGTACCCCAATAACCCGCATCCTTTCTCAAAGGTTGAAATGCGTTCATAATTTGCAGCTAGATTTCGAAAATTATCCAAAAAAAAACAAATTTACCGCCGTTACGCGTGCTCTGATCCATTCTCTCGATCCAATATCCCCGGGAAATCTTCAGTATATAATCTTTAGAAATCAGTGACAACATGCATAGCCTGAAAAAGTTGAATTCGCGGAGTTAATGCCCACACAACTTGGACAATCCAACGGAGTGAAGGTATTTCCAGGTCCCGCTGCGCGGAGCCGGTCCGCAACGTGCGATCGAAAAATCGAGTTTATTCTCGGCGTCGCAAACTTTTTTCAAATATTTTTATGGAATAATCTGATGAAGTATCCCAGAGACCATTTTCCGAATAAGGAATATATTGTCTGCTTTATGTAAAATTTCGTCTAAAAAAGGGGTCCGCCATTTTGTGACGTAATAGCACTCAAATATAGGCAAAAATGTCTGAAACTTATACATAGTATAGGAAAAGTACCTTTCTCACAAATGGTATTTTTTTAAATTTCATAAAAATCCTTTCATTACTCCTATATCTGCTCAACTTTTAAGGTTTTCGAAGAAAAATGAGAGCGGGCCCATTTTTGGAAATTTGGTCGTGTTTGAGCCTTTGTATCTAAGTAACGGGTAAGGCCTATGAAAAATGACTTACCATTACATAATTAATAATCATTTGTGTGTATATGAGATAAGTTTCGAGACGCTATCTCAAAAAAAAGCAATTTTGGACTTTTGTCCGGCTATTTTCGATTTGAGCCCACTGTGCGGCGGATGGAATCCATTCAAATAAAAAAAAGAAACATATCGCACGCAAATTAGACTTTCATGGCAGTTGCTGCTTTAGAAATTTCAATTTTATTAACACGATCGTGAATTTTCTTTTTCACGCTTAAGCATTAACACCTGATGACAGACTAACCAGTGGCACAGGGAGAGAAACAGAGAGGTAGAGGACTTATAATGAACATTAAATATTCCTCTGCGGCGATGGGACATCAAACGCAGCCATGCAAATAAATGAATAAATAAATTCTCCTCTTCAAAACCCATACATTTTATCGATAACCGCAACGGCTTTGGAACATCAAACGATACAGACTCCGAATTTGAATAAATAAATAAATAAATACACAAACACATACGACCTCTTTACTTTTAAGCCACACCGAGTACAGAATTCGGCATCGAACGGGGATATCGAAGAATGAAATTTTTTTTCCTAAAAAATACTCTCGTGGAGAGCGATGTTTTCGTGCGCCATCGAAATCCTCCGTTCGAACGCCGGCATTTGAGAGCGTGTGTCTGAGTGAGTTTATAAGAGAGAAGTGGGGGAAGGTCGAGAGCAGAAAAGAGAGCAGGAAGAGGTTACACGGATAGGGGTGGGAACGGAGATAAACGCTCCGGGCGATTCAGGAAAAGAGAAGGGATGGGACTCAGGAGTGAGGAGGCAAATTCTGCGGGAGGAGAGAGAAGATACTGGAAAAAATGGAGAGGAAGGATTTTCGGATAACCTCTCCGAATATCAGCCAGTGCCACTACGCACGTGGCATCGGGGCTGCTTCTTCCTCTCCCGGTTTCTTTTTAACCCTTGACTTCGTTTCAGGGGATTGAGTTGGCGCGGTCTCTACGGAGTACAGGCTTTTATCATCTACATGCGACTCCGAACTGCCGCAGGGGCGTAGGGCTGGGGTTGTAGGGATACCGGTATAGAGTTGTTAAATCACCACAGGTGGCGCTCTGTATACTTGGCCGTAAGCAAAGGTGAAGCCGCTCCCGCAATATTAAGCGTATATTATTTACCATCAGAGAAATAGGCTTAATTATTATTTAAATGTTTTCCGTATTTAACATACTGAATAACGCAAGGAACAGCCAGTAGGAGCAATGACAATCATATTGTCTCTTGACTTGAGAGCCTACGCTGTATTTAGTGTATTCCAAGTAAAAGGAATAAAAAACAAGAAGTGAAATACAAAAACTAAAACTATTTTTCGGATTATTAACACGGTACCATCCATGAAAAAGTACTAAAGTATATATTCAGATAATTTCATTGAAATCAACTACATATGATGTGCATCATGAAAATAATTTGAGTTTTTGTGTACCTAAAATATGTCACTTTAATACAGGACTCATTAATGTAGGAACTTCTTCACTCCAAGCTAACTATTCCATCACACGATATCATACGGCAATTACAGTATTCTAGGGACTCCCAATTTTAACGAAATGGCGTCATATGAAACTTGTCAAGCCATCTCTGTTGACTGATTGGCTTTGAGACCAATAAAAAGTATAAATTTACAACACCACAAATATAAAGAAAACTGGTACGACCCGGGTTTCAGTACATGAGCACCATCTTCAGGGGCAGAGTCATGGTCGGAATCTCCTTTTTATACAAAACCATTGAAGGGGGAGGGGAGAAAGGGAGGGAAAGAGGAGGTTGGGGGAACTTAAGGATCGAAGTTAGTAAGAAGATGAAAGGGATGAATGCGTCACAGCCTCAAGGATAGGGGAAGGAAATAGACACTCATTGATGACATTGGCGTTAGGGCTCCGAGGTTTTTTTAAAATTTCTAATTTCTCTAGGTCATTAAGCTCACGTCGATAATTATTAAAATGTAAAATGCTAATATAAAAATTGCTATTATGTTCATCACACAGGAGGTGTTTGGCAAAGTAACTTCTGTTTTCAAAATTATTTAAAAAAGCATTGGAATGTTCTTTAGTTCTTACATTAAAATGTCTAGTAGTTTGTCCAACATATACACTATTGCAGTCACAACACTTCAATTCGTAGATACCACTTTTCTTCTGATTGTCTATTCTGTCCTCACACTTCTTTATATTTGTGGTATTGAAAAAGTTATACATTTTTATTGATAAAATGTCATACCACCAAGTTACATGTGATCTTGTTTTATTTGGCTTTGAGACAAAAGTTATGAAAAAAGTTATGACAGGAAAAAGTAATATACGTTTGGAAGAGGTTAAGGCGGCGCGTCACACCTGCTCGACCGGTCGAATTTGTGATAATTTCCGACCCCAGATTTTTTGTTCAAGTCTTACGTCATCAACTTGAAATTTTTATAGTATAAAGAATAAACCTTTGCCAAGAGAGACTCGTATCTGAAATATGAAAATTTATCCCGGAGCATAACTAAACCATCGGGAAAACGGCAAGATGCAGGGTATATTTTTACAAAAACTGTTATTATTATTGACATATCTGAAACTAATGGAGATGTATCGATCCCTCTTCTATCGGAATGCTAAGTAACAACCGTCACGGTAGTAAGATAGAATCTGTAATTGGTATCTTTCGACAAGTTACCTGAATGGTTTTCGGCCATGATGTGCTCGGACGGTGACGCAATTAGTTCAGTCTTCTCTCACAGATCTTATATCAGCGCTGCCTGTACTCACGCGCCGGAGCCTTGGCTACAACTTACCGACGATTGCTGCCTTGTGCGAGAGTTATCCTGGTGTAAGAGACTCCTTGAGCCAAAACGCCTCGATCGGGTGCGAGTGACGCCATCTTGTGAATTTTCGACAGAAATTTTCCTTACCGAAGGGTATGATGCGTCCTCTTAAGTACAAAGAACTTTACATAAACTTCATGGATATAGAGTGCCTTCGAGTTTCGCTGTTACAGTCATAAATGGTGCGTGGGCACAAGAAATATCCTTAGATAGAGTAAACGGTTATGCGATATCATTGTGACCAGTTTAGAGGAAAGCTATTGCACAAATATCCCATTACATGGTCCTGGCACGAAGTGGGAGAGATTTTATCCCGCTGATGTTCTGATCCATACGTGGGTGTCGTGAGAAGAGTACTTCGGATTTAGGGAGAAACTATGGACCTAATAAGACTAGTAGGTTAAAACTGGGTAGTAGATGTTTATATCCGCGGAAATTTCTCGCCACTTTCCCTAATTTCCCGTTAACGTCTTCACTGCAGACTACCTATACACCATTTAAATTTCCTCAGCTGCAGATAGCCTCGCCAATAATTATGAAATTATGTTTTGAGAATAGTCTATATTAAATCATTATTATTCTGATGTACTCAGGTTTTGGCCATCACCTTCAATAACTTAAACAACCAATCTTTTCTTATCTTTCCTCCCAAGTAAGGGTGTGGAGAGGTTTTCCAGAAAGAGTTAAAGGAAAGTGAGGTTCAGGAGAGGGAATCTGTTTCGCAACTTCTCTTGCGTTTGGGAGGTAGAGAGAGGGAGGGAGGGAGATAGAGAGAGAGTTTGGTAAGTATCAAAGAGAAGGGGAATATACGCTGCGGTGGGGGCGAGTAGGGAGTTCACGTAAACTTGATTCGCGACCTCTCTCTTCCCGTAGCCGGCGACCGGGTTGGTGGGAGGGATGGGAGATATAAGCGAGTGGAGATGGAAGCTGCGGGGAAAATGGAAGGAGTAGAAATATACGGTAGCTCGACTGGGTGGGCTGTGGCGCGGCTGGTATTTTATGGCCAAGAGGGAAGGCATTGGATGGAAGATTAAGAGGATTTGCGCCCATATTCAAGGGACCATATCTCCTTACATATACATATATATAAATTTAAATGTATACCTACCCGGGACAAGGTGGAGAGGACTTGGAAGGGATGCTAGGGGTTTGGGACTGCGTGAAAGGTTTAGAGCAGTGGGAGGGACAAAGCTAAAGGTCTTCTTCGTCGCTCCATTCACGAGAATAAGAAGACGACGCGGTTTCTGCCAGAGTGCTATCTCTTTTCCTACTCGAGCGCGCGATTCTTGCAGAGACCCGGAGGACGCCAGCCTCTTTATTCTGAGAAAAGGTTACGAATTTTCATGAAAATTAAACTCTATGAAGAAAATGTCGCGCTGAAATGATCGCACCCATCCGCGACGTGAAGGTGAGAAACAAAATATATCAACTCGTGTGTACAGCGCAGATATACTCGTGTATACAGTATATCAACAGATGTATCGGGCGCAGAGTCGAGAGACACCTGGTGAAAAACACTTTAAAGAGGAAGGAAGGCACTGTGAATACGCAGTACGGAAATAAATTTAGTGCCGCGTGTGCGCATCATCTCCTGAGAGAAAAATCTTTAAAGTTTCCCGGAAGAGAGGTATATCTACGAGCAAGATAAGTAAATACATTTCAGTAATAAAGTTAATTAAGTCTCAATTTCAATGCATCGCTAATGATGGGAGGAAATGAGAAAAACTGGAAGAAAAGTAACATAAATAGTAGCAGCATTATTTCAGTACTGATATTTAAGGCCTAGTCTCTCAAAACATAAAATCATTTCTTAAGAAACTAAGAGGAATGAATTTTATCCTCGAGACCAAACTGGATATAAAGAGAGCAACGTAAAAAAGCAGTGAAAGATCATATTAAACACTTTTATCGGCTGAATATAACTGAAGTTGCAGTATATCAATGAAGAAAGTAATTTACATACTAGCATATTTGAATTCTAATAAATTCATTTATATAAATATATATATGTATATAAACCACTCAGTTATTCGCACAGACCGCTCAGCGACGAGGGCATTTATAAATATTTCAAACAGAGAGAGAGAAAGAAAGTGGAAAGTGATATGAAGTGGAACAAATGGCCGATTCCAAGTGAAAAACATTATACCGAACCGGGAATCGAATCACGGGCCTTCCGATGTCGCCTCGGATGCTCAGACCACTAAGTTACCTTGCCCATTCTACCAAGAAACCACTGGAACCGGTTTACATGAAAAAAACACCCCCAATGGCTTGACTCACAAGATCGGCCAATAGAGAGGGAGAAATGAAAGAGTGTGTGTGTGTGTGTGTGTGTGTGTGTGTATATATATATATATATATATATATATATATATATATATATATATATATATATATATATATATATATATATATATACATATATATATATATATATATATATATATATATATATATATATAAACAAAGTGAGGGAAAGAAAGTAGATAAGAACACAAAAATGGACGATCACAATGGTTGGTGAAGACGGAAAGATGGCCTATTCAAAGTGGAAAAATATTAGACTGGACCGGGAATTGTACCCCACACCTTCCAATATCGTGTCGGAGGCTCAACCACCAAGCTATCCAGCGTACTAAGAAATAACGGGAATCATCGGGGGGGGTTTATCAGTGAAACTTTCTCTCCGATTACTATACACATGGCGAAATTTAATAATAATTGTTTACTGTCGGAATAGTGAAGAATAAAATATTATCTAATAATTTTTTTTTTTGAAGTGTTATCATTAGTCCAGCGAATAACTTGTATTTCAACGTCCCTAACCACCTCCCCAAACTGGAAGAGTATACATGCTAAATGCATATTTCTGACAAATAATTTTCTAAACGAGGTAAACTCATGATTGATTAAGAGCCTTGATACATTACAACCATGTAATTAACAAAAAAAATGCCAGAAAAAAGATAGAAGAAAAAACTGCATGACTTCCATTTCATTTGCGAGTAAAAATCAATATGTTGCATTTCACGCACCACTTTTACAATTTAAAAAAACACAATCACCTGACGTGAAGTTTTTCACAGGATCTATTTAGGTGGTTCTAGAACAGAAGAAACAAGAGTCATGGATACTCTCTAACCTAGATTCAATACCATTTGTATAACTGAGCTGATTTATAACCCAAGCTCATCAAATTAAATCACGTAAATAAAAGTAATGCTACAACTGGCATCACAATCGTACACTTTTCTTCATGGTTCTACAAGGCTAATTCTATTTCCTTATCTAACACATGGTCATTATCATTAGACAAACACTGATTCATCGCCAATATCATGGCCATCGCAGTGGCTAATCCCTTACTTCATCTTCCCCTCCCATTCTGCCAATCCCTCATCGAGGTCACCTCCGTGTGCAAGCCGAAGATTCTCGCAAATCCCCCCTATCCGCTGTGCCCGGAAGCGATCGATTCTTCGGCTGGAACAGAGCAATTAACATCAAACTCCTCGATAACGGTTTTTTTATCCTTACTACCCACCTAGGTCGTCTCCTCTTTGTGACCATGCTTCACCCCAAACACATTCGGATCCCGCCGCGGGAAGAAAAACGATTCAATTAGAAAGAAAGCCGATTAGGGACAAATTACTGCATCGCTTGCTCGGCGAATGGTAGAGAGCCCGATTTCTAAGCCGCGTGCACCTTTTCCGAGTCTAACGAAGCACGGGAGCTTCCCCCACTAATGTGTAGGGGAAGGGCGCAAGGATGGGAAGTTTCTGCCGATGGGGGAGGTTCTCCAAGCAGTCAAGGCAACCGTATCATTGGCTTTGAATTCACTAAGCCCGAGAGAGGAACGCTATGGGCAAGGAATCGGAGACGCTATAGACACCGTCACCCGGTCGAAGGAGCTGGCGTTGGGTGCAGTAAGACTCTCGGCAGCGAGTTTGAGTGTGCGGGAATAGAGAGAGGGAAAATAGGGCTAGGTTAGATAGGGAACAGTGGAGCGGACGAGTGGGAAAGAGAATGAAACAGGGGAACCTGGGTGGATAATCAGTAGCACCCGACGATAGATTAACGCGTACCAACATTCCAGTATCGGCGCGTTGTCTCTTTACATAGGCTATTGGCTGGCACGTTGAATTCGCAAGGAAATGAAGGTAAAAATCTAAGTATTAAAGCAGTTTGAGCGCAATATTCCAATGGAAAACATTTCACCAAAGACGTATAGAGTGTAAAGAGAAGACGATCTTACCATTTTAATGATACCAAAATATTTTACTCTTACTGCACTCACTTTCGAGATATTTATTTAATAAACCTTTAGATATTGGTATTTAGGAATGGGATTTGGTATTAATGTGAGCCACAGAGAGGCATTTTAAACACTTGAGGAAATTTAACACGCTTAGAACAATATAAATTATGTTAGTATTTTAATTTTCTATTTCATTACCAGAAAATGTTTAACTTGTTATAATAAATAAACAAAACAACTGAAAACAGTGGGTGTGAAAGCTTTTGTTGCGTACGGCGAAAAATAATTATGTGAATTTATAGTTTCTGATTCGTCTATTTAGCGAAAGACTCGATGTTCAGCCATGGAAAACAAAGGTTTTACGTCATTTACTCCAAGTTTAAAACCTGCTTCAATTTTTAAATTTTGACTTAAATAAAATATCCATAACATGCGGCAAAAAAATCTTATCAACTAACTTAACGCGACAAAGATATAAAACAGCGGCTCTTTGCCTCAGGCACTCTGACTCAAGGCGATTGCTGATACTTCCTGTACAAAATGCGATTTCTTTTTAGTACATATAACCACGACCTGGAAAATTGATTTGCTTATTAAGTAAAAGCTGAGCAAGGAGTTACTTTGAGCGCACCTAAGGATTATGGCATTTTTTTATCATAAAAATATTGTCTCTGCCAGTTACTTTCTAGGATGTAATACGACTTTTTCCATGTCATGAAATCGCTATGAGTTTTAGAGAAGTCACCGGAATGCTGCCTCAGTTAATGACAGCCAAACTTCACTGGTATGTTTAAGCTCACATACGAAAATGACAATATCGTTTCCATATAATTGAAGTCCGCACAAAGTAATGCTGACAAAAATTACGATATAGTAGATAAACATACTTTGTACTCACTTAGTTTTCACGGAATCATAGGGAGCGTAGGGAGTAACAGGTTAAAGAAGAACTCACCTGCAAAAAAGTTATCAAAGCATTAGTATTGGCATACTATATAGCTACATAATAAATAATTACATCAATTTAAACTTCAAATTACTTAACCTCTTACTTATTAAAGCCACAATCTTACATAATGTACGAAAAATGTATATTTGGTAATGGATGAAATTCATGTTCTATTAAAATATTTGAAAGCCTCTATAATAGGAAATATATAATTGGTTCCGAATATGGAAGTACGCTATACTATGGATAATGAATTCAATACTTAAAAGACTTACTACCATAATGGCAAATAGACAGCTTCCAAACAATGTCTGTAATTTGGACTACACCCGTGAAAATGAGACTGTTCATGTTTTCCTCATGAAATAACGCCAAGAGAGCGACATGAGACACAGGAAAGGAGAAACCGCACTCGTTAACCTAGAAGTTTAGTTAAGAGCATATCAAAATGACAAGAGATTTTCGTTTGGCAAGTGACGCAAATAGATGAGTTACGTAAAGGATGAAGTTGACAGATACCTAAGTAGGAGTACAAAGGGCAAACCACTCCCACGTGCTAGTTAAGAGGACTTATCAGCGCTCAAGAAATACAACTTCACCAGTCGGATCATCAATCATTATTCAACCGAAAAATGTGAGTTTATATAACGCAACCGTTCTAAGTGGAGTTTCCAGTCTCAGTATTTTCCGTATTCAGTGATTGACAAATATTTTTGGTCGTGCAAATGAAACATTTGAGGCAGTGTCAGGTAATACGACGTTTAAGGAGTTATTCAGGTTCGTAATTTTTCAATCCGTGCGCTACCATCAAAAATCTTTGTCTTAAAGTTCACCTTCCCTCGACGGTGAAACCGTATTTTTAGCTATAGATACGGATATATTGTGGAAATGGACAATACGTTACGCTAAGTATAATACAAGTGGGGTGAATTCTCAATAATATGGTTTCAGACTCCGTACGTGAGCCCTTTTATACGAATAAAATTATCCATTTTTGTTCATAGATCACTAATTTATGTTTATTTATTTAAATGGGTGACATACTAGTTTATCTTAACTAAATTATTAACAGTTAACATCATAATTATTAACATTTGTGGCCTTTATTATGCATGACTCTTTCAAATCTACCCCTGAAATGTTATTTTATTGGGAAAAGTGACTCTCATTCCAGTTACATTGCTTTATATGAATTACCACTCATTTTTTAAGGTGAGAATTTTCTGAAATATACAGTGGTAGGAATGCTCAGAGATGTTATGTAATTTTTCATGCTGGTGTAATTGCTTGAGTATATTTTATAAAACCATTTGTCAAGGAATGTCAAAGGATTTATCCGGAAGGGATATAATTATGAAAATTAAGTTAATTGAAAATTTTCAAATAAATCGATCTATCGTGTTTTTTTCGGTTTTTTGGTTTGTCGATGGAAACACTAATTAACCTAGGCTAAGTGTAATGGCGATGCTTATAAATTAATGAATATGAGCGTATATTGAATTGATAATTTGTGTAACACGAAAAAAATACTTCTTGGGGATGATGCTGTTATGGACTTATATTATAATAATGTAAAGGCCGCTTTACACGGTACATTTTATTGAACAAAAAAATGTATCATAGACTGTGCAAAACACTGAATGGAAATAGAGCAGGGTCTATCTCCCGTCAAGTCATTATGACAATCATACAATTTTTCGCTTTACACGGTTTTTCCCCGTTCTAGAGTTCATACATTCATTGTACAATAAAATGTACCGTGTAAAGCGGCCTTAACGACAAAAATTCTTCAAGGGAACAACTATACTTGGTCATTGAAGAATTTCTTTTCACTAGTCGTTTAAACGTAGTTGTAGTTCAAATGAAGTTTCATGTAATAAAGGAACAAGAGCCTGAGGTCAAGCAATTTGCTTCCAAAGGTTCATTTGCCAATGAAATTCACATTTTTGTAATCAGTTTACTGAAAAGCAAAGTCGCTAGTTGCTGGCTATTTTAGCCTCTTGTAATTTTTCCTGGGGATTGATTCTCCTAGTTATACCTACTTCTGAATTAGGTTCACCGAGTGCATTTTGTGTTTTGTTCACCGAGTGATATTTTCAATTTTCCAAAGGAAAATAGGAAATGCCAGGAGAATTGAAATAGATACAGATATTTCTGGCATATCTTTCGAATAGCCTATACAGAAAAAATGGTGAGGCAAAATTAGTTATTAGCACAAAATATCGGTTGAATCCAACGAGGACAATGCAGTGGTAATACCTCTTCTTTCTACATCGATTACATGCTAAAATAAACGATTTCTATGTCTAAAATTTACATTTAATCAAATTCATTTCGATAAATAATTCGTTTCTAGGATTACATGTTGTTCAAGGTCATTATGGAATCGAACTTGAACCGATCGTTTATTTTTTCATTCCAAGTATACGTGGCATGGTGTTATGTATTTTGAGCGCTTTGATGAGGGCCGCGGCTAAAAGCAGGCTGGTATGCCATTGTTCTCCTATATCTATAGGTTACCGGAAAGTTCGAAAATGAGATGTTATTCATTGAAATTTACTATGTCAAGTCATAAAAGCTACCCCAAAACTGTATTCTTTTCTCCTGAAAATTGCCACTACGTTAAAATTAAAATATAGTTCCCTCTTCAAACGATCTTCCATGAGGCAAATAATTACAGAAAATATGAAGTCACTTAATGCTAAGGGTTAAAATTCAAGGACTCCCACGCGTACCATTGCAACGAGAATGGCTGTTGTCTCCTCATCCCCCTTAAAGCGGCACAAAATGGTCGGTTTCGTGTCACATTCCCGCTCCCAAAATGAGCGCAAAAATCGGGTGGTGAATCGCACTCGTAAAATACGTAACTTTCCGCTCGGAATCACGATCGTCCCCGGCCTAAAACTACGAGTGGATGTTTTAACAAAGCGATTACAGCAGTGTAACGCATCCCACTTTCCGACCCAAAATGCTTCCACTTGAAAAACAAAAGGATAATATAGTTGTATTTTTTTCTTTCACTCCTTTCGTTTTAATTTCCTGCCGCCCATTTTGAACGCGACTTTGTGAAAATTTTCCTCTCTTTAGGCCCGCAGGGCAAATTAAAGCGCACGGCTAAAAAGCACCTGCGACTCCATTTTCTGCCCGTTTTTCTTTTTGTTTTATTTTATTCTTGCCCGTTTCTACAGTTGCACACGGATTTTTTTCCCTCAAAAGTCGATTCCTTTCTCTATTCCCGACAATGCCTGCTTGCATATTAGTATATATACGCCACTTACCACTTCAATGCACATCCGACGCACTTCACGTTTATTATTCCTCATTCGCAGATTGAAATCGGCCAATTCTCTTCCAAACCAAAAGGTTGGCTGGCATTCTGCAGCAAATGCTAAAATCACCACGTAACGCAACAATGAACAACGACTGCCAGAGTCATCAGGTAACCTAATGAAAATATATCCCTCTCCAACACCCCTCTCCGCCTATTCAGCCATTATTTTAAAAATTTTCATTAATTAGGATTCTGCAGTACCTTTCTACAACTGTTATGATATCATGCTATGAACTTTTGGCAAATATAAAATTGTGTATTTCATTTATTCTGCGGCACGAATGTGGTCCGTACCAAAATATTTTCAAGGGGGCGAACTTATCAAAGCAAAACACATGTTAAGTCATGGCTCACAAATCTGACCGCAGATAGTACATGCTAACCCACTACAGTACCCTCTCGGTTGACTTTAAATTCACTGTCCTTTGGGACAAATTTTTAATTATATGAATTTTGACGGATGACCAAGAGCCGCCTCCTTGTATACGTTCAATTCAAACCGACATTAACTTACGCTATGCCATGTAATTATGCTCTCATGCTCAGCTTTATCCGATATTAAGCCCACCGTTTCACTCAGCCCTTACTTCTCCTACCACCGGCTTCAGCTTTTCCTGGCCCTTTACTTATGGGATGAGACAGTGGGGCTAATTTCGAGCGGAAAACGGGAAAAAGAAAGGCGAGAGAGCATTTTATCGCCGACGTAAATTGGGCTTCCACCGGGGATATTTGAGGCTGGGTGCCAAAAAAGTAAACTCAAAACTCAGCCTGAGGGGAACCAGCTCGGATACGAGCCTAAGCAAGATGGCCTCCACACCACAACGAAGAGAAAAGAGGTAGGAATACATAAAAAAAGAACTAACATCACCGGGATCCTTTCAGGTGGTAGGGTAGTCGGGGGAAAGAGAGAACCCTTTTATTATTCTACTCTTCACAAAGTGAAAAGCTTTATAAACATTTCAGGAGTGCACGTCTCTTCGCTTCGCTTCAGGAGGAGGAGGGTGGCGCTGTATTTCGCCTCGATTACCGCGCATATTTCCGCACGCGTTTTTACGCTAACCGCCGCCGCGAGGCAGTTGCGCTAGGCTCGCTGTATGGTTGGCTGCGATCGCGCGCGAACTCGCCGCCTGAATTCCCTCCAGCGATTCGTCGAATGTTAACTCGACAATGCGTTCACGAAGCTTCGTCATGTTTCTTTCACGCCCGGAAAAGTAGAGGGAACACACGCGGCTGAGCTCCAGAACCAGGGAAGTTTCTCTCCCCTCCCTATCTCCCCATCACGTCTGTTTATTCTCCGTCACCCTTCAGTCATGCCCTCTGTCATTTGGTTTGAGCCACCCATCACCCATCCCCCAGTATGCGTTCATCTCCAGTCACGTCGCGGGTTAAAAGCGCAGCAAGAGCGCTCTCTCGGAGCCTACACCACGTCTGACTTCGAGAGATCTACGAGTGGTGGTTGGCGTAAATATAATTTATGCATAAGCAAGTGTCGCATCTTTGTTGGCATCTAAATGAACAGATATGTAAAGGACAATCGGTGCAGTTTAATGTGATAGAATGTGACTAGAGTTGCCAGTGTTTTGGATCCACATGAGGTGAGATTAACAGAGAACGCGTGCAGAGAAGATCAGCAAGATACGCGGATAGCCGTTATGATAGTCTCGTGAGTGTTACTGACCTCTTGCAAAAACTAGGATTGGAATCTCTTTTAGACCGTCGATTGAAAATTAGACTCAATCTTTTAAGTACATTCAAAACCGATTTATTTTCAGAAGAAGTTTTCAATATCTTACTAGATCCAACATACTACGGTAGGTCAGATCATGATAATAATATTAGGGAAATATATTGTAGAACAGATAGGTTTAAAATGTTGATCCCGCGTTCGATAAGATACCATAATGGCTGCTTTGAGACTTTGAAGTAGGTTAGCAGACAGGTGGTGTAGCTGAAAATTCATATTCCCTGCATGACTCTTGTGTTACGTTTAAGTAGTTATATTATACATTATTTTAGTAGTCTCTGTAGCATTTGTAGTTACTCTTTATGTAGTGCATGATGGTTAAAGTTAAATTATTCACCGTAGTTCATGTTGGTGATAAATCACCCCCAACCAAACCCCCTTATGGTGGCTTGCAGAGTAATAAGTAGATGTAGATGTAGAGGTATGGTCATTGCAATATCTCTTCATTACCAGTCGTCATCCTATTCCAACCGTGTTTTGCAGCAAAAATGACGTTTTAAAGAAATTGGAGGGTGCCTGTCATCATATTGATAGCTGATTCACCATTCTTTGCAACGAAAACATAAGTCAGTCGAATAGCTTCAAAAATATATATTGACCATGTTCTACCTCATCACACAACCAGAAATTTTAATTTTTTATATCGGTTGAGCTCACTCGTTTGATATAAAATTTACCATACTGTCTTTAATATGACAACAAGGACAAACGATTAACAACCCAAAAGAAATTAAATTGGAAAGTTATTAACCGATAACTTCCGGCCGTTTGCGTGTAACTACCCACTCACACCAGTTTCCGGCTAGTTCTTACTAGTTCTCGCTAAACTATTTTTTCGATTTTTGGAGTGAATAATTCTTTGTCTTAACCAATAGTAGTCCAAGCTAAGGCCAGGCAGTTTTTACGGTTTTTAACACTAAGTGAATCACACAATGTAGTGGAAATCGCATTAAGGAATTTTTTTTATTCATCTAAGGGTTGAACACAAGATTCCCAGTCTTGTGGGAATACATTGAAGGAAAATGAACATGTTTGAAGAGAAAGAAAAGATTACGAGAAAAAGAAGTTGAAGTGCGGAGGAGTTTTAATAAAATTATAAATTTCATTATTACTGACGATATACTATGAGGTACGTCGTGCGGCTAAACATGCCATCGGTGGCAATGGTAAATTGACCCACATACACCGACATAAATGTCTGTTTTCAACCCTTGAAAAGTGCTACCTCAGCTAAACAGCGCCCATTATTCGAGTTTATGGAATACGATTCAGAGGAAAACAATGTAAATCAATATTGTCCTTTTCCTTCAAGTGCAGACACCCAACAATGATACTGCTGTCTGGCGCACGTTATTCGAGAAATATTTGCACCAGAACAGCTGTGAAGTAGGAATATGTGAAATATTACATTGAACGAACTACATGGTTTAATGTCTCGTGAATAAAGCAGAAAAATTAAAAAAATAACTGCACCAAGCTGTCTTATGAATAGTTACAGTTTCTATCCTTGCTTAAAATTAATATTTATGATAAATATTTCCTGAGCATAATTTACATGAGCTACTGTATACTCTTTTTCAGTAGTATGACGAACATGATATTTCATAATTGCCCTGCCAATAAGTCCTAGGGCATGTAGTAAAGAGACGGCAACAACGTCTTTAGGTTAACATGTGAGATACATAAGTTCTTTACCCATTTTTGCATTTTAAAATAATTACGTTATACTATAAGGAATCACTGTCTGAATAATAATCGTTCGCCTAAATTAAATTAACTTGTTAATACCGATAAACTGATCATACCGATGAACTGATGGGCCACAAATTGCCGCTGATATAGGAATAAATATGAAAATATATATTTTATCCCGATATACAATTAAGTAAAGAGGAGAGACTATTTCCACTACAGCACGACAAATAGTGTGTCGCGTCTCATAGAAACATTACTAGCAGTAATTAGTGCTTATTAGAAGAATGTTGGCGATTCGAAAGAAAAGTAGGCATAATGGGCAGAAAAAAGGAACATCAAAATAAACTGAGATAAAAAGCATAGCATCGGTTATTTTAGTCAAACATGTGGTACATCAAAAACAAAGAGAGCATGATAAACGTGTTATCACTGTCAACACTTTCATTGTTCCTATAAATTCACACAAAACGTGCGCACGATTATCGAACAGATGAGCACATTGTAACAAAATAATGACCTTTAGCTCAAAGTTTACCCTTACAACTCCTCTCCCCGTAGCGAGTCATCTATGCGTCGTCATTTGACAGGGCATTATCCGGACGTAGCGATGTAATGATCAAAACAAAATTATGCAAGAGTCCATAAAATGTCTTGAGGGTAGTGATTTGGCGGGAGAGAGAGTGGGAGAATAATTTTCCCCGGAAAAGAAAAAAAACTCCTAACGACTTCCTGATGGACTTCACTCACGCACCCCCTCCCCCTCTCCTCTGGTGGGTCAATCTCCCTTCGCAATCTGCTACCTTGGCCCGCCCGCGGGAGGATTACAGCGGCATGGGAGGGTTGACGTTCGGAGGGGAAGGGAACGGCGGCTTAAACCCATCCCCGACGGTCGCAAAAGCATTCCCTCAAACGACAGACGGCAAAGTTCCCGCTCCAACGTCACCAACTTATCCCTCGATCCATACTTAAAGCCGGGGACACTTTTCCCCGCGTTTCTCCTTCTACTGCGACAAACCTGATGACAATTCGTTGCAAGATACGTAGATGTGTTCGGAGAATAAAGTGAGAAGTGTAACTGGACAGTTGACATATTTTATAGAGAAAAAGATAATATTCCATTCAAAGAAGTAATTTCTTCAGTGATATTTATTGAATGTAAATATACGTCATGCCATGATAAGGCATAAATATTGCTCGTTCATTTCATGATTTAAGTATGCCAGACAGATAATGCGCAATCATATCTAATGGTTAGATATGATGCACATTTCTTTGCACTGCCTACTTTCCCTAAAACATAGAAAACTGAAAAGATGTTTCTGTGCCTATGCCGGGAGGCATATTATAATCAATAATCCCCAGCCTAGATGCTGGTAATGTGATTTGAATTAAAACATTGTTTAAAAACTCCAGGCAATATAATCCTCCATGTGCCCCAGACTCTATAATCTGCTTAAATATACGCCATGGTCATTTATCTACTATTATATGAACTACAGTAAAATCTCAATTATACTAAATAATATGACTGAGGTTACCTCGGGTAACCGTAAAAGCCTAGCATGATGCACATTTTTATTTGATAAATATCATTGGAGAAATAACTTCTTTGAATAGAATTTTTCTCTTTTTCTCCATAAAATATATGTCAACTGTCCAGATACACCTCTCACTTTATCCTCCAAACATATCTACGTATCTCTAAAACAAATTGTCATCAGGAATGTAATCATCCAATTAGCTGTTAAATCAAATAAAATAAACAAAGTCTGATAGAGAATCCAAAAATTAAATCGCAATCCATAAATAACTGGCTCCATAAATATCCAATCCATAAATAATTCAATGGTCTGATTGAATATGTACAAAATTTGGACATAAGCCTCGGAATATCGAGACTTTGATAATTGATACTCCAAAGTCCTTCTAAATTTTACTTCGCAAGGAGTCTAAGGATTAAACATTACGGATATTGTATTCCTAGCTGTAAGGTCGTTCTTAAGAGCATGATCTGACCGAAAGATTTGTAGAATAGAAAGGGCTCGACATAAGCAAGATCGTGGCTATGACTATAAAGCCTCGACAAATCATAACTTTTAAATGGTCTCACCTGGAATTTTAGAATTGGCGATGTCTAAATTATATCACTTACGAGGCTTGAAAACCCAAGAGCTCCATAAAAAGGACACCAGGATTGTTTGTGAACGTCGTCACTCGCGTTGCAAGTGACAATATCGTCTGTCGCAGCTTACGCTTAGCGGTACTCAGCACGAATCGAACTGTGGCAAAGTCAGGCTGGAGGAAAGGAAAATATCAAACCTTCCGAGTGACGCTGACACGAAGGAGGCCTCAAAATAGTCCATTTTCCGTCTCCCACCCGCTTCCACCCATCTCGGAGGAAGAAGATTAAGCAGCACGGAAACTGACTCTCGAATAAATTTGTTTCCATGCTTCTCCGCTCGCATTTCCCGCGGCCCGGGAAGGCCTGAAACTTTCACCAAGTTCCACGGGACGGATCAATTTTTCATGCATCAATGTAAATCACCATGAGTTGACGTAATCTGTGGACTGCAAACCTCCCAACTTCAACCCTTTTCCCCCGTGTTGATGCCTAACGACGCCTAATGCTAGAATCTCATCAGCGAGTCATATCATAAAAATAAACACATTTCGAGTGCCGGAATTTCCCTTGGTACTACGAATTTAGCGAGTTCTTGAAGCTATTGGAGGTAGATGGCCAAATTTGTAGTCGATCAAAAATGCATTACATTATTCAGATCTCCTGGGTTATCCGAGTGGGAATGAAAGCTACATTTAATCATGGTCACGGGCTAAGAAATAGCATCAAGAAAGAAAAAAATTGTCACTTTCTTCTACCACTACGAAAGAGATGACTTTAGCTTCCGGAAAAATCTTTGCCAAATTATATCCTACATCTTAATAAATAGATACCAATCAGATTAATATTTCAGCACCCAAATTTTGAAATTAGGCACACCTTGGCGCAAACATTTCTTCAAATATTTCAGTATTTTCTTAGAGTATAATATGTCTTCTACAAGTGGTAATGAAGGATTGATATCTAGGTTAATTCCTCCACTCAAAACTATTTCGATTCATCAACTTTCTATTAAGACTTAACGTGAAGATTGAAATCACTATGCCGCTCTTCTTATATGGTATTGTGAAGGAACCACGAAAGTACATTGTTTTTTTCCTTTATTTTCTATTGATTGATTTGATAACAATGGGAGTGTTTTACGTCTCCATTTGCATTAACCCTCCACAATCAAGAATAAACCTAGTATTCCATCATTTAATATAGGGTTCAAAATAGGGTTTAATAAGGTTTCAACAGATAAAATGGACACTTATCCATTGAACATTTATTTTTTTACAAACGACATTTATCTACTGAAACCTTGGTATGTTACTTATTGAACATTAAACAGAGTGGAACGTACCAAATATTTTCTTATGTTTTCAAACTTGATCAATGTTTATGAACTAACCCTCTCCATGCAAAATATTCATTAGCTTGGACGAATGTGGGTCTAAACTTTCTCCCAAGTTTCCGGATCAATTTTTTATGAAGTCACGGTAACTTGACGGCGGCCGCGGACTGCCGCCTCCCTCACCAACTTCCGCTCCACCCCTGACGCCTAACGACGGATAATCCCATAACCTCATCAGCCACCCCTCTCCCCAGCCAGTCCTTACCCAGCACTACCATTCCGTCGGACGGGCGGCATCCCGGCCATTCCATAAGGACTTCCTTCCTTCCACTCAATCATTCCAAGGGACCTTTCCCTCTCCGCGCCCAAGCGACACACACTGTGCCACCTCCATTTCTCCTTTCCTCCGCTCGGGACCGCCACCGCCTCGCTTCGTCATCAGGGGCCCCGCCCTTCTCCGCCAGCGAAGGGAAATCTCCTGACCCTCACAAGTCTTCTTGCCCTTGAATGCTACCGAGACACGGGGGCGACTGCCCGGGTGTGCACACGTGTCTCCGCGAGAATGTCCACAGGGTTATTATAACCCGAAGACACGTTTGAAGCCAGTTCATCTTCCATATATTTCATTAACTGAACAAAAAATATTTCTTCACTCAACGAAAAACGTAAGCGTTAGGATACGAATAAATTACTTGGCATTAGTATACAGTAAAGTAGGACTAATTTCAGATATCGATCGAATACAGTGGAGGGGAGCTAAATTTGTTAACATTGTTACGATAAACATAGCAGAGTTACTGAATTGTAAAGGGAATTAAGGTGGGAACCTCGATCCGATCGAAGGGAAAAAAATAGATAAAATCTTTTACGAAAGTTTGATGCAGACTTTTTTTGCCGGACGTTCAACATATTTTAGTAGAGCCAAACTATAATGATAGAAATGATAACAGACATAAAATAAAGGAAATAGTGGATAAAGGAAATCACGCACAATAAGGAAACAAAATAGTCGCGATTAATCAGTTCTAGGATACTTTGATTCTGTCTAGGACACATAGGTTTTTACACTTGTGCCAATTATCTTAACACCATTGTTAGCTACTAACCTCGCAATTTATTTCTGGGATGTTATAATCTTGCATGCTTTGGTAATTTGTCGTGCAATATATCTGTCGAATTTATAATACTAACCAGTAGTTGTATCTTAAGTGGTGTACTACATGGTAGCATGTTCTTCCACGTAGCACTCACCTAGTTTGTGGTCTGACCGCGCACTGTTGTCCTGACTGTTTTTGGCCTACACCTGGCATCCGGGGGAACGTGCGTGGTTCTGATTTCAACCGGAATGAGTGTGGCATGCATGGTGTAGAATCACTCCGTGTCACACACCCTAGTGGTGGTTTTCACGGTATAACGTAAATGTAGATGTAAATGTTCTCCACAGATGTTTCTTGACGCATGTGGCAAGCAAATAACACTGAAAATATATTGCACTCACAGTGGTTGTTTTCCGATGAACTAAATTTATTGTTGAAGAACGCGATGGGAGTTGAGAAAGTAAGAAACTACGAAAATCTACGAGGAATAAACATATTTTGAGATATGTGAGAATGACAAGAGCATTCAGAAAACATAGATAAGCTGAGTGCATTTGCTGGAAAAATGTGGAAAGACTGCTTTTAGTCAGTAAGGTAATGTTGGGGTATCGGTAAGATTGTAAATGTAAAACGCACGGAAAAGCAGGCAATGATTCACATGGAGGAGGCTGGTTACGAGAGTTATAATTTTGAGTAACGGATTTCTCTTAATTCAAAAAAGATTTTTAATCGGTAAACATCAGAGTCTCCGAAAGTTTGAAATAATCCACATTTATTACATGACCAATGTAAAAAGAATCAATCGGGATTCCCATGAAATAATTTCAATGTTATGAAGCCTGGAATTGGTAATTATTACCAAAATAATGTGTAAATAACAGGAATATGTGTGAAACATGACCGATGCGCTTGGATACAGTCATTCATTTATTTATTCATGCAGTCCCACGTCCTGGCGAGAGGGAGAACCTGCGTTGAGAAGGTGAAAAACCCGTGGGATAGACATCGCTCGGCGTGAAACCAGCTTGGAGTGAGCTCATCTGCATAATTTGAACATCCCTTTCTCTTCTGGCCGCCCGCAGCTAGGACTCTCACGTGTTTTCCTATGCCGCACGCATCTCTTCAGCTGCGCGCACTCCAATTCCCATCGCTCTCTCTTCCCCGCCCTCGCTCCACTTACATGGCCCGCGATACTCTCATTCAAATATGAGGGGCGTTCGCGAATTATGGGCCTCGCGTTCGTCAGATCGTGAGGGTGACAAAGTAAGCATATTACGTCCTTGGCATTCGGGACTGCGGCGCAAAAAAGAGAAAATGCGGGGCCACGAAAACTCGTTTTCCATCCATAGACGACATTGGATCCATTGCTAACCCTTTACGTAACATTGGTTGTTCAATCCTACGATTGGCTGACTGCAGCTCTCCACCCTTCCCTATCTAATGCTATTTCTCTTACCTGGTATCTCTTCCTACGTACTTCCTTCTATATTTGGTCCATGGACTTATTTCTGTTATCCTCTGAGGACTTTTCCCTCTATTTTTCCTTCAATTATGCTCTTCACAAACCCACTGTGTTTCAGGTTGTGTCCAATCCATCAATCCATCTCGTTATTCTTTTTTGTATAGTGTTCCATATGGTCCTTTCCTCTTCTACTCTTCTGTACACTTCATCATTTTGTCAATTCATGTCATCTTCAGCATCCTCCTTCATCACCAGGTTTCGAAGGGTCTAGTCTGTTCTGGTCAGATTTTCCAATGGTGTATGCTTCCGATCCATAGAGTGCTACGCTCCACACAAATGTTTTCACATGTTTCCCGGTTTATAGTTTCATTATGTACTGACTGGGGAAAAAAACAGTGAGTAGTATACACACATGATGTTGACGAATTCGTTGGGGTTAAATTCGTGAACTAATGAGTAATTTTTAATTAATTGCAGCCGCAATTAGATATAACATGCGTTCATAAGTAAATCTTATATTAGGGCGATCAAAAATGTAAAGTTCCATGCATTCACTGAGATCTTACCGACTAAATTTTCATTAAATGTCCCGCAGCAGGAGCCTAGTAACGTATTCAATAAACCAAAAATGATATGAAACTGCGTACATCTCTTTTTAAGTAACCATTTACTGCCAAATATTTATTGAAATTAATAACCACGGAAAATGTGTTCTCCTGGATTCGGTCTTTAACGTTTTAAGCATCGTTACCTGCTGTCTCGCGTAATTCCCATGAGAAGAATCAACTTAAGACAAAAGTACCGTGGTCATAATAGCTGAAAAAGTTAGTGGACCTCCAAGGAGATACATATTAACGTCCGAGATAAACGTTTTTATGTTTATTCAAACAAGCACACGTTTATTTTCAAAAGAGAGTAAGCTAAAAAGGTTGGATGAGGGCCAAGGCAAAGGTTGGCAAAGCTGCGGCCTTTCGACCTTGCCTATTCAATCACTGTTTATTCAAGCATTTGAGCTTAGGCATTACTGAGGCCTGCTCATTTATCATACTGCCAGAAAATTTATTTTTCCTCAAAGACTCCCTCATTCCATACCTACAGTTTGTATTAATTGCTCTTATGATTGGCGTCCAACGCAGATACAACCGCTTCAATGGTTTGAATCATCCGTTTTCTCGACTTAATTTTTCATTTAATCTATGGCAGTAGCGTTGAATATCGTGGTCAGAAGACTAAAAAAACATTTCAGGAGAAGATTTTAGTACTAATGGTACTACCCTTGTCCTCGTTTCCAAGTTACCTTTACGTTGTAATATACATGAAAACGTAGATAAATGGCAATTAACATTATGGTGGCTTATGTTAAGCATAGGTTTGTATTTGATAACGGAATTTGCTTGTTCTTCTTATAAATACCGAAATATCAATATTAGTACAGTATTAAGAAAGAAAATCTTTGAAGACCACCCCATCAGGTCATTAGTCTTCTTTTCTCAAACAAAACTGTCCACATGCCTTTCTCAAATAATCACCCCTAAATTATTCTCTTCTTTCCATTCGATAATGAGGTAAAAAATATTGTCTTGCATATTAATCACCTCATGACCCACCATTCTCTCCACTATGTCTTCTATGATCCCTGGACATTTATGACTTTCGAAATTGAGAAGTTTTGTTAATCTAGACCGTGAAATTTTAATACTTCTGAGGAAAGTCAGCCTACAACTCAAGACATTACGCCTACTGTCATTTTATTGGATCGATGGAAATGGGTAGAGACACGGCAGATTGCGATGGCGCACAATGGGTATGCATTTATTCAGCCGGTAATAAATTTTACTATTGTTCTACATGTCACAGGGCAGACCTTCACACAGCTAAATAGGTGTTTATTGTGAGGATGGAGCATATGTGGTCCGTTATTACAAGTGAAATAAAGAATGTGAGGTATAGTACATGCAAAGGAAAACTTCTTAAAGGAAAAATTAAAGGCATGGATGGTAGACGGAAAAAGTGATATAAGGGGATAAGTACGTATGTAACAAGTTCCGTATACCAAGTTCGAATCGGAGAGAAGAATAACATAAGATAAAGAAGAAAAATAGGGGGAAGTATTTTGGACGTAAAGTGGGAAACATCCTGACCTGAAGAGATAAAAGTATTATTGGGAAGTAGAGCAACCCTAAAGAGGGATCTCTCAAAATAATATCAACGTTGAATCAAAGACATCTACAGTAACCGGTGAATGATCCAAAAATAATGACCATGAAAAATACCATTCACCATAACCCGCCAAAATCTCTCATCAAAAGCGTGGCATTATACATTCCTAAGATGCGTGATTTAATTTAGCCGCAATGAGATATAATTATAAGTAAATCATACAATAGTACGATCAAAAAATTTAAAATATCATGCATTCACAGAGATCTTACCGACTTAATTGCCAGAAAAATTAGCGCAACAGGAGCGTAGTTACGGATTAAAGAAAACATAATGATTTGAAACTGCGTGCATCACTTCACATTAAGAACCCATTAACTCGGGACATTTCTCAAAATTTATAACCTCAGAAATGATTCTGTTCAGGATCCTGACTTCGTGCGTTAACATTCGTGTACTTCGTGATTTTCGACGTGTTCGCAACATTTGCTGAGCAGCACAGCCACCCGAGGCCATTCCTTGGCTTCTCATCGTCTCACATTTCCAACAAGACGAGCTCTTCCAGTCCTGAGCTCACTCGGACCGAGGAGAAACATCCAACCACATGCGGCCGCACCTAGCACCCACGCATTACGTTACGGCACGCTCGACCCCGTGCCGCTCCCCCGGAAATCTCCACCTTCCCTCATTCCTTCAGCTAATACTACCTGCGGTCACTCGGACAATGGCCGCCTTGTTTGTAACTACTACGGCGGTCGTGCACGGTTACGAGGGCGCAGGCCGATGGGGGGCCCTAGTAACGTCCCCGCAAACCCCGTGACCTCTTTAACTCACTCGGGGGCAGATTGCAGCCGCCCTAGCCTCAGCGATCCTCCCTCTCAAGCGACCCTTTCTGCTAAATGCCATCCGCCCTAGCCGGTTACAAAATATCCCTCTGCTCCGGTAAACCATTCACCAAGAAAAGCTTCGAGATTCAACTGTACTTAATTAGGCAGTACTAAAGCCACTATCATGCACCATTGCCCATAGATTTGCTGTCATATCTACATCTACTTATTACCTTGCAATCCACCACAAGAGTGTTTGGCAGGGGGTGACTCTAATCACCAACATGAACTACGGTGAAGAAATTTACTTTCACCAACAAGCACCCCACTATTGGTAAACTACAAATGCTACATAAACTACTAAAATAATCTATAATGTAACTATTTAAACGTACACAAATTATGCAGGGAACATGCAAACATGGTGTTAGCACTACTCGGCAGGTTTAGAAACATGCATTAGGGTGCATATGAATTAATCAGCTACACTACATGTTAACTAACCTACTTCAAAGTCTTAACGCAGACATTATGGTCTTTTATCGATCGCGAGAAAACGACAATTAAAACCTTTCTGTTCTACAATATATTTATCTCATTATATTCTCATGATCGATAGTATTATAGAATCGATAGTTAGTATTCCGATAAAAGAGATAGGTACCAAAGAATATAAGCGGCACCTTGTTTATGTAACCAAACATATCAAATTTTATTTTTAACTTTCAATGTAATCGACTAGTTAAGGTAGGTTTGAATGGGAGTGAGTACAGACACTTGAGCCTTTACAAATGCAAACCTCGAAAGCAAACTGACAATAATTTTTGTAAGGCACATCTCGCATGTCAAGGTTCAGTCGATCTCGCTGGATAAGCTGTGTGGAAAGTGATTTCAAAATGAGCGAATGCTCCTAGCTCTCGTTCCTCACACGGAGGAACGGGATAATGTCCCATACTGTATCAAATAGCAATAGCACCCAATTCTACTAATACTAATCCTCCATCTTCCTACTTCAAAACAACAAAAGGTAGCATAACACTACAATAAATACATGTGGGAATACTGGAGACATTAAGACACACAGTCGGTCATAATTGAATACATGCTCACTTATGCAGCTAGTGTGCAGAAAACAGGGCTTAAGTTTTAAGGACCAGAAGAGAGCAGTGACATGGATTTGCACTCTACATTCATATATAAGGTTTTGCAACTCCAAATACATTGTAATGTGTCTCATAACCATTAGTCAGCTACACCAAATATAGCACTACCACGTAAAAGCGAGGTGGCGATATTAAAAAATGCCCTAAAAAATAAAGGTATCGTCCATATCATCATCTCTATCAAGATGTCGACTCCTTACGCCACTTATTCTAATTTAAAAATAGAAAACTGACTACCAGAAGAGGATACTTTTCCATTTGAGTACGGAATTTTTCTAACAATTACATTCACATTGGGTACTTTTTCGGGATAGTGTAACGATTAATGTTACATTTTAATTTTACATTCAATTTAAAAAATAAAATTTGTGAAGGCCTTGGCTGGGTTTTATCGCTTAGGAACGGTTGTTGATAAATAAGAGGGTTTGGTGTAATTGTGGTATTTGCTCAGATGAGACTTATTTTGATTCTGAGAGAATTTTGGAGAAATATAAGATTATTGTGTGACATTTACTTTGAGTTTAATTGTCTTTTTATCATCCTTAGTGTCCTGTGAACTTCAGTTGTAATTTTTCCAAAATTACCTGGTGCCCTGAATAATAAAAAAAGACAAAGCTCTCTTTGCTCTATCATCGAGGCACTAAGCAGGCTTTGGACGTTATAGGCGTTTGGTGTTAAATATACTTTAAGATCACACAATAACCTTGTAGTTCTCCAAAATTCTATGAGAATCAAAATACATCTCATGAGACCTAAGACGACATTTAGTCCAAAACCCCTTATTTAAAAACAACCGTTTCTAACTGATACAATCCAGCTAAGGCCTTCACAAAGTTAACTTGTTAAATTAAATGTAAAATAAAAATGTAACATTAATCGCTACATAGGACTGTAAAATTGTTCACTTGCATCATTAATAATTCTTTAAAAATGTTGTTGAATTGAAAATTATTTACAAAACAATTTTATATTTAAGCAAGGTAACTGAAAGGGCATCGTCATGCCGTGTAGATTTATGGGGTAGAGTCAGGTGAGCGTGGAGAAATATGATAGTTGGACGACCCCGAGTATGAGCCGCTAAAGCGGAGGAAATATTTCATCGATTCATCTGATCCACACTTGGGTGGTTGAAATACAACTGGGGCACTTAGCCATGGCCTTCGTTGTCTCTGCTTAAGAGAAATCTAACGCCGGTCCCAAGTTTCTGTTCTTCCTTCTTCCAACTTCTCAGTCCGAACCAGATAACTTTCCTACCCGTCTGAAGCGCCGATGAATGTGAAATAGACTTGAATTACTTTGAGTATTGACTGAATAGTTTTTCATAAAAAAATAGGTTATACTTAGGTACACAAGGTGCCTATCAAACCTTCCTCCGGCATGACCCCAAATAAATGCCCTAGCGCTTCTTCTTAACTCTCATATACAGATATCCGCAATCCCGCTCTTCAGTGTTCAAGTTCCCTCAATTTCCACTCCCAAACGGGCTCCGAGCAGTAATCCTTTAGGGATTTAGGTTATTAAATCGCGAAAGAAGGATTCTCCTCAAGCGCTCCACTATTTTGATACATAATACTCTACAGCGAACATTCAAAATAGGGTCTTCATAGGAGAACACGAGCTATAAGGCATGACTAAGGAGTATAAAATTGAGCACTCTGGGAAATGTCTTCTCGCTTTGTGCTCCACAAAATCAGAGCAAAACCACTCATTCTTCACTAATCAATTCACAACATAAATTGCGGACATAAATAAACTCAAGAATTGGTATTCATCCCATACCCTTCTATTAAATTATGTCGCAGTAACAAAAACGTTATAGTTAAAATTTAGTCCGTAAAGAGAAGCTGATAAAATGAAAGTTTCGATGTCATTAATTTATTCTACCATCATCAAACTGTGACTTAGTAAGTATTTATAGAGGTAAACAAGGAACAACAACACCTTTTGAGTATTTTTCCAGCGAAAATGGATCATCTAATATAAATTGTAATTGAATTTCTCATTCATTTAGCAAAATATTTTGGGAATGCAAGGGAATTCTTTTGCAAAACAAATCTTAATATTTACAATTTTTTTTAGATTTTCCGAGTAGGTATTTTAAATCATCAAAAGGATAGAGACACACTTAGCGACGATTTAAGAAGTACATTTATGCTATCAACCATTTACCACACATTTTTATAAATCGCTGAATGACATTTTTATGTCATGAAAACACTAATAACTCTATTACATGTCCGTCATGAAGAATCTATCACAAGGGAACAAAGTTGCTCGAAGAACGAATTTGAAATCTGCGAGAATGTACTTTGGCGGTAGCTCTCCACTCTTATCACTTATAGCTGTTTTTCTGAAGCAGTTATAATGTTTATCAATGTTTTGCGCTTCAAATTTAACGTACTTACAAATGGAAAACATGAAATGATATGAATATCATATCGAATGACGGGTTTACAAATGGGTTAAAATGGTTGAAAATTGAGTGGCAGCACATCAGACTTCCAGTAGTTTTGAATCAAATAATATACCTTGGGCGAGGATGAAGGTTAACGCTCCTTTGGTAATAAAATCTCTCATTTTGTGTAACACACCACGAGAGTATCATACAGTTGAACGAAATTCATTGTAAAAATGTACTCTGATTTATCAAACAACAGACTCGTATGCTTGGATAGTGTACATTTATTCTCGTACGATCGGCTTACATCTACCACGACGTCTGTGGACCATGATATTTTAGTAAAACTATAGTTTAATATTTTTTTATAAAAACACTACAATCCTGAACGTTTTGTAAACCAATGTGATAAGCTGAAGAATATATTTCACTACTTTAGTATACTCGGCAATCAGGCACAAACCCACTGTCCTGCATACACTGAACTACCCTCGACCTACTTTTCAGCGATCTATTCGCGAGTAGGCTCTGTGATGATACGGATGCTTGGTTTTGACATGAGAGGATGAGCCTCACTTCATTCTAAACTCCCGGGGGAGTTAACAGCGACCATTCAGACCTAGAGATCCCAAACATTTCCTTCAAGAATTAGTATAATTAAGAATGCCACATTTTGTATTATCAAGTATTTTCCGAAGAATACACCCAGCTCTTATCGAAGAGCTGTAGGAATCAACGGCATCCCGTTTCGTATTTCCACGACGGTTTTTTTCCGTATCGCCCATTAAAGATAAAAGTCATCATTGGTAGCCCAATCCTAAGATTGATTGACAGAAGCCTTCCACCCTTCAACGATGAAGGGCTGTGGTCAATCTTCAGCTTGGACGACCAATCGCTGGTGTTGATTCATGGAGTGGGTCCTAAGGATAGTAAATGTCACCATCACCCTCCCTCTGCTTGATCTTTAGTTATTAACGGCACCGGGAAAGAAAGAACGTAATCCCAGCTAGAAGGGAATAGCGCTGGTCTGAGGACGCAAATGTCATATTTTCTTTATTACATGTCATTCACATCGAGAATGGATATTATGTCTGTCAAACTACTTCATTTATTTTTGGGAAAGAAAATACTTTTTTTCCTAAGAAATCGGGAAACCTTGAGACCAATATTCCTACAACAATACTGATGCTCCATTCCTTTCGTCATAACCTTCGTTCAGACACTCGCAGAAGAGAAATATTTTGAGAGGCAACGCACTCGTCACCGAACAGACGGAGTTGTCGGAGCAGTCACTAAAGAAAAGCTCTTCGGAATGAAAATGGAGAGGAGGTTCAATAGAAAGGGCACGAGAAATAAGGCTGGAGAGAGAAAAGACGTCGTCTAGGATGATGGGAAAGGTGAAGGGCGCATGCAAAATAGGGAGACTCAACGTCCCAAGCGGTGACAAAAGGAACAAAAGAAACAAGGTCTCGTCACGCATGAGGAAACGTCACTGAAATATTAAACCGGGGAAGCAAATGAAAAAAAATAACTAAAGAGGATTTTCTGCTTCAAAACGCGTTATATTTTTCCTGACATAACGAAGGGAACCTGGTAATATAATTAACTATCTAAACTCGACTGAAAAACAAATTAAATAAACATCTGCCCAATTCCAGAAAAGTCTCATTGGTAGTTATTTTGCATACACACAATTTTTATACGGGGAGGGTTGTAACTGAAATCTGCATGGAGTGATATTCTTGGAGTGGAGTGGAGATACACATGGAGTGGAGGAGGACTAAATATTCTTAGCAGAAATCGTAGGGATCGAAAATAATATACCATTTAAAGATCAAATGAGTCAGTAAAATAAGCGAAAACTAAGAACAAGAGGTAATACTAAGATAAAATACTAATTCATACAAAAAGTAGATGTGGCATTGCTTACTAACTTTACGACCGAGACCCAGTAGAACAAGCATTGAATTAGAACTGAAGGCCATAAGAAATAAATAAATTTCAAAATTACTTGGTACTATTTAACAGTGTTTTCTTCGTGGTCGACCGGTTTCGTCGTATACACGACATCATCAGATGACACCAGGTGTCACCAACCAACTGATGATGTCGCCTATGCGACAAAACCGGTTGACTATGAATTAAACAGTGTGAAAAAGAACCAAATAATGTTGAAATTTATTGAGAATGGATATTTACAAAGTGAAACGTGTCGCCATCGAATATAGCAATAAGAAATGTCTGATTCTGAATAATGATAGCGGTAGGAGTAAGTAATTACAGGAGATGCTTGTCCTCTGTGGAAAAACAATAAGATTTCTATTGGGTCTTTTCATATAGTAATGGAAACGCAGAAAGTTTTTAAGAGTAAGGGGAATGTAAGGTGAGGAGAATACAAGGTAGCCCCAATTATGATTGAAAAGTAGAGAAAGAGAAAAGTAACTCGTTGGAGGCAGCAAAATAAGCACAAAGGCGTATTGAGGGGTGGAGTATGGAAACATGCAGGAGAGATATACCATTGCCTTGAAGGAAGACTTAATATCGTGACTGAAGGGAGAATGTTGCGTTAAAGAAGGAGAGAAAGGGGATAGGACTTGGGTAGCATGTAAGTAATAGACAAAAGGAAATATATCAAAAATGGAGTTTTTATTTAAAAATAGAGTTTTGCAAATAAAACAGAGGAATAATTTTTAATTATTTGGCAATCTATTCGTGATACACGTCCATTGATGGAATACAGCTGAATTCTGCGAATAAATGCGTGAAAAAAATAAAGAGTGTATACCATCTTGAAGGAAAAAAGGCCCCTGTGAAAACATGGATCCTGCAGAGCAGTGAATAATGTGCAACAATGATAATATAATAGGAAATTATGTAAAAGAAATTCTTTAAAAAAATAATAGCAACACATATGATGGATGGCTACACCAGCGTAGAATCCCCCGAAAAGATAGAAAGATGAGATTTTTAAATGAAAAATTTGAAAAATCAAACAAACTTGGACACATTAGGAGAGAAAAATCATTAATGATGGAATGCAAACAGAATGGGTCTGATCAACGAGTACAACAAAGGAGAAATACGTACGGAAAAATTATGAGAGATATTGAAATGAAGAATAATGACGGAATAATATGGTTAGCAGAGTGAACTGAAAGGCTGCATCAAGCCATTCTCCGGATTGGAGACTGATGATGAGAAAAAAAGTGTCAAAATTCTAAAACAAATAAAAAATCGCAATTTAAAGGATAGAAAACAATCAAAAACCAACAACTCAGAGCGGGAGGTAAAGTTGAGGACAAAAAAGCTTCGCGGAGCGAATCAGTCATGTGTTCGAGTGAGACATATGAGAGATGATATTCGGGACGATTCCCGAGGACTGCTGCGAGCGTTAAAATAAACAAATTTTCCAGAGAAATGGATGTTTGGACGCCCTGTCGACTGAATGCCTCTCTCGACCACACACGCACTCAAGGCTCACTCATCACAAGGACCTCTCTCGAAATTCGAGCTGTCCCTCTTTGTCACACACCACTCCATGCGATCACAGAACTTTTTTAAACACACTTCCCCTCGGATAACACAGCGCGATACATGAGTTCCGGGCCACGGGAGAATTGATTTCCCTTCGTTTTCCGGCCGAAGTCAAGCCACGAGGGCCTGGGAAGGAGGGAATAAGGGGAAAGGCAAGAGAGCTGAAAATGCGCAGGGCGAGGCATAAGTCCACATCGAAGGAAGCCATTGATCGGAAGACCATGCGATGCCAGAAAAAGAAACACTGCTTTGCGATATGGAAAATGGCATTTTTGAAGGATTTAGGGGCATTTTTCTATGATAGAAACGAAATAAATAGCAATATTTGACACTTTATTTTGAGGTACCGATCGGATTAAACAAAAATGTCATTTCCAAGGTATACTCCTAGATAAAGTGTACCTTGAGAATGGCATTTAGGTATACGTGAAAACTGGTCGGTGCTTCAAAAAATGCGGGTTGTTAGCATTTGACCGTTTTTAATACCGAAAATGTTCACCTAACTACATTTTAAAATCCATTTACAGCAAAATTTGACAATGAGTTATAGCACAACGGGTATTACTGCTGTCATAATACGGTAATCATGTCACGTTAACAACTCAATGGAAGGTATTGAAAAGTGAAATATTTTATGGTATCATATCGCATACAAATAAAAGTTATATTTTGGCATAAAATATCGCATCAACGGGGTACACTGAATAAAAAAGAGGCCAAGTATACAAATTTGGACTTAAATGAAAATCGTACAATTTTGAGCATTGAATGCATTCCGTACTTCCAAAAATGCATCACTCATGGTATGATATTTTTCTCTATATTATCCCAATCTAAGATGCGTTTCACTGGCAATAATGTGGATGCAAAGCTTGGCAATGTCATAACATCATACGGAACGGATTTTGGCAGGGGTTTTCAAAGAATTCACCCAGATTTGAACTCAGGATGGGATCGTCAAACGGCATTAGAGGTTGGGAAATCAATGAAGCGAAATGATCTGAAAAAGCTATTGTTTTTCCAACCGTTTGTTAATAACCTGTACAGCTCGTTTTGATGTCATTAATCAACCTAATCGGGTAAGTACCTCATTTAATTCGCCGATGACAAACAATTGACATAATATAATTGATAAAACATCTAATACGTAATTCATAATAAATGCTATGGAATATTAAAAATACTCCATACAATCCATTTTGTGATTCGGTCTGATATTATCTCAAACCGTGAATAATATCCCAAAGTGGTTCTTTGGTACAAAAAACTATTCGATTTTGAAATATAACGATACGGAAAACTATTTTATCGTTATTATCATCCAAATCTTGGTCATTCACCCTGAATTCGGCTTTACAGATCTCCACTCCACTCCCCTCCCAGCCAACCGCTTCACATTTAAATAAATCTTCAATTTAACATCCTTCGTAATTTTCCCAATCTATTCAATTTTGGTTTTCCTCAGCAATTCTTCCCATCGTCATCTCTTCCCAGTATTATTATTCCTAGTCTGCTAATGTATCAGAAATTTCTTGCAGTGAGTTTGAATCTTCTCCTTCTCACAAATTTCGCAGTAAGTATTTTCTCCCTAACTCTATGAATGATTTCTTCATCAGATTCTCTTTATCGATTCAATCTTCAACATTCTTCGATAACGTCTAATATCCATTCTTCCCTATTCGTTATGCCCAACAGCTATTATTCATCCTCGTCCAAAATTCACAGAAATTTTTGACTGCGTCCAAAATAGATTTAAACGAAGTCTTATCCGTCTATCATTTTAGCGTAACTACCAGTCATACGTAGAGACACTTGTTGGTGGTGAAAATTTTCGCCTGATTTCGTCATTTTTTATAGTTAGTTCGGTACATGTTTTGGCTATTTTTATTTCATTTAGTCAATAATTTCTTTAAATTTTATTTCTACTTTTCAGCAATAAAAGCTTAAGCAGAAGATCATTGATAGCATTTTTGCAGTAAAACAAGATATTTTTTATGTAGGATTTAATTTCTTCCGGCGAATGAAGTAAGCTCTTCTCGGGTTTCCGTCCGGGTAAGGTGCTCCATCTTCTTTGTTGCCGACGTTTCGATGAAAGAGTTCATCGTCATCAGGGCCTGATCATCTCGGTCATCATCTTCTAATTTTTCATAAGTACAAGAAACATGAAAATCATACATATGATGAAAACACGTACATCAAAGCATGATTAGTATGCATGAATGTTAGGAAAACATCTATTCTGCCACATTAAGAAGTAGATCCACGACTATGTACATAATCTACAAATCAGTCTGAGAAAGAGATAGATACCATAACTTCCACATTACTTTACCTCCATATTACATATTGCCATAACTCGAATCGAATTCCCGACGTTAACTTTATATGATATGTTTTCACACAATTTCATCGATTATTTCCCGATTCTGCTTAACACTTTCAGTGGTGACACCAGCTAACGGGAAATGCGGAGACTAGCGAAAGCGGGAAAACTAGCGAGAAATTCGGAGGGAAACGTAATGAAATTTATCATTTTTGGCAAAAAATATTGAGGTTTTTGTTGAAAATATCCATACACATATTTTTATTCCGTGTAAAATGAATCAGGTAATAATTATAAAAGCCTTTTTCATTGTCTAAAAATAACTCTAATTATAATAGTGTACAAAATTTGATCAATTTTGGCGCATGAACCTATATATCGGTCCGCCGCACTAAGAGGGTTAAAGGTGAATAGTTTAGCGTGTTGAGCAAAATTAGTAAAAATTCGCAAAAACTTCGCGATTTTGCGCTTTGAAAAAAGCAGATGTTTCTAGTTATAAGACTTACAGAGCGTATTCTAATATCAGATTAGAGTATGCAATATCGTATTCGATTTACCGCCCGTCGCACCACAAAGGCTGAGATCTGGGACATGTGTGGTGTCTAGGGGTGTGGCTGAACGGACTCACTCAATACAGCAAAAGCACACAAAAGAGAGAAGGAAAGATGTAAGCGGTTTGGGGAAAAATGTATTGCGAATGGGAAATAGGATCAAGGGACGGATGGGCTCAAGAGAGGGAGAAAGGCAACAAAAGAAGGCGATGGAGCACACTGTACGCGTGGGCCGGACGCCACGGAGGGGGGGGGAGACATGCCCTACGACGCTTACAGATACATCGGGGATCGATATTATTATATATAATATAAATGTTTTTCTACGCCTGCGATAAAAAAACCGCAGTATCGTTTTGTTACTTTTTGATGCCACTGGATTTCCTAACCACCATTATTCCACCAACTTGTTATAAATGTTGAAACAAAATATAAAAATAAAACAGAAATAACTGTAAAATTAGAATAATAGGGCAATGGATTTGCAATAAAATTCTTCCTATATGTTGAATTTTATCGGAAACGGGAAATCCGATTCACTTTTTTACCCAATTTTGTAAAATTCGAAAAAGAAAAAATAATTACACAGAGTACCGAGCATGAGAAAATATGGACATATTTATCGTTGAATCTGCTTTTACCCTTCGCTACATAACATTCCAAATACATTCCAAACATTTTTTTCCAGATAAAATATGTCTAGAAACACAACAATTACTACTTTTTACTACCGAGAACCACAGAGTATAAAGGCCTCTCTGTCTGGTACATTTTAATGTACAAACGAATGTACGGACTCTTGCATGAGGAAAATCGTACAGTATAAAGCGGAAAATTGTATGATTGTCATGATGACCTAACGGGAAATAGAACTTGTTCTTTTTCCATCCAGTTTCTTGTACATTCTATGATACATTTGTTTATACAATAAAATGTACCGTGTAAAGCGGCCTTTATTACGGATTGTTTAATGCCTGATACACCATGCGGTAGAGAAGAAAAACTATGCCCATAAACAATAAATGTAATTGTGTGCAGGGTGTGATATGTCATATAAAATGCAGTGATGGGTTAAAAATATTCCGTTGCATATGCTTATCGATATATCTATCAATAGGTATACATCGATATATTGTCGAGTTTATTATTTTAAATCACATAAATAATTCAATTTGCTTTAAGTAATACAATTCGCACCTAAATATGAAGCCAAAGAGTTTTAATTCATACCACATGATGTCTTCCAAAATGGCCTTGCATGTTGTGCACAATGTGGCTCATAACGAAATATTGGAGGGTATAAACGTGTGTACGCGTCAAATAGATGCATCGATAAGTTCATTGACACATCGATATTTTTCTCCCCTCTCCAGTCCCTCCCTCTCGGGGAGCGTGAAAGGGAACTCGCGAAGAAGAAGAGGCGGGACGGAAGGAGTTGGTATTTATTGCGTGTGTCGTGGTAGAAGGGGGCAGCAGCATTGTGTTGCCCCCGCCGCCGTGGGGATTGGAAAAGGCCTGTGGATGAAACGAGATGAGAGAGGACTGTTGATTCTGAGTCTACTACAACAAGAGGGTGGGGCTGAGAGGGGAAGGAAGCCTTCGCCGAGGACTTAGTCGATCGGTCAAAGAGAAGTGAGTGGAAATCGAAATTGCTCGAGGAACAGGAAAATACAACGGAAAAGCAAGCATTTGATGGAGTTTCTGCGCACTGTCTCCAGATTTGATTACAGTTCTGCATGGAAGCGAATGGATTCCTGTTGGTAGAGTCCCGAGAGAAGACAGGTCACTAACCTATCGTGACAGAGGGAAAATGGCGGATTTATTGGCGCAGAGATGTTTGACACCAGTGCGAAGAATATTTGTCGCAAGCAACGAGTGTGTTCTCCGTATAAAACTATTACTATTTTTAATTGATATTTCTATTACGTGGATTATAGTGGCGAACTTGCAAATAATTTAAAGAAAAAGCAATACTGAAATGACAATGTGAGATAGAAGCACACCAAATGACACCTTGGGAAAGCAGGTATGAATTCACGGTTTCTCTTTCCGAGAAGTCATTGTCAACTTCCTAAATTAAAAGCGCTCTAGGACAGCAAGTAGTGTCCAAAGTGTGCTCTAGATCGATGAAGTCATTCCATTGAAATCGCCTAACAAAATTTGAATGATGACCAACAAGTATTTCCTCTCATGAGCGCCAGTCAAAATCGACAATCAATTGCATGCGTAATCGAGAACCAGAATTATGATCACGCCCCACATCATTTCAAGTGATGAGTTACAAAAGCTTACAACCGATATCATTAAAGTGCGAAGAGTGGCATGAAGGGGTTTAGTCCACCGACGTTTACAAAAGCAATTTGCTGTATTTGCTTTACAAACAGCGACAATATGTCCCCTGTTAGTACCGTAAGTATCTGTATCATTCACAAAGTGAATTAACTATGGCATGACTATCCATTTATCACGGTAATGTTGATGATCCTCACGCTAGGTATGTTAAATGGACGAGGGACTACCTAGTTTGCAACCTGCCTCGGTCCGCCTTGTAGTAAAGGAACGTAAACTGGATAATCATGCAGTTTCAGTCATAAACAAAGTGTTACTTGAATAGGTATGAAAACACTACCATTTTTTATTGATCACTCTGGAGCTTTAAGGTAGGCTTAAGCGCAAGATAAAGCATTGGAATGAGCACGGGGTTCTAGCTGTAGTTGCTGTTTTGAAGGGATATATTAGGTGTAACCGTTTTATATATCGAGAACGGAGTTGGTATATTTTTTCGTGTTAAATAGCAATGTATGGTAATATGTTTATGTACTTTTTTTATGGTAACCTCGAGACAGGTTCTCCTTCTAGATTACCTAAAGCTCATATCTTCTTGATTGTATTTTAATACTTACTGTTAAGGAGTAATAAACATCATCATTTCAACAATAAGTATTTCTTGTTTACTATCAGAAGCTAATGAAACGATTATCCCTTAAAAACAAACCACTGCAATCGATACCCTAGACTACATCATATAATTTCATCCTAATTTTTAATTAAATTGATAATAATAACTACAAATTAATTTTGATTTAAACCTACTTGTATTAAATATTGGCTTCAAAATGGTACAAAAAAGTGGTGTCACTAAAGGAAAATATTATTTGCGGGCGTGTATTCCAAAAATATTAGAAAACGATCTAATATAAAAGTCGAATACTCAAACAAAACCTTTAGGGTAAGCAAAGGCACATTAAGATGATAAACGTAAAATCAGAATGATCAAAGGAAGGAAATACGGCTGAATTAAACAAGTCCATTTCCTCTTTCTGAAAAAGCAAAGTTATATTTCTATCACACTAATGCTTTTAACTATTTCTTTTTTTATGCATCAAAAGATAATTCTCCCTTGAACAAGTTCACGAGAGTTTATTGTCTATGCTATTACTTTAGGATATGGACTTTGACAAGACCATCTGAGTATAATAGGCAAAATGCCTCATTTTCAAGAATACGAACATGATATTGAGGAATGATATCAGCGGAGTTTCAGTAATTTAACTCCAACAAAAATATGAACTTAGAAAATAAATAGCTACTATCAGTTTATTATTCTTGTGGGGCAGGCGGAGTTTCAATACATATTTAACATTTCAGTGGTCAATAAAGTGTTCCCTTTATACAGTGACAGAAAAGGGATACCTAGAAAGATACCTACACATTTCGTCATATATCATTTATTAAAATATTTTTACAATGAATATTACAATTGCTTCACTTTTGCGAAAATAAGAACTTGGCTTTGAAGTTCTCAAGCGGTACAATTACGGAGCTGTCCAAAAATGAATTACTCTATAAAAATAAATTTGTAAATAAAAAGCAACAACCATATAGATATAGGTAAGTTCACAAATTAAATAGCATTCAGAGCTAAATTCAAAGGATAAGAGGCCAACATTTTCACATTCACATTTAATTATTTTATTAAAACGTTAAAAGCACAGGGAAAAACATGGCAGAAACTAAAAAGGATATTAAGTTTAAAACTTTATCACGCTCTTAAGCTATCCAAATAGAGAGGAAAAACAAAGGTGCCAAAATTCTTCAAAACAATTAGTTTATCATACCTGTAGAATCATAGCATTCTTATAGTTGACCACATAGAGTAGCTAGGGGTTTTGCTGAGAGCGGAATGCAAGCGAAAAAGATACAAACAAGGACTACGCGCGCTTGGCTTAAAAATAGCCTCACAGCGGCATATTGAACCAATAGATCCTATAAACCATTAAATATACAGAAAATAATCAACATTATCTCGACTACTTTCACCTTGGCTTCACCATTTCCCTACTTATGGAATCAAGGGCCTAAAAAGAAAAAAAGAAGTGACAACAAGCCAAAATCTACGAAAAGCTCGGCGTAGGACAAGCGAATTGGGGCCCATGAATATCTGGAAGGCGTATCCTTCATACTGTATGAATGCCTGGAAAGCGTATCCTTCATACTGTATGAACACCTGGAAGGCGTATCCTTCATACTGTGTCGTTTCGATGGGCCAATGAGGCCACAGACTCGAGCGCTTTATCCACTATCCGAAACAACGTGGTTTATTTTTTTCCTTCTCCTTCAACACCGTTTTTAAAAACCCTGTTCGTTGGTAATTGCAGGCGAGGGGAACAAAAATAAATCAGCGTAGGTAAAAAGAATTGAGAAAAGATGCAGGGTAGCATCCCGCATGGTTGCGGGATCAGAGGGATGCGGGCAATTGGAGTGGGTTGAAAGAGTAAAGTTGAGGGAGAGTGACTCTCAGGGGACTTAAGCGGGGAAAGGATTCGGTTCTTCAGTCGAGTGGGGCAGTTTAAAAGAATATACGAAAAGGAGATATAGGTAAAGAGTACAAGACAAGTACATGGAGAGAGAGCATAAAGATACTCATGAAAATAGTTTTTAAAGAATAAGGAAAACAGCACGAGAACAGAAAACGATAGGATGATGGGAGATTAGTGGAAGTTTGTCGCAAGATTCACGGTTCTCAATCGGAAATGGAAATGCTAAAAAGACAATTCAAGATGATGACGTTAGAAATGGTCGATGAGTAAATTATCAACACCTAAGATTAGAGGATAGAGGTGAGTGAACAAGTGACTGTTTCATATTTTTCAAAAGTGATAATATGCCACAAATGATTCAAAACAAATAAGTAACACGAATCAATTTCCTGAATGTCAATTAGTAAAAAGAGTAACGTTATGTGATTAGTCTCTAAGAGCAATTATGGGGGATAGCTAAAGAAGGTATTTATTCCTCGGTCACGGTAAACAGTAAAAGGCTGATTATAAGTACTGCGGGAAAAGGTGAGTGTAAGGAATACAATAAGAAAAACAAGTTGGCATTATTACTTCAAGACCAAGTTTGAGACAGCAAAATTCCCTCTATTATCTTTAAATACGAAATTGCAAAAAAGAAAAAGATATTTATATTTGAACAAAACATCAAAGCGGATAAGAGAAACAGTTTTATGTTCACAACACAACAGAAACATGTTAATAAAAAGAAAAAAATTACTAGAAAGTTTGAAACAAAGTACCGGCACCTACGAGGGAAAGTTCAAGAATTATTAACCTAGCATCCTTGTCGAAAAATTCCACGGAAGGAAAACACCAGCACAAGAAGAGAAAGTCTGTGACTGATAAAAAAGTTGATGTTTCATTAGATAATTTGAATTGAGAGGCACATGAACAAAGGAAAATATACAGGAGATATGGATAAGAGCGAAGAAAATTACATTAAGGAAAAGGCCGATAATATGACTGAAGGCCATTAAAAATGGTGTGATGTACACGGAAAAATATGAATGCGTGGATTATTCTTAGATCACCGCCGAAAACGTAATTGAGGAAAAGGGAAAACGTGTTTATGGAAATGAAAAGGGTTGATGAGAAGGGAAAGAGCAAGAAAAAATGAAGTTGTTTTGAAAATGATTCCTCATTTCGACACAAGTGAGCAATACATGGCAACTCATTCAGTGATCATACACAAGATGGTTCGATATCGATTATGTTCTTCCTTCAATATAGGTCTTCGCAACCATTTCCACCACAGGTCCGCCTTTAATGTGCTATTTGAGCATTAACTGCCATAACACACCCAAGTAAATCTGCGAATATGCGGCAAAAGTTGTCATTCCGAATACAAATGCACTTCCAAATCAACAAAAAAGGCAAGCATCCTATACTCTACGTATATAGAATACAGAAAAATAAGCACATAAATGGCGAATTTGTGTACATTGCGAGGGTCTACATCGAAGGAAGAGCACCATCTATAATAAACGACCTTTGCTCATACATGTAAAAAAAATTATTTCCGAGAAATATAATTTCAGTGAAATGTATTCATTGCCATGTGCACCTTATACTGTGATACGAAACAATAAATCGAGTAACAATGTAAAATTAAACCATAAATGAATCCTGTTTTTGGCTATTTGTCTCGCTTGGTTTTGGGGTGGTTCACGGTGAAATGGCGTAAACTTTGCCAACCACGCGGCTAGGATAGCCATGGAAGGATAATCGGCGAAACCTCGGCCTGGTTTCCTTATTTTTGAACAGGAATACACTCAAGCCAAGGAGTTTTTCATCAGCTAATTTTCTTTTTGATGTTGCGCGTGACGTTTTCTTCTTTCCACAATTGTTTCGGTGGCCAAGGGTTTCTAAAATTTATTTTCCTAATTAAACGGTATGTTCCTTAAAAGCTACTCAGCTACAGACTTGAAATTGGCTTTGAATTAAAGAGCTAAACCCAACGGTTCAACTTGTCCGAGATGACATCTTTCAAATATGTCATAATAGGAACTAAGGATGAGTTGATTCCACTTTTTTCGATTCCGATTCCAATTCCCATTCTTTCAAATCGATTCTCGATTCCATCGATTCTCATTCCTAATAACAGGTGGGATATTGATATACCAGTAGCGTACGACTATTATTTAAATTCAAGTATTGGCTGAAATAAAATAACAAAGACAATGAACTCGCTCAAAAAGTAGATGTATGTATTCATTAATAAATAGTAACTATACTCTCAGCTTAATGAGGTAGATAAAAAGTACAAATTGATAGGCTACACCCAAAATTAATGAGAAAAATATGATGCGATAAATTAAATTTGATTTTAATATTCATCTATCTTGAATCGATGGAATGGGAATCGACTCTAGGCGATCGATTCTCGATACCGATTCTAATATTGAGAATCGGTGGAATCGAGAATCAACTCATCCTTATTAGGAACCTAGTACGAGGATTAAATAGGATGCACCAGCAAGCGACACACCATATCATATACTAACTAATGTATGACTGAGTTAGCGTACGCAAATGTTTTGGTGTGTGAAACTGGTCAGAATAACACCGAGCTGGCTCCGTTAACGAGGAAAGATAAGATTAAACCGCGCAAATAAAAAGCTGGGATGGCTAGCATATTTTTTTTACTTTTTTTCAAGTATCCACATCAACCTATGGCATCGAGCATTGCCTCATTGATAGCGATTACTCCTCCATCTCATTCACATAATCATGCAGAACGGTTGATTTTGGTAATGTAATCAATACTGGAACATAAGTAGCCAAATTGTCAGAGCAATGCCAAGAAAATAAGTGAAGTAGTCTTGATACAATTTCCTTTCAATTTAGTTTTTTCTGTAAGAAAATCCGGTCGCTTTCTTCACTTTTTTTAATTTAAATGAGCAGATTGGATCATTATAGATCATTATTTCATCAGATTTTTTGTCTCTTTCTGCAAAAAAACATGTTTTTTCTATTTATGATTTTCCATTGAATTTATACATTCCATACAAACATTTCAATAATAAAAGGTAGCAGTTTGAGAATAGGTAAAGAAAAGTAAATAAAAGGTAATTGTTTGAGAATACTCGAGCATAGTTCAATATTGTCTAAACCACCATCTCCCAACAACATCTTGGTCTGGTAATAAACCTACTTAATGACTGTCTACTAACATTTGTCGATTTAGCGCCAGGAATAAATCTCATGAACAGCTTGTGTCGACGTCTGAGAGTTATGAGCAAGAGGAAAAGAGCGTCATATAAGGCATGATGTATCTACGGCCATTGTAATGGAAAAAAGTCACCTGAAACCACAAAGAACCCAGATGGAGAGAGAATTCAAGTCATCCAAATGAAACATCACGTCTTGGCCAACCGCGAGGACAACACAAAGAGTACGTAACGATCGCCGCGGGTGAGTCCCCTTGGTTAGTGCCCAACCTTGGAATAAAAGTCAGGGAGCGTAATGGAACGAAAGGGCTGATGGGATATTTTAAAGCGACCCCTGGCTTGGCAAGGGGATAGCAATTACTTGTACATCACGCTAAAGGGTGGATTACAATGCACACAGAAGCCTCATGCTCCGGAAGACGAGAAGGTGAATACTGCCGACCATTCGACCAGTTTCTAAATGGATTTTTTTTTTTAAGTTTACGAAGAACATAAGCACGGAAAATAACGAGCAGAATAACAAGAGTTCTTATAAACATAAAACGTGTTCGCGTTGAAAATAAATACATGTCGGCAGGTAAAACAAAATCATTTCAGCATGTTTTAATCCAGGTAGTGCTTATGAGCTTTAAAGAAGACTTGCCACAGGACAATTCAAGGACTTATAAGCAATTCAAAATCCAGAGAAAGCTTGTCGTGGTTTTAGAGAATTTCTGCGCGCATCAGGTCAAAAACTAACGAATAACCAATGACTACGGACTTGACTGGTAAGAAGTTTCTTCTTGTGAAACGAATGAAATTACGATATAACAGGGGAATGGTAGTCATGAGTTATTTCAATCAAGTAACTCGGGATGATATGTTGAAGTCTTAAAGTGCGTCAAAGTGGGAAAGGCAATCAAAAGTCCTCGATCTGTTGGTTATCATTTCAACTAAAGTACACCTTCGGTAGTGCACAATAACTGACTGTATTTAGGTCCTTTCATAATAACAGAAGCCTATTTTTCACATAGAACGTATTCTTGTAATACCATAGCGTTTTACTGTTCACTTTTCCACAGGAAACTGTTTTCCTGGAGACATTCGGTATAGATCTTGCTCTTTTTTAAAATAATAACTTGGATTTTAGAATGCCCTCGAAAGGCCTGTTTACACAATGCATCTATTCGCAAGGCCGTGGCTGGATAAGTGAGACGTCAATGCTCCAAGGTAGAACGGGATGTTTTAAGGGTACACCATCTTGCATCTGCGCAATTTGGGTGTTTACACTATACAATTTTAATGCCGAATGTGTTCATGCATCTAAACGCTAGGGTACAAGCATTATCCTGTTCCGTGAGCAGTCGAGTGAAGAACCGGATATTAATTTATTGTACAAGAAACGACAGCTTAGCGAAATGCCCACGTCAAATGTTAATAGAAATAAAATGGAGAATATAAGCAGAATCACTTCAACAATGATTCAATATCACTCAATGAGAACAAACAAGTTTATTTTAAATACTTTCTAATTAATCCTCTGAAAGAATAAGAAGCTACGATCTAATATGGATATGCGCTCAATTACCACGAAATATGATATCCAATACCAAACATGTTAAAATAATTAACTAAATTTTAATCACTGAGGAGAAAAATGAGCCAGATAGTGATGAGAGTATTTTCGAAAAATCAGAAGGTACGATTCATAAGTTAAAATCTGTTTAATATCAAAATATTCCTTTCGCCCCGTTCCCACAGAGGAGCTCCAGTATAAGATCGTATTCCCGTTTCCCTAAGTAACGGCTATCGATATGACTGTAATTCTTCAATAACCCGTGATCAACTTAAAGGTAATTGAGCTTGATTTCGAGACATTAGGTTCCTGCATTAAAATAATGGACGTTAAAGAAGGAAATATACTCGTTTCTTCCACGCAGTATACCTTTTCAAGGAAACGGGTCGTGTAGTAGAAAAGACGAAATAAAAATATAAATATTCCTGCGACAGATGTTCTATAGAAAGCATTGTTCCAACAATATTGCTCAAGCCTTCACTGAATTTTAAAAATAACGCAGGTCATTAAAACATAATAATACGAGGGAAATACGTCAAAAAGACGATAATAATAGCGTAAGAACGACGAAGTCATCTCAAAATAAGAAAAATGGAATAGGTCATTAAAGTTCCGGAAAGGAAGAGTTATCATAAAATAATTTAAAAAGAGGAAAGAAGTTTATGTGATACCGAAGAAAGGTGAGGATGCAGAGCAATGCGCTCACAAACTTTGGAAAATGCAGAAAAATACTGTACAATTAAAAGTCACAATGAAACATATTGTACTCATTACTAAGGAGGAGAAAAGATCCAAAAAAGAAGACTTGAACGAGATATTTGGCATTGTATTCTTGAGCTGACATACATTTAGATGAAGGGATTTATTTTTTTGGTACTTTGTTCTCGACGGCCATGGAAACGAAACTTCTAGGTCAGACCCTGGCACGAATTTTACTAGCAAGAGTTGAAAAGGATTACGGAAGAAAGCAGGCAAAGGGTCTGAACAGGAGGTTGCGGAGATGGAAACTCCAGGTGGAAGGGTAGGAAAATGGGGAGAGGTTGACGTGATGTAGAGAGACTAGTGACGTACATGTGAGTAGGGCAAAGAGGCCTCCCATTCGCCATATCAGTCGATATTCAGAAGACTGGCGAGGTCAGGAGGATACAGGGAAGGAAATCTGGCACGTGAGATGGGCACTGGAGGAGAAATTGAGGGAGTGTGAGGAAAGGAAAAAGGGTAGGTGGATAAAGGAGCCATGCGACGGTCGGTTAGTTGCTCGGTTGGCCCAAGAGACAGGCCCGCTGAAAATCTCAAAGAAGGGTACACGGATGGGACGGGAGTGCATATTTGGAATGAAATAGGAGGAATCAAGAGACAGGGCGATATTTTGGATAATCGACCACGACGTACAAAATTCATACGATTCCTCAATACGATTTTACGAGAAGTATTATCTGTATATGTATAATATAGAATTAGCACTGAACATGAAGCTATTGGAAAATTCAGTTGATTGGATCAGGTGATCTAAAGAATGCAGGTGATTGGATCGGGAATCGTGAGTCGTTGAGTGCACATTTGAATAACAATTCAAGTAAATTGAAGAAAATTCTTGGACCGCACTTCACTTAAGTGCATCAATACATAAGTAGGAAACAACGATAAATATTTTAGTATAAACTACGCAAGTTATATTTTTTAACTATCGTCTCAATAACATAAAATGACCTCGGATTTACGGCCCGTAATCCGAAATTTATGCGAAATGCGGATTTATATACGTATTTTTATTTGGCATTTTTTTTAAAGGAACAATTTCACTAGCGTAAAAGGTATGTTTCAAGTTCAGAAAAAATACTTTCCACATGGTTAATTTCGAAATATATGGCAAGTGCCATATATTTCATGCATGTTTCAAGTTCAGGAAAAATAATTTCCACATGGTTAATTTCGAAATATATGGCAAGTGCCATAAGGCTATACTTACAAGTTACATTTACTTTCCAAGAAACCAAATCGGTAACATCCAATTCTTTGCTTTCATCTACATAGTATATTATAAATGAGTACGCGAACGAAAAATTTCACGCAAATATGTAGGCAGAGGAAATTCGCTCCAACCACATTCACCGATTCGGCGATCGAATCCGTAGCAGTCATATCACGAGGACCTGTGGGTGAGGAATTTTGCAACGAGGAATAAAAAAAGAGTAGACGGAAACCTAGCTCTATCCTATTGTCAGAGAAAGGAACAGGAATAATGTCATGTACATACAATCCAAAGAACGCAGTAAAAATTTGAAGTTCTATCACCATATAATCTTATGTCTTCGTAACATTGACATATATCTTTGCTGCCAATGAGGTCCAATCCCGAGACCTTGGAATAAGAAGAAGGACTTGAAAGAACACACAACAACCCGATCTTCGCACTGTATGTACCACCAAAGATTACTTTCATTCGATATCGTTCAACGGAGAGAGAGTATGTATTTCTTCACTTCACTCTGTAGGAAGGTAAATAATTATTTGTCAATTAGTCTTTATTTACTATCTACTAGTCTTTATTTATTCGTCTAAATATTCTTCCAATAAAATACATGTTCATTTTTAAGGTTCTGAAATTACTTCATTTGAGAAGTGGTAACATGCCCACGGTTTCTGGTAGCGAGCATGATTATAACCTACGAAGGAAGCTGCTTCAAAAACCAAATCTTACATTGTAACAGATCTTTTTTTGTATTTGGGACCAAAAATATTTAATACCTTACCAGATTATATTATAAGAATAAACAATGAGAGAAAATTTTCAATATTGACAAAGGCATGGATATTGGCACAGGATAACATTGAGGTTTCACATTAATAGATTATTTTTTAAATGTTATAAACTTGTATATCATGTAAGCACGATGAAGTAGTCTGTATTACTTGTTTTTTTCACAATCGGCGCAAGCTCGATGAAGTAATTTGTATTTATTTGTTTTTTTTCTGTTCTCATTGGCACAAAATGAAATGGTATTATGTAAATTTATTAAATATGCTCCTATAAACAGTTGTGGTTTTTAGCAGCAATGAATTTTGTATATAGAAAACAACCTCCCCAGAGGTCTGTGACCTTTGAAGCTGCCTAAAGCTCCATTATAAAAATTAAGTACACAGTACTTTATGAAATTATGGAGTAATAAATATTATATTGTATTATTTTTATAAGTTCTGATCTCATCCCAGGTATTCAGAGTGTATGTTAAGATATGAATGCATATTGGAACAGAAGATGCTCCGAATGTATTGCCTCCGTCAGCGTACATCGTGCAAATGCATCCGCCGCAGCGAATCTATCTCGAATCATTACTCATGTGGAAGAATTATTCTCCTTCAGAAACTCTCTTTCAGTCTTAAAATAACATGACTCTTTGTCTGGCATTGTAAAGTAGGACTGATGTAATTATGATATCTTCTACATCCATGCATGAGTCATTCACACAAGACTCCCAACGCTACAAAGGGTAGGCGAAGTACCGGGAGTAAGATAAAAAAATTGTGTATTGTACTTTGCTATATCAGATGACATTGGTACGTAACATGCTATATGAATACGCAACCCTACATCTACACTGAGGTCCATTCAAATCACAATATTCACTTTATGGTTTATAGTTAGGTATTTGGTAAAAAGCTGCTGAAAAGCCATTAGATTTTTTAAAAAGTGCATTACATGCAATATATTAATAATATTTTTCAAAGGTAAAGGACAACTCGTAGGAATCGTAATGGTAAACTGCAAGTATTAATCAAAGTAAATATAGCAGAGAACAAGCATTATAACACAGTATATTCTTTGAGGCGACTTAGAACCAACAAATATCATCGTAAGAACATTATCCATCATGAAGACGATAGAACTCAACTTTTGATGAAGTGCGAGAAAGTTCATGCAAATGTAAGAGAGTCGACTTTTTTTCATCAATGGCCAAATCAAATGTATTGATAAATGCTCCCATCTAAAATCTGAAGCAATATGATTGCTACAGATGTTGGCGTTCAATAAATGAATACACAATTGTGTGAAATTCACAGTGGAAAAATAGTTCGCCTTGACTGGAAATCGAAGCGACACACATCGATTTCGCGCCGAGTGCTCTAACTAATTAAGCTACCTAGTCGTCCTCTTCCAATGTAAATCTCAAGGGGGCTTTAAAGAGTAAGTTGTCCTCACAGATACCGTGCATGTATTGCCAGAGGTACCCATACGCGAGCGCTAAGCGCTACAGTCCACGAGGTAAATCCCAAATTTTAACACAAAGGTGTTCACTTTTGACATTTTCTTTTGACGTCCTTTGAAAAAATAAATGAATAAACATATGGGAAGAAGGATGAGAAAAACGTGTTTTTCCAAGTACGGGAGTCTCCTGAAGAACCACCGAATGTTGGCAAACCTACAATGAATGTTCTCACGTAAGCAAGAGGGAGGGACAGTCGGGGCACCAGTTTGGTGACAAGAGCCGAAGGGAAAGTGGGCGGGGCATGAAATAAGGCTTCCAGAAAGGGAGGACGCGAGGAGGGAGGACATTGAACGCGGATGGGTGCGTTTTTGGGATGGAGCGAGCAAAAACGGCACAGAAACGAATAAGACCGGAGACGCAAGGGAGAGAGAGAGGATAGGGGAGGTGGAAGAGATTGGTTGGCAAGATGAAGGTAGTCGTTCGGTCCGTCCCCTTTTCCCGATTTGAATCCTCAGGAGATAGGAACTGATCGGACGTGGGACGACTCATTCGGTGGAATCCCAAAAGCGATTTGTTTGATCTCCCACTCTGCATCCGATCAAACAAATCTGAAGGATGCTGGAAGGAGAGATGGGAGAAGGCCTGACAAAGTTTCTTCCCGGGGACAGAGTAGCGACACATGGTGAAAATTTAGTCATCGCGCAAGTTGACCGCTCACTCAAAGCGGCATGTCGCGTCATCTGCAGGAAGAGGCATTCGTCTCATTCGTCTCTCAGAGACGTGATCGGATCGGTCGGCCTTCATGCTAAAAAGAAATAATTAAGTGGCAATCAATATAATTCTTACGGAGGATATTCCATAGCTCATATCTTCAAAATATGAGACGATTAAATTGACCACACATCGCATTTTTCTCCACTTATCTATTTTAACAAATAATCACTAATGATGCTTGCCCACCTCTTGGCTGTGTCCAGTTTCTAATCCATTTTCTCCGTAGCAGGAAATTTAGTAGGAGAGAACCTCATACGGGAAGAAAGTTTTTTTCACATTATTAATTACTCGTATGGAGCCAAAATTTCATAGCTATGAGCCCTTCACGGAATACAGACGTTATAATACGGTACATAAACTCATCTAAGTCTACCTTAAATTTTCCTACAATAATTAGAGCACTCTGGAACATCTCCACAGATTTAGGTAACCCAAGAAGGCCACAGCAAATAAGTAACCCAGCAAGCCTTGAAGGACTACCGCTTATTCGAAAACTAACTTGTCAATGAGAAACAAAATGTTTCGCCCGAAAGAGTAGATGTATAGCAAATCATCACAAACCAATGTTCTAAAGTGCATTCCCGAGGGGTATGCAACTCTGAAAAATGGTGTACGCTTGTTGAGAAATGGACAGAAAAGGACATAAATGGACAGAAATGGCTATAAATGGACAGAAATGGATAGAAATGGACAGAAATGGTTAGAAATGGCTATAAATGGACAGAAATGGTTATAGATGGACAGAAATGGTTAGATGGATAGAAATGGACAGAAATTGACAGAAATGGTTAGAAATTAATGAGTAATTAATGAGTAATGAGAAATTAATAGAAAGTAATGGAGTAGATTGTGTTGGAGTAATAAACTCATTAGTATTTCTAATTATTATTATTAAAAAAATGGACAGAAATCGATAAAAATGGTTAGAAATGGACGGAAATGGTTAGAAATGGACAAAAATGAACAGAAATGGACAGACATGGATAGAAAAGGACAGAAATAGACAGAAATGGTTAGAAATGGACAGAAATGGTTAGAAATGGATGGAAAGGGTCAGAAATGGATAGAAATGGCTGAAATAGAAATGCGGTGTACACTTGTTTTTGAAGTTGCGTACCCCTCGCGCATTCCGCAAGGTCAACCCGCAGCTGTATTTTTGTTCATGACATAAGTATTTTCATGCCAAGGTTTTTCTTCAGGTTATATTGAATAATTCAGTCATACAATACGTGCAATTACTGGGCGAGATACAGAAAGATAGAGGTTTAGCTTCAGGGAAGTAAGATAAATTGGCGAGACACTCCAAGCGTATTGAGAAGATGTCTTAAAATTGCATAGCTCTTTAAGTTTTTCTTCTATTGAGTTGTCTTCGTATATTCAATGGTTATCAATCTATTGCAACTATATCTATATGGCTTTGCCCTAACGTTGAAATTGAGAAACTTCAGAATCCCTACTTCAATTTAAGTAGAAAAAAAGAAATGTTACAATATTACGAATAAACACTAGAATGAAAATAATATAGATAACTACTTCCCATTTTATGTGGAAAGCCCAATAAGTTTTCTCCAAGTCATAGAAATAATTTTTAATTTAAATCATAGCTTCCACACGTTTCTTCTCATCTTTGGACTCGAAAAGAGTTTTGTGGGCTCCTCAATGTCATAGGTGGGAATCTACAAATTTCTGAGTTTTCATGGAGATAACACATGATAAAAGAAGCTACAACCCTAAAAATTCTTCTTTGAATGAACTATAAAAAACCTTAGTTTAAGCCACAGCTATGACGGGGCCTCTCTGCCAGAGTCAGTGGAACAGGCTACAAAAATAGAGAAAATATTAGTTCCTAGGTCACCCGTTTGACATTAATCCCAGCTCTAGTTTACTCCCACTGAGGCCATCCGTCTTCATCATACGATGCGAGTTCATTACGGAATCCATAATGCAATGCAGATCAGTCTTGCTCTCCATCTCGAACACACTCATATGCTACCTTTGTGTATCTATCACTCTGATGCAAAACCAAACACAAGATGCGGCGAAGGGAATTGATGTAACATCGAAACACAGCTCCGAGTTATGTAGGAACGGCGAGTTGACTTCCGCCTCGGCGGGCTCATAGCTCAGAATGCAGCGATGAAGATGAGTAATTCGGAGAGTGCGAATGTGTGCTGCTCGTGTGTGCAGATGTAAATACGCTAGGGAGCAGATTGCAGCACCCCTCCCTATCCAACGCTTCTTAACCCAATCCATGACGTACAATCATCCACCCAAAGCAACGCACGCGCTTCCTTTGATTGACGAACTCACGAAGGCCCATGGAGGCCCGAATTCCCTCTCGGAAAATCAGTTGGGTAGGACGGCGTACCTATCCAGCGGTTGTTAAGTGGGGTGCTATTTCCCCTTAAAGCCGAGGTAGGACGGGCACCGCTCTGAATACGATTACGGTCCTTAAGAGGATATTACAAATGCACCGGCCATCCCCTAGTAGCCAGAAAGGGAGAAACGTGAGGCTTTAAATAAACGCTTAGCGCTGCGTGCTTGTTTTACCGCCAGGAATTTCTTCCTCCGCCATAACGGGCGCGGATGGGGTGCGCTTAAACGCCCTCAGTTTTTTTCCCGGCCCCCTGGACGTAACGAATAGAGATCGGCTTCCTCTTCCGCAGTCCCCACCTTCCCATCCATCCGTTTAATGGTGACGCGTCTCATCCATGGAGCAGTAATTTCATCGAACGAGTCTTATTTCCCGACGCTCATGACTCATCTCGGACAAATAAGCTAGTGGCCTTTTTCCTTGACCCCCTCTAGGGAGGCGACCGGAAAAAACAAATTGTTAATAACTCGAGGGAGAAGTTTACCTTCTCAAGAAAGATCTCAAAATCAAGGGATCGTTATGAGAACTTCCTCTTACGTTGGATATTCATATTGCATTAAGTCTTGACTCCGGTATCCTTTCTAATGCATATTGACGATCTGGTATTGAAGATGTAGCTTGAATTCAATCATCACACCACCTATTCTACCTTTCTATCCTGTTATTCACTGCGATTAAATGAAAGAGTATTATCTGTGACTTTTTGAATTTATGACGGTTTTCCCTATTCAATAATTTCCCATTTTTATTGTCTATTCCTCACGTTAAAGACTTTATTAAAGCTCAAAGAAGAACTTCATCCAACATTAAATAAAAACGGACACATATTCGAACTGTTAACTTATTTAATGAACCTAAATCATCTGCCACACTAGGTATAAATTTAATTCAAATAATAGTGCATTACAACTGAATTTGAAATAATTTAATTCCATATTAAGTTAATATTGACGGCTATGTTGCAATCTACAGACATAGGACTACAACAAATAGGACATGATCATTACATCAAATATTTCAACTTCGGATCATATTAATCACATTCCCGTTAAGTTTATAATCAGAGAAGACTAAGGATCAATATTACTGGTTGTTATAAGAGGATATGTTCATGCAATGGAGTGAAAATTTTTACTTCATGAAATAATGGATTAATTTGTTCATTTTCATAAGTATAAGAATTCAATCTCTTAAAAATTATTGACTTAGCCAACTCTATTAGGTTTTTCCTTAATTAAAATAGTTGACATTATCGGTATGTTAGGAAAACACTTTACATACCATAATCACTCAACAGTAGTTTCGTGACTGCAAGTCAATCGAAATTTTCAGTATATCCTCGCGTTATAATTTGGCCCCAGTTGAGTTTATTTTCTATCCACATGTTTATACATGCATATTTGAAATAAAATAAATAGTTTAAAACGAAGAAGCAAGAGATGGAAGATAGTTTTGGATGCGACTTTATGATTGCGATAGAAGATATAATACTAATGCTAGGATAAGTGCATGCATAAGGCATACAATGGCGATCCTGCGTGGAGGGACATATCCGAAAGATTAAAAAAACCTAGTTATCTGGCGAGAAGAGATCACAAATATAAGATAGAGCCTCCAAGGCAGCTCTCAAACACATTGAAATATTCCTTCCTGCACCGGGGGATAAGGGATTGGAATGAGTTACCTAAAGAAGTATTAGAGCCCTTCCCAAATAAGACACTGACGTTAATGACGAGATTGAGGGGAGTTGTACTGTGAGGGTTTTTCCCCCATATGATTCTAAGGTAATAACTTTGCTTATTTTGTATTTTTGGTAATGTCATTGTTTTAATCTTTACATGTATGTATAATGGTATTTTCTCAGTATCAGTGTTACCATTGGACCATATGGTCTACTTGTAGCAAATTCTTAATAATAATAAAATAAATGAATAATTAGTGGGTGCATTTTTAGCGATGAGCAATATTAAAAGAAATTAAGAAAAAGGTTAACCAGGTAAAATCTTGAGATAGTAAATTTGCCAAAATTTACCCGCTTACGCCTATAACTCAAAATACACTTTAACTTCATAAGAATCTCAGAATTATCAAAGTTTCAATCGTTACTCATAGTACTCGCTTCTGTAGAGCGTGAGAAACTAATTGTAAAACATTTTTTATTGCAGCTCCTTAGGACAATTACCTGGAGAAGTCCGCACTACCATTAAAAGAGCTCGTACATATCCTAGAGATACGCAATTTTAGCATAGTGTTTACAGATTTCGGAAGTAGGGCACTAATTTATAACAGGAAATTCCAAATAGCGCGTTGATTACTTCTTTTCTAAACATGCTTAGCTCTTAATTATTCTTGAAGCAAATAGAGGGGAAGACATCTCAGTTTTGGTACCATGGGGTGTGGATATTGAAAATTTTAAATCTCGATGGTCTTTTGGCGATTCACCGGTCATTGGGATGATGAAATTATCTGCATAAAAATTGGTGTATAAAAAAGAAGGAAACACCACCTTATCTTCACTTGCCATTTTAATGGGACAATTTAACGCCGTTTTCGGGTTGAATTCATCCCAGATTCCCTGATCGGACACTTGTTCCACCCAGGATGCCGAGATTAGCTTAAAGCTCGACATAAAATCACATGGTATGGCGTTCTGGTACTACTTGAGAGACGCAAATTTGTACAATACCAATACCATCCTGTCGCTCGGAATGTGAGAGGAAATTCTTCCCGTAGCATGCCATTCAATTGCCTTGCCTATCTTGGGCTTTGAATCCCTGCAATTCAGCAGAATGCACCTATTTCGGAAGAAAAACACTTCCAAAATTCCACTGCATCTCTCAAGCCCAAAACAATCAACTATAGGTTTCCGTTCTTGATGCTATAAGAATTCTTTCAAATCTCCTACGAAAAAATCTCTCCGTTTTTTGTCCTGAATACTTTTGTCCAAGTAGGTCACCTATTATCATCCTAATTGCATAATCTACACCAATGACGGTGCGATTCGTCCTAAATTGCAAAGAGGTAGCTTCATTCCAAGCGCCTCTTCTACTGTTAAACAAAACCAACGCGCCTGGTGAACGGCTTTCACGGGTATATTAGGAATTTTCAGTACATACATGCACTAGTGTAATCCCCCGTCAAGCATGACGGAAGTCAATTTAATGTCTAGAAAGCTATCATTTCCAAAAAGTATTTTATAATGCAAAAATTTGCACGCATCGTAATTCGTGATTCTTGAATATTTTAGCAGGGGCAAATGTAAAATTCCTTTGACAGACGCGCATTTGTAGAATAATAATTCCAGCCTGTTTCTCGGAATTTATGGAGGAAATTCTGTCCGTTACATGCGTTTCAATTGCCTTGCCTATCTCAGAATCATAATCCCTACAATTCAACAGAATGCACTTATTTCGACAGACAAACACTTCTTGTTTATTTTAAAATTTTAAATCTCCTTTTCGGACATATTTCTATTAATCGAATTTCCTACAAATTTTACATATGTCAGAAACCTAAGTACCCGACTTTCCCATGATTCAATGAAGTGGAGTGATTATTAATTTTAAGTCTACAATGTAGAATCCAAACTCGTTTATAATCACGTATACGATACACAAACGCACAAAATATCACCATCTGACTGCGTTGTTGATATTATTTCGTCCATCTGAATTCATGGTTTCCATCCGAGAGGCATGCTATACACGTAAATGCAACTCTTCTCGTAAAATAACTCAAAAATTCTTAATCAATTCACTCTGGACATTAATTTTACCATGTGTTCACAGGCGTCTCGGCTTTAACAATACTGTCGGTCTTAAAGAGGGTGGTTTACCAAAAACGCGTAATTTTGAGAAACTTGAGATATATTTTCCAAGCTTTTATGAAATCAAATAGTAAACGATTTCCTAATGAAATAATATGAATTTTTATTTAATATCCTTCCGTCTGGTGCTTACTTGCACTTGGTACAACCAGTAATTCTAAATTAAATACGAAAAAGAACACAGCAAGCAAATAAAATGTGTTTTCCTTGTGAGGAAAGAATTTTCGGGCCAAATAATTGGCGTTGTTTCAGCTGAACGCAGTGAAACCATCTTTGTCTTCAATTCATGCCTTATTGGTTACCGAACCAGAATCGCAAATACACTAATCCGTCTTTACTCCATTGTGCCACTTTCAGATTTAAATTTACAGAACTTCTAGCTCATCAAAAATACATTGTCACGTGTTTGCATGAGGAAATGCTGAGACATACAAGGTTAAACTTTCTTGGAAGATATTTATACTTCTCATTGATCCCAAAAATACAAATCAGAAGGCAAGGTAATAGTGCAGAACATATTTAATCCTTGAATAGGTGTTTTACTCAACCATCTGACACTGAAAACCCACGTGAAAAAACACGTACGGATGTCATATTCCATCCTTCATTTTCACATTTTCAACCTCATGACGTTCTCGTAGATTATTGAAATGGAAATCTAACAGCTACCATTTGATGCCTAGAAGTCATATTTCTTGAGAGAGTTTAATAATAAGGCTACACTTTAGGAACTCTTCTCGACACATTCTTACTCCAGGGAGTGAATATGGAATTAAATCTTTCAGTTCTCAACCCAGGATGTTTCTTGTATTCGTGCACACCACACATGGAAAAGAAGGTTGACATTGCTTACCGTTCAAATTCAAAATCCGCTCACAATATTCATTCGATAACATACGTTTTTTAAGGAAAGAAAGTAATATCTATAGTAATTTTTATTAATCGATAACTTATTGTGCATTTAATCTGTGGTTTTTACATCCAAGCCACAATATATTTTCAACGTGATATATCTCATGATAAATAAATATCATAAAAAATATTCCCAGCGGTAATATATGTTTACTTTTAAACTGGGTTGCTATAGTATTGAATATTGCAGCGTATTTCCCAAAGATGTGAGCCCATCAGCATCACGCTATTTAGATTACCAAACACTATCACTTATATATGCTGCTTATTCAACGTAAAAATAGGAAACTTAGTTAAAGCGGGGGTATTTCCGCATTGGAGGAGTCCTAGTTTCATTCAACGCGCAAGCAAAACAGGAGTAACAGATAGGAATCAGTCTTCAACTCAACGACCCATGAGAAGCACTCCCCATGCATTAAAGGGTGGACATCACTAAGAATGGATGGGCCATAAAAGGAACGCAAGGCTGGAGAGGGAAATGGGAGGCCGCCGGGCGAAATACAGGTTAAACTGGGATGTACTATCCTGGAAGACGTTGGGAATAGAAATATATATAAGAAGTGGGGGGCGGCGACACCATTCGCCAACACTCCTCTCATCCATACGAGGGTCATTCGTGGCGCCATCACTCTTGCTGCACTCCAACGCGTAAGATATTGAGGCAGTTTGCGGAGATGCAGCAACAACAGCAGAACGTTGGCGCGCGGAACCTTTGAGGGGAAGAGGAGTCTCCACAAACGAATGTTCCAGGGGCAGGATTCACGTTTCAACACAAAAGCTGCGGCAAATAGGATACTCTCTACCTCACAGCGAAGTCACAAAAGCGTATCATGCATGAGCAGAGCAGGTTTCATTGGAGAATATTCTGATTAGGGATTACAATGTTAACTCCCACATGTTACTTCCGGAGATAAATGAAAAGCATTGAGCATTCATTCATCATTCATCATTAAAGAACGATCAACATTCCTAAAAATAAAAAATAAAACATTTTCATGTTAATATTCATGACACGAACACTTATACGACTCCAACTAAGAAACTTATAAATAGTTCATTATGCAACGAGGATTAAAAATTGACGTCAAAGTGTAGGTACAATACATATATATGGTAACTGCGCATTAAATTATGATTATATTTCTGTTCCTCAAGGCAGTGAAGTGTTTGAGAGGGATAACATGCTTACCAGTAATATAAATATAAAAGTAGTCTAACACTTTCCTGAAACCAAGAGTGTATTTCAATGATAAATTAGAGAAATATCAAATAAACGGAAAAATGTGGAAAGCAAATATTCTTAAGGACAATAGCCTGTTTAATATACTGTATCAACCATTTCTTAGCACCGAATGCAATGGACGCCTACGTTTTCCTATGCATATGGAAGTCATGTAGTTTTTGGGAGGAATAGAATAAAATCTGCTTCATCTTCAATACAAAAAGGGCACATGTGTGTTCTTACGCGTTGTCAGTGGGCTCCTATTTCCCTGCAATGTGCATTATTTAGATTCAAATATTTCAGAGCCGTGCGCGTATGGTAGAGAAAAGCACTTGCATCCAACCTCGATCTCCGCCCCATATACTCCCCTCCTCGACCATACCTATACTTTCTCAAATAATGGAGAAAGACGAAGAAAACGAGGAGACTGAAAGAGGTAAGGAGATAGGAAGTAAAGGAGTTTCCTTAATGGCTCCGTAGCCCTCCCGCTCACCCCCGAACCCCCATTTTATGCGCCTCCGTCCCACTCCCCCATTCGCCCCGCCCTCCCTGACCTCCGAGAACGGTTCAGACGTAATTCCCCGGGCTTAGGGAAAACTGCTTCCTGGACCGCGGGACTAGGAGGAGGTGAAGGATGATGGCCCTGTCTGGCGTGCAGGAGGAGGAAGAGAAGAAGAAATGGCCTAAGGAGGAGGAAGACGAAGTGAAGGCCGGGAGGTGAAGAGAAATGGGGGGAGGGAAGCAGCGAGTGCAACCCGGCTTCCTGAACTGCAATCCACCAACGCACACAGACGGAAGACGCGGGTCTTCAGGCCGCAGGGTGCAATCAAGAATGTTGTCTAGTCCGAATGCCTTGACGGTGGGCATCAAAGAGGGTTAGATAAATATTTACATTGCTCCTCCATCTTGTTACTGGCCGGAATCCTTCATACGTCGTGAAAGAAGGTTAGTACATCGTTCAGGTCAATATAAGACTTTTTTTTGCATTTAATGCACTTCTAGAAGAGTTTACCTCCATCTATTTATGTCAAAGTAATCCTACCTTCAGGCATAACTTTTTCATTCAGCTAGTATTTGAGGTGGAATGTCCCTCAGAGACATGGATAAGTATGAGAAAAGAATCCATGCTTCATTGATTCAAGGATTAAATAATCCGCTATACTGAAAGGCTATCAGGTTTTTTATCTTTCGGGGTTTTTATCTTAGAAGATAAGAGAATGTACCAAGATAAAAAACATATATGAAGGTGTATGTATGAAGATAACTACCAAGTCAAACTAAGTAAGTAGGAATCCGACAATTTTCTAACCATTTTCAGGCCGTCGCAGAAACCTAAGCACCATAAATTGAATTATTTAGAAATAAAGAGATGTATACATTTAACTGACATTCTATTCATTAACGTTTTAGCGACATTTTATTTTTCGATATAGCGACATATCATTTTAGCGACATACCGTAATTGACAAGTCATGGGCGTTGTTTCATTTGCAGTGTTAGCGAGATTGAAATTGAATGTTTGCCGTCAACTCTGAATATCGCTAAGGACGTGGTACTCGATTGTAGTACGGAGGGATATCTTCATAATTCCGTTCCTAATTTGCCGGCATCACCTACGATGTTAACAACAAAAAGGGCATTTGAAAAATATCCAAGGAATGGTGACTGAAAAAGTACCGTGGAAATATTATTGTACATGGAGTGTGGCTCAGCCTAAATTTCCTAGCAAAGCATTAGGATGAAAGGTAGGTGTTAGTCAAACCATCTCAGCTTACTCTTCCGAATCCTAATATGCCTGTGCTACAAGTCTTATATAGGCTGCTGCGTAAGAATGGACAGCGCGTCACGTCTTGAAGTCATTCCACTAGATATATCAAGGGAAGGGATAGTAAGAGACGAGAAAAAGGTTAGGAGAATAGGGTGTTGATAACACCAAACGTGGTCCGCATTGTACGAGGGTTGCCCAAAAAGAAGTCATCCACATTTTTTAACTCCCTCCCTAGAAACATAAATCAATGCATAGAAACGGTCACCGAGAGAAGCATCTCCAATGGTCACAAAGCCTTATCAGGTTATCACGACGACACCGTCTCCTACATCTGAGTGCTCTGACCAATTTTTTGGACTCAACAGAGAACGGACTGCAAGAGTAGGCCCGCAAGTACCACTATGTCATATATTTAAGATCTTAAAGAATGTAAATTGCTTCGTAATTTGTCTTCTTTTCAAACCCATCTTGAATAATTATACTAAGCACTTTTTCACACTCGTACTATGGACGACGTAGAGGTAATTAGCTCAGTGAAAACCTAGCTCCATAACCAGACCAATGACTTGTACCGACAGAGGATACACGCGCAAGTGAATCGCGGAAGGACGGAAATAGAAATTGAAAATTGTTATGCAGAAAAAGAAAGCGATTTGTCATATGATTCATTCATAGGTTTTAACTACTGTTTTGTAAAAATAAATATTTCTTTTCAGAAAAAAACAGGGGGCACTACTTTCTGGGCAGCCATTGTAGTTAGAATTGCGGGCGCATTGCAAGCAATTAAGTGAAAATTCAACAAGGCGCAGAGCTACCACCCATTCGACTGCAGTGGCTGTTATTAGGCAAGTAGACCTGTACACACCCTAAGTCGTTGAATTGTCTAAAACAATATTTTGGGATGGTATTGTACATGTCACCAAAACTCAGCTAATATCATCCATCTCAGACGCATAACATTTAAATTAGGAGTATCTTTATTCCACTCCATCTTTAAATACCTTCCACCTTTTTGCCCTCATTTTAATGCAATGGCTGATAATAATGAATTTATTATGCCAATAGTAATTTTCAAATTATGGAGTTAGTTTATTGAAGGAACCTGCAATCACCTCCGGAAGAATACTATGAGATTGAAAAAATAACTGGAACGGAATCACAATTTAAAATGTGTTAATTAGAATTGTAAAATTTCCAAGAATATTACGCCGTAAATTCAAATTTCGCGGATAATATGAAGGGAGTGAGGCAATAAAACTTTCACTGCCACGTTAGCAGTTCACAGGAACTGAATAAATTACCATTCCAGTCACTGCAGAAAATGAGCCATCAGTATTTAAACTGTCCTGATAACAAATAAAAAAGGAGCATTCATTCAGTGCCTTAATAAGAAATATAAAAAAGGAGCATTCATTAAGTACACATCAGTATCAGCTTACTTAGATAAGTGATCAAGATATATTTGGCTCAAAGGTAGGAATGTAGGATTCAATTAAAATAAGGCAATTTAATTTTCATCAATCCTTGCCTCGAGGGGAGAAGGTTCAAATGGGTTTTGAAAACCAATAGAGATTTAATTTTAATTTTTAAAAAACTTACTGACAAGATTGATCTCAGGCGAGGTTTTAATAAAATAGGTTCTTCACTCTATTAGTACTTTATTTGAGTCTATAATACGTTCCAGCTGTCACCTCCACTTCATAAGATAAGTGAATTAAACAAAGATCAAGCATATGGTCATTCATATATTTGGGTGTTCAAATGAAAAGGTACTAAACGTCGTAACAACCAAACCGGTTGAAATTTGAATATGCCGCTTTGGGAAAACGTAGTGAGACATCTAGGGACGCGAATGTACTGTCCGGCGTGGTTGTGCGCATGCGACGGGCGCCCCCACATGACGCGGGAGAGAAGCAGGCACTTGTGTGTTCCGTCCAATAGACGTGGAAACACAGTGTGGACAATAGTGGACGACAGGTTGGGTTACCGGAAGGCGTGCGAGAAGTGGGTTCTGAAGATGCTCAGCTAACCGCAAAAAACCTGCATATGGGGCTAGAATTGCAACATCTGTTCCGGTACCATGAAGACCCCACTTTCCTGAAGCGGATCGTCACCGGTGACGAGAGCTGGTCCCATCACTTCGAGCCAGAGACAAAGCGGGACAGCATGCAATGGAAGCATACGTCGTCACCTTCCCCGAAAAAATTCAAAGCTGTGACCTCAGCAGGGAAGGTGATGCTCACTGCCTTTTTTGACGCCCGAGGTCCGATACTCATCGAATTCCTCGAGCACGGAAAAACCATTCACAGTGACGTGTACTATGAGACAATCCATAGCCTACGCAAGTCCATCAAGAGCAAACGGCCTGGGCTGCTCACGGATGGAGTGATTCTTCTCCACGATAACTCTCGTCCACACGTCTCCTAAGTCATACGCAGTTTACTGGCCAAGTTCAAGGGGAAGCAGCTTGAGCATCCACCATACAGCCTGGACATGTCGCTCTGCGACTTCCATCCTTTTGGTCCGCTAAAAACTCATCTCAAAGGGAAGCGCTTCAACTTGGACGACAAACTGAAGGACACAGTGGAGGACTGGCTCTTGTCCCAGCCACAGGAATTCTGAGAACAGGGAATCCTTCAGCTCATGAAACAGTGGGATAGTTATGCTCAAGCCTCTGATGATCACTTTTGAATAAAGACTTCAATTATACCCACAGTGTCGTTTCGTACCTTTTCATTTGAACACCCCTTGTATTAATCTCTTTCCAAAATATCTTAGAAAATCTTATCATAATGAACGCTTTCAGGGACTGCAATAAGCCAGAAGAGTGGCGACTTGAAAAACTACAATCGGCATGCTATGTGGCGCTTATGGTCGTGAACATACACCCACCCTATTTCCACGACTCTGCAGAGGTATTTTACCATCCTAGATAATTTCAATGCGCTGCATGGCGGAAGCGTTTTCCCCAAAGAATCAAATGCATCTCATCTCAAGAATTTATCAAGTGGTGCGCCATAAAAATAAATGAGGTGCTTATATGTGGCCTACATGCACCCAAATAAAACGAAAACCACGAAAAACCTTTTTTCAGGAAATTTGTGACATCGAAAACCTTACGATTAATCCCAAAATAACACACTTTTTAATAAATTTTCAGATCTTTCCAATAGGTATGTTTTAACAGAGTAAATTTGGAAATTACAAGTCATTTAATGTGAGGAACTACAATCATATAAGACAAATGAAAACTAAGAAATATTCTCTAAAATTCATAATGAATACTGGAATTAAATGTGGGCTGGCGTAAGTCTTACGATTGCTTAAAATAATGCATCACATCGTAAAAGTAAGGCATTTATTATGGCCAAAGGAGTAACAAAAACCAAAGTTCCTATTGTAAAGTAGCGATAAGTAATAATAGGAGGCGATATTGGACCAAAATTCATAAATAAGAAATGAAAATTAAATTTTCATATTTAAGGTATGCACCGTGGGTCATCATTTGCTATCAACCAAAATTTTAGTTCTTCAGAATGATGCTAGAGTGTTTGCAGGTGGAAAATAATATCATGCAAACATATAAATCCAGAAAAATAAGTAACAATAATGAGATAATTAGAAGCTCTTGCAAAGTGACGATAAAGGTAATGACTGCTTGGTAAATCGGTTTGATAGAAAAAACAAATCCTTCAGGTAAGTTAGGTCTACCTAACATGGGTTAGCTGTAAATTACTACCCAGTATTACGATACAGTATTAGTAGTAAAAGAAAAAGACAAGTATTGGTCTTTTTAAGATTCATTCCTAAAAATTTGTTTTTTTTTCTTCTTTAAATTAAGTAATGAGGAGAGAAATAAGTTTTGTTTATAATATGGAGCATTCCATTTAAAGAAAGTCCTCACAAGACCAATGTTATTCTACAACTTGGATTTATCAGTTCGATCAATCTCTCAAATTTGTCAGTCAAAAAGTACACTCGTATTATAGATGTACGTAAAAAAGCATACACAAAACTTCACGCAGATTGAACAAATATTTTACGGATATTTGTGAGGGATAAAAACATATGTAGACAAAATAAGTATTTAATCCAATTTGGCGCTCAATCTAGCCTTAACTGAAAACATATAATATAAATTCAAAGGGTATAATTAGGTTTACACACGTCAGAAACTGTTGAATTTCGAGGTAATAGAGCGTATATCCTTTGCGCGGAGCACGTTCAAACAAGAGCTTCGTGAAAATTACGCAACAAAACGGAATAGCGGGCTTTGGTACAATTATTGATGTTGAAAATATGGGTATGATTCAAATGATCTTAATTCAATGTAGTTTATACAGTAGAAAGTTTTAGTTTAGAATTAACAGCTGAAATTAAGCAAATAAAATCAAAATGTACATACAGTATAACCAAATGTTAATTAGATTATTTTTCTATTCAAAATAATGAAATACAAATATTTACTAGGGAGGGGGATTGCACCAGTATATAAAAAAAAGATTGAAAATTAGAATGTATAATAGTTTTATCAGTAATTAAATACAAGCATTTGCTTTATTTGCTAGATATAATCTAATTTTCATATTATTTTATGATAAATAAACCGTAATGGTCTATATTAAAACATTTTGTAAATATTGGGCTACGCTAAATCTGATCTAGCAGCCTAAAAAGTGCAAGCTTAGTACTACTCATAAAGTAAACATTTTCACTCTAAATTAGCACTTCATTAACTAAAGACCATAAAATAAAATTTATTGTGCTCATTAAACTGGCTGCACTAAATGTTGGAGCAAATACGAAGGTAAGTAAGCATCAGACTAAATCTACTTTCTTACATTATCACCCACGGCAGGGCGTGGCGCCCAGTGGACGGAAATGTAATAAAGTTGGACAAAATTCATAATTCCGTTTTTTAAAATAGAATTACAATATTTTTCGATTCTCATTTTTTTACTTCCTATAATATGTATCCTGTTGACAAATAGGGATCTATATTATACAAAATGATGGGAATAGAAAATTCACTCCTTCAACCGTAAAAAATTCAGTCAGTACTCTAAAGACAACGAATAATAATTAATTGCGCCTCATAATATTTCAGTAATTACTAAAGCTGAGACATAAATTTCAAAACATCGAATTTAACTTTGAATAACTTTTCTGTCAAAATATTGATACATGGTTTCGATCAAGTATCGAAGTTTTGTGTGGAAAATATATTAGAAAAGGTTTTTTAAATTTTGAAATCCATGGAAATTAATGTAATTCATTTTTTGTTTGGCAATGACAAATTATAGCGCTGTAATACATAAAACCTCTTAAATGTTATGCTCATTGGCTTCAACATATATCACTGTCAGTCAGTTTTGAAAAATAATTCCGAACATAAGTAATAACATGGATACACGTTCACGCACGGAGGAATAGCGGAGTGCAGTAATCATTGGAGGCCACATCATTCAACGGTAGAACATTCAATTCATTAATTAATATATATATTTTTTTTATATCTATAAGGCTACAAAACTGACTGACTGACTCATCAAAACTCCTGGGGCATTTCTAAACGAGCTAGGTGGGTGAAATTTTTAGGGTAGAGTTGGAATCGTGTGTCGAGTTGGGAAAAAATCGAAAAAGTTAAAAAAAGTCTATTAGGCTTCGATTTATTCCAATCGATAGCTTTACATGGGATTATATGGAAAAAATGAAAAATTTTAGTGAGGACCTTTTTTATTTTGTGCATTACAATATGAAATTATTGAGCAACAAGATTGATTCTTTCACTCATATGAGGCTAAATGTTTGAACAATCTTTTTTTTGCAATCGATTTTTCCCTACCTACCGTAAAACTGAAATTTTTAAACTTTTATCTGGAGTTTTAGAAACTTTTTCACTTTCGTTGCTATGGATGTATTTCTCCATTGTCGCCGGGTCGAGTTTCGATTCGAGGTTTGGAACTTAGCGAGGCGGGCCAGTTTCAGGGGAGGGTTAGATTTATGTGTCGATATTGTGTAAAAGTTAAAAAAGTCGATTAGGCTTCGAGATATTGCAATCGATAGCTTTACATATATGAGTTAGGTATCCTAAGTGCATGTTACTTCTTCTTTCTTCTTCTTTATACTATTTTTCGCACTGCTAAGTACTGGGTATAATTTCTTTAACTATTTCCTGGCCTCTACCGTAGCTTTGATGACCAATTTCAACCAACCAAGCTTCATGATATTTTAGTTTTCATTAAATAAAACAAGCAGTCCATGTAGAAGATAGGAAAATAAAATTTGAATATGAAATTTAGTAAATTAAAAATCTCGATTCCTATCGAATTTATATAGTTAAATTCTTCATGTGAGCTCTTATTAAGTATGCTGTACTGAAATGAAATATTTAACGTGGAAGAGCGTCTTATATGCCGTCAAATGAGGTTATGATCAAATTGCAGTTGTTCCACGTTCATTTAAGTATACTGTTTATAGTATTTTGATAAGTCTTTAATAACTGGATGAGATACAATATAAGTTTGAACTAGAACTGTCTGGTAATCATACCTCATGGGGCGCGTATTTAATTTTCGAGAATTATACTTTTCTTTGCTTGCATGTAGCACGCAGACTTGAGAGCTTTCATTGTTTGTTTTCTTTATTTAAAGAGTATCATCATATAACACTTCCCCTCCCCCCCGCTTGCAAATTGCAAGCACCCATTTACTCGTTTAAATATCTTTTCACAAATACATTCATTGATCATTAGAATTGTTTCTTAATGATGAAATTATAATGCGAGCATCGAGTTTTAACTATAAATTTGAGATATTAAATATCTCCAATAATTGTGTCAATTTATGTAGCTGAAATTTCCTGTGAATGTAAGGCAATGGAGGAGAAGCTTCTCGCAGTATTGGCGTAAGTCATTCCAGTCTAAGATTTGATATCAACTACAAATTGGCTCATGTCCTGAAAACCTATTTCATACATACATACATACCAATTACGCCGTTCCCTTCCCGGGTATTTGATTTTAATTTTTTTATTTAAAAAAAATATTTTAACTCTAATTGGTGGCCTTAGTCTGATACTGCAGACAGAAATCACAAGTTTGCTGTATTAGATCGTACTCCGTTACGAATCATATTTTTGACATAGATTTTCAGGCATAGAATATTAAAATATGTATTAAACTGTTTGCGCACCACGTAGTTATTTAATATTATTCTTTCTTTCAATCACACCTAATGCTCAGAGCCAAAGTTCTCTCTCTATCGTCTAGGAACTCTCAGCAGCAGAACTTGATACCTTGGTACTCCCTCGGTAGCTGAACTTCAGGTTAAGTGTCTTTCTGGTTGGTGCAACACAGCACTTTGTGTCCTCTCATTTGCAAAATCAGACATACTAATTAGGGAAACGACGGGGAAATTATGCCTGTGACTGTATCTCTTCGTTCATTATAACCTGATTATTTTCAGCGAATTTCTTCGCCGCCGATAATTTTTAGAAAAGTACACGTCGTAAATTATTCCATGTGTTTTATAGGTCTACCAAATACATATATTTTGAGAGAAATCTATAAGGTAACCCAGCCAATTTAATGTCATACTGCATGATTTGAGATGGACATGGCACATCCTGTGTTAGCAGTAAACGAAGCCAAGGGACAGGAGAGTGTTTCCTATACGAAAAAAATTTACTGGTTTTCGTTAAAATGTATTTTTTGTATTCATTTTCTCACGGATTGGGATCAATAGAGGCCTTTTTATGGTCAGAACTAAGAGAATATTTGAAGAGTGTAATATGTATGAAATATAATATACCAATATTAAAAAATAAAGTATATCCATCAGTAGTGAGCGTTACACAATATAAACGCATCTTACAATCAGCGTCGCTCGCTCAACCACGGCAGTTCCATCCGGGAGTGGTCGACTTGGGCAAACCCAAGAGAAGAATAAACAAAAAATTATCGAACTTTTCCCGTTCGCCGCTCAACCCCAAAGATCTATTCCTTGAACCAGCCGCATTCAATGTCAAGTGTCACTTTGGCCTGCTCTAGCAGCGCTGCCACTCATAATCCGATGCTGAAGGTCCTCGGGCACGAGGGTCTTCCATCTCAAGGGGGAGGCCATCCGAAGCGAGCATCGTAAAGAAAGAAGAGGAACAGGAGAGAGGAGGAAGGCCCATAAATACTCCGAAGAAAAGGGGAGACCATTAGCGTGGGCGGGAAATGGAAAGCGCGGGGGCAAAGCAGTGGCATCAGTGTGGGATTTTAAAAGGAAGCTTTGTGATCTCGGAATGAGTTCAGTGGAAGAAGGTCGTAGCGGCGTGGAGGGACGTTTAAAACGGCGCGGGGAGGAGGGATGTTAGAAAAATCCTCACAGGGGAAAGGAAAAACGTAAGAGGATGGGAGAACGAGGAAAAGGAGGACTTCTCGGGACAGACTACGCCCCTAACCCGAAGAAAGGGAGTCTCGGCAAAGACCTTGGGACACTGATGATCGTGCGGAGGAGCCGGGGTGGAGGAGCCACGTCCCTCAACTCTCACCACTCAGATCCTGACAACCCCCAAGTCTTTCCTCATCCTCTTTTCCATCCTGTCTTTCCCTCCCAACTCCCACTCGTTTTAATTATTGCCGCGGAAAAAAACGAAGATGAATTTCGTGACCGTGGGAGGATTTGCCCTCGACCGCGCAATAAAGTGTGCCGGATGAATGACGTTGCGGGAGATGAGGAGGTTTAGATCGATGATGGAATTCGCAGATTTATAAAGGCATTTCATTCAACGGAAAGAAAGTACGGATCATGTCATGAATATCGAGGACGAAAATTCCCGGGAGGTCGCTCCGAGGAGAGTGGAGGGGGGGGGGGGAGTTTGACGTAATTGATCCGCAGTTTTTTCTCGCCTCTTGCATTCACTGAGTTTCATTCTGCAAAATTTTAAAGGTGGATAAGTCAGAGTTCATTCAATCTCAAAATTTCCAGCAAAAGAAGTGGGTAGATTCTTTAAAAAAAATATCACTGTTGGGTACTGACTCCTAAATACACCTATATGCTGAAGTGCATGTCTTGGAAACAAAGAGATTATCCATTTATTAAATACTTAGTTGCCGCTTTCAGTTAAATATTTTCTAGCCATACTTTTCACCCGTATTGGAAAACTATAAAAACCTTTCATTCGTTGCTAGGGAGTTATTGGTAGGATAATAGATCAAAATCCAAAGAAAAGGATTAGAAAGAAAAAGGGAGGATAGAAAAAGTGGTATTCCTTCATTCATTCATTATTGCTCGTTCATCCAATCCTAAGATTGGTTGACTGCAGCCCTCCACCCTACCCTATCTTATGCCAGTTCCCGTTACCTCTTGGTATCTCGTCCCATGCACTTTCCTCGATATTTCGTCTATGAACTTATTCTTAGGTCTTCTTCTGGGGACTTTTCCCTCTCTTTTACCTTCTAAAATATGCAATCGAGCAGATAGCCATACGCATTTTCTATACCAGCATAATATGTATCTATTTAGGGAATGAGTGACGGTTTTCCGTAGCGGCCAAACGATCCCGTAAATGTTAAAAATAAATATCGCTCATTGCTCTTCAATTACTCTGCCAATTCCTTTAAATCAGTAGTTTTAAGTGACGCAGTGCGTTCATAGGACATGAAATGGGAGCACTGCTTTTATAGAACGTTTTGCATAAGAATATCGACAGCGCTAAAGAAGGAACCATTATATCCCTCAGGTATCAAAAAAAGATGAGGAAGTTACTAAGCCGCCGGAAGACATTTTAATACTGAGTCGTCTACTTAAGTATCGATATAATGATGATGAATAGAAAATTTCACCTTTGTCTACAACGTGCAGTACAACTGCAACACATGTCACATAAGTCAGTTTCGAATAATATTCACAGTGAAATCTGCAAAATCTGCGCAGGTATAGTTTTTGGGCAGCTAAACAACTGTGTTTATTTAGCAACAGTAATTGACCGCGGAAAAGCAGTAAAGCTAATAAAGCTCCAGCCTCAAAAGCGTATTACTTGTAGACAAATCTCCAAGGGAACTGCATAAATACTGTCAACAATCTGAATCGTAGCACTAGAAGGTTAATCTCAAGATGATACAAGATCAATGACAATTACAACCTATGTGATTGATATTTTTCCTATGAGCAAAACAGTTTGAGAAAATTAAGTTGCAACATGATGATTAGGGTTGAAATTAATGGCTAATACTCTCCACGGCAGTACACAGATCTGGGTAAGGATAGGAGTTTATTCAAATGAAAACGTCATGGATTATTTTTACGCGCAATATTATACACACGTTCATGCGCACAGTCTTCTCCTTAGGGAAACAGTAGGTAGTTACATTTCAGAACATTACTATCAAATTATAAAAAGTTCTGTTATGAATACCTCGAGTCACGTTGCAACATTCACCCTAGCTGTACATTGCGTCAGTAGTATGTTAGCATTTGCGGAACTTTCTAAGGGTAATGACATGCATTTATAGGTCCCACTCTTAATTGAAGTAAGAGGGTTAGAAATAGCATTGTATCAGTCTACCTTCTCAGTAAATGAAGAATTCTTATCCTATGATGAGGTTACGGAAGGTCGACGGTAGCTTAGCTTCGCTGTGAACTTGCATTGTTAATCACTTATGAGAGCGAGAGTATAAGTCGCAGTATATCAAACAAGACACGCTTATGGTGCATAAACCAAAAGTAAAAAAATGAAGTAGCGAATTGGAACCACGAAAAAAATAGCAGCTATCACCACAATCAGTAGTTACCCTAAAAAAATTGACAAAGATATTTATTTTACTTTTGTATCCATCCCAAATGACTATGCATTTTAATCATTGAATATGTAAAAATATTCGTAAAGTTGAGCATGTTTTCAAATGATGAGAGTTATATAAAAAAATGAAGCTTATTAATAAACGTTCTCCAAAGTAAATTCAGAAATTATCTTAAGCCATGAGGGCCAACAGTAAAAAATGGCGTATACATTAACAGCAAGGTAAACATGAACAGATCAATTTAAAATTAAAAGCAGGATGTAAGGTGTGTACAAAGACGGTAACCATAACTATGTTTCCTCAAACTTGCAAGGCCTTCGTATAATAATCGAATGAATACGTGGGCAAACACCCCACTTAAAAATTATAAACACTGAAAATGACATTTAGAAGAAGAAAATCAAAACTAATTTATTAAAAATTTTTTGATTTCAAATGTGACAGCAAATAATAAAAGCGAAGTACTAGTGCCATAGATGATAGGTAATTGGGCTCTTTAAAATATACCACCTGTAAATTATGTCCTACACCAGAGAAAAAAAATATATAAAACATCCCCGCATCAATCGCGAGAAACGGGGAATGAGTCGCATAAAGAGTCAGCAGGTGTTAGTGTGATGAGTGTCAAGCAGAGAGATAAAAACATTTCAATTCCATTTACATACGCTCAAGATGAATAACAACGCAACAATGATGTTTTATAAATAAGATTAAAATAATGTTTATGACAGATTTCATTACTTCCCAAATCTCTATGAATGAGTCATCAATGAAACAAACTTGACCAAGACCACACGCTTTATGGAGTCGGATTAAAGTCTTTAACTTATAGCACATTATCCAGTTTGGAGGGCTATTTAATTTGGAAAAAAATACCTCCTGAAACGAAGGAGGAAAATATTATTTTAAAAATTCCCAGTGATTTAGGCGGATTAGAGGTTAGTTAACATGAGTAAGTAGTTAAATTGACAATGTTTCATTTGATTCGGATGTGGTCACAAACTTGTCCCGGGTCGGTAATAAAGAAATATACTCAACCAACCGGGGTCCAGCTCAACATCCCAAGTAGCAAGCAGGCCGAATTTACATTCATAAAGGGAATAATTATTTTCCTTTACCCCAACCCGGGGCGAATACGGTGGGGAGAGGGCGGGGGGGGGGAGGACTCCTTATCCCTTTCACGCCATGGCTTTAATCATGAGAGAAGAGGGTTGGGGGACCGAGTTTATTCAATTATTTCCTAATTTATCGATTCCTTTCTGCCTCTCTGCGGCTGGGAGCGCTCTTCCTTTCGTCGGCGAGGGGTTTATCTTCGCGGGATATCTCATTATTTTCACCTGAGCCGCACGCAAAATAAAGGGAAGGGCCAGAGCCTGTGCTTCACTTCACCCAAATCCAACTACGCCGATGCTCTATTCACCCCACCCCTTATGCCCCCGTCCCAACTAACGGAGCAAACATCCAATTCTATCCGACCTGCTTAATTCACACCCACTGTAATTGAATAATTACAAATTTAAAGCAACTAATATTTAGACTTCGGCCAGTCACCTGGATGAAATTAGCCATGCAGGGTCTTTGAACACTCAAAATTTATGGCTATTGTTGCTGCGGAACTATATAGAAAGAAGATGTCGGAAGATTCCCGCAAAGAGATATCTAGTGGCACCAATGCCGTGTTTTAAATTGTTCTCGACAATGACGTGATACCTTAACAATGATGTGAAATATTGGAAACAATGGCAATAAACATGGCTCAGTAGAAAACTATACATATTTATTCAATCATACACAGAGACAAAGAGTCACAGAAGATAAATATGACAGGAGTTAATGATAAATGAATGAAGAAGAGATAAAGATAAAATTAGTTTAGATGATGAAATGGTGTTATTATGTCCATCAATAAATAATGGATACACTAGCGTAATATTCTGTTTTCTACGCTCTAAATATGCTCCTTATTATTTTAATGGATTTACGAAATGCGCATGACCTTGCTAATAAATAAATACATATAAATAATGAAGATGGCAAGCTGTCCTCGGGACTTCCTTGTCACCGTCTCCTGAGCTACTATTCATGGATTTTACGCAATCGACTCGCCAGGAAAATAATAATTAAGAGAAATTTACAATGAAAATATGATTCTCCTGGAACTCCTGGATTCGTACGCCCATCCTATTTTCATGTCAAGGATATAAATTATTTATGCTAATTTTAAGTCCTGTACCGTTAATTATAATAAGGGGGCTTCAAAGTAACTAGATAAATTAGACGTCACCAGCTGAGCAAACTTAGCGAATGGACGATATCCACAGTGAGGTAATCATTTACCCGAGCTGGGATTCGAACTTAGTCCCACCTAGTTATCGAGGATTGATATTGCTAATTAAGATACCAATGCAACCATTCAACGGTGGATTCAAATATAGATGATGTTTACGGGAAGAATTGCTCAAAACTTCCTATTCCATGTGATTCACATTTAGATCCTCTTTCTTTTACACTCAATCCAACCCTTCAACGGTGGATTCAAATATAGATGATGTTTACGGGAAGAATTGCTCAAAACTTCCTATTCCATGTGATTCACATTTAGATCCTCTTTCTTTTACACTCAATCCTTTACCCTTATTTGCCCATCTCCATATTTAGCGGCCTGTTAACTGATTCACACTGAGCAAATAAAAAGTTTCCTGTTAAATCACGTCTCACTCCCAGAAACATAATCTTGCTCTCTTCCAGTTCCTTTTCAATGTTCTCTCCCTTCCAAATGGCTGGTGTTCTAACAGCCCTTGGAGCACACTATGCAACTGCTCTGCACAGTATAATGCAGGTGGAGATTTCAAACAAGTATTTTTGGTTCTGCATTACAAACCGTAAGATATTTTGCGAAACAAAATATGCAAACATACTCGTAAATACAGACGAGTTCTCCAAGGAGGCACACACCGTAGGAGCAGGCGCTCTCACATTTCCCTAAAGCTCTTTTCTGCGGACTGTGCTGCTCTTTCTTTCATTTCATTTCATTTATTCCACAGCGCATTGCATTACCTTGTGCGACAGAGAAGGAGATGTTTCTGGGCCAGTCCTCTTGTCTATACGGAAAATTGGAAAACCCTCCTCTGCGTCGCGACCCTTTGCCCCGAAAAGCAATCCAACCGAATGTTACGTCGCTTGAAAAATCGCCTCAGTTGATCTTTCTGGGATTCAGGTGCATCCGAGAAGACTTCCTGCGATTTTTGCTTCAGTTGTTCACCACAAATCTCCCTTTTTATTTTAACTCCCGCTCCTCCACAAAATATCTTCAACTCCGGTTTTTCATTACATTCCTTACCACCTCGAAATATTTTTATCCGACCGACGTTTGTGAGCTCCTGGCTGTTTTCACTTTATCTAATGCCTCGGGGAGAAATTTTTATGTGAGATTGCTGACGTTTTAGGCAGTCAAGTGAGCGAAGTTTTCGCGAGTGCTTATCCGCAGAAAATAATCATGGAGGAGTTCCACTTCTCATGTCTCGTCGTTCATCACAATAAACTGCAAATACATTTTGCCATTCTTATCTCGTCATTTTTATGGTTATAGTCAAGATTTCTTTCACGGCGATTGTTATTTTGGCAGCATTTCCCTACATTTTAATTAATAGTTTTGTCATTAATTATTGAGAGCGTCGTGAGTTCCTTGATGAAGAAATTGAACCTGAGGGATTAATTTCCATTTAGATAATGTTTGTATCTTAAAAAAAGCTGGGCACGATTTGAATTAAAATAACGCAGCGGGGGTATGCGGGCTTGAAAGAAATGATTCTACTTTAAACATGAGCCGCGGTACGGTGCCATTCTAAATTTTATCCCTTAACAATAATTAGGGTTAACTCCACCCGTGGACTGGTTTGTCATCCATTTAGGTGATCCAAACAATTGCTGTAGTCGTTTCTAATAGAGTTATAATAAGTGATCACTTAAGCAATGGAGGAGAATTTTGGGAATGGAGGAAGAGAAAATAGACACCAGACTTTGCCATTAGACTGCTCTTTGAGATAGGTGACGTGGGGTCCACCATTTAATGCCTCATTGCTCGGGCATAGTCCTGTATTTTAAGAAGGTTTCCGGGCTTTCAGGACCCTATCGTGGTCCCACTTAGCAATCTCCGCCGCTATTGGGATTAAATGGCCCTTGCATTGAAATGAAAATATTTTTGCTACCCCACCAACCCGTCATCTCTTGTGGCTGGGCTTTAATGCGGGTGTATTTCCCCATACGGGAGAGTTACAATAGATATTACATCAACAGCTGCTTTCAATGCAAGTAATAATCCCATGATCTTCGTTTAGCTCCAGTTATTTTTAGGAGTATTTTAGCTACGATTGTGTTAAATTCAATACCATGTTCCCCACCGTATATCAAGCTCATTTTTGGAAGTTTGGGGGATCAAACGCACAGGTGAAATATTTAACGTAAGACATTCATCAAGATTAAAACGCCCAAAAGTGTAATTATAGAGGAAAAAAACAGCTTCATTTATGTATTTGAATCAAAACATGATTATCAGGAACAAAATTATGATTCCAACCAAATTTATAAATTATTAGCAATCATGAAAAGAAGTATCCAAAAGAATAAAGCAATGCAAAAACGCGTACGGGTTTAAAAAACTAAAATAGGCATCAAGATTTACGCCACACCATGAGCAGGCTACAAGAAATAATTAGTGGTGACAGATGTTTCCCTTTGAGATATTTTTCTTTGGATTGAATTTCTATTATTTTCCCATTAAAACAAAAATGTGTCTAAATAATAAAAATTGTTTTTACTCACCATTTTTATATTACAGACATTCATTTTGATAAGAGTTTTAAACCAAATGTATGTTTTAAACAGGTTTACCGTGAGCGCTGACTGCGTGATTATGTGTATCAAAAGTCCAAAGTCAATCATGCATCAAAATATCTTGACGCTGAATTTCAAATTCAAAAGGCAGCAGTTGCAGAGTGCAGCGTTTTCGAAAATAAATAAAGCACTAGGCCCGTATAATATAGCATTCGCTTCACTTTAATAATAATTTCTCTCTGATTTCAGCGCTTTTCTAATCTGGGGATGGTGTATTAAGCCATGTCTATGTACCCTTCCATAGAATAAATGTAGCTGTGGATTTAGCTTTGAAGGGTGCGTGGACAGCTAGTTTTCATTTCACACTGAAATATATATGTTCAGCACAGTAAACGCGGAGCATTTTAGCCCTTCCTCCTAAATACAAGTACTATATATAAGGTGTGACAGAAAAGCAATGAGACTGGCATCACTGAAAGCGATCTGACAACATGTAGCTCTCCCGTACATTTAGTTTGTATGGTATGCCCTCCGAGTCACACAGTGCGAAGTTAAACCTGCCCAGTCTGGTAAATATATGACCGTACAGAGTGTGAGTGAAGTTGTGTTTTTGTAGAGTTTAACGTAAAATGGAACAGCAAAATTTGGAGCAATGGTGTGCCATCAAATTTTATGTTATGCATGGTATTTCCCCGGTTCCGACCAACAAAGGTAGCAAAGAGCCTATGGGGAACGTTCCTCAGTAAGAGCACAAATTCCTCATCAAGAGCAAGGTCGTTGCATCACGACTAAGCAAGAAATTAAAACGAAATTTCTGAACACAAAAAGAGGCATTACTACACCAATGAAGCAGTAAGTTTTAATTACAATTGAGCTTTAGGAGATTTTTAACATATTATATGACCCCGTGTGAATGGTTATCGCAACCTTAACTCTATTTTATAATGTAAGAGGAATAAGAATGAATGTGATCCACCAAAAAATCGAATTGAATATTATTTCCCTTTTATCATGATGGAGGAAGCGTGAACTGTTCCTGGGAGTTTATGACTCTATCAATGACCTATCCCACGTTAATGAAGGCTTATCCTGTAAGAATAGTGATTATGTGTGTCGATAGTAAGGTTTAAGAGCAACCTAGGGGAAATAGCTCAAACGCTCGAGAAGGCGGAGTGGGGCGTAGGGTTATGAAGGGTACAGGAGAGATCAGCTGACTGGGAATATGGCCCACGCGCACCAGGCGCGGCGTTGTGCGTGTAAGGCGCGTGAAAATAGCCCCCGAAAAAATATACTATTTAGTGAGAACGGTACCTAATACAAAATATGAAGCAAATATTTGCTCTAAGGAACTGTTACTTGCCGCGTTGCCCCTTTGAAATGAGAGTTCAATATCTCCCAGCGGGGAGAATTGAAATAATTGCAATACTGCCTTTTGATCGATCTCTGAGTGTTGACTTATTGAGTTAAAATTTTCGGGATACCCTTTCCATACCCCATAGTATAAATCGAAAGGTTGGCATTGAAAAGCCGAAAAATATTTTTAAAAACATGCCACACCCTAACGTAGCCCTTGACTAAATGATAACACATTGCTTAACTAAGCTCAAAAATGGAAAAAAGTTATATCACTCCCTTAAAAAAATTCCGTGTTATTAAGAATTAAAAACTGACCAAAGGCTTAGAGATGTTTTTCACATTTAATTCAACATAGTAAGTAGAAGAAAATTTTTGTCAATAGATAAATAGGAAATCACGATGGTCAAATGGTAGTCTATATATATATATATACGAATGTATGTCTGTCTGTATGTCTGTCCTGTATGCATTACTACACTGTTGATCCGATCGCCAAGAAAATTTAAGAAGTTGTTGAGTACACTCTTGCGAAGGTTGTAAGTATAAAATTTTTTTAAATATCGCCCCCCCCCCCCCAAGGCCCTCTTAATCTTTCGAGTACTTTTCGCGCAACAACGCCCTAAGCTAATAATCCTAACCTAATTTTTCAAATACTATTAAATTTAAAAATAAGATCGTTCTGAAATTTTGCCGAGTAATAGTTCCAGGCAGGAGGAAAGTTGTAGGCTATTTTAAAATGATCTCAGGGCCCATAAAAGGCCCAAAAGGGGGCCCTTATGTGGTTCGCTGTACGTATCGGGTTTTGTGCAGTGGTTTCATTTTTTACTTTTTTACATTATTTCCGCTCAAGATAGAGAGTTGGAATTTTTTTATAAAATGTCTGAAAAAATGAATTTTTTTAATTTTTTCAATTAATTATCCTTTTCACTTCCTAATTGAGTGAAAATTGCGTTTTTAGCTGCAGAAACACATATTTTTTTGTGAAATCAACAATACCATATTCGCTTGACAACCAGATTTCGGTCATTGCTGTTGGAATTCATATTGCTTAGTTGAGCCGATTAGGAATGCTAAGCATTGGGATTTGTGCAGCGGTTAATTATTTCGCTTTTTAAAACAACTTTAACTAAAGATAGAGAGTTGAAGTTCATTTTATCACATACCCGAAAGCATGATACTACTAAAATTAGTGGTATCATGCCCGAAAGAATGAAGTTTCTCTCTTTTTCAATCGATATTCTTTTACGCATTTTCCTTGACAACCAAATAAACAAACAAAAATAAACATTAAATCAAATCTTAATTACGAAAATGAAATTCTGAATAGCTACTCAACAAGTAAGTACTCGAATTATATACTTAACTATAATGTTCTTTTAGCCTGGCTGTGCAGGTAGTATGATTACAGTAAAGGGTTTCAAAAAATTGTCTCTCTACTCTATATTAAACAAGTTTTACAAATTTCATTGTTTTTATTTTACCATGTTATTTTTTATCATTCCGTCAATTTTTCAGTCATTTGACTTATAATTATTTTTGTTCATGGGAGATATTGTCACATTGTTTACTTACTATTGTCTCACAATTGTATAGATGCTCTGCAGAAGAAAATATTAATTTAATAAAACAATTGCTTGAAATGTAGTCTGTTATCACAACTACTTACTAACTCCTCATCTCTTATATAAAGAGTTTTGAAGTAAGTATGATCCCGAGCAACGCCGGGTAATTCAGCTAGTAGGATATAAAATTAACAATACCCTTAATACATAGAAATAAAACTTTAAACACCGTGTTCGAATACATCTTTACAGCGGAGGAGTTATACTTGCAAGGTATTTATATGAGAATATAGCTTAAAAATGCATAAAAATTATGCTATGTCCCCCTTCAAACAATATTAGGGATTGCCTGAAAATTTATAAATTAAAGCTGCACTTCCACTACTGTGTTGAAATTTTGATATCACAGAAGAAAACGGGTAAATATTCATTAATCGACAGCAACAACTAATCAACTAACGATTGATAATAATCCATGAACAATCCTTTTCAAATTATATCATGTTGATAAGGATAAAGATTGAATTCCTGAGAGAACAGAGGCGACTAATGCATAATTCTATTCTTTTAAACGCAAAATTTCCACTTAAGTTTTGATAAATTGGAATAATATCGAGCCGCATGGAATTCAAGCATAGTTATAGTCAATCGCGCATTGTGGCTAGTGAATAAAACTATTTTGCACTGCAGCGCTTCAGACCAAAAAAAAAACAAAAAAATCCAGAAACCCTGAAGTCAATATTTGCAAAACGAAATAGGAATATGAACTGTGTGGGAGTTCACGGAACAGTAAACACCGGCGAATATAAAAAAGGAGTCATGCAGCGTAGTAGGTCATCTTTCGTATTCATGCAGCAAGGATCCTTCGAGGGAGAAATGCTAACGAGTGTTGACCGAATTGGAATTGAGCAAACACAAAGAGCTTCAAAAGGTGGCAAGGAAATATTCCTGCGCGAAATTGCGGCTGCTGCCCTATGACCCCCGAAGGGAATCGTGCCCGCCACACAAAAGAAAAACAAAACTAAATGACTCTAGCAAGGCACCATTATTGTTTATTCACAAAAAATGTGAGAGCTATGGAAAGAGGGGCATGTTTACATTACTCTTGGAGATCCGATGTCCGTGGTCGAATTTCAACCGTAATTTCCTCCAAATTTTTGTTTTCTCCTCGTTTACTCAGATGAGTTTCTTTGCCCAAAGGGTAGAGCGGTGATGCAAACATCGGTTTCCAGCAAACACGGTGATTCCTACATTACAGTGGGCATGACCTACAAACACAGACTCATTACCACCCATTTAACAGTTGCCACGTACATGGGATGTTAACAATTTTCCTTAGTAGAGGGTGAATTCACAAGCAATGCTTTACAATGATTTGCTTAATCAGACGTTCAACTTCAGGTCCTCACTTTCCTAATGTTTTGAATAAATGTTTTCCCTAAACATTAATGAAAAGCATACCGGCTTTCTCTAGGTAATTAGCCAGGAGCTGGTGTATCCCCTTCTCTTGACATGTAATATATAAAATATTTTACTATTTACAACTATTCCTAATTTTATTGTTAATGACCGTTTTTAAAAGATTCTAGCTTTCCCCCTCCTAATCTGCAGGAGTCTCTCCATCATACGGGATACCTTAATTTACCAAGTACTAAATAATTATGAGTGTTTTTTACTAGTTTTATACTTACTATAAACTAGTTATCAGCTTTGTTTGTCAGATCTACACGCGCCTGGTCAACAAATAGAATACAGCGTTACTGAATAGCACTTATTCAGCAAAACCTAACATTAAAAAGTTTATAGAGCACAGAGGGGAAAATCTCAAGAATTATGTTGGACTCTCTTCGGCGTATCATGAATTGGTTTCAACCTTCAACATAATGAAACAAGCCTTTCATGTACACTTTCTATCTTAAAAGTCTAGCGCACAATACTCAGTCGGATCGAAGAAAAAAATGTATTCCAAAACATTGAACCAAGAACATTTTTAACAGAAAGGAACTCTAACTTTATAATACCTCCAAGAGATGTATATAAACATCATTGGTTTCTAGGATTACGAGAGTGGAAAAACTCATCGTATTTTTCAACATAAGATAAAAAGAACAGCAATAGACAAAATGGTTAGATACCGATATGTCGATCTAAATACGTTACAAGACTTAAACAGTTAAAGTTATTACTTGGTTAGAGATCATGAAAAGCCAGAAATCTTACATGGAATATACATAAAATTTTATGTGTATACAATCACGGCTGTGAATGAGAAATCACTAATTTACAATGAGTATACTAGCGCTAGAAAATATGCATGGGTGTTTTATTTAGTGAACAACTCAGTTGACATTAAAATAAACGCTAAACATTTAAAGAAAAAAGAAGTTACTCCACGAGCATACAAAACTAAAAAAATATTTTAAAGCTGAAAATCAAAAAAATGTTTCCAGGAAAATACAAGGAAGGCACTCTTTTTAGATTGGATAGTCCCAAGAGCGCATGGATCTAAATTTTCACTTCAATGGTCATCACATAGCTGAAAGATACATAAATAAAGATCCAACAAGAGACTTCCTATAAATTCATGATGTGACAGCTGAAAGACGCATTCTCACATATCTCATTTACAAATCAGAAAAAATTTTCAGCTTGAATCATAAAATTGATGGTTGGCGAATTCACTTTGTGGAAATTATGATTCATCTTAAAAATGAAAACACTTAGTTTTTTCCATCAATGTATTTAAAAAACAAATCGAGCCGTTTCGGCCTTTTCTGTCTACACTGTGCTGTCTTTTGGTATTTTACTCTGCATTCTTGATAATGGCCTGAAAAGGTTGATTTGTGTTTTAAATACATTGGTGGAAAAAACTAAGTGTTTTCATTTTTAAGTTGAATCATAAACTCTAATCGATTAAATTCCGTATGGTACTCTTGAATTTTAATATCAAAATTATAAAAATGAGCTTCGATGATTTATTCCGTTAAAGAGGTCTGTATTTTCCGAATATTAGTATTTTGAAAAGATTTATGTTGCATTTAAATAAAACAGCAAACAAAAGCACTCATGAGACAAATGGAAGAGTTAAATTTCAAACAGCCTAAACCTCACGCCGAAGTTGGAATAATTATAAAGGCGCTGCCATAACAAAAGACTGCATGCCATCAGATATTGCGTACAACATTCTCCTACCATTACGGTGTTCTCAAAGAAGAATTGAGCAATAACTTTTACTGAACTTTAACTGAAAGACTGATTGACAGTTCATCATGGGAAGTTTCCAGTGGAGAGTTGGTTATTAGAAGGGCCAAATTTCATATTTGTTCAATAGGTTTGTAAGCATGTACAGAGTACGATCGCACCTTTTAACATTTGTCTTTCGTTTAAAACTCATGAGCTCATATTATAATATAAAATATTATATTAATATATATTACAAACAAAAAACTATATATATTACAAACATAAAAGGCCTGAGCTCGCAATAAATACGCCAAAGAAACGCGGTTATCTCAAACAATACATCAAACTTCACAGCACCACATATGAGGACATTTACTTGTGTAGTTTAAATTTGTCCAGGGAAAGATTATTTCCTTTCCTTTAAGTTTTCTTGTTCATTAACACACTTTAATTAATTTTATGTAGTTTTCCACAGGAATTATCCGTCCAGATTATTTAATTATAAATCTAGAAAAGAATGAGATTAAATAAATACGATATATTAATTGGATAAGATTAATTAATTACATAAGATAGATTTATTTAAATAATAATTAACCAAAGACGATTTCATTTTAGCCCAATCGTTAACAAGAAAAGCAAAGGCAATAATAAAAATTCATCAATCTAGCATTAATATAAATTACAAATTATTACAAGTTATAACATAGGGTACATGAACAGACCTTAAAGATCTAGTATAAAACATCATTATTGTTTGGTATATGCATTATGCAATATGCATTCCTTTGAATGTATCAAAAAATTCGTCTTCTTCTTTAAACTTTAAATGGATTCAGTTATGGTGACAAATTCTTTAGGGCCTAAATATACAAAGATTTCAACGTAAGGATTGGTTTTGGAAGTCTTGTATTTAGCTTCCTCTGTGTTTATACGCACGGTCGCTTCCAGAGACCATTGCTAATCCTTCGCAAGATAATGATAAAAGTGCTGGTTAGAAGTCAATCTGACAAAAGTCCGAATAATAACATTTTAGCAAGGCGTTTCAATGATTAAATGCAGGGAGTCTATCCTTGAAGTTTCTAAAATTGAGGAATAAAAGACACAAAAAAGAAAGAGAACAAATGCTTTGGAACGATGAAAAAAAATGTCGGGTGTACGTGTGGAGGCCGTAAAGAAACAATAAACTTTTTGAGGCAATATAAGTGGAGCACTGGAGAAAGGGAGAAGCCTTCAGGGAAGAAATAATTTGATTAACCATTATGTTGCGTTATTTTCATCAACTCGCCGAGTGCTAAGGAAGGTGGAGCGCTACAAAGCTCAAATGAGACCATTCCCCGCGGGGGATTTCATCCACCTACTTCCGTCCATATTTTGCATTTTTATCAAACAAGGTTTCGCGCATCTTGAGAGAGACGAGATGGTAGTCAGGAGAAAATAAATTACCTTTTCCTGGACAGTTTGATAAAGAGTGAGTGACTGATGGATGAAGTTTAAATTAATAATAACTTCCGCTATCAAAGTCAAGTGAAAAGTGTTAATTTCCAAGCAAAATTTGAGGACCGTCATCCGTCAACACAGGAAGCAGCGGGGATAAAAAAGAAATCATGTGGAAATGAGACATTTTATTTTCTGTTTCTCCAATTTATTTAACATTTTTAAAATAATAGTTTATAATAATTTACGAAAGGAACACCGACGTGGGAATAAAAGTTTGAAGCGTAGTATAAAACTAAGTAACCAGTAACTAAGTCTTTACTTGATAAAAAATATAGATGCGGATATTGAAACAAAATTCGAGGTAAATTTTTGCATTACGCTCATTATTGCAAGCCTCTTTTCTTTATCGATACGCCCTAAGATTTATTTAAACATTTCAGATAATAGACAAGAGAATGGAAAAATTCGCCGTCCAGGAAGGATTATTATTTAAACATAGCCGAAACTTTAATAAAACGCAGTTAAGAAAATAAACATATGAAGAAAATTATTTCCTACTCATGTTTTGTATGTTGTTGAGAATAAGTGTCAGCAGGTCAGAGACAGGGTCAAATTCATGGTACTCTTACATCATTTTCTGGTCATGTCAGGGTAAATTTCACCTAATACACAACTCACCATGAAGTAAAGCTTGGACTTGATCTACCAGTGCTTGACAATAGTTTAATAAAGAGGTATACGAAGAAACATTTTGGTGTTTGAATACATGTCAATATGTAGGCAGGTCAGAGTGCGTTTTTAGGGATTGTTCACTGTTTTCCTAAGGTCGTAGTACCGTGTCATACAGTGTTCTCACTGATGCTGCACACTCCCGCCTTACCCGTCATGGAATCAAAAACTCCTTTTCTTCTCCTCTATTTTCCACTATTTATAAGATCACTTACTCCCAAAACGACAGCCTGAAACCAGATGCATCATCCCCTTTAATTGCTTACTCCGAATACCCTCTATTACTCCTTTCCATCTTCCCAGGAATAATTCTCTCCTCCCTACTTAAGAAATATACAAGTTTAACACACATTGCTTGATACCTGAGCTCTACTTGGGATAATTGGCTGTTCATGATAACAGCTATAAAGGATTTTCCAAAAAAATAATTAAAGCAATCTAGAAGCTAAAAACCCGATTCATGTCTCATTATATGTAATGCTTTCAAGTTTTTGTTGAAGTCGTCAGTATTTTTTGTGACCATGAAATTACTTTAATGCTTTCCTTTTAGTAAACTATCTTTAACCTAATCCACACCCATATCTGGAATAGACCCGATCTTTCTTCGCACTGTCTTCTCATGGGTATTATTCCACACTCTGAGTATGTCCTCAGAAACCTATTCTCAGCGCCATTGCCAAAGTTTCATGTCATAACTTTCCTCACATTCATAAACGGCAATTGGACAAACGTCACTCTCCATCTGGCATCCTTTATACTATCTTCATTTTTGGTCAGATGCTCTTGTCAAAGGATATATTGTAATAAAAATAATAATAATTTAGGGCTCCCATAATGTACATACATACATTAAAAACAGCAACACCTAATTTATGGAAGCTTTAGGTTACCCTAAAGATCGGAACCTGTGTGGGGGTAACCAAAATACCGTGCAAAATTTATATAACAAAAGAGTGATCAGATTAAAGTGTTATACATGGTGCTATACAATAATTAACAGATTAAATTTGCAATTTCTTGTCGGATGAAATAATTTCATGAACATTTTAAAATAGTAATTCAATATCAACGTAATCGAACAGCCATTTTTTAACTTGCTTTAAAAATAACATCACTTTTTTCCATTTTAACATTCAAAGACAGTAGATTGAATATTTTTGGTGCTAAATAAACAAAACATCGCTGAAATAAGGTTATATGTACCCTAGGATGTTAAACAACTGATGGCATGCGGAGTGGATGGATTTGCCACCTGCTCAGCCCGTTATCTCCCACCCTTGGCTTCAACAAGAGTCTCTTGTATGGACATGAAAAAATAATTTAATAAGGATGTTTGGTGACTGATCTAAATTTTTCATGTTCAATAGTGGTATAAAATCCAATACAAAAGAAATAGCTCACTAGGGCTTTCAATCTATCTTTTGCGCCCACGGTGAATAAAAATAAGTCGGCAGACAACGAAAAGAGACCATCCGGCATCCAAACACAGGGTATATCCAAACACACCGGCATCTACCAACATACACTGCACTCTCTCAACCATTCTAAACGGGAGTGAGTCACTCCTTATCCACGCAGGTACCCGCAAAAATACGTCGAAACGACTTTTTGCTGCCGGAGGAGAGGATCCAAGAGGAAATTGCCCCCTCTCTCATCTGCGAAAGCGGCGCGTCACTCCCAGGAACATTCTCATCCGCGGCAATTGGCCTCATTTCGGGCAAACATGCACTCGCTACTGCGTGCCGCGGCGGAGGCGACGCGACTGTGAAGGGCCTGGGGACGTGAGGACGGGACGACCCGCCCCCCCGTCCCTCCTCCCGATGGGGCCGCACTCCCACGCCGCTCGCACCGAAACCCACGAGCATTAAGTTCCCACCTTGGCATGCAAAGAAGAAGAAGAGGCATAGCAGTCTTCTCGCGGCGCAATTCCACTCCTGCTGAGGTGCTTCCGGGAGAAAGGGAGAGCCGTGTAAAGAGCTCCATCTTCGTGGCTCGACGACGCGACTTAAAAACGGCGAGCTAGCTGTTCGTCGCGCGGGTTGAATTTGAATGAGGAACCTGATGTTCCGGAGGCTCCCGACGAGCTACGAGTACTCAAGTCTTTCCAAGATGTAAATAATATTTTTTTCTTCAAATTTTACCAGCTTAAGAGTTTCTTGTACTCGGGATCTCAGATGAATTCGCGTCACAAAACTAACCTGAAGAATTTTCGAGCCCCCTGCTGCTCCCCATTACTTACAGTTCCAAAGAGTAACGGAGTAATTCTATTTTTTATTTAAATCTTGAATGGATATGAGTTTATTCCTTGGCTCAAAAATCACAATTTCATTCGGGACTGCGTCCGATACCAAAGCCAGAAGGGTTACATTACGGTTAGAGACCTGATACTTCAAATCTGGAACTTCCATCGAAAATTTTGAAATTTTTAAGACAAATCTATTGTTACTGGAAGAATCTTCAGTGAATGCCATATAACATTTATTTTACGCTCTCCTGATAATTTCTACTAAGTACGAGCGTACATCTACCTATCCATTTGACTCATAAATGAATTGAGTGAAAACCATTGAGGTCAAAGGCCCCCAAAGTGGGTCTCCTCCGCTATTCATTCCACTGGAAAAACGGCTGTCAAGAAACACTATAAACATGACGATCACAGTAGAGAAACACTCCACGGTCTAAAAAATATTTATGGTAAGTCTTACGTCACTAAACAGAAAATTCGGACCACTATTCACCAAGTAACGAAAAAGTTACAGGTTGAAAGGTTTATTAGACACATCTGAGTCTAATTGAGTCAGACAAATTTCATATTAGTGCTGATTCGCATTAATCAAAATACATGAGTTACGAAAATTACTATCTCTTAAAACAATCGCTATGTAGAATAGAGATAATGTTTTCAATAGAATGCAAAGGACCCTAATAAAATCACAAGCAATATACCAAATCAGAACAGATCCATACTTATTACTAAGTGAACGTGTCGCATACAGAGTACGCATGCTACTCACTAAGCTATATTCTCATTAGGATACAACACTTGAAGATGGAAGCAGCTGACAGACCAAAATACAGCTAAAAGACCATAAGTATCCCTTCACGGGGTGCCATTCTATAAAAAGATAGAAACGAGTCATTTGGCTAGGTTACGGTTTAGGTGATGCAGACGGGAAGCGTAGCCGTTAAGAGAAGTGAAAGATATTCTCTAACCAGAGCGTTTTCCAACATTTTTCATTTCATATATCTCCCAATCAGGTGGACGTCTATCTGTGAAAGACTATGATCCACTTTTCCTTCATTATAAAGCCCTTCATGCGAACCCGTAAATTAGCAATGGGATACCCTCAAGGGTGAGAACTATCGTAAGCTGAGAACAACCATCCTTAGGCAAGTTGTCCCTTGTGCCAACTATTTTGAGCGATCTATTTTTAGAGAATTAATGCGGTGACAATTAATGCAAAAATGTCCATAAATATCGGGTTAAAAATAATTTAATTTTTACAGGCGTCACTAAGGATATATGATAACAAAAAATCTTTCACCTGTGTCCATTCTTTCCCGCGACTTGTAAAACACTAAAATTAGGTTATCGATCAAAATAATGTGTATTGATTAAAATGATATGTTAAGGTCTACTCACTTTTCTCACTTACTTGGATATAACAATTCTGAAAATTTTTTAAAATAATCATTTCGTCACATTTACATGAGTAAGCTGAAATAATAGGTAATTTTCATTGTATAAATGCCTAATCTACATTTATACTTTGGTAGCTTATTTGCCAAAAGGTATTTTCATCGTCAAATTCAGCAACCAATAAAGCCAGTCAATAGGACACAATGTATCGCATATAGTGTAAAAATAGAGGTATTAAATACCTCAAAAATCAAAGATGATTAGAATTCAGGTTAATTTTGGATGAAAGGATGAAACAAAGGTAACATATTCAGATGCCAAAAAAGCTAGAGGTATAATATCAATTTTTCTAGACAGTGGCACAAAGAGATTGGATGTTTCCTTTGCCCAATAAAATATCCAGGTTAATGATAGATGAAATATCCTAGCACACGTATATTGTGAAGGATATTTGTTTCCTACAAATTGATTCGTGATACCGAGTATTCATCCAAATCGGAAATTTACATGACAAATAGACAAATATCTCTTCTCGACCGGTATGTTTCACGCATCTTACACTTATTTCACATCAGTTCCATTGTAGACTCATGGAATTCATATTCTTTTACACCAAAGGGCCGACATTTTTCAGTTTAGTGGGTTGTCTTATAATTCTGCGAAAAACTTCCTTCGCCCAAAACCCGGGCGTAATGAAATTCAATACTGTACGCCTTCAGTTAACTCAACACAATACGAAATATTACATTCCGCTCCGTCCATAATACTCTAATAATGTCACCCTTGATAGCTTTAATAATATCTATTCGGTCTAAGAGCTAATCATGTAAAAGTCATATTGTTCTGAAATGATGCTGAAAGGGCTCAGCGATAAATTATTTGTAAGCCTGACTTACTCATTAGCATGCGTGAGCTTTTCACGAGTCAAATTGCCCGTGCGGTCACTCAATGAATCCAGTTACAGCAACGGTATTCGATAAACAACATTATTTTTTTAAAGAGCAGAGAGCGTTTCAATTAACGGCATGCTCAACGATAAGGTTGAGGTCAAGGGGTCTCATTAAGTATTTATGAAAATGCGGTTCGAACCGCGAAGTTTATTTTGGACAGAATTTTGTGCAATGACGGTTGTCTGAAAAAATTTGCTTAATTAACCTGCAAAACATTAGCATGGGCGCATGAGCAATCTATATTTTTTTGCCTTCTTACCTGGTTCAATTTACAAAGCGCTCGAGTATTACACAATTTTCCAACAAGTGACTAAAAATCCATGCAATTATAATGACTTACGCATCGAGGTTATCGGAAATTTCATGTCACTACTGTGTTTCACAAGTTGTACATGACTAAACATAATCTTTTGCAGCTGGTGTGCACATTTTTGACACAATATGTTTTTCAATATTATTTATAATTTCAATATAATATAACACATCTCTGAAATCGAACTTTATCTAACCTTGTTGCTTTCCCGATAATTTTACCTGCCATAAAAAATTTCACTCCAGGTAGCAGTCGATAAAAGAGCTCAACTGATGAACGGAAAAAAACGAATTCGGCAAAAATATTTCAATGGGATACAATACGCGGTTGGAGGAAATTTCCGCAGGAAGTAGCATTCAGCAGTACTTCGAAGTTGAAATAAGAACGGACTCAAGAATTTGGGACAGGAAGGTAGTTAGATTTCGCTGATAGAGCTTAACAATAAAAGAGGTGTATAGGTGATATTCAATCAAAATGAGCTAGTGTATTTAAACAAATATCTCTTAAATTAAGCCAAGGTTACGATTTTTAGGGCACTACAAGATTGTTTTATCAGGTAGAAATAAGTGAAGCGACCAGAAGACAAGTTGACCCTTTTGAGTTTGAAACTTACCTCATCGACCTACGTATCATAAAAAAGTGGTCGTTTGAAACAACACAATTCCTGGTAAGTCTTGGTTTATCATCACAGCAGTTATTAGGAATAATTAAGCAATTATTTGTTAGCTATTAATAGCTGATCTTGGTACCGATCACACGTAAAAGGCCTGTATTGTTTCACAAGAAATACATAAAATAATTCCCCCTGATTATATCTGTGTTAATGAACGTTACAAACAAGTAAATGAGGAATACTCAAGAATTGTATAAGTTACTTGGTGAAAAAATTCAATGGTGAATCACCAGTAAAACACCATTATTATAAAATTTGGACCTGGTATTGCATATGTGGTCCTCAAATGCGTTAATGAATGTAATGTTCTTTTAATTCACCTTTGGAATTTTGAGCGGTAATCCTGAAAATATATGTTTTCAATTGTAAACAGAATAAAAAACATAAGTCATAAGTCAAGGTTTAGAACTTAAATGTTGAACTTTATAGAAATAAATTTCTGATTTTTATACGAATTGGTCGAAATCCTAATTGCCTTTTCAGCCCACGTATATTAATGAGAAATTACACGTCGGAATACGCAAGTCTTTAGAAAGTCTTCATATTAAACACAAAAAAATATTATCACTCTCTACAATAACTATATTTCATCTCTGTCGTATCACCATATCCTTGATGTCTCATAATAAGTGATATATTCATATTTTTGAAATACGGGATTGATGAAAGGCTGCGCAAAATAAAGCCTCGTTAGCGCAAACTATCACACGTATTTTTAAGGAATGTCATTCGATCAGAAAGACTGCACAAACGTAGAGAGTTTTTACTGAGATGACTTAACAATATTACGGTAAATTAATAAACACTTTTACGAGGCATGAACGTTAGTTGCGGCAATCTCTATAAAAAGTAGACTTCTTTGGAACTCTATACTCAAAAAATACATCCGTAGCTTGACAGAACTAAATTTAATGAAATAACTAATCGTTACGGTTTACGGTTTAATGATGTGTTATGCAGTCACGCGCACGGATGTAAAGACGTAAACCAAAAAGGAAATAAATAGCCTTGAATAACTCATTTGACCTGACAGTGTTTCTCGTCCGGTAGACTGGGACGGGAATATCATGTTCACACAAGCCCAAATATCATAACTTGGGGGCAATCACAGCTCAACGGAAATTAGGATACCTGGGTCTAGCTGAATGATAATTTCTAAGTGGATTTCACTGACTTTAGTGTACTTTAAGAGTGAGTCCTTTACACTGAGCGAAGTCTCATCGTCCAAACAGAAGATAAAAAAAGCAGAACTGTTCTGACATTAGTCCTATTGTTACTTCAAAGAAAGAATGTTTTAAAATATATGAAAAATCCTTGGCAAGTTTTTCTTTGAAAATCATAAATGCTTGTCTCAGTTTATCCTAGGATTCCGAAAATGCTACTTTTGGGAGAACCACTATTATGTTCAACTTGTGATAGAATCGCAAAGGGATTGCTGGACAATGTTCAACGACGTCTACTATCCCTTATAAAAGAGTCAAGTCATATAGCTGGAAGACAGGGGCGAGTTTAAGTGATTTAAGTGATTCCTTGATCCTCTGAGTTCTTTTCTAAGTGCCATGAGATCATTTTCGAAGAAATTTAAGCCCTTCTCTACCCTCTAAGTGTATTTCTTCACGGAGAAAATAAAATCCGACATCAGATGCGTAACCTTTTCTCTTCACACCGAGACTAAGCTCAATTCCCTCCCTTTTAAGGCAGAGATCTTCGAAGCAGAAAATTTCCCAACCTTGGAACTGCCTAAATTCTCAGAAATTTTAATTTAAAGAGACCTCATCAATGTCGACCCGTGGGACAAACTCCAGGTTGAAATGATTTGATTTTCTTCGGTAAATCCTACACCAACTCAAAACCTTCCCAGTGGCGTCACGATATTCCCAGCACTTTATGACAACTCAATACTGTCGGGATGTAGCACATTGTATAATATTTAACGACTACGTGCAGCCATATTCATAGATTTCAACTTAAATCCAGCGAAGGATGTTTTCCCTAGTACTGATCTAAGGTGAGAATGTGAATGGGATTTAAAAGTCGAAACTGAGCTTTTCCACGAGTTTTTTTAACCCAGTGTGTATTTTTTTTGTTTTACTTTGAACTTAGCTCCTACTTTATGGATATTGAAGCTAAGGCTACGGTGACAAGGGATTTTATGGCACAAAATATATTCAAAACATACTAATTTAATAAATGCGTAGTAAATAATGGTGGCTGTATCCATTAGTCCATTTGAACCGTTCAAGAAATGTGTAAGGATTTACACATTCCTTGAACGGTTCAAATGGACTAATGGATATTTATTCCTTCTTGTGGTACGTTTCAGTTTAAAGCAAAGCATTCCTTCAACGGAATACCAGGACCGATAATTTTATATTGCGGACCTGCTTACACTTCAATGGTACATTTATCCCCGATGAAAGTTTTCACACGGATTTAAATCGTACTGATAAAGATTTCATAATTTCATGACATCATCAGCGGAACTAGAAATTTCTCGAGCCCCGTACCAAATATCCTTAACATTCATTCAAAGACACACTACATGTAAAGGAAGATAAATTGACGGCTTCAGGCGGTAAATAAACGGTACAATAAATACTGAAACCTAAAAGATGCAGGGCGTAATGCTGCATGAATAGTGCTATTAATTTCATTAACAATTTCTGGAGAAACATTTAGAATATGGTGAGTTTTTGCAATCCTAGCCAACGCAAGATTATGAACGTGAATGGTAACAAAAGCCTCAAAATAAATAAGTATCAATATAAGAGACTAGCTTAGAGCCAAAAATGGTGATTTTTTCCTAAAAATATTTGAAATTATTTATAGCTCTAATTGACAATTAAAGTGCAGCCAGACTTTTTACTTGAAATCTTAGCAAAAACGTCGGTGCTCACAATTGCGATGATTGACGACTCACACCCTTAATGATCTGCTTCACTATCACGACATGTCATATAGACTGATATAGACAGATTCTTTTACGTTAAATCGGCCATGTCTGAGTTATATGGTCTCAAACTATTGCCATGAAAACGAGTTACTCAGCGATCTTTTATGTTTGTCCGAGGCGGTGAGGTGGAGATTTGCTAATACACTTAACATTTTCACCGCACATAACCGGGGTGAATAATTATGGAATGGAGGCCGTGGGTTGTTAGTTCTACGGATTCTCGCAACTCGGCCAAAAGCTTCATATTTGAATGAGAAATTCCATAACTCTAACACCCAGATCAAGCCAACAACTTACGTCGTCACGAAGCCGTCCATGTTACCATGCCCGACCCTTTAAACTCAAGACGCTGTCTTTCCCCAATCAGCTACGGAACTATTACTGCCCAGTTTAGGTGAATTTCACTCGACCAAATCATTCACAAATAGTGAGATGAGTGAACCGCCAACACTACAAATTTTAAGATTGAATTTAAAGTACGTTTCTATGTATGACAAAAAACAATAAGATTAAAAATATAATAATTACACAGCATTATTAAAATTAATTCAGTAGGTAATCAATGTTAGAGACCGGCATTCAACGTTAAATATTGGGAGAGCATACAAGAGTAAATAAATTAAGACACCTTTTTCAACAGATTAAATAAAGTATTTTATGGACCTGTCACGGCATACGGAAGTGAAACTTGTTGAAAATATTTCTCCAAAAGTGGCCGTTGCACGCAAAACGACCATAATCCTGTGGATATTTCCGTTCACATATACTTATAATTTTTATAATTACATTTTCAGTAAAAATTTCGGTACCACAACTATTCTACGACTAACACTTGTGTTTTTGACAATATTATCTGCACAAATTATATTTCCAGGATGGCCCTAGGTGCACTTGGTCGGCCATTAAATTCCCTTTAGTTATTGTATTGTATGAATCTGTTATTCACTGCTCACTTTAACCTATAATAACAAAGAGAGAGTAATAAAGAGTCTCCATTGAAAAATGAAAAAAATTGAGGATTAAGACGTTAAAAATAAAGGAAAATGCAAATAAAGCGAAACAAATTACACTTTATATTTATCATTTGAAGTAATAACTTACATTGGTCCAATTGGACATTAACCCGATCCGACCCTAGCCTTTTCTCATCCCCAATCCCGTACCAACCTCTATCTAAACTCCTTCCTAATCACCGCTTCTAACAATAAGTTTTGGAATTCCTTGCCTCCTCATATTAAAACTTCCTCTTCACTGGAATCATTTAAATATAAACTTCAGTTATATTTAATACATCAAGACTGAATCTTGGTGAGCTCACTAATGTGCATTTGTTTATATCTTTTTGTTATGTTGTTCAATTATGATATAATATTATTGGAGCAGAAATTGTAATAGTTTTGTGCTCTAATGGGCTAACCCAGAGCACAAATAAATTATTCATTCATTCAAAATTATTGATCAATCTAAACCATGCCCATTTTATTTTATGTCAATTGTAAAATAACTGGCAACAATTTGGCGGTACCCGCAATAAATACATTTCGCATCCGCGGATTTCTCACAAAGCATCTAGTCGCTAAAATTTAATGAATTGGTGAAGGTCCTCATCGCTGCCCTCCGCTTTATCGTATTCTCTAATACGAAGTAAAAATGGCTTTCCGTAATGGATACGCCAGTCAAACTCCGCGGAAATCCATAAATGCCCATCCTTTAAGCATTTCCAAAACCCAATGCCGCTTCTCACGCATGACACAGATGACATCATCATTCGAGGATGATATCCCCATCAGCCGGGGCTGTAAATTTAGAAGGTCATACTCTCCCCTTCGGGTACATATTATTTCATAATTAACTGCGAGATTCTATCCCTCTCAACTCACCCTCTGCCATTATAACCATAAAACATTTATTGCACCTTATCCTCTAATGCCAGGGCAAAACGAGGTGACCCTCACTTGTCACAAACTATGTTTTCTCGCCCTCCCGGACCCCACCATCGGCCTCACTCCATTCTGATTGTTACTCCCGCAATAAAATCCATAATATCGTCCCCAGGCCTTAGCTCCTGAAGACCCCGCTTATCTTCCCCCATTACCGCTCCCCTTATCTTTAATGCTTGCCTCCTAAATCACTACGAGTAAAGCTACGATAATGGGTCCGAAAAGCCAACCGTTTGGGTTGTTCTTCCTTTTGGATGTATCCTAAGCACGCATGAAAGAGAGTCTCCTTCAACTTATTTTACTTATTGACGCAACTCTTCCTAAATAGTTTCATAGGTACCAAATGGACTGGATAGCTGAAAAAAATTTCACTGAAATTCAGCTCTCCAGAGAAAATTGCACCAATGATATAACCCATTATAAAAAAGCAATATACACTACAATTCGAACAGGATAATACAGAAACCAGTAATAAAAAAATGAGTACTATTATTGATTATATACTCTAATGGCAAATAGTTACCGATAGTACATCACAATATAAATATTTCTTTTCATAAAGAAAGAGAATAAGAAATATCTTGTAGTTAAGTGGTTTAAGAAACAAGAAAAATTCAAAGAATTTAAGTTTATCGAAGTTGAAATCTCAGACATTCGAGAGCTCTGAGTCGGAGGCATGCTTCAAAATGTAAATATGCATTAATGAATAGAAATTAAACTTAATTAATTTCTTTAGATTAAAAAAACATGATTAAACTCCTGCAGTCTTATATTAAAAGCATACTCGATAAAACAGGCGATAATATTCTTGTTTCCTCTGTTAATAAGCTTTATAGTAGTATGTGGCACAAGTCACTATCGCGCAGTTATTTTTTTTTACAAAGAGATTTTCCCCCGAGTTATAAAAATGGTTCGATCACCTTTTGTAGTAATCGTATGAAAACAACCAGAAAGATTAAACACACGAGTAGAATCAATGAGACACATCATGCGCAGGTTAACACTCGTTGTCGATTAATCATCTTTCATGAGCATCAAGATTCGACTCGCTGAAGCCGATTACACGTATGGATGACGCCAAATACAATTTCATCTCATGCCTCACTCGCGTTACCTAGAGTCAAGTGAAAAGGATAGTTATCGGTCCATCTTTGTCACTATATTTGAATCTCGACCAAAATTGTTCACCCCGTTTTATGTATCACAATTACGATCCATTATCAGCACAAGCCTTTTGTTTCGCAACGCTACCACCAGGTTTATAGTTTATTCTGATACTACTATTCCCGTAGGTTTTAAAGTAAAGGTTCTCTTGAGAATTGTAAATAATCTTCTTACTGCTTGAAACAGTCCTTAATATTCTCCATAAATGGCCATAGTATTAAACTGGCCAAATTTTCAAGAGACAAAGAACTCAATGGTATTATCGTGATGAAACTTTTGCAAAAACCACATAATTAAAAATGCACTCCACCATGACCTAGAATTCAATGTCAACGCATCATCATCAGTCGAATATCAACGGTACCATACTTCCAAATACAGCAACAGTAAATGGAAGGACCACTAGGACCTACAGTAGGACCACTTTTGGGAAAAAGGAAAAGATCAGTGACTGTACTATATTTTAACGATTGCCAACGTATTCTCAAGGCTTAGAACAGCTCGAAATTATAAAACGATGTCGTGACCCTGATTTTTATCTTACTAACGAATGTCTGCTACCCGCTGGTTTTCCCATCCTATCCGGTATAATATGAGCATTCCCCTTCTCCCAAAATTTGTCCTTCCCCCTCCTTCCGTTCCTTTTATTTACTATTACTATTAAAGGAGTGATGTATCGATGTTAAACACCTGATGACGATGTTTCTAATTCTGTGGTTTTTGTAAAAGTGTCATCACGTTAATTGTTACGGGGTACAATAAAGTTTTCAAGGATCGTATTTTAGAACTCAAAACGTTGGTTGATCGACACGATATGTTTTCTTTTTATTGGCCTTTAGCATAATAATGAGGATGCTTTCAATTACTGCATCAGCAACGAGGAATGCAGATGGAAGGGAAGACAATAATTTTCATTGAACATTCATTTTACTTTGAGGCTTCTTTTCAAACGGAAATGTCCTTAGAAGAACTGTTGCAAAGGTGACGATAATGAAAACGCATTCATGATAAAACGGGGAAAAAAGATTTTTCGGAACAATAAAATAAATAAACCGAAATATGAGTTCAAGTGATATGAACTGAGTTAAATGACCAAAATTATTTTGATAGCTGCAAAAAAAATATAAAAAATGCCACGGCGGTTTAAATGCGGAATGTTGGTAATAGACATGGGCAGTGGCTTTAAAAAATCTATTACATACTACGTAGAGGGAATTACCATGAGAAATAAAAATACGCAGAGCAGAACTAGCTAACTGTTTCCTCGCAAGCCTCCGGTCAGCGCTGACAATCCCTAAGCGTAGAACATTGGCAACAACTTCCAATGTTGCCTTAAGGGAGAGTTATCCTGCAGTGAGAGGGGCCAGACCTCAAATCCCCTCGACCGGGCGCGAGTGTCACCATGTGGGTGAATGTCTGTACAGCTATTCCTTACTGAAGAGTATAATGCTTCCTCTGAAGTATAAAAAGAAAATGCAGACAATTTTCAGCTAAAGCTGCAAATTTCTATCTTTAGATTCCCTGATATGAGAAAAAAGGCTTTCGCGGTGCTATGCGTTGATCCCCTGATACATCTTGCTTTTATGTTTGAATGTGCCCGACAACATTTCTTGGTCACATGGGTCACTCTAAATTTACGATAGAGAGGCATAGAGACTCAATTACTTTCTCTAAATAAATTCCTTATGATTAAATAATTTTAATGAACACAACTGAATCAAAGTGAAGGTATTGTCATGACAAGGTATCATCTAATTATTCCAATTTGAGGAGTAGAGATGCAAATGTCACATCTACAGAAGGGCAAAAACTATTTTTGCATTACATTGTCAAATTCAAGGAAATTAGCAGCTTCATTGGCTGGACTTCAAAATCTCCTCGTTCGCCAAACGTACTGATCCCATTTCAGAGCACGGAATTTTCAGATTTAATCTGCCGCATTGCAGGCGGTGATTATGCCCCGATAGGTAAATGGAACGGGGGGTTTTCCCCACGGTATTGCTCGCCTCCTCCTGCATTCTTGTTAGACGCCGCAAGACCTGCACACGGTCATGTTCGAAAATGCCATGCACATATACGGCTCAATTTTCCCTCATGGATCCCGAGGAAAAGCTGCACACTTGCTGCAGCACGAGGAAAATAAAATATGAAAGTTGCCACGCGGAAAAAGAACAAACCCCAAGCACAAACAGAAGCTGCCTGACACGCCACACCTTCTCCGTGTTCTTTTTGCATCGTTTTACGCCCGATGACTTTTGCGTGCGGGACTAAAAGAATGCTAAAATGGCGTCGACAACTATATGACGAAACATCTCGGGGAACTATGCGACACGATTCATAGCGAGAATACATTTACTTTATTTTTTCTAATTTGATTTTACCTCAGTTTTTTTAACTCTTAAGGTCTGCGACACCAAGTAAAAAAGGCAGAACAGGCATAATGCCGTAAAACAGGCAGAATACAGGCAATTTCAGTTCAATCTCTCATATATTCCGCGAGTATATGTCCATGTAATAAATGTAGGATTATATTAACTAGTGCACGGGCGTAGATATGTTTTAGCCAATAATATTGCACAGAAGAAGGTTAATTTTAACCCACCACTTATCTACACCTACATATTTTCACGCTACTCACTTCTAGAGGGTTTAGCAAGGGGTTATTTATTGCCAATATGAACAACACCACGGGCATGCTACAAATGCTATAGAAACTACCAAACCAATCGACTGTGTAAACGTGGCACAAGTCATGCAAGAAGCATGGAAAACATGGTATTAGCAATACTCAGCAGATTTATAAACATTCGTGCGGGAGGACATCCGCTATTCTTCCTGTTAGCTGACGTACTTCAAAGTCATAACCCACCCAGGTTTCTTATCGATCGCGATAAAAACGATATTTATACATTTCTATTCTACATTTTATTTCCCCTAATTTTATTCTCATGGTTTGATGTATCGTAGTACGTTGGACTTCGTAAGGTATTGATAACTTTTTCGGAAAATAGACAAGTTTTGAGTTATTTAAAAGATTGAATCCAATTTTCAATGGACGATCTGAAAGCGATTACTATCCAAGTTGTTGCAAGAGGTCAGTAACACTAAAAACAGTATCATAACGGCCTTTCACGTATCTTGCTGATCTTCTCTGCACACGTTCCAACTGTTTTTTCAAGCCTAACTCATGAAGATTCCAAAAAAATTGCAGTGTATTCAATGCGGGATCCAGCAAGGGAGAATTAGCTGATTTCTATGACTTTATCGCCGTACTTTCCAATTACCATTTTGACAAATCCCAATTAACGATTCGCTTGATCAGTTAATTCCCGAATATATTTGCTCCAAGAGAGACCATTAATTAGTTAAACTCCGAATTATTTTACAGGTTCTACAGTCTCTAGTCTCAAATTGGGTATGTTGTATGTAATAGCTGTATTGAGGAGTGTTTTTTCATTCCCAGAAGTTCATATTCCAACACATTTTTACAAAATATAATTCCACCTGCCAAGTATCGCGCCGCGCTTGAATTACCTCGAGTCTTTTCATTAGCGATTTCTTTAGCGTTAGATTATAAGAACAATTTAATTTTTGTCTTTTCAGGAGTCGAATTAAATATTGATTAGGGAGCCTGACAATATCATAGGTGTTTAAAATAAACTACTGTCGATGCAAAAATTATGTAGACTCGAGTTTGGACACATTTAAAATGAGCCGTGGTACCATGAATGCGAATTACACCAAATTTTAGCTTGTTTTATTTTACTTTTAACTGTGATTGCCGATTATTTTTCCATTGAACTCTCGATTTTTTATTCCAGTGAGAACAAAAAAAAGCCGGTTTTTGCCGTTTTCGAACGGAGCGCTCTCTTTGACATTTAATAGTGATGAAACTTGAAGTTTAATCGTAATAAACCTGTAGTATTGTGTGGGAAAAACATATTGAAATTAATGTGGGAAAAACATATTTAAATAATATTTAAACGTTCAGGTATTTCTATCGTGCCATAAAAAAGTTATTAACAAGTTTATGAAACAACATTTTCTTGGATATGAAAAGTAGTATAAGCAAGATCTTGGTCTTCTTTTGAAGCTCTTTTCAGCAGCACTTATAGATAATTACCATCGTAAACTCATATAGTGATATTGATTTTTAACGAGTTAATATACAACCGAGTATTTAGCGGGCTCGAGCTAGCGATGAGGTGGCCTTCTTCGCTTGAGGGGTGGTGAAGTGGAATGGTGGCAACCACAGTTAAATGTCAAATAAAACAAGATAAAATTTGATGTTACTCGCATTCATGTGGGTACCACGGATCATTTTAAATCAGTGTCCAAACTCGAGTCCACATAATGTTTGCACCGACAGCGTTTCAAGAAAAAGTCGATACTACAACGCTGTTGCATATTTAACAATGGTACTCATGTGTAAAATTGCTAAGATTTTACTGAAGTAACTTTGGATTGAAAAATTCGATTTTACATAGACCTAATGGGTTTAGTAGTGTTCTCTGTTTCTTTCAATTGGCACTAACCTCTATTGCTTCTTGTTTAAAGAGATTGCTTAGACCATGCAATAATTTAGTCGCTGAACTTATGCTCTTTCTAATTTCTCTATTTCTTCTTTCTAATTTATACATCTAATTCTTTGTATAAATCTTTCTCACTAATTTTTCTGTAAATTTCATTAATATTTTTGCTTACTACCGTGAACTTATATTTCACCATGATCGTCACCTTACTTTCCCCTTGAACAAATCCAACTCTTGTTACAGAAAAAACTATACACAGCGTCAGGGTGGAAAAAACTGCTTTTGGTGTAAAATTGCCATTCCTCCTTAGAATATGAATCGTCATTAGTTAAGTTACACACATAATTGGTAATATCAACCACATTTTGACCTAGTTTTAAGCAAGACCACCTTCCCGTAGATCGCCATGGTGTCGTAGAGCTGTACACATCGGCACCTAAGCCACGTAGGTAACGAGCCGACCTAATCACCTCAAGGTCGCAAATTCAAATACCATCCAGGCCGTGAATACCACGCTCGTCGTTGACTTAAGATCCCACCTAAGATTATCCCACACAAACTCAGCAGTCAGTATCAGACCCAAAGTGCATTGGTATTATAACTTTTAAGGGAGCTCACCACTTCGAGCACTCTCACGCGATGAAGCATCCCATTCTGAACAGTTTCACAGACATAGACAGAAACTCTGAGAGGCGTAAAAGAGTTTCAGAACGAGGAATGGAGCGTTAAACGTGATGCTCCTACTATAGGCCAATTGCCCTCCAAGAGTCGCATTCACTGTTGCTCCTCCTTCGAAAAAAAAAAACAGTTTCCTACATATAAACCCGTTTCCGAAACTTTCCCACGGCGGGTTCCTTCTCGCCATTTGCACGAAACCAACGCTTTTTCCACTGGGCGCTCTCTTTCGCCTCGCCCGACCATTCCCCCTTGGATGGAGCTCAAAATAAAAAGAATGTCAGACAACTGCGTGGGGTGACTGGGAGATGCTGTGGAGGAGAGGTAGGCCCTGATGGGGTTGTATAGGAGGGTGTGGGGGAGGACTATCCTACCCCTTCCGCAAACTATCCCTACTCCTTCCAGCCCTTGCCTCGTCTCATTCCTCCAACCAGGCGTCCTTAAACCCCATCTCACACCGCCACTCTCTCTCCCCATTCGCTCGACTTAACTGCAGCCATTAGTGGAGCACTTAGGTGTCGCTAGGGGAAACAATTCGAAGATGGTGATGGAGGGAGATGGAAGGCTAACGTCTGGAGAGGGAGAGAGGGGAAATGGTGGTGAGAGTAAAGAAGGAGAGAGGTAGACGAGGAGAGGGGAGAGGAGAGTATGGGGGTGAGGATGGCTAGAGAGAGACATCGAAATGAACAAAAAAAATAAATCAAAGCGAACGACTTAGGTAAAAGTGCAAGGGAGTGCGAGTGGCGACTGATAAAGAAGACGCCATGGCTTGAGGTTGTCTCTCTCTCTCTCTCCATCTCTTTTTTTACTTATCCTCCCTTCCTTCCAATACTCTTCCCTCTTAATGCAGGGGGACGAGAAATATTTCCAGATAACGTGCGAGGGCTGTGACGAAAGACGACTGGCGAGGCGAATAATCCAGCGATGAAAACGATGAACGCTAAAACTTGTGTCTCAATCAGGAGGAATTGAAATGCGTCCATTGTTTAAGTTGATAGAAGAGGTCTGGCGTGTTATCGCTCGCATTTGGTGAGATATAATCGATATTAAATGAGAAGACTTGGGTAACATTCCTTATTTAACGAAACTGCCATTAATTTTCAAGTAAAAATGAGGTTTAATGGAATTAATGGTATTGACAGTAACTTTGTGAAACTCCTTCATAATGAAATGGTGAATGACTTAAGTTTCCAACATTTTATTTACCACTTTCTTACATTTTTATTACTTTCTTACTTACTTAGTACTAACTTAAAAATGAAGTGGCTAGCATTTTATTATACGACAGAAACTAACGAAAACTGGTGTTTTACGTGACTCAATCGAAATAAATGGTAACACCACCAACTTTAAAGAGGTTAAACGTAGTTAAGACACGCATTTTTCAGGATTCTATAAAAATAAATTCACTTAATAAGAATGATAGGCCTGATTATCAGGAACTGGACATTCAAATAAACAATGTTTGTAAAAACATACTTTTCTGAATTCAAATGTTCATCCGGCTCTTTTTGAGACATAATTCTTTGAAAAAAAACGCCACTCTGTTTTCTATGACCATAGAGATTTATGTAATATAACACGGGCTGAGGGAAGACTATATTAGATTTACTTCGACTATCGAGTTGGGAAAACTCTCGAATGTGAGGCTAAACTGAAGAGGCATGGATAATGTAAATAGAGAAGAGAAGGTGCTTTATTTCATTATTCTAATCCCATATGAGTGTATTCTGATACTCCGAATGACCCATGATAAGGTAGCAACGACAACAAACAACGTAAGTATCACACTTTCCTCAAGCCGACACTGCCCTTCAAGCGATTATCCAAACTTTCTCACTCCCGAACCTATATTTTCTTTAATTCATCCCTCAAATCCCTCGTCTAAATTAGACGCCACGTGCATGTGCATATATGAAAGAATTTTAACTCAGATGTGCTGAAGTCCAAAAACACTCAGCGCATTAAAACATTGTGAGGACTATTACCAAGTGCAACTTCATTTAAATAAAAGAAATATTTTTCGTGAAAATACAATAGCAAGGCGTCCTGGCTGAAAAATTCGTTTGCATGAAACATTGTGAGTAAATTTTTCATGGATATAAGAGTTTTTAATAACTATAAAGGTAAATAAATCATCTCATTCATTCTAAAGTTGTGACATTTAATAAAGTCAAAGGTAAGGAGAAGCCGTTAACGATGTCAAGTTCTGTGAGATACAAAAATAAAAGTTATAACAGAGAGAAATTTTCCGTCACGAGTCCAAATTTTTTTGCTAAAATACTTTTAATCCAGAGTTTTTTGTTATTAATTTAAGTCTGAATAAGATATGAGCAACTTTCTTAATCTATCACTAAAAACTATTGGTCTGTTTCTCGTAGTTTTTGCTAAAGAAGTGAATCTTCTAATGACGGTAGAGAAAGAAACATATTTATATAATCATAAATAAATCGCTAGCAAAGAAGGAAATTAAATCCACCAAACTCTGCATTACCAAATGTGGATAAATTAAGAGAAAATCTGAATTTCTGTGGTCAAATTTGATGATATCACACCTAATGTGAAATAATTTACACAAAAATTCACTTAATCTAATGGAAATGCAAGATTTTTACGGAACTGAGAAAACGTTAGAAATTAATCTCGAACAGCAGAGGTGCCATTCGAATACACGAGGGAAGCCCATAATTTTATTAGGATATCCGAACCCCTACCAAAGTTTGTTAAGCAATGGCAAAAAACTTGAGTTAGGAATGACGGGAGGAATTAATGCTTCACACAAAAAATTATGGATGGCTCTAAGGGATTATTCTGAGAAAAGTGTTTATCATCAAATAAAACAAATATTTAACTTTGAATAAATGCAGGGAGTTTCTCGTGTCTTTAACAAAATACTTACATCTTCGCGACAGCCATAAAAATTAAACTTTTCTCAAATCCTTTCCACCGAACCAAACTTTCAATAGGCAAAACATTGAGTTGCGACGCACAAGATCTCAAGGGATACGCGTCAAGTGAAAGGGAGGGAAGTTTTTGCGATACGAAGTTATTTCGTACGAGGAGGGAAAGACGAACACATGGCGCGACAGCCGCCAAAACTTCCTGCGTAACCCGGGTACAATTTATGAATTCCATAAATAATAAAAGAGCCAAGTCCGATACCAAGAGCACTCGAGAGGTGCCAGTGGACACGCACTCAGACATATGTTCACGCTTGTGGATTGATGCGAATGGAGATTAAATAGCGGTCTTTTCAACTTGATACTTGGATTATATGCCATATGCCCCAAAACTTCTGACATTTATGCAAATTATCCCATTTTTAGCTCATATAGACAACCAAAAAAATAGAGTATAGGAGATGAAGTGGGAATTTAATGAAAGTATCCCGATAAAGAGGTCAGCGGCAATAGTTGAACAACATAATGACAAAGAGAACTTTTGACATCTACTACAAGGTATCACCATCTACTACAATAATTGCGTTAGCAAATTTAAAGAGACGAATAGCGCCTCCAAATCTGCTGCCAGTCTTATATTTCCGTCCCATTATTACCAAAGACGACAAGAAAGCTTGCGGAACATACAAGTGCTTCAAAATTCTGAACGATCATCAGCGCTACTTAGGAAGTACATACCAATAAGTCATTCATTTCAAGCATTCTTTAATTGAGACATTCTCCGATTACTTTTTTCCATAAGCTAGTGAGTTACGTTCCTGCTGTTTTTGTTACCATAGGATAACATTAAAAATGTTTTAGCGTAAAAACATGACGATTATGAATCAACCCCGTGTAATTTTGCCGAAAAATTCACTGCCGATGAAATGAAAATAAAATCCATCTGAATGATGGTAGATAATTACCAAATCGTCTTAAAACTAAGCCCATACAATAATTATTTATTTACATGAATATTTCTAATCGTTGACTAATTGGAGGCTAAGTAACAATCGAAGTAATCCTTCATAAATTAAATTATATATCATGAAAATTGCTCAAATAATAGATACAATGCAGCAATGACACCTCTATGGCTTTACGCGTTGGAAAAAGGGAGAGTTGACAATGATATCTCCAATTTCAAAGGAATTTACAAATTAATTTGAGTTGAAGTTCCCTAAATTGGAAAATAGAATGTGAGAAAAATGAAGTTTGGCAATATATGCCATCAATACTTTACCAAATACCCATACGATGGGACTACGCCAGCTCACAATAAAACAACAGGCAGTAAATTTCTTTTTATTATCCAAGGAAGAATTTTAAATTTCTTTGAAGGCTTCCGCGACTAATATACTTGTTTATATCGCTGTTATCGGGTATTCTCGTCGTGTGTTTAGTTTTGTGTTTTAGTTTCTTGTCGCGTGTTTAGTTAGTCCAGGTATTCTAGTCGCGTGTAATTACAAAATGTCCAACGGACCTGAATACGCCCCCAGGAAGAGGGGAGAATCTGTAGTCAGGAAAACTAAACACGCCACGAGAATACCTGAAAACAGCGATATAAACAATAGTTTTAAATGTTGAATAAAATACCTTTGACTTAAATATGTAGTTATTTATGTTTTTACATAGTTAGCGATGCCTAGTTTATTTAGGTTAACGTAAAATATTGAAGCTTATAATAGAAAAATGTTAGCTGTAGTAGAATTTCACATGAGTATAGTAGTATTTCACCTTTAATAATTTCGCCAATAACCAGCGGATGGCTTAAACTTACTTAACCCTCTATGGACGAGCGAGTCAAAATTTGTACGTTTGAATATCATTGAAATATCTGATTTCTAAGATGCTTTTCAATTAAGTTGCTGTGCTAGACAGAACTGTAACGGTTTGGATTAAGTGTGTGGAAAGTTGCGTCTCTTTCGGCGGTTTATCAAATAAATTGAAAAGATGAATGTGTGGCGCTATTCACTGACGATGGCGCGCCTGGTGAAGCTCTGAAATAAATAGTTTCAGCTGACATATGAAGAAAAAATTGGGAAAGTTTAAAAAAGGTACGTTATGGAGATAATGTTGAATAAACCTTGTCTAAATATAAATATGTAAAGCATTATTTTTAATTAAATATATTCAATACTAATACGTCACATTTCGAAAGAAATGTTATTATCAAATAAATTGCATTTTGTAATAACTTTAATGGCACTTCAGAAAAACTAATATTGTAGCATAATTTTTTCCTTGCTGATGTTTCATAATTCCGTCCATTGAGGGTTAAGCAGAGAGAGGCATAGTGAGTGAACCTTTCTGTACTTTCCATAGTAATACTTGGACTCAGTCTTGCCGTAAATTTGAGGGCCCTCACCCGAAATAATCTCACGGCTCAGTGCCACTCTAAATAGAGCCGGACAGGTTATGAACGTGAGATTGGCGGAGGGGGAAAGTCGAAGAACAAACAAAAGAGTAACAGGAAGATTTTTCGAAAATGATGGAACAAGACGTAGCGATGGACTGCGGTGGGTCCGTTCCGCACGGAGTGTTGCCTTGGAGATAAGTTGAGATGGCTGTTTGATGGATAAATAACCGCTGGGCGGTGATCGATCATTTCCTTTAGCGCCGTTTCACTTTCAGCACACGGGAAAAGCACGCCGTGATTGATTGACGTCCGATGAGTAATGAATACACACACCGCAAACAAGAGTGTCAATAACGACAAATGCCAAGTCATACTCTGCGATGGGCCCTAAAAATTCCGAGGGACAGGCAGACCAGGTTTCCCGGAACGCCACGGCATCTGATGGGTAACCTTGGGTGTCCAGTAATAAAAAAAATATCTACCAGGGCCGAAATCATGATTGAATATGCACTTCTTTTGGAGAGTGAGATATTAAATTAGGGCTGGACCAATGCGTAGCAAACGATACAGAAACTGTCGATAACTCACGACATCGACCGATAAGGCATTTAAGGAAAATTGGTTACGAGAACAGAATGAAGTGGTTCTAGATTTTTCCAAAATAGATGAAAGGGTCTTATTGAATACCTGTCACAAACTGGAATTGAACTTGAATTCAGTGGATGGATTTGGGTGTCTGTTAGAACATTATTCCAGCATCGACACTATTCCCGATTATCCATAAAAACAAATACCGGTACATTAACCTTAATTTCAATAACTGTTATTCACTCAAGGAATGCACGGCGGACGGCGTAGCGCCGTCCCGTGTGAAAGGGGCTTTAGTTTAATGAAAAAAATTGTACGACTCTAATTACAGCGCGAACAGTTTTAGAAACCGGACGAATATATTAGGAGCATACACATATTTTAGCCAATAAAAAGGAGCACAATTCTTTAGTTGTACCGTAAATTATATTTCATTTGTTAATTTTTGAAACTTTCAATTAATTAGGTAGTACGCTACAAGAAAATGGGTATAGTAGCAAAGACAATGAGGAGGAGAATAGCGTCAGCTAAGAAATCATGAAGTAATAGATGGGAGCTGATACCTGGGACCATGGGTATAAATGTGAGAAGGACTTGAGATTGAGCGTAGCAATGTATGGTGCTGAAACGTGGACCGTAAGAAGGGAGGACGAGAATAGATTTCAGTTAAGATGTGGGTGCGGAGAGGGATGGAAAAGGTGCGGTAGACGGAAAGATCAACGAGAAAGTGCTTGAGATGGTAGGAAAAGAGAGGAAACTTCTATATAAATTCCGAGAAAGGCAGAGTAGGTAGCTAGAGGAAGTAATAAGGGTTGGATCAAGAGACCGTAGGTACTACAGAACAACGAACGAGGAAGTGCTTGAGATGGTGGGCAAAGAGAGAAAACTTCTATATACATTCCGAGATAGGCAGAGTAGGTAGCTGGAGGAAGTAATGTGAGTTAGTTCAAGAGATGATTGGTTCAAAGGCGTGGTAGAGGGAACAATGTTGGGCAAGCAGGGAAGAGGGAGAAAGAGAATAGGGTTTATGGACGGGATGAAGAGTAGATCGTACGCTGAGGCGAAAAAGGTTATACTAGAGGTAGATACGACCCGAAAAACGTATAGTCATAATGTTCTCTGAATTTCAAAAAAACCTACGCTTTAACGGTAGGATAGACAATATATTCTTTAAAGCTAACTAGCTCGTCACGGCGTACCTGGTTACTGCAATTGACAGGGTGAATTTTGATACAAAATATCTTTTTTTGTCCAAGACATCTGTTATTTAGAATAACAGTATAAATGAAACAATTTTGTGAAATTCGCTGTGGAGAAATCATTCGCTTGGACTGGGAAACGAACCCAGATCCCTCGATTTCACGCCGAGTGCTCTAACCAACGAGAATAGATTTCAGTTAAGCTACTCAGGCGTCCTCTTTCACTGTAAATCTCATGGGGGCTTTAAGGAGCAAGTTGTCCTCACAGGTACCGTGCATATTATGCCAGAGGTACCCGTATGCGAGCAATATGCGCCACAGTCCACGGGGTAAAGCCCAACTTCAAACACAAAGGTGTTTACTTTGGACATTTTCAAAGAACCACGGAACTAGCCACGCGCAGTTACTTCAATGGAGTTCCCGCTAGTAGTCACTAGTGGAAAAATCATAATTTTCTCTGACTTTGATTTTTCCACTGTGAATTTCACACAATTGTGTGATCACTAGCGGGTGACTCCGTTGAAGTAACTGCGCGGCTAGTTCCGTGGTTATTTGAACAAGTATAAAGGAAAATATAAAAAAGTTTCATAAAGGTTAACAGGTGACGATTTGGGAGGGTTTTTTCGAATATTTACTAAAACATGATACAGCCAGCAAAAATATGCTGATGTGGGCGGTTATTGATGCGAGGGTTAAGAAAATGTAGGAAAAAAATTTAATGTGCCGCACGGGACAAGGTCGTGGTTTTTACGAGAAAATACCTGCATTGGCGGGTACTTAGCATGTATTTTGGGCGGTTAACAAGTACTTTGGAGGTGCTAGCGTTGTCGTGAGAGTCGCGTACCGCGTACCCGGCTTTCCGTAGCTCTTAAAGTCTTCTCACCCGTTCTTCCTTAATGAGCATTGTGCCACAAAACGAAGGCCAATTACTTGCAATCCAATGAGATACACTCTTTTGAATTTTCTGTGGGGATTTTGGTGAGTACGGGCCAACATCAGTAAATTTTGTATGAATTTCATGCTTGCCTTCATATCCAAAACATTTGCTAAAAGTCATAACTTTAGACCTAGACAGGATCTAACAACTGCCAGGAATGTCTGCGCGGTATTAAATCAGGATTAATATTCTGCTAGCTGTTGCCAATCCGAGGAAGAGCGAACGAAGACAACCAAGCGGTGCTGTTTCCGAGGCAAAATTTCTTGCAGTGAAAAACTAACATAATTTAGTTTTGTTATAAACAATGTAAGGTAATCTAGTATCCCGGAATTGAACAAAGACCACTGATTACAGACAATGAAGGAATTATTATATCACTTTATATCTCTATGGAAATTCAACTAAAAAACAAAATGATATTTTTTCTAGTTTGATAAAATCAAAAATAAGACCGATTCCAAAGAGCGAAATCATTTTTATTTTTCATCTTTATATAAATATATTTTTCCCAAATTTAAGTTGCGAATTGCCACCCTTGATTTCCCCAAAGAGCAAACGACAGACCGCCCAGAGCGGCCCAAGCTAAAGCTACACCTCTTACTGCAAGATATCTTTCGGTTATGCCCAACAAGCCATGGTTGCATCCCTTTTTCGGTCCAGACTACCCAAGTGTAGGCCGTCGTATACACGTCTAAAAGGATTAGAGTTGGCTCATAAGTTCTTTCACACAGGTGTTCCTAGACTTCATTCCGCTTTACAACTAATATTTGAAATCATTAATTGGAAGTAGAAAGCAAATGTCTACATACGATGCTAAGATGAAGCCATCGGTATATGTCATACGGTTTAAGGAAATATATGAGAGAAATTTTATAAAATTTCACTATCTATCTGAAATAAAAACGCATGCCATTCATCCACAAGAGAAAGAGGGCAATTATATTGAAATTCTCACCATTGACAAAAAGTCTAGTTTTTCATATCACCAAGGTCGGATGGGCAGTATAGGAATGTTGGAAGTAAAATATCGGAATAGGTTTGGATAGAAAATACTATAATTAGGCCTGCGGTATCTCAAATACCCGCGGTAAGTAACGCGTGAGATATTACAACTGTATATTTTGCTTTTCTGGACCTCACTTCTGAAATACAATTAATACACATTTATTTCTACCCATAAAATGACTAAAACTCTAATCACATCTATGAATGATTATGCAGGATAGGATATTTATTTTAAAATCTGTTTCAGTCCGGTAATTGAAAAAAATGAGCACTTTTAGTTAGATGAACTCATACACCTCAGATTCAAATATGTTATACCAATGATTGCTGCACACAAAATTACTTATGATAGATATAACTATAATTCCGTGCATTGAATCATTTTCATTGTGCAAAACACAAGCAATTCAGGATGTATAACAATTGATTGTATTTTTTATTTGAATCATCATAATTATTTATTTGATTCCTACCTCTATATTTGCTCGTTAAGAAAGTTATTTCAATCGGAGATGATACGCAGTTTTCAACATAAAATATTGCCTTTTCTTATAACTTAAAGTTTTTGGCAACAATGAGCCGATTAGATTCGAGAATCACACTAGAGCTCGCAATGAGCGTTTGCAAGTGAGCTTCATGAGGGAATAGAATAAAACACGAGGTACTTGGCGTTGTGCGCCAATAGCAATATTTTAGATGGCATCGGTAATACAATCATTTAAGGCAAAATCAACGTAACGCGTTTGACCCAAGGGATCGTTTTTTCCTGCAGGACTATCTCGTTTGGCGCCGTATTCAAATAAAACCACACAGAAATACAAGCGTTGGATTTCCAAATTTTTCCATAGTGATAATCTCCAAGGTTATTACATATTCTGTGCCATACACCACCACAAAATCGTCAGAGGAAATGAAAACCTTTCACGCTGTGAAAAAATATGGCAAATATTATTATTCGATATTCGCTACGGTCACCTCTCAATCGCATTCCTTTGTCTAAATATACACTTGCAATATACAGTTGCAAAGTTATATATATATAATATATATATATATATATATATATATATATATATATATATATATATATATATATATATATATATATATATATATATATATATATATATATATATATAATATTATATATATATATATATACAAAAATATATAAATATACAGTTGCAAAGCTAAGCATTGCTCGGTAGATTTTCGTATGATTCCTGTAAAATGAAAGAGATAGAAGGATTTTATTATACGAAACATTTTTCAAACACAAGGTTCCATTGAGGTAGGTTCCGTTTAAACAGTGCAACGACAATGCCATATTGGTAAAAATATTAGGGCACTAGTTTGCTCAGAAAATTTAACTTTATCGTAGGAATTATCCCTTCACAAAGTAACCTCCACCAGATTCAAGATCCAGAGATAAATTAATGTGAAAATGAAGAATAAGAAGAAAATAAAAAATTGACAGGGTGTAGTAGTCAAGGATAAAATAATATAATAATAATGTTTTACCACTCCGACAGAGAATGCTTACAAAATAATATCTTTGGTTAAATCGGGGGGTAACTTTGGGTACCCATGAAGGTAAACCTGTATTTTGGCTACCATCGTTTACAGAATGGGTTATGCACACATATACAAAGAAAATACATATTTTTGAAATTACAGTACATGTATCAAATAATATTACAGATATATGACAACATCCTTGACTTTTATTAGTAAACAAACAAGATCGTATATTTTTCATTGTTGTGCTAAGGATTTTTGAATTAAAACATGAAGCGTAATAAATCATACACTTAAGGTCCTATGCATAAGAAACATCATTTGAATAACGTTAGGTTCGGATTGGGTAAGGAAATGCGTGATTTAAGTAGGGTGTACGGAGAAGTATTGTACAAAAATAACCCAGTATTATCACTCCTTAAGTAATAATGACTCAAAATTTATAAATAAATAAGGAAACAGGAGATGGAGGGTTAGAGTCAACCAACCGTTGGATTAAGATTCTAATAAACACAATAGTAAGGGGATTGAATCCCCGGAGATGATCAGGTTGCTATGGAGCGTACAAAACTGCATTTCCATCCTGATTATATGGTTTCGATCAACGGCAGTGAAGAAACTTTTCGGTGAATTTCCGGTTCTTATTTTGGAGTTACGTGGAGAGCAGTTTATGTATATTACTCCACTTAACCCTCCGAAACGAATGTTAACCTTCAGCCTGTTGGTGCTTTAATGCTTTTCGTTGCACTACAGTAGACGCTGGATTTCGCTCCGCCCTGCATCCATTTATATCATATCATTGATTTACTTGCATTGCCAACAAATCCAAATATCCTAAGGTCTTATTTTAAATTCCCTCGTTTAATTGTTATCGGTATGAAAAATAGTAAGTACGATTTCCCACGAATAACAAGCGAATTATACGTATAATATATCAACCTATAGGTTGATAATTATAATATATCAACCTATAGGTTGATATATTATACGTATACATCACCCAAAAATTCGGATAATACGGGGTTATCGTAAAGTCTTGGGCACTTTGCAGTTAGCACTAACCATACATTATAAAACCGGGCCTAAATGGAGCAAATGATCTAATTTGTTTTCGCTCAGAGCCCGAAATGACTTAAAAATTGAATAGTAGAATATTCTTACTGTATAAAATGTTCATGCAATTCCATATTTTCCATTCAATTATTTTCATTTGAACCCATATTCCACATAATTCCCACCCACCATCGCCTATGTAGTCATCCCTTCCACTAAGACCACATTCACAGCCATCAATCAGACTTGGGCTCTCCCTTTATGCTGTCACCACGCCGTTAGCTGCAAGGCAGTCAGGCTTGGTCGGTCGCGACGCAGGAATGACTGATTGTAAGGTGAGAGACACATCCATATTCGTGGCGCGCGCGATCGCACGCTTAACCACATTCCCGTCCTCCCCGAGTCCGCCCACGGGACCGCATGCTGGGGTGGGCGGGCGGAGGCGAACCTATTTCGCGCCCCGCCAGAATTCCCCGCAGACCGAACTCAACCCACCGCTGACACGTGTTCATCATGCAGGAAGTGGAATCTATAGAGAGCTAATAGCCACTGAATGCACGGGAGATGTGATGTTTGACTCCTTCGCGACGTGGTCAACAGAGAGGCACAGAGATCCACGCTCTTCTTGTTAGATATTTAAAATTCATTTGAGCGCTTTTCTATGACCTAAATGTGGTCCCCAATATTCCTTAAAACCGTGCTAACATCTCTTGCTCAATAAATTAACAAGAAGATAAGTCTGAATTCAAAACCATAGGGATTTATCAAGAAAAAACTTAGAAGTTATCCAGCATAAAATTATGTCTTAGTACTTTTCTTTTAATCTTTTGCTACATCTGACAGAAAATATAGAAATCGTCATAGATATCTTTCTTATCTAAGAAATCGCCGTAGATTATGGGATATAGTAAAAAATTGTAATTAAGATGTTCGATAAGTCATCGTCGAACATCCTAAGTCATACATCGAACAAATGGCGACAGTCTCTTTTGCTGATATAGTATGGACCTAATATATTATCACATCAACTTTTAAAAGATGGCATCACATACCAATTTAAAACACTTCTCATTATTCATGCATCAATAAATTTCATAATTTATGAAGTTAGACGCATTTAAGAGGTGAAATTTCAATAAAAATGATATTCGATTTGATTTAGGTAAGATCACTCGATAATCAATTGTTACTAGTATTATACGAAGGACTTTGAGAAATATTTTTATTGCGTTCACCCGAAACAACATGAATCAACTTGAAAAAAATCATGTGTATTCTCATGGCAATTTTTACCTATTTCACCTACTTGTTTGAACGCAATGACATAATAAATGGAGTTTCACTTTACGTATAATATTTTTCATTCTTGAGAGGGCTTTATTGAGTGCAGGTCGATATAAGAGGTTAACTTGAACAGTTCGAAGTAACTTTTGACTTGTAGGAAATATATCCACTTCTCAAAAGCCGAAGAGTTAAGCATTTTTTAAGTGGCCTCGGCTGAAAGGAACTTATGTTTTTGAAATCAATACCTATTAAATTTAAATAATAGGTAATGAGTGATGTAATATGTTCTCAGCATAACATGTGAAGGAAGGTCTCTCTGGTGTTTCAGCGAGGAATTACGAGAGGAAGCCCCTCATCCATGAGCAAGATGTTCGTTCATTGCAATAATAGTGATATTTGGTCATTTTAAGGCCTTCTTTAATCCATGCTGGAGCCATAAAAGAACGTTTGAACAAATGGAGTAGGAATTTACTGCAATTATAAGATCTTTCGTAAATATGTTCAATTATTGAAGGATGTACATATTCTGTAATACGTTTTAATCACCTTTTTCTTAAATAAGCACAAGCCTCCCCGTCGTGAGCCAGAATGAGTCTATGGCGTAGGTTAAGAATAAGCTAGCTAGCAAGAAATAATGTTATTGACGAATTCTTTTTTAATATACCCTCCAATCATGTTTCAGCAATGGCAGACGAAAAACATTGGTCTGGGGATCTGAAGCATTGTCGGAGTACCGTATTTGGGTCTTTGAAGACCAACGCCAAATGAGAGTTTATCCTCTATGAGTGTCGAGGCACCGATGTCGATGAAGTTCATTGAAATACAATTTAGATACGCCATTAACACCGAGTCATAGAATTTCTTCATTACTCCTAGGCCAAGGAAACTGGCTATCTTTTAATATTTTCCTCCATAATTCTTTATCCCTGTACGCATCTTCACTTCATTTTCAATTATCTTGTTCTTACAAAGCTTCATACATTTTCTTCTATTGTTAAGAGGTACTTCATCATTGGTTGTTTAATCGTAAGTTAGTTGACTGCAGCCCTTCACCCATCCCTATCTAATGCTTGTTCCCTAACTTCGGGGTAGCTCTTCCAATGTACTTTCCTCTTCATTTGGTCCATGAATTTTTTTCCTTGGTATTTCTCTGGCGACATTTCCCGATATTTACCTTCATTTATGTTCTGCACAAACCCACTGAGTCTTAGGATGTGTCCAATCCATCTAGTTCTTCTCTTCTGTATGGTGTCCCATACTGTCCATTCCTCTTCTACTCTTCTGTACACTTCATCATTTCTTATTTTGTCCGCCCATTTTATCTTCATCATATTTCTCCAACACCAGGTTTCGAAGGATTCTAGTGTTTTTTTGTTAGCTTTTTAATGATACATGTTTCTGATTCATAGAAGGCTACGCTCCAAACGAATGTTTTTCCATGGACAAGGTACTGCGGACATCAAATTTTGGATATAAAACACTGAAAGTAAAATAAAAAGCAGAATAAGTTCGCACTTAACAAGCATCCACGGCGGCATTAGTGACGCGTAATAATGGGGCAATTTTACACGTTGTTTAATTTAACACCACTATTTAAGAACTATTAGAGTATTCTCGGATCTCTTTTCAGGTGACACGTATTGTTTTATCGAGAGAAATAAATTAAAATGGCTTTGGTAATTCATGATCCGGGAAAATACTCTCGATCCGTCTCCATTCCGATACGTCTCCAGCTGCGTTTCCCTCATCGCATGAAACGACACTCTAAATCCAATGAAAAAGAAGACTTCTCAAGGATGGAGAAAATCCAATGTAGTCGGAGGGAGGGGTAGAAGAGAAACATGGAATGAGATTAACAGGGTGGCTGGAACTGGAAGAGAACGACAAGGTGGGAGAGATCAAGGAATGCCGGAGAGGAAAGAAAAGAAGGAATGAGGGCATAAAAGGTAGGAAGAGGATACACTCACGATCTCATTCTCGTAAAAACTGAAAACATCTAGTCTCCCCCATCTCCGAGTTTAACTCCCTTTAAGATGGTTCGTGGAGAGTGGAGACCTCTGGCGGGACGACGAGGTATTCGAAGGTAAATGCTTTGAGCTGAAGCGAATGAAATAAACCAACCAGATAGCCGGGGAAGATTTTATTCCACAAGGTAGACATAAAAAAGAAGTGCGGCGGGAAGAATCGTCAGCATTTCACGGGAGATTAAACTACTCGTGGAGGAGCATAATGGCAAAGGAGAGCGTGGGAAGGTGAGGGGAATGTTTTCTTAGGAAAAGATGGGAGTATTAGCAGAAAACGTGGGTTTTTAGGTGCCCAAATGCCAAGAATATATTGCACCGTCTAGTTCGAGACCACACATCCGTGAGTGAGGCGGGATTCAAATTCGCGACCTTTTAGTAATAAATCCAGCGCTTTTACGATCCGACTCAGGTCCAAATGAAGAATATACATAATTTCAAACAAGTAATTGCATGAGAACTTAACGCCGTATTATTAAATTAACAGGATGGCAAACGACTTTTTTTGCGCCAAAAAATTTTACGTGCGTCACTTCTAATTACATATTTTTCGTAAAAGTGAGGAATATGTTTCGTCCAATATATAGGCTATCAAATATTGAATTAACTATGGTTTATTGACATATCCAATTCATATAGTTTGCATGGATTAGCAGAGTTAAAATATGACGACAGATTGAAAATGACCGACCTGATTTGTCATTACGCAAAGTAAAAAAATCAAATTTACTCGAAAAATATGCAAACAGCGTTAATCCATGAAGTTCCTACCCAAAATATCACCAAAATGTTACTTACACGGGGGTGGAATTTAAGTAATTTGTCAATGATCTCCGGTACTACGACAACCCTACGATAAAAAATGTACTTTCTCGTTTCTACTAGTTTGGGAAACATGCTGCAAGCCGTAAGTTTACCAATAAAAATATCGAAAAAGAAATAAGATTCTATTTGAATCCGTTATGAAATATATTACATTTTCGCACTCATTTCGTCACGTCAATACACGCCAGGAATACTTCAATCACCTGTTTCCGCAAATAACGCGTATTTTCATAGACATTAGGTAGAGCATTAATACATTCCTCTAAAATAACATCGAAATAGACGGCCCAATAACAAGCGTTGAATATTAAAACTGCTTTAAAACCTAATTATGGTTCTTCATCGTATCGCTAACCATCACGAAGAAAGTTTCGACCGTTTCAAACCGTAATCAATATAGGACTTACTTGGGCAAATGTGTACTCAAGAATATCATCTTTGGATTCAAGACGTACGTCAACAGCTTGGTTGGTTGGTTGTTGTTCAATCCTAAGATTGGTTAACTGCAGCCCTCCACCCTTCCCTATTAAATGTTTGTTCCCTTGCTTCAAGGTATCTCTTCCAATGTACATACTTTCCTCTTTATTTGATCTTATTCCTGGGTCTTCCTCTGGAGATTTTTCCCTCTATTTTGCCTTCAATCATGTTCTTCACAAACTCATTTTGTCTTAGGGTGGGTCCAATGCATCTTGCTCTTCTTTTCTGTATGGTGTTCCACATGGCCTCTTCTCTTCTTCCCTTCTGTGCACTTCATCATTTCTTATTCTGTCAGCCCATTATATCTTCAGTATTCTAAAGTTTCCAGTCATCTCTGGTCAGGTTTTCCAAATGTCCATTCTTCTGATCCATAAAGTGTCACGGTTTACACAAATGCTGGCACATACTGATTCCTGGTATAGATCTTGTAATAAGAATTAATTACACCGCAGCCGTCGCCAAAGAGGACATAGGAGGGAAAAGAATCAGAAGAAGCGATTAAGAGTGGAAAATTTTGGAATATAATTCCTCCCTGGCACATCTCGCATACTCAAGAAAGATCTGACACGCCAGCGCAAGCCTACAAAGGTACCCTCCCCCTTTTGGTGCACGATCGTAAGATAAAACGAATTACGCATGCTGAGCGCAGCTGGGGAAAGGAAGCGGTACATGGTCTCGCCGCGAGCGTTAATCGATCACACTAGCCAATAGCCGCGGCATCGATGGTGGGAGGGAAGCTTTAAGGCCGTCTGGATTGTAACATTTAGAAAAGAAGGTGATTAAAGAAAGAGAATAATGTCAGTCCCCGTGCCAACTCGTCAACACCTCAACATCCACCCTCCACCAGAGGGAAAGAACCGCAGAGGAGCGATCCATCCCATTCAGATGCCCATTTCTCCCAGCCATTTACCATTCCATTGCCTGCAGCCAATTACGCGACTGCGGCGAATTTTTATACCGATTCTACCGCCTCCGTTTGCCACTTGTCCATGCATGAGAGAGAGAGAGAGAGAAATGGAGGGATGCATATACGGGGAGAGAAATGCACGACGCGTCCCGGGCTTGGCTGTTTGGCGCCGAAGGATTCGCCTTGACCACCTTGTTTGCGCCCGCGTTTATGTTTGCACGTGTGGGCGATAGATGGAGCAGAGGGAGTCGCATGAGCGAGGGGAGAATTGGTGGACAGGGAGGGAACCCAGTTGGGCTTAAGGCCTTCTCGTAGTGGTGTAGGGAGCTTGTGAGAGCCGTGGGAACAAACATATCTCGCCTCACACAGCGGGCGGGCCTTCCGTGACAGAAACAATGGCACAAGTTCCCCGCATTCAACCTTGCTGGCGCACGACCTTTTCAAGGATTGCCACGGACGCTCCAAAAGGCAGAAATCAAAATAAGCCGACCACAACTGATACCTTTGAGCATTGCCAGCAGAATAAGTGAATTTGGGAAGCCATAACAGGGAGAACTCGCGAGAACGATGTCAAATGCCGTGACGAATCCATTTTTTAACTTTCAAATAGGAATAAGGGAGAAAGGTTTTTCACTCCGTAAGCCCAGATTTAAAAGGAAAATAAAGTCTAATGAAAATATAGCGCCTATTATTTGAAAGTCGTGGTATAGAGGTAACACAATGAATATGACCTCGTATCTGGGGGATTATAGCGGGTCGATTATGAAAATCTCATAGGCTTCATTACCATGGCTTTTATGACGGGGGAGTCAAAGCTACGACGGCTTGCTAAGAGAATCGATTCCTTTAATGTCATTGGCATCATAATTCCGTCATAGTCGTCATAGCGCACGACGCTTGAAGAGCCCCGCCATGAAGTCGCGGAATGGGAGCGTTTACGTCCATTACAAAGGATATTAAATCAATTATTAGGAATAATTAATTAAGAAAATAATAATATACCATACGTTTTACTCTGATTAAAGTGAAATTCAAAAGCTGTAGTTGGAACATGATTTTAATTTAAAATGCAAACGTTATAGTTTTCTGCAGAATATTAAAAGTTTCATGTTTAACACCATAGAAAATATGTGCCATAACCTACAAGGAAACTCAATTATACAACACCACATAATTGCACATTATCGAGTCACCCACTGCAGAATTCTGTCACAGTAGGCTTTTGAATTTTACTATTAGAATAAATTTTAAACTTGCAGGGGGTAGTCACGATACTATATTGTACATGAATATTCGACTCAAGATGAAGTGCATAGGTAACTATTATATCACTTGAATATCTGTTTTCTTTATAATATGACGGATTCCTCGCGTAGTTTTAAAGAATGAAAGTCACTTTACTTCATCGCTACTACTCATGTTGCAAATGGACGGTTATTGAAAAAATGTTAATTATGTGAATCGAAACGGATCACTGCCTACTACCTCCGCTAACTATACTCATTTGCACGAATAAACATATAATTAAAACCTTCAAATTACACGTATTGCATAAAGAAAATCATTAGAAAATTGTAAATGAAGGCTATATATGAATAGACTTAAGTCACTGCCTACTACTCCCGCTCACTTCATTCATTTTCACGCATATCCATACATTTAAAACTTTAAAATTGGGTAAAATTTCATGCAAATATATTAGTACAAGTCTTCAGCAACTACTCTTCAAAATAGTATTGCCGTTTTACTCCAAATACAGACTTCATACTCATTTCAAAATATTTTTCCGGGATCCTTCAACTCATTCAAAGAATATTGGACATATATATCCCTTTTGTGCGATATTATTCAAATAATGGGCACTAGATTGTAACAGCAGATAATAGTTTACAATATTTTTCTTAAGCTTAATTTATTTAAAGAACTAGCCAGCACAAAGCTTCTATCTGTTTGCATGCATGGAACACACTCGTTTCTTATTTCACTGAAAGTTGTAGTCTAGTTTTCGCAGTTGCCGCTATTAATTTTTATGCGGGAAAAAGGGATTTGTCGGTGCTTTCCACTAGTTCCTCTCGTTTGTAAAGGGCCACCAACCTACGAGCTAATGTCCGCCGTCCTTCGCTCTGTGGAATGATAAGCCTTATGACGCTGGCTTGCAGAATCGTCGAAGCAAAGTTTCCCGTCATACCTATCACCCTCATGACCCCAATAACATTTACAGAATCGAACAACAGGTTTAAGTACTGCTACCGGTGATCATTCGGCAACCTTTACCATTTGGGGTAATTTTTTATTTTCCATTTGTTATTCTTTTGTAATCGGTGATGGTCGTAATTATTAATTTTCACATAATTTAACGAGTGAATAACTATTCATCATGTCGAATGTACGGATGTTCGTTTCCAAAGACAATTTTAAGCCAGCCAAACTTTGCATAGGATATTTTACTGCTACCAATGTATGCAAGCAGTGTGTATAAACCAGTGGTTGAAGTTTATAAAATTTAATTGAATTTGAGATAAATGAATTTATGCAAATTTATGGATGGACCAAATGTTTTGAACGGACGAGAACCGATAGGGTGGAAAAAATTTGTTTAGCAGAAAAATTTACGATTTTCTTGAACTTTGGCCCACCCAAATGGTTGCTCCATCAAAGCATAGAGCCTTAAATAGTAAAAAAAGAACTTGTTGTTCATTCTTTCTGATGGAAAATTAAATATGACCGCTTCATTCCAAATAAAATGCAAAAATGTTTGCAAACCTTCCTCTGCTTCATCTACGTGTGTGACTTTAGTGAATCAATTGGACATGGGGTAAAGGTAAAGGAAGGAAAAGTGAGGAAGAGAGAGACATTTGGATGTGTATCCGCATAAAACATTCACGGGGAGGCCACGCTGTGATGCAGGCCCAAAACCTCTCGCAAAGATGTTTCCCTGCTGAGATGGTTACACACGGGAATTTTGCGGAATTTCCCTTTTGCCCCCCTCGTCAGCTCACATTCACCAGACTCGTATATTTAACGGTTCACCCCATAGACTCCAGAAAGGGATTAGCGGGGCATCCTACTGACAAGCAGTTTTCATGGGCATAGGAGACACGTATTAGGGAATGTCGGTGGTAGTCACCTGCGCTATGCTACACGTAATAAAGGAGAATGTTTGAATGGAAGGGGTCGGCGAAGGAGAGAGGCCGGAAATCAACGCTGTCAACGCAACTACATTTAACTTGAGAGGGCGGAAGTGTGGCAGCAGCATGTTTCACGACAAGGTATGGGAATAATACAAAGCTGTATCAAAATATGTACGATTTGATTGCTCGCAACCGATTGTAGAAAATATCTAAACAATTAAGTTATGAGTCTTAGAGATATAGGAAGTTGATCTAACTTATATGATATAGTTTTTTGACTCGGCAACATGTACACAAAAAAATTCATTTTCCATTACATAGTTTTTCACTCCATTCCTTGAAAATATGATAGCTATGAATTTAGGTATTTTTAGAACGTAATAGTTCACAGAATAAACAACCAATTGTTTTGAAAGTATATTAAACTATCAAATACAGACATAGTAAAACACACGAGAATTAGAGACCTCGCTAATTTAAAGCCCGCTTTGCATGACCCAATGCACCAATATCAGTTATGCGTACAGCGAAGGTAGAGCATTGTTTACCTTTTTGACCTAGGGTAAGCTCTTCGCCTGGATCCAGATTTCCAAGGATTCGAGACGGGACAGAGTTTAAACAACAAACACGGCCAAGGTGGAACTAAAGCCGGCGTCCTTTGGATTAGCCAAATGACGCTTTACACACCACATCAAATCCACGATCCAGATATGTGACTGCAGCTGCGTTTAAATGCATCCACCATCCACACATGCCTGTCGGATATGACTTGCCAAGCTGCGTGTTTGAATGAGAGCGGCTTGTAGTTCCACTGCCAAAAGCAGCTTATAAACGCCTATAAGCACGTCCTCAATGGATTCCTGGTTTTCGAACCGGTTAGGACTGAATGGATTGTATAATGTGTTCGTATAGCGCAGAATAGTAAGACTCTCGCGTTGTTTTCGTTATAAAAAGATAGAATTTTAAGCTCTAAGTGATTTTATCTAGCACATGCAATCAAATCAAAAATTTTTCCAGTTATCTTCGAATAAACAATGCTTAGGGAAATTTAATTTCAGATTGATTGAGCCTACAATTACCAATAAAGTTACAGCGAATAAAGGAGAAGAGTCACCGTGGCTTTATGTCGAAATTCGTTGGGAATATTACAGCATAGCGAGCACAACAGCTTCGAAATCCTCGCCCGGGCGAATAAAGGAAGACACGCTTAAACTCGCTTGAGAGCTTGGACGAGGGAGTGAGGCCAAAAAACATAGGAATTCGGCAAATTTTTTTCCTCTCTCGCACGCTTAAAAAGGGCGTGGAAAAGGAATTGAAAGCAATCTGTTAGCCGCAGCAGGAAAGAAACTTTGTGAGGACGAGGAGGAGGAGGGATAGCTCGTAGGAAAATCTTTGGGACGTGAGAGAAATGGGCGCGGACGAATTTGCCTCGGATGTTTTCCAACTCTTTTGCGTATAACCCCTTCTCTCCTCTCCGATCACATGGATAAAACCTCTCTTCGGCCATCCTGATCCAGCCTCTCGTTCTCGCCTTGATTATCTGCCAACTTTCCCGCCCTTCAACGTCCACCCGCGCGCCAAACCAGCCCCAAAAAGCTCGGTGCGCACGGCGACATGTCTGGCACTAGAGCTGGCGCGGGAAGTAGCTAGAGGTGAAGTTCTCCATGTGAACAATAAGACGTGAAACCATCTGCTGGTATACGATAGCATTGAATTTCATTGCCTTTCTCGGGTGCAGATTAGATCAAGTTTCATTTTCCTATCAATATAGCAGCAGAGTGTAGCCTCTGCCTTTAACTTTTAGCTGGAGATTAATCCCATTAGTCCGTAGATATTAAATAACATTTTCACATGTTTTTTATTCTGAGTATTTTTTAGAAAATAAATGATCAATGGGTATCTTTCCCCTAGAAAAATATAATAGTGATAACGTTAATGACCAAGGAAGTCTGGCAAGTAAGTAATTCGTAGTTTTCTATTATCGTCCATTATCTCCAATACAATCAAAACGCCCTCCTCAAACAGAAAGCAGTATCCCGTGCTTATTTGGTTGCAGTAAGCAGTCACCGTCCCCGGCGATCCATAGTGTCCTTGTAATAGTACTACCTAGAGGCCCAACATACCGTTGCTAGCGACCCACCACTTAGAGGTATATACGGCATACTGACACACTAGGCCGATGGGCGTATTTACAAGTAATTATTCTGGTCAAACTAAAGGGAAAATCGATCGTACGAAAAAGAGGAGGGCGGAGTTAAAATTATCCAGGAGAATTTCTGAATGGCTGAACTTTTGGAGTTTATAATCTGATAGCCCAAATAGTTAAGCAAGCCAGAAGAGAGTAAATACTTTAACATTTGATTTAAACAAAAAAGGAGCTGAAAACGTTTTTCGAGATTTTAAACGATAGAAGAGTACTAGGTATTTAGAATCGAACGGGAATTGTAAATTTAACATCCTTACTTGAAGACTAAAGAGTGTGACTTAAGACACGTCATCTTTAGGCAACAACCAAGTGGTATAGAAAAAGAGAAAACATAAGAGAAATATAATTTTATAATCAAAACACAAAATATATAATTTATCGTTCTACCCCAGGATTGGGGCAGAGCAGGACAGGCTTATCTCTTTAAACATATAACATTTTAGCTGGAAATATGTACCAAAGTAAACTTTAATAACCACTTATTTTCTTTTAATTATATAGACGAACAAAATTTACATGAAAAACATGTCCAATCTATTTAACCAGATGTCTGTACCAGATGAGTTTCGTGTCCATTCCGTTGAAAGAGATTTTTTCCTGTATTCTCTTCTAGTCAATTTTTATTAACACACTGCCAATCACCATAGGAGACAGTCTTCTCAGTGTCGTTAGCGATGATGCCTATTGCTGATGACTGAATCTATATACTTGTTGATTATCTGACACAGTAAATAAACAGCTTATCATATAGGAAGGCATAAGCTAGAGTGTACGTTGTATTTAATGAAACGAGCTCATTTTCACGTAAACTGAACGGTTTCCACTCTTCATCTCGTAACGATAGCAGTTTTGGATGCTTTATGCACGAGGGCCACCAATATATGAATGATAAGACACGGTTCTTGAATTTTCAAAGGCATATGCAAAGTTGGTAACATGAAAAGAGTGGAATAAGCTTTTTGCTGAAACTTCTCACATAAAAACTGAGACCAAACTTAAGAAAAATCTTGGGGAGTGAAGAATGAAGAGGCTGCTAAGCGGAACGACAAAACTGCGCCAGTTAAAAAGAATCGGTCGTCTTGGAGAAGGGGTGAAAGAAGTTTTCTAGAGAACTTTTTTGATCCGATGTTCTTACACCTTTTAGCTCACGCACCCTCTCCGCGCATTTCCAAATGCTCCTCCCATCAACCGACGAAAGGAGCGAAAGTGGGAGAATGAGAAATTTTTTTCAACCGCCGCGCCAGGGAAGAAAATCCAAGGCTGCCCTTCAGAGTAGAGGATAGAATCGAGCCCAATTAATTGAAATGTCTAAGAAGTGTGCTTTCCTAATTTGGTTTTATATTTTTACTGTTCAAACAAAAGATAAAAATACCAACTTTAGTCAAACATGGACAAAACAATCATGGTACATCATGCGTAAGAACATAATTTAAGTTACATTAGAAGGATTTCCTATTTTAGTAAAAACAATATTATTCTTTATGGATGAAACTTACTAATTGAAATACTAGGTGATAATCCTAAGTCATTCTGGTCTTACGCGAGAGAGCTCCGGGACGAATCATCGACAGTAGTCTTTATTGGACATAAACAGCGAGGTAGTCATCAACAGCATCAATTAAGCCAACTAATCAAACCACTACTTTAAAAGTGTGTGTATTAAAAATGGCACAGTACATAATTTAGTCAATCTTGACTTAAATGAACCGGTGGTTGACATAACTATTCAACGTGATGGAATAATTAAACAACTACGTTCGATTTAAAGTAGCCGACTCCCCAGGTCCAGAAGGAATACCAGAACGTGTTCTCCTGGAGTTAATGCCAAACATTACACCAATCTAAGTAATCATAATTATGAAATCAATATCCGAAGCCAAGTTGCCTCAAGACTGGAAAAGTAACCAACGGCACACCAAATTTAAAAAAGGAATCAGCCATGACCCAGGAAATTACCGGCCTATATCGTCAGCATCACTTGTATGAAAGATCCTCGAACACTTTGTTGTTGTTGTTAGCAATATTATGACATTCCTGGATAACCATAACTTCTAATATGGCAGCCTGCAAGGCTTTGGAACGGGTAGATCCGGCGAATCACAGCATGCGATTTACCTCCATTACATCCTTAAATCAGGTGAACCTAGGTGAAGGTTAGCGTAGTTCACCATCAAAGTTTGTGTGCCCATACCATCGTTCGCCATCGTCGCCAATTCGTGACACTACGAGAAAGTTTATCGGCTCCCTTATTTTTCATAAAAGTGTGGTTAACCAACACTTTCATCGTCAGCAGATGCACCGTAACGTCAACATGAACTTACTCGCCAGCTTTAGTTACAGTTAGAACTAAAAGTGGCTAGTAAGTTCACGATGACGTTACGGTGCATCTGCTGACGATATCAGAGTGTGGTTTAAAGTGGAGGCTTCCACGTTACCGATTATAAATTTTATGGTAAGTAAATAGAATACATTTCGGGCGATGAATGAATCGTGAGAGAATGTGAAAGCCTTCTCTAAGTTTACCAGCAGAAGAACGCATATTAGTAAGGACCATTGTGTGCGAGAGCGAGAACAGGATGGCGGTGTAATTATTGATAATGTTGTGGAGGGAATTGTGCCTAATGAAGGACCTGCTTATGTACGAGAGGGTTCAGTGGAACAGGAACAACAAGACAATTTGCAGAAACAGGCTGAAGCTCAATTTTTGATAGCACTCCGTGCGCAAAATGTTACTGCTCCAATTGTAAAATGTGTCACTGACAGTTGTAAAAATCTTGTGAATGCTAATTTGAGAAAAAATATATATCTCTTGTATCTATGTGCATTTTTGTAGTAGCCAAATACTCTAATGCTTGCAGTTTCTAAAACTTTGGTAGCATAATCATAGGTAGCGAATGTTGATGAATTATGATTACTGTCAAACCAGGGCTGTCTTAAATTCAACATGGGTCTACCTCGCTGTCAGACCAGGGCTGTCTTAAACTCAACATGGATCTACCTCACTGTTAGACCAGGGCTGTCTTAATTTAAACATGGGTCTATCTTACTGTCAGATCAGGGCTGTCTTAAATTCAACATGGGTCTATCTTACAACCAGTACCACTTGGTTTGACTTTCAGCTCTGCATCTCCCTAATTCTTGTGGGGGGATAGAAAATCTTAGTAATGCGCAACAGTAAACTTCTTGCAAAAGTCATTACACCAACGTTATGTCTACACTTAGGTGGAATAAACAGAAAGTCCTCAGAAAAAGCCAATACCTTGCAATTACCTTAACATAAGATCCGCAGTGGAGACCACACATGCAAAACATATACGGCACAGCACTAAAGAGATAAGGATTTATCAAGCGTAGATCGTAGGTTAGATGTGAAAGTAGAGGTATGGTTCTGCTCTTCGCTGTAATTAGGCCACATCTCAAATACAACGTGAGCATTTGGGACCCTGTAGAGAAAGATATAGCCAAAGAAATTGATAAAACACAATGGAAAGCTCCGGGCTTCATTAAAACTGCTCCAAGCGAACATACAGTGCTTCTAAGCTTATGGAGGGATTAAGTTGGGAGCCACTAGAAACTCAGAGATTGCGAGCTAGACTTAGTCTGCTTGATAAATTCAGAAAGAGCCTTCAGGACGACACAGAGAATATTATTTTGACACTACACTATCTCTAGGCCCGACAGAAGCAATAAAATAAGAAAGATATATTGCCTAACAGATGGGTTCATAAAATTCGTTCTTACCACGTTCCACGCACAATAAGTGACTAAAAAACCGGAGCTTCACTTGAAACACTCCCATCATATACTTTCCGATTTCACCAGCGAAAACCTGTATTTTTATACCTTTTCATGGCTGGTGCCCTAATCTCCCCTGCCAAACGCCCATACGGCGGCTAGAAGGGCAGTATGGAGACGTAGATGTAAAAAATCTCACTTGATGGAAACATTTTCAATCAGTTGACAGAAAGTCCACGTCTAGGAAGAATTTACTGAGAATTATTTCCTAATGATGCAGTCCGTTGTCCACCATGGTAACACATCGGAGACCACGCTTTTAACGAGAGGCGCTAAGGAGACGACGGTTTAATGTCCCCTACTCAAGAAACTCGGGTAGGGATCGGGTTTCCAATGGAAAACATCCTCCTCTGCAGGGATTTGAACCCTGGTCGTCCGCTTTGTTAGCCAGTACTCTATCTACCACACCAATACTACCCCCAACTGTAAAACTGTGAACATCATTTCTCGATAAAAGAAGGCTGATTTCGACGCCGGGTTTCTCTCCATCCTTCCTCCATTCCTCAATTTATCTATCCCAGACTTATCTTAAATACACTTTGGTAGTCAGAACAGATGAAGAGAGAGAGCGGTAGTGGAAAGGACCGATGTGGAAGATGGGGAAGAGGAATTGCCTGCAGAGGAGATATGGCGAGACGTAGGGAGTGGAGTGAATTGGTGAGGACGGTGTGAGGGTGAGGGGAGGTGAGGATATAGAACGAAAGGGGGGAAAATGCAAAAAAGAAAGGGAAAAGTTTTATCGCTCCCGCGGTTATAAGGAATTGGTTTGCAGAGCAGGGGCAACACTAACCCTCTCCTCTTATCGATTTCTGCTCCCGGGAGGTTGGAGAGCAAAGAAATTGAGATTTCCTGAAATACCCATCGACGTGAAATATTAAAAAAAGTAATTCCTTCACTGCGTAAAAAGATGTATGGCGAAATTATCCGTGCGAGGATATCAGGAAAACTCCGCGCTTCACTTTTTTTCCGGATAGCAGTCGCGTTCTACGGCGTCCAGATCTCTAAATGCATGGCCCAGTAATGAAACCATGCCCGAAAAACGTATCAATGTATTCAAAAATGATTACCGGTAAATATATTTTTATTTCCGCATGAGTTGTCCGTCGGATTACGTCCAAGGATTAAACACTGTAAACCGAGGAAATAAGTGGACGTTTGGAATACGGCATATCTTAAGTTTGTTTCCGCTATATTCACGACAGTTATCGAAGCGAAATATTCCTTGTATATGTATTTATGGACCAGTGGTTATTCTTATTTTCATTATTAATTTAACACCCAAGAGCTAAAATTTTCAAAATCATCAGCAATCGTTGATTTATATCGGCATCATTTATCAGAGACGCTGCACACTCCGAATGTGAACACAATGCAACATCGTGACACACATCATTGAACACTTATATGGAATACCTGTCTACTTTGCAGTCCAGTGTTGTTACGGGTTACATCTTATAGTATCTTTCCGAGTTTTAAGAACTCGTTACATAAGGCTCGGGTGATATCCAGATTAAAGACCTAATATAGGGACTGTATTCACTCCCTATAATTTTTATTGTTCTAAGACGGACGCCAATAGGCTAATTTTGACAAGGCCAATGACATTACATTACTGCCTCTATTATGCACTTCATAGGCAAATAATAAAATCCTGTTACTTCTTAAGGTCATGGTCTTAAACTCCTATTACACCAAAATCTTACAGCCAAGGATGGAGCCCATTGATCTCATTATAAATGGCATCAAATAAAGACTTATGAAGAAATTAAACAGTCAACAGCGGACAGAAATAAAGGCTGAAGCAAATCAATTTCGTGACTGGCGACTGCTGGTGAACCACATAGGACGAAAAAAGAAAATAATGAAGATTGAGATACCTTAGTATACACCATATTTCAACTCTAGAGATTTCTCCTCCAAAATGATTCGAAGCGAATAAATTCAGATGAAAAAAATCGGATACGCATCTGATCCTGATGATTTTAGTAGAGCGCTCAGAAGAGCGCTAGAGAGTAAGAGCGCTCAGAAGGAGAGTCAAATTACAATTTTCCGGGTATTTTTGCTACACTACGCCTCACCTGACAAAGGTGTAGTTATGCCATAGACGATGTCTTTCCAATATGAAGATTGCGTAGTTAATATGGATGGTTGGAATTAGACAGAGATGCAAAAGATCATCCGATACTAGATATAACTTCACGGATGTGTGTGCCAGAAAAAAGAGGGCGAAAATTATGTACCATGTAGTCAGCATTGCCACTTAATAAAATCAAATTCATTTATAAACCCAATCGTATGCAAACCAAATCTTCAATAAAATAGTAACACGAGGCTGTGACTAAAAAAATATTCCAGCAAATAGTAACGAAGCCAAATTTGTACGTTTAAATAATTATAGTAAAAAGTCTGACTTACTTTTACAACTCACAGATAATATATATCAAGTACCAATTAAATAATAGCAAAAGGAGTTTTGTAACGTTTGCTATTGCCCATAAAATTTGTACTTGGATTGTAAGCAATCATTGAAGTAGACATTATTATTATTTATTATTTTCATTTATTTATCCAGGGTAGGATGAGACGAAACCGTCCCCTCTTCCCCCAACCCAGTACATACACTAACATCCATGTCCTGGGCAGATAATAATATACCTAGTTGGGACTGGGTAAATTACGGGCGGGTTAGCAGGCGAGGACTTTACCCCGCCGCCACCGGGGCCGTTCGAATCCTCACAATTCAACACAACAAAGTGAAGTAAAAAAGATTACAATGAATTAAAAGTCAGCTCTCAATAAAAACTCTTCCCCTGTTCTCTAAAGCTTAACCACAAAATCCATTCTCCAATTGGCCTTCCGTAAATATTAACCATAGTTTAATCACAGCATGTAAAATATACCAATGAATACCCAATGAGGAACACATTTCAAACAAGCAGGAAATGACTTACTGGTAACAAATTGATAGAATAACAAACTACAATTTCTAAATCCGTATCTACTTATTTGGCCCCGTAGTATACATCGCTTGGATAAAAAACACCAAATAGAAAACAACATTCCGGGTTAAATAATTTTATTTTAGATTTATTATAAAATATTCACATATACCAGGACTACAAAGCAGGAAGCACTATGTGAAAACATTCGAGTTGAAAGTGGCACACTATGGATCGGATGCGTGGACTATTGGAAAAGCTGAACAGAAAAGACTAGAAGCCTTCGAAACCTAGTGTTGGAGGAGGATGCTAAAGAGTAAATGGACGGACAAAATAAGAAATGATGAAATGTACAGAAGAGTAGAAGAGGAAAGGACCATAAGGGACATCACATAGAAAAGATGAACCAGATGGATTGGACACACCCTGAGACACAATGGGTTTGTGGAGAACATAACCGAAGGAAAAATAGTGAGAAAACTCGCCAGAGGAATAGCCAGGAATATGTTTTTGGATCAAATAAAGAGGAAAATACATAGGAAGAGTAACCAGGAGGTAAGGGAACTGGCATTAGATAGGGGAAAGTGAAGAGCTGCAGTCAACCAAACTTCGGACTGAACGAGCAATGAAATGATGAAAAAATTCCTCCCGTTAATGTCGTTTGAAAAGATTACTCCCACTAGATTCCCGTTCGCGAATCACAACTCGGATGCTATTCTTATCGTAGACTTGGCATCCCAAATTCTTTGCCTGTTTAATCAAATATTTTCTGTCACTTTCAATAACTCCATGCTTTTTGGTAATAATCGACTTCCTCCTTCGGTTCAACTTTAATACCGGGAGAGGTGGTGTAAGATTAATGCTTTTTCCGACCCCCGTTTCAAATTGTCCTCCCTCATTCCACCCTCAGCCTCGCAACTTTTGACCTCTTCCACCTCACCCAATACCCAAATCTCTCTTAATCTGACTCTACCTCGCTCAGCTCCGTGGTGTGACGCTAGTGCGAGAGAAAACGGAGGCAGAGAAGTGAACCAAAAATGGTTTCAGAAGGAGTTTTCGGACAGTGGAGTGAGAGATGAAAACATAAAATAACACTTGGGCAGAGGGTGCGGGTTTCTGGATAGCTGCCAGAAAATCTCTCCAGCTTTCCTCAGCTCCCCGGTCCAGGGCATCAAAACTTGGCAAATTACCTTTTTCGTTTGCCTCCGTTCCTCTCCCCGTCGCACACACGTATTCCAACGGATAAGTTATTCCGCCGCGAAATGCAATCATGTCGCGAAATGCATAACCGTAAAGTCCAAAATTTCATGGAAACACTTTATTCACTTCACACCTGCTCCGTAGTAACAGCAGCATAACAATAATATGGGGTTGCTGCTGCACCAATGCAGCGGAGAAGGATCATTCATCATCATGACGTTACAAAACCGGTGCCGCGATACACAAATTTTCCAAAAAAAATACTAATAACACCCCACGGGTCGTCATTGAGAAAGAGGACGTTTCTTGCCTGTAAGGGAAACCAATTCAACTTTTAATGAAGAACTGTCATTGATACGACCCCCCGCTAATATAAAAATTTTTGGGAGAAATCAAAATGTTGAATATGTCATCTATATGACAGTCTCAAATTCCAAGAGAACATGAGTAGACTTCGAACCGGAATTACAATCAATTTCTAAAACATATTTATATGTTCACGACGAGTAACTGTTTGGAAGATACGTCCAGAAATATATATTTACTTTATTGATCAATTCCCTTCCAATATGCGTAATGGGGAAATAATTTTCTGGATGACATAGCTTGGATTTGCGCAACCATATTATTAAAGGTTTGCAACCCGTTAAAATAAAAATCAATGCATTCAATTTAATTTTATTAGCAAAGGATACGGATAAGGATAAGCAAAACATACGGTCATACAGTCGGATAAGGAGAAGTAACGGTCATACCGATATTCTTCGTTTTTACATAGAAGGACAGTATAAAATTAAACTCTTTGCGCGAAACCTTAGACACCAAGTCAACTCGTGGCAGTGTAACAGAAATCCCATTTTCTGAAAAACATGTTAAATACGAAGAGTGTTTCATCATAGGTAATTAATTTTTACCTTAAATAGTAGCCTAAGAAAGGTAGCGAGAGAAATCTAGAATTTGAATGGCTGCAAAATTTCACTCCAAGACCCCGGGTTTTTTATCATTTAATATAGAAGTCAAACAAATTATTCATTAGCCTAAAATTAGGCCGAGATAACTTATATGGATTTCTCGGTAGGTAGAGAACGATAAACTACAATAACGTGTGAAAATAATGGATGGAATCACGCGTCTCGCCAGAAGAATCCTTTGCTCACCAGACTCAGAGATTCACATATCACAGTTTCGGTTTACCATTAAGTTACCACGCTGTTGATCAGCTTTATAAAAAAATACATAGAGGACCTAAACTTCGGTACCAGTAAATTGCAGTAAAATCACCTGGATAAACAAGTTTTCCACTCTAATTGGCATTTTATATTAGTAGAAGTTCAACTGTTTAGTTCCAAACGAACTGCAGTATCATCAATCTTCCGAGTCAAAAGTTAATCGATTTAGCTGTTTTTTCCATTCTAACATTGCTATTTGAACAAGCTTAAGAATAGATTTCTCTCCCTTTGTAATCTCGGCATGGAAAAAGTTACCGTCACTCTCGCTGATTTTTAGTCACATCTTTCGATGAAGGACACACTTACGGAAAGCGAGTGGGTCTTGCGATGGAGATGAGAGCTATCTCTTCTACATTTCGTTGACGATCCGGAGGAAAAGTTGGGTGTTTAAGATGGATCAAGAAGTTTAAATGAATGGATAAAAACTTCTACGGCCCTCGAACGACGTATTGAATTTTTTTTAATTGCGCCCGTTTGGTAAATAGGCAAAGCTCTGGCTGCGATATTGGAAAACTTTTTGACAAGTTTTATTACGGAAATCATGGAAGCAATTTATTTAGAAAATCTTCCGCGAGCATTATCCATTTTCCACAACTTTTTTTCAAACCTTAAGGATAAATACATGACTTCGTGTGGTTAAAGGATGTACCTCATCGATATCTTAAATGATAAGCCGCCTTAGCTGCAGCTTTGCCATTTATATTACAACGGTTGTACAGTTATGATCAGGATAGTAATCCATCGCGTGCCGGGTTTTGTAAAAGCATACATGTTTAGATAGGCCATTCACTGTGCTAATTTCTACTCCAAAACTATGCTAAAATACCTCCAACTTACGAAGATGACCTCCTCTTTTTTCAACCCTTTCTTAGTTTCGAAATTCGTTTAGTTTCTAGATTTTTATAATTAAGTCCCATTTTGGATCATTTTATAATTAAATCCCCCACCAAACCCCTACGTAATTTATTAGGATTATTATAATATTTCTACAACGATGCTTCAGGTGAATAGCGAGTCACAGATTGATGCTAGAGGAAGATAATGCTATTTTCGTCATGAGCTCTAGCAACAACACCTCTTCAGATTTGTGTAAAGGACAATGTCGATTTTTTATCTTTCATCACTGGACTTGCGATACCAAACGCACATTCCATCACAAAACAATTGTATCTATCGTGAAAATATGCCTGCAAAAGAACCCACTTGGAAAAATAATGGATCATGTATTCAGGCAGTACTCGCACATCAACTCCAGCTGTCACACGGGCCTACTATTTAGTAAATTTTGGTATTGACCTCTATAAGAAATATGAAACTTGAAACTTTTACATTGAACTTTAAGCATTGTTTACTTTTTTTAAATTAATTTCTAGCGTCATTCGGAGATTTTAAATCACGCATGACAACTATAGATTTTCAAACTTACGACAAACTGTATACATAAAAGCATAGCAAGAGAAAAAAAGTGTGTTTGTTTTTATGCTCAGAGAAAAAATAATTTTTCAACAGAAATTTTCCTTAAGGATTCACAACTTGGTTGGTTTTGACAGAAGATTTCTTACGTCACATCGCATGAAAACGATTAATTTGATATCTAAAGTTTGTCAATAGAAGGTATGGACTAAGTAACGATGAAATAAAAGACAACAAGTATCGAAAACAGGACACGGAAATAAACGTAAATATTTTGAGGGAACGGTCTAATTTGACTACTAAATTATACTAGCGGATACTGTATAAATGTTATTCAGCATAGAATAATGAAATAAAAAAGCCTGCCCTGCCTGAAAAGTGGCCTGCCTCCTCCGGTTTAAAATTATTTATCTCTTAAACACCTTTATTGATTATATTCCAAGGAATAACGTGCGTATGCCTATTATAGTTACGAAAGAGCAGCTATTTCTTCTCGTATATATTGAAGTTTTTCAAAATCTTATGAATTCCGTTTCAAAAATGTTCCTTTTTTATAAATGCAACTAACATCGGTTACTTACGAAAATGTCTAGCAACAATGCCCGTAAATAATTGAGTCTTGAACTATATTAAGCCACGCGCGTATCCACTAAAAACGCAATAGATTGCAAAAAGTATCATTCAACAATCTTGAAGGTTTGTGTAAGCGTTTCATTTTTGCTAACATATGACATTTAATATATCATATGAATGATTTAATAACTTGATTAATAACTTTTTGATACCAATAGGAGGAATATTTGATGCGCAATTGATGTCCAACAGTACAAGGCATAGAGGATATATGTAAAACGAAAAAATAAATGAAACTTTCAAGAGTAAAGTCGCAGACATAGCTGTTGCATGTAGAGGCGGAAGGGCATTGGACGTATGCTCTGCAATTATACTTTCTTGTTTTATCATCATATTTTTCTGGATATTTAATTCAAAGGAAGACGACTAGGTGTGGAAGGGGTTTCTTTCAGAGTCAGGAATAATTGCACATGATTTTGGAGTGAAAAACTCAAAATATTTCACATAATACGCCTGCTATTCTCCTTACAAATACAATTCTCAAGTAACTAACATAGCATTAACAACGTGCAGAGGGAAAAATTACAATGGCTCACATTGTATCATTGCACGATAATTGGCTAACTACCGCTGGATACCGCTGGAGTTCAAAAATACATCATTTACTAAAAGTAAGCAATAAAGACATCATATCCTAATATCTATGTGTGAATGCCAAAAAAATTAACCTGCCAATATGCAAGTACAATAAACTTAATGGGAAGAGGCGAAAAGTAACGTCATATCAAATACGGCGTTGAGGGTATTCCTTTAAAAATATAACAATTTCATGGTGAATAAAATAAAGATAACCGCGGTAGGGAGATGAATAGCAAAATGACAGAATAGGAAAAATGAAACATTTGACATCAAACTTATTTTTATACCAACTTTTTTACCTTAAAGTCATCCTCACCTTAGGTTTAAATAGAAAAATGTGCGTGTTAGGATTTAAAGTGAATGACTGTGTTTTCCGACATGAAAAGGAGGGTAAAAAATGGGTTGATGGTATCGGGAACTAGTTAGACCAGGCATTATGCGACAAAAAGAAAGGCAAACATATATATTTGAGGATTCGGAACTAGGATAAAAGCTGATTGAGAGTGGTAATAAAGGTAAAAAGAGAAAGCGGGAAGAATGAGCCGTAGAGAATGCGAAAGAGGAGGAAAGGGAAAAGGGAGTTTCGAGATCGTGCGGATAAAAGGGATAAGAAAGGTTGGGGAAAATTTGTTTCCTGGAAAAACACAGAGGATAACTGGCGAAAACAGGAAAGCAAACACCATCCATATGCATGCGATGGCGTGACAAGATCAAAGCTTGTCACCAAGCTGGTTAAAACGTCCTCGCTGGTTAAAACGTCCTCGCTGAGAGGCGTCACTCGTTTACCGGATAAGACTGTTGAGACGACACAGGAAGCTCTCGATACTTGAGAAAGAGATGGCTGTATTTGCTGATCTCGCACCAAAATAAACGGGTAAGGGTGACTGAGGGAAGTGGAGCAGCTATGTTATGCAAAAAGCTAAGGCGGCACGAGGGCGCACTTTTCGAGGTGAGCGATTTCACGGGATCTTAGAAATTAGTCTGCTCGTTATAGGTACCGCTCGGGTAAATGAATAAAAGTGAATAACCAGCCAAACGACTGAAAGAGCCGAGAGGAATCCATGGGTATGATGATTAAAGTGAGCTTAAAGTTCGACTAAGTCAGTAGGAGAATAGAAGATATTTTACAGATGTGAGTGCAAATAATGTAGATTTCGTACTCTAGAAGTGTATTTTCTCAAAAATATACATACTTAATTCCATCAAATATTATTAGTAAGGAGAAAAATTTTAATTTATAATCAAGATATAAATAATATTTTCAACCTTGACAACCCATTCAATTTGACTTTACCAGAAAATCACGTCGTAATATAAACACGAACAAGAAACATATTAATGTACTTATGCGTTAGAATCCAGAATCACTATTTTAATTTGACCATCACGTTCAAAGGGCGTTAATAATACGAATTAGCCATTATGTCATTCCTGCCGATAAAAAAAGCCTCCGCATTTATAATTTGCACCTTTAAGTTAGTTTTCAGGGACTTAGAATCTTCAATAATCTGAAGAAACGAACAATAAACATGAAAGGACTTAGTCTTACAATCTGTTATCCAAGTTAACTGGTAATTATTTTATTATATCATTAATTTCCATTTCAGTAAAAAGGTAACAAGGGGCGTAACAGATTAAACAAAACACAAGTTTGTAGCTATGCTAACTACACAGGTAATTTACATAAATATCACTACTTCGTGCCTGCAAAAAATATTTCTTTTACTCTCAGAATATCATGGAAATATCTGGAAAGTGGATCTGTATTACTACTTATTTATTAACAAACTGTTTTGAACGGCTTCGAGTTTTTGGGGTTCTCGCCTAGAACCAGAAACTATAGTTAGAATGGAGTTGCAGTGTGCATTTAGGGATCCAGGACTGATTAAAATAGCTCGGTAGAAGCTATTTGAACACCTTTGGTCTAAACATCATGTAGTGGCGTAATAAAGAACGAAATTCTGTTTGATTTATGGAGCAAATTAATCAAATAACTATAGTGATGTGGCTTGAGATTCTTAAAGGAAGCTGACGGATAGTTAACAGGCGGGTGGTGGAAAGGTACCGCCACTATCTCGCTCCGGATAACTCGTTCCTTGTCCTTACAACCCCAACCTAGGACGTGAGGTGGATGCTGTGATCCCCATTTGGCTCGCACGAGTTCACATTCGGATTGCTAAGCTCTTGGGCCCTGCCGTATACCCTTGCCCTCGAGTTGACTGGACGCCTTTAGCCCTCTACTTCAAAGGATACCTATTGCATATGTTATGGGGCTTTGACACATGAAACCAGCTAATAACGATTAACATGAATATCCATTACGCTATTCTCTTTTGAGTTAGATAAAGTTAAATAACTTAGCAATTGCTGTTTTAACTATAAAACTGCTACTATTTTAATTTTTTTCTCCATAATTCCCTTGCATGCCACTTATGCTTCTCTAACACCAGTATATTGCTTTATCCTACTCACTCTCCTATTCTTAAGAAAATATTCCTCCTTTAAGAGTCTATTCCACCTCATTCACCCATCACTTTTGCGGTCTACCGCTTTCTCTTGAATCATTCATTCCTCTATCATATACCTCTTTTTTTATTCAACTCTCAACTATTCTTTCAACAAGGCCAAAACAACGAAGCACATTCTATCCTACCTTCCCTATATCTAACCCACATTCCATCATGAACCAATCATTGCTAATATAATTCATATACATTTTACCATTATCACTTCTCAGGATTCCCTTATCCACTGTGACTAGATCTTACTATGCGTATGTTGACATAGACAGGTTTCATTATCATGTAATCACGCACGGAGCAAACCACAATTGTAGAGAGTGATTCTCGTTACCTCAAATAAACATAAATTCCTTGATTGACTCCTGAAACTACCAGTTCGGCATTCCTTCCGGTATTCGCATCCCCATTAATCTCTTTAATATTCTCGTGTAACTATAACTACTGAATAGTACATCCGATGAAGAAGCTAGCAACAATCATCAACAGAGGCTGTGAGACAAAGAAGCTTTTCAGTGTGCACACGGGTGCTACTCATTCACATGAAAGCTGGGTGGGTAACAGCAGAAGAAAACATATATATCCGAGCAATGAATAAGTAGTGAAATGAAATAATTATGAAAATGAAATAGATAGATAAAATTTTCGTTAGATTCAGACATATTTCAGGATATTTTTTTAGGAAAAATGTATAATCATAACTGCCGAGTAAGAACTCGAGCTTCTAGGCATTTTCTGAAGCATTACATTTGTTTAGAAAAGAGGAAAGTAGCAGTAAATCATCCTTTAAATTGATTACTGCTGATGATGATAACAGAGAATATAAAAATTATCTAATTTAATAAAAACTGAATGAGGATAAATCGATTTCCGTGAAATTTAGGACGGCGGGATGAAATGCACTTACAAGATTAAACGTAAAGTAAGGAATGACCCGTTTTAAAATAAGAATCGAATTTTAATGGTTTTGGTCATTTACTATCGACAGTCTCCATGGAAGTAGCATTTAGTGAAAGAAACCGACAGAAAACAACATGTGAGATTCCTTTTCTCACATGGACATCATAATAGATCGACATACTATTATTACTAGACATACTAGACGAGATTATCTGCATACATTCAAGACAATCCTTGTGAGCTCCCGAATAATAAAACTCCCGAAATCACAATGCAAGTAGGTGAAGCCGAGACAGCTCGTCTACCCAGAGTCCTAAAGGGACCTGAACTCGAATACAGTTCTGAGTATTCTAAACGAAATCACAGGATTGGGTAAGGGTGCTGATTTCCTTGTCATTGTCATACACCACTACCTTCTTCCGTCGAATAATGTCGCAGAGACGGTGGTGTTCTTTGAATGTAATGACACTGATTTTCAGGGATTCTGCAACCTTATCGTAACTGCAAAGGGGTCTTTTCTTATCTCTATATCTAAGCTTCCGCATTCGCACCCATTCAAATTCAACTCACGACCAAGCGACTGTGAGCAAGTGAACGCTGAAGAGTTGAAAAACGTGCAAAAGAAGTCGTTTGCAAGGATTACCATCTCTATTTTTTATGGGCCGGTTCGTTTCACTTCCGTGTGCGTCAGCGTTTATGTGAGGTGCCACTGGAGCAAATCGCTTCCTTCCCACACATGACGCAGAGGATTTTACAAAGAAGTGCGCTTTATGTACAAGTATTGTCATATCTTTCTATGACTGTCTTCCGTTTGAGGTACTGGCGACGCAAATCCGAACTCGTGAAATGCCACGTATTTCAGTGAACAAAATATTTGAAGAAATAAATAAATCGTAAAACATGTAACGAATTCAAAAGTATTTCATTATCTATTTCTTATAGACTACATTAGACATCTTTCACAACACAATTTCTTTCAACACATCTAACCACTTTTGTATTAGATACAATTAACTTGAAAAGAGATGAATTTGAAGGATTGGAATTGATAGTTTGACGTCCACGTAACTCAAAAAATGTAAAAAAAGAACCATGCACGCCGCTTTACACGGTACATTTTATTGTGCAAACAAATGTATGACCGCTTGTATAAGGAAAATTGTACCGTGTAAAGCGGAAAATTACATGATTGTCTGAATGAATTAACGGGAAATAGAACCTGCTCTATGTCATTCAGTTTCTTGTAGATTCTATGATGCAATTTTGTATAATAAAATCTACCGTGTATAGCAGCCTTGAGACACATTTTGCAGAAAAGAATTATCAAATTTATGACTTTTCAAAATTACAAGCTGAGCTATTCAAATTTCATGCATCAAACCTGAGGAAAATTAATTCTTCACACGAAGAGAAATCAACAAGATACACCTCAAAAAAGGTGAATGGAATCTTGAGAGTTATTTTATGAACGTATGGTAACTATTTAAAAAATTTTCCCTGCCTTTCTCGACAAGCTGAGGTACATAAAATTAGTTCAGGCGTATATTTCTTCGGTTGTAGGCAACAACAAAGCTTCTACAAAGTTACTTGGGACTTTGAAGTATGTACCGCAAACGAGCAGTTACTTCAAATATACATCCTTTTCTTTCTCTATACACTGAATAATTTCATAGCCAGTTGAAGAGTAAATCAGAGAGAGAGTTGACAGTAAATCATGGGTATTAAATTTGTTTTCGTTAGCAACCAACCTCGATGTCTTACCCATACTTGCTCTCAAATTTGGCAATTAAAAACGTATTTTGACTACCACGCCTTTACTTCAATTGAAATTCCACGCTTATAATTTAGAACTTCATATTCATGATGGTCTTTCTATCGTGGGATCATATCATTTAGAATACAGTTGCAGAGGACTACGACGAGTTCCATCAACCAAAATATACACACAACCAAGTAGTTGGCCAGCCCAGTTACAAAGTTTTCAAGTGGCTATGAAGTCCACCAATGTCATCACAACAAGCCACTTTCAAGTTTATTTTCAACGACATCGCAACAACGGAAGACGCCAAAGTAGCTAACAGAGCCCGGCGGCTTTATATTGGGCTCCCAATCACTCTCCACTGTCAACTGGAACACCAATGAAAGCGACTCGTGCTGAAACATGGGTATTTCCCCCGGTTGATTTTCTCAAAGAGGACTCTTCGAAGAGGGAGGAAGTTCGAAACCATCAAGTCCATCCACTACTAAGCCTACTGTTTGAGCAAGGAAATTTTCTTCGTTCCAATCGAAACCCCAACCCCTAAAGGGTGGGAGTCGTCTGAAATAAGTACGGAAGAGGAGTCTCAAAGGTGGACGCAAAAGACGAGGAAGGAGAGATCGAGGGAACCGAGAGAGGGGACACTAGATGAGGAGAGCTTCACCAACACCACTCCATCCATCCGCCTTGGGACGTATTTCCAAAAAGACTCTTCCAGAGAATTATAGAAGAAAAATCACGGGGAAAACACGCATGTCTTCGAGGCACAAAAAGTTAGAAGGATGACTACCGGGGACACGGGGGAGGGGCACTAGAAAGGACAGTACAGGAAGCCACAGATAGGTTGGGGCCGTTCGTGGACCTTTACCCGAAAGTGAAAGAGTCCCTTAAGGGCATTTCTTGGGAGGGCGGGAGACACCAATGGCATAGGACGAAAGTTGTGGAAGGTGGGGGAGGGCGGATATCCCATCTACCGACTTTTTGGTCAGATAAACTCTCCCACATACACAGGCAGGGAAACAGCAGAACTCACAAACAAAGACAAGTAACCTATAGGCAGAGCGATGGACGCTCATTTCGTAATAAAAATGGAAGGGAAGGCGGCAAGGTCAAAGCCTCACAAGGGTTCGACTTCGCCGCAAGAGTAGGGCTAATGCACACTTCTTCCCAATCCTAATAAAAGTAATCCGCATCCACTTTTTTCGTCTCAACTGATAGACTTTCAATCGGCCCTTCGTCAGCAAAAACATTGATCCAAATCCATTCAAATACGCACTGTTTTCTAACGTTCTGATAAGAAACTCTCCAAAACCCAAATGTGGGAAATCATTTCTTCTGAATCATAAATGAACCTTTGTCGGCCGTTCGTGTTAGCTGCTAACAGCATCACCAATTCATTTTCACGAGGAGGCAACTTCCAAATGGTAAAATGAGTACGAAAAAGGATTTAGCGAACAATATCTAAATGTGCATTTCAGGAATGAATACGAAACACTGATTACAAAGCATGGAAATAAAAGGGTTCAGTTTACTATAGTAGTATATTTCCGACCTAAGTGATAGCGGTAGGCAAGAAAAACTAGATCATTTAGACACACTCAAACATTCGTCTTCGTTTAAGTTCGATAGGAAGGTAGCTTGCTAACTTATTTTCATTGCTAACGTTTGATTTGAGAGTATTACGCAGTCAAATATTCTTTTCAATGCGAAGTTTATCGTATTGGTTATCTTTTGCTTTTCATTCAATTCCAATTACTCTCTCTGGCATATATAAATTAAACAGTTTGTATTTATATACGCTTCTTTTCTATAAATCTTCAGCGGCTACAATTAAATAAGTTTCTGTAGAATAAAAGGGACGATAACTTATTACATTATTTAGTGACGATTAGTTAATTTCTTGTCTAGACTTTAATCCATAAAATGTAAGCTACACATATTATGGGTAATATTTCATTCCTAAATAAAATAAAATAAGAAAAATATTTTCTACAGGGTGTTTCCTAATCCTAGTCTCTCTACAGTATTCAATATAATCACTCCACTCATTGCATACATAAAACTAGAAAAATCTCCAGAGGGAAAATTAAAGCAACGTAATGAATATGCATCATGCTGACAGCGTTCAGATTAAAGCTTCTAGTCGCTCGATATTCAGATGCCCACAATAATTGATTTGAAAGAACAGAAAACTCATTTATCATTGTTAGCTCCGAATTAAGATAAGTGCATGCAAATTGTGCGCACTCAAAGAAAAAGACAAGTTGAAAAGAGAGTAAATCTTTGTTGAACTAGCAATTCAAATGAGAAGTCAAAGTGCCTTGAAAAAAAGCAAGTTCAGTTCTTTCAAAACCATAAAAATCCAAGCGTCCGAGTAAAAACAATTGGTCTTATTGCATTAAAGGCATGCCTTACGTGGAAAATGTCAAATAATGCACAACTCTTCAAATTAGACAAAAAAATACATTTGAAGCTTAAATTCACTTTAAATTTCGCATTTTTTAAATTTAAATTCCTAAAAAGAAGTGAGAGAGCTTTCGTCAGGGTGCAATTAAAAAATAAATGCCTAAGTTTTTCAACCCTTTTAAAGACGAAAATTTAGGCAAACACTTGACCATAAGAGCAATAAGTGAAATGAAAGGATTCTGAATATTTGCCGGAATTCTCAAGCAAGGAATTCCTAATGCGCTCGCGTTGCGGAAGAGTCGCTGAGAGGAACTGTTGCAAGGCACGTTACTTAAATCAGGAATAGCACTGGTGCGAGCCAGCTATTCCGTGCTTGATAATAATTCTACTAACACACGAGGTCGTCGACTGTAAGCCCAAGGTCATAACATTCACGGCTTGGAGGCTTAGCTAATGGTGCCAACAGAAAAGCAATTACGCCCTATTTAGTGAGATAATGCAGTGACAAATGAGGCATAACCTAACCACGGCCTCCAAAGGCAGATATCATAATCCACCAAGTATTTCTAATCTATAACACGTAGATACGATTTATCGACTCACTTAGAAGTTTAAATTATTACATTAATTTAAACTTCGTAATTCTTGTTTGACTTTTTGCTACAAAAGGGGATAATAAAGCAAAAAGTTTTCCAATTAACCCCATATAAAAAAGGATCTTTTTTCTGTTATACAGAGGACGTCCCAATAAGATTAAAATGGAGAAGGATCCTGAAATGGAATGGGTGAGATTTAGTTAGATTGCATAACTCATCAAAAAAATACAAAAATTTCACATGACTGAGAGCTGACTCGATAAACATCGACCAATGCCGACAATTCAGGCAATCGGCCAACGCTATATTTGAGAAAACATCGGTAAATTGACGATGCATTGCATTTATCTGAAATTTCATTTCGTTTAATGATATAATTTGCCCCCGAGTATCCCGCCTCTCAGGGAAGATGTTTAATAATTTTTGTACTGTTCATGTCCAGGACGAAAAATATCTCCAAGTCACAGTCGAGAGTGAATTCCGAATTGTGTCGTCTTTTTAATTCTCTATCGGTAAATGTTACACAATATCTGCCTGAAATTTCGATCATCTAATACGTTAGGAATCGTATAAAACCTTCAACTCAGATCCTGTAAGTCACTAAAATACCTCCGGGTATGTTTCACAGCGCCCGATGAATTTATAATCCTCACATACAGCAAGTGCGGCAACTCACTAAGAAAAAATAATGGTAATGGAATATAAAAAAATGATACTTTTATACAAATACCAATTCAAATAACTTCAGGAAACATTATTTACGCATATAATAAAAATTTTGCAACTCAAAATCATTGGGCTAACCCAAGATGCTGAAAATAGTTTCACTCAGAATCAGTGCAATTTCAATAGAAGCGATATTCAGATGCAGAGAAAATGATAGCATCAGATTTTTGATTGGAAATTTGTTACCACCGTACCTTAAAAAAATAACTCCTTGTCTTTCATCTATGGTGCATGATTAAAGCGACACTTTGTGCTCCTAAATCACGAGATTACGATAAATAGAAATAACCTAAGTGGACATGAAATGACCAGTGTAAAAACGGCACTAAACTGCCTTATTTATTTAATTTGGTTAAAACTAGGTTACATGTTCACTCGGTTTTACCATGATTAATTAACCAATGAAAAATTAATTAACAAAAACAACAAGAATCTAAAAAAGGTTTTCTAAATCAATTTCTCTTAAAATTGCCTAAATCAGGCTCAATTCAAAATTTTATGGACATTCTTTCAGGGAACATTTTGTGGCATTATTCTAATGAACAGGAATAGAGGTCATGGTACAGTTGATATCGCGATAATATCTAACTTACACAAATGTACCAGGTGACCACAATAAAAAAGGTACTTTCGAAATAAGAGAGCAAGTTTTACCTCTCAGAGATTCACAGAGTACAGATAAGACAATAAGAACCCCGCGTAGGAAGAACAATAAGAACCACGCATAGAGCACGAGACCGGACCGTAAAAAAGGGAATAAAATTCCTCTCTAAAACTGATTAATATGAGCGCCGAGTTAAGCGAGTAGATTACCTAGCCGGTAAACCTGTTAAACAGCCTCATTTTGCTGCGAGCGAGAAGATTCAGCAAATCCTGGCCTAGCACTACGTTAAAATAATGTCTGATGACCTCAAACAATGACTAAATGGAATTTATGAATACATAATTTATCTATTAGTTAAACGTACGCACGCAATTCTTTTTTTCAAGGTTTTGGTTTTGGTCTTGATAACGTAATTCCAAAGCTTCATATAGTTAAAAACAAACGCCGAAACGAACATATTGCAAGCTTCACCTACTAACAGCCTTAATTTCCTGAGTATCATAAAAAAAGTACTGTTATAGTCTTGTATAATGAGTGTCTTCTATTAATCCTAGATCAACTGGACATTAGATTTTCGGTAAAATCGTCAAGATGACACAATAAAGGCAATGTACCAATATTATTGAAATATTACTCTCATTTCTCCAAGTTTATAGCCAATACTCAAAATATTAAAGTCCTTAATATGCTTCATAGGCTTGAAACGGAGAGGCGCTCTAAATTTAACCACCTATGGCCAAGCACTTCAAGATAGCTCAAAAACCAGCTTCAATCTCAATGGAATAAGTAAATACGCAAATGAGTTGTAACATTCAAATATCATTATTAACGATACGCGCCAAATCTTGGGTATCAACAATTCGTCATTATTTATCGCCGAAATTTCAAAACACGGCTAATTGAATGAACACTACCATAAATTAGGCAACTATCGGAAAATGGAAAATTTATAACCCTTTTGAGTGCCATGAAATGTATTTATTCAGTTTCAAGAGATTTCTAATTAAATAAAATTACCGACTAATGAAAAATAATTCATGATAAGTTATACAAAATATTTCTCAGTATCTGTTATCAATTTTTCAGCCCTTTTCTCTAAGCCGTAATTTGTCAGTGATGTGTGGCCTTATTTCATCACATTTCGTTCTTTAATTCGTATACTCAGCTGAAAAATGCCATGACCACTTCTTAAATTGTACTTACTTAGGTGAATGTGGAATAGCTTCGAACCCGTTCCAGTAAAAGCTTTCACATGTACTCACCTGAAAGTAAAGAAAAAGCTGCATAAATGCCTTGAGGAAATTTATGAGACAAGAGAACATTTGATGCATGAATTAAGGTAAGAGTACTATTTCCTAAACGAAGATATTTTAAAATAATAAATGTTATGTGTGTACATGCCAAGATAAAAACTACTCAATACAGTGAAATTCCATTTCCTAAGCAACTAGTTTTATTATTTTTTTTTGCAAATCAAACTGACTAGACTAAAAGTTGGCAAAATACCCATTGCATATTTATCCTTTAGTGTATGTTACTGAACATATTTTTACCATAGTAATTACCTTTCACCATGCGATATAGGTTCCATTAATAGCAACCAACATTGATATTGCGCTCTAGTTTTAATTTTAATATTCCCAGCCCGTACAAATCGCGCAAACGATGAGCATCCCCATTATTTACATTAATATCCCACTGGTAAAGGTAAACAAATATGAACAAAACAACTCATTCCCAGCTTCAATGCTATCCAGCTTCGCCAAATGACAGCTCTTGTTAGGTGGTAATGAAAGAGGAAGCGTTTCACGCTCTTTCAAAAGCGTTCCGTTAGGATATTATTGGTGGATGTTTCAACATTTTTTTTATCTTGAATGTTAAAAGGACTTTTTTAACGACCGATCCCACTCCTGACGAGAAAAAAAACTAATCCATTCGGAAGCATATCAAAGAGAAAAATAAAAATTACCATCATGGCAGCGGGCGCGAGCTTGCCATCGTTTGTTTTCAACCGTGAGTTTACCGAATGCCGCTAGCGCGAGGCTTGGCTATTCACTCGTCCTTCCATTACTACGATTCGCTTTATGACCTCTTTGGTCGATTAAACTCGAGCGAAACGCAGGTTTTCCCTTTTCTTTACATCACGTGAACGACGTCACTTTAGAAAAGGAGCGGCACTGACTGAAAATGCCGAATGACAACATTATGATGCCATTGAAGGAGGTCGTGAAACCCTGTTTCCAAAGTGTTCATTTATCCAAATGGCGCCAACACAGAGAACTATCCAAGACAAGTGGCGAACAGTAGCAGTAATGCTCTCTATCGGGCATCACCTTGTTGAGTGAGTTGGGTAGGCACTTGGTCCTTTGTGTCATGAATAACAAACGGATATTAAAGGTAAAAACCCCTTTGTATATAGCAAGAGATGACAATTGGGAGATCCAGGGTTCGACTCCCGGTGAAGTCAAATGGGTTTTTCAGTGCGAATTTCATCCCTTTGTGTGCATGCACCCGTGCGAGTGACTTTGTACCAGCATTTGTATATGTAATAATTGGACAACCATTTTTTTACGTTTTGTTTGTATAGTGGGACAAACCAAGGCACAAAGTAAGAGATTTAAAAAGGCAAAATTAAGGAAAGTTCCGGCGAGGTAGTCTTAGGAACGTACAATTGCCTAAAATCAGGGTCAATATTCATAAGTCATATAATGGTGATAAGGAAAAAGTACAGTTATTACGATGGAATGAAGGGCAGCAGTGAAACTGTCTTTGCATTGAACGTCCGAGTACTATGAAAAACTCCTAATTAAGCGAGAAGTGATTTTTGTTACTTGTGCTGAAACGGCACTTTAACTGATTAATAATTTATTAATGATAATAATAGAAGCTTGCTAATAAATCCCTGTCCGTAATTTTTTTCTCTCAGTAGAATTTTATTCTAATCCAAAGATTGTAAAGCAAAGCAATTGTATGTTCCCATATCATTCATTAGAACGGTCTACAAACGTTGATTCAGTCTCAAATTCCTGTTTCTTCCTGCTTTTCCTCTAACTACAATCATTTCGCCCGTATTTCTCCTTCATGAAGCCTCATAATAGACTCTCCATCAAAGTTTTAAGTCATTCGGTCAGCCTCTGGTTGCCATCCACATCTCGATTTACAATATCATGCATCAATTATTCTTATCCAAAGGGCCTATTCAGTCATTTTATGTGTATGAGTCTTTTGATTTTGACAACATTTGCTAAAACGAAAATGTAGCTCTGATTGAAGCTTCAAATTAGTGTCATTTATTGACATCCCTCTCGGGGATGACAGCGCATAGAAATACCGCATAGAGGCTGTTTGTTCATTATAATATATGATGGCGACTTATCTTCGTTTTTTTAACTTTCACCAATCCAGAAAGTCAATCATTTGAAACAAAAGGCTATGATATACTGGTACCAAATGTAACACATTTTGCCGACAACGGGCTATTATACGAAAATACAGCAACGTGATTGAAGACTTTCCACTATGATTATAAATATATCCACGATTACTCCAAGTCGCGATATTTCTCATTTTTAATGAGCATCCTGGTCAAGATATATAATACTTTAAAGGCAGAACAAACTTGAACGGTGTACCTACAAATGTAAGACAACACTTTTGCCAGAAACCTTGCTGTGCTAGCAATCAAAGCGTTCAAACATATGGCAAGTTACTTTTAAGTGTTTTTTCTCCAGCACGTAATTTCAAAACGAAAACTCTAACCGTTTTGCCAAATATGCTCTGACATTATTAAAAATGAATGAACAACGAACTGAAGGTACATTAATACTTATAAACAATCTCCTCGTCATTTGTAATCGCAATAATCTCTCAGCGGCTGTAAATTTCTCGTTTGTATTTCAAGTAAACCTAGAAGACTATAAGTAGGCATAAGCCGGATTAACTAAGTTCTATTGAGAAATTGATGCCGGCGATGATACATAGGGTAGTAGTTAGTCCATGCCGCCGAGACGAGAGGGCTTAGTGCGGACGTTGCTCCTGGCCTCAGCTACACAAACACCCGGGCTTAATCACTCAATTTCAGCTTTGTCCGTCGGCGGCGCCACGTCCTTTCCACTCTCGTTTGATCGCTTCATCAATAAATGAACCTGTTCCATGGAGATATGTCTGAAATACGGCATTGCGCGGTTTGAAATCAGTCAAGAAATTGTCGTTTTGGCCATAAAGCTATAGATATTGACCAAAGGAAAAGATAATGAAAATGACAATTTTCCACCATCGATGATATTAATTGGCTTTGTTTCTTGTTCCTCAGAATTTTTCGCATGACTAAGAGTGAAAAAGTAAGCCTAAGAGAAACAATAACGGAGAGAAATTTTTTTCGTGCTTAAGTTACTATATTTGAAACAGTATACACAAAAACAAATGTCTTCCGCGCACCTAAGAGCGGTTTTTCATTTTCATATTGGAGGACACTACTGCTATCTGGGATATTTAAGTCATTTGTAAAATTGACTTCATATGATGCTGGTATTTTTTATACGTCCATACCCTAGGACTTGCGACCCCAGGCTCATAAGGGAAAAATTTCAGTAAATCACCTCCATCACCTGCAAAAGCTACACAGCTCCCACCAAAAACAGTCTCTCCATCCTATCGACCAGATTCATTATACATGTACCATACAATCTTTATGCATGAAATTGATTAAGTACAAAAGGTCGACTTTGCCCTTGGTTGTATAATATCATTTACTTTTAAAAATATAGAGGAAAGATAAGATTTAATTTGTTTAAATGATATCAAAATTTGTTCCGTGATAATTTCTACTTTCAGGGCACAATATACTAATAGTAAAAACTGAAGAATACCTAAGAGGAGGACGGAAAAGATGGTTATTTACTTACATTTTGAAATTTCAACATGACACTAACATTCTCGCAGAAATTTTAGACAGCTCTGAAATCTGTACCCAGATAATCCAGAATACGATGCGTCAGTCAGGAAGCAAAAGTCAAAATTGCAATTAAGTTAATTTAACCTACTTAGCGTTTGTCAAAGACACCAATCAAAGACACCAACCAACCAATATTTGAAGGTACAGAAACGAGAGGCGGGATTAAAACACAGCCTTAAACCTAGAAAGTGACTTTTTTGACAGGACCTTGAAAGTGACTTTTTAAACGCCTTCTTTCATTCCCCTCTGGTCAGAGGGTACTCGACGTATTTCTCTCCCTATGAATTTGAACAAGTCGTGACATCCATTTATTTGGGTCAATTCATATCTCTAACTTTTCGGCGAAATAAATGAAAAATTTAGGATATTTTATGATAAATAATAACACCCTCATACAAACGCATAAGGTTAAAAAAAACAGGTTTATCACCCAGAAAACTCGTACAGCTCGTGCTCCGCAGAAATCGCTCTTCCAATCAACCACAGCTCGTGGTTTCATTTGATATCATGAATTATATGCCGTTACAACGGCGCTCGCAGAGCTCGAAGTGGATTATAAATGACTCCTTCCACTCGAAACCAAGTCAAATCATGTCTTCATTAAAACACATCTGCACCCATAATATCGCGCTCCGTGCCTACTTCTCTGCTCTCGACGTAGCCTCCATATCTTCTACGGGCCTTAAATATTTCGATGTCATCATAGAGTTAGTATGTCAACCTTTCGATCAATGCCTTTCAATGATGCAGAGCATAAAATCTTCAAGTTCTCGAAGTAGCATAAGGGGAATGAGGACATTTTGTAGCATATTGCACTGATGTATTAAGCCTTACATCAGGAATAAATTGAAAAAACAAACTAAGCAGAAACATATATTAGCCTTCAAGAATTTTTTGATATTCCATTTTCCGTTTAAGTTCGTTGAAAAATATAGTAGGTATCAAAAGCCTAAATTACGTCCCAACCAGCAATTATTTTTTTGTCCTTTCGCGGAAAACCTTTCCTAGCGCTAAACGCTTAGCTCGATGGAAGATGAATGCTTGAAGGCTAACTTATGTTTCTGCTATATGATTTGATCCTGATGTAAGGATTAATGAATCTTACTCATAAGTTAAAATAAATTTAGTCAAAACATGACTCTCGAAAAATATTATTAAAAGTCTGTTCAAGAACTAAGAAGCTAGTAAAAATTCAAAGAGGAAACATATACACACACATACATGCACACCACATTCATTAATATTACATTTGTGATTTCACTTTGCTTAAATGTTTAGACAAATCAACCCGCAGTAAATACTATTCGAAACTTTATTCATGAGAATATTCATCACTCTGGTGTCGAAGTGTTTTCTCCGTGCTTTATAAATTCAGATTCTTCAAAAACACAGCAAAAGAGCAGAAAGAAATTAATGCCATGAGTGAGAACAGACAGTTCAAGTGCAGTGCAATAAGAGGAACTATCCCTTGGAAAAAATTGTGAGATATAAAGTGAAGAGATGAATGAGAAGAAAATGCAATCACTTGGAACTCATGCAATAAAATTTCATTCGGTAAAATTAAAAAAAAATTGCTTAACAATATATCACTTTTTCCTATCCTCGGGAAAGAGAAGCCTCATGCTACTGTGGCTTGGATTTTTATAGATTGCCCTCCATTCAATTCGTTGTTTACTTAGAAATACTAATGAGGTCATAACCTAACCGTAAATAAAACTTAAATTCCGCTTTATAACTCTATAAGAGTGATAAAACAATAATTAACAAGTTAATCACTCAGCTCTGGTGAATAATCATACCCCAAGCGCAAACAATAAAACATTAGCCACTGCATGTGAATAGCGTAAAATTGCTAAGTACATCCGCTGGTAAAGATAAGTTTAGGCAACTCCAATCACTGAGAGAGGTTTCAATCACACTGCCTTGATAAGTGGTAACACTATCACATAATGAAAGATGATTTGAGGATTTTCACGCTGTTTGATTAGATAGACCTAGGTTTTGACAAAAGAGTACCATAATCGTAGTGATGGTAAATAAAACTGTGAGGAAATTTACAAAGTATCAGTAATTTTGAGATAACCTTGACTTCATTTCACAAGGAGTCGCTGATATGCTCAACTTCATTCGATGACTGGATTCAGATAAGGAAGCAACAACTTTCCGTCCACCACAATCTGAAAAAGTTAAAATTTCTTCGTTGCTCAAAACACTAGCGGGTTTGAGGTGAAGCAAGACGAGCGCGGTATTTTCTTTTATAACTTATGTCAGCAAAGGCGAGCGAGGCGAAAAAACTGTAATAGCACTGCTCGATTTATCTTTTTTGAAACACTGAAGTGTAAGCCAATCACAAAAACCCAGTAAAGATTAATTTTGATAGGAAGTTTATGAATATGTTAATAGAAGGACCTGCGGATCTACGGATTTATAGACATTTGCTGCATCAGCGATAGTAGTACGAGAGACAAATGAAAACTTTCTGTCGATTCTATTGATAAAATTGGGGCATTTTTGTGTCCTCTTAAACTAAAGCAGTACCTAGATACACTATACAATACCTTATACACGATTTATATGAACACGATTTGAATGACATTTTAAACCAGATAGTAGATGATAAGGAAACTGTCAGCTCCCTTATATTTCCTACACTTAATTGACACATTTCACCAAAGTGTTCGCCATTCCTGATCCCTTCCATTATTTAGGTCCTTTTCTCTATTTTATAGTTTCAAATAGCGTTAAGACATTTTCATTAGGACTTAACATTGTTTTGTGGTAAAAAAGTAGGCTGTGGAACTAATATAAAAAGGACTTTCAAATAAAAAAATAAATCATCAGCAAAACTCGTACCATCCACGGATACATTGCATAAATCCTGGTTTGCTTTGGTAAGTTTTATGCAGGTTTGTTTGAGCAAAGAGTTATCAACTTTAACAAGGTTTACCAAAGTGGTGGGTACTTGGCGGTTCAGGAGTATGCAAAAAAACAATAATAACGGATTGTTGGATAAAATAGTGGTAAAATTGCAAATGATAAAAAATTCGAATATTTTTAGGCATATTAAATTTCGAATTTTGTAAAACAAAATTGCGAAGGCATACGCAAATCAAATAAAGGTCCAGAACCGTTGATCAAGAATAGCATAAAGGAGACGACGTTCTCTTATGCCTTAGCGTCTTCCATAGGTCAACCCCAGGAACCGCACCACCACTACATCACCATCCGGGCGAGTCAAGGTCTCACGTCCGACCCCGTGGACCGGATGCCTCCTCAGAAAGTTCCCCCTCAGACTCCGACCACTTCCCCGTCCACCTTAAAGTTCAAAAGCGACGGCACTTTCCGCGACATTAAAGATGAAGCGATGTGTGGCTTTCGGGGACGGCGGACGTAAGGGGCGAGCGGGCAGGAGAAGCCAGGGGGGGCATTCCACGTCCTTCACTCTCCTCCGGCCTATTCCCATCCATCCTACGCGACCTCCCACGAAAGTAAAGGCCTGCCAGCCCTTCTTCCTTCCGAACCAGGCTCTCCAACCCTGACGTAGTATCTACCCCACTCTCTAAGGCAAACGTAAAATCTAGCGGCGGAAAGATGCGCAGAATGGTGCGTGACTTGGGAGCTTGTGGAATTTATTATTTTCAAAAAGGTAAGTATATTTCACTAATATGCTTGTATATCAGATCTGAAAACTTTTGGTTACCTTCCAAGGAAAACACCGGATCTAAGGCAACTGCCATGGAAAAATTTATGCATTGCTAACCATCGAATTACATTGAATAACATATCTTTTACAAATAATACCCACTTAAGTCTTCAAGAATAAAATTACGGTATTTTAGAAATGAGTGAAGAGATGACAACTGATAAAGTACATTTACTTCCAATATAATATTTTGAGTACTATAATTCAACTTTCTCATTGGCCAATATCCAACTCTTGGCCGATTGTAGAAATGTTTTAATGCTTAATTATTTTTTCGTTCGGCGTAATCAAAAGTGCTCTACTTCTCCCTCAGTTAAACTTAAATACGCAAGAAGAGATAGCTAGCCTATAACCACTCATGAAATAATAATTTCAATAACTTAAATATGAATACGCGTTGTGGCACGCACATTCTCAGTTTTACAAGTAAATGATAGCAGTTGACGTTAAAATAAAGGGTGCATCCGCAAAGGCCTTTTCGTCCAAGGTAAAAAGTAGAACGCTAATAATATTAAATAAACAAAAAACCCACACAAAACCTTCCCAACCAAGGATAATTACAATCGAGAGGGCGCGACATTACAATAAATCTCCTTGAAATAGGTACCATTCCGACACGGTTTATGCTACATTTAACATGTAACAATATTTATACTGTCTCATATGTTTCATATTTCTTTACATATTTTTAAAATTTGATTACATAAATTTGTTTCGGCCACATACTATACGGGGTGCGGGAACATATTCAAATTTGTAGGGGTGTGAGGCAAGAAAAGGGTTGGCAATTATATAACTTTCAGTTTTGCTTAAATTATAGGATCCTGAGCATAATTATTGTGGTGTTATGTCCAATTAAATTAAGTTATGTCCAATTAAAGTGAGTCATTCGTAGGTTTAGTAAGAAAAGACGGAGAGAAAGATGAGAAGTGAAAATCAACAAGTCTTCACTCCTCATATTCATATCCGCCATCTAGTTAAAATACTGTCTGCAAGGGCAATGAAAAAAAAATACGACGCCAAGTCATTAACCATTCACTCGTATTGACTGGTTTCCAGTTAATATACCCTTCCCAGAAATATAATTCTGATTTGCTACATAAATAAAAGGGCTGGAGAATTTCGCCTAAGGTAGTCAAAAGAAAAAATCAAACGACAGACCACGGATACTGCTCACATTGTATCCGCATAGTGTTAGCGAAGCATGATGGCAGTTGCGTAGTAGGACCTTATCATTGAAAGTTGATTATCTACGAATAGTCTCAGCATGGCGAAATAAAGTGGACTTCAAGTTATAATGCCACGGCTTCCATGGTCGCAAAAATTAATTGCCAATTTAAATATGCTCTCACCGTTATTCGCATCAATTTCTCTGATCTCCGGGCACTAAATCCAATTTTTTAGATTGTTTTCTTCGTTGGCTTCCCAGCACTCCCAGCGTGATAAGATTCAATTTTGTTCGAATTGCAAACATTTCCGCGAAACTCTCTGTTGACACTTTCCCACCATCTTAAATAAATGAAATCATAATGACCGGGTAACCTACCGTGGGTTGTCTTCCCTCCTTCACACCTTAGCAGACCACTTCCCAAACGAGCAAGGGAGCCTAACACCAAGTTTTCATATCACTCATAATCAGCAGTCATCAATCCGAAGATTGATTTGCTGCGGTTCTTCACACCATACTTCTTCCAACCAATAGTTTCATTCTACATAATTTTTCACTTTGACTGTTACCAAGATACTGAAAAAACAAAATTCAGCTCCAAAATCGTCCACCGAGCATCATCCACCGTCTTTTGCGAGGGTTGTAACCAAAAGCTAACCTTCCTGCCAAGGGTCCACGAACCCGTGACGTCCGCTTTATCTGTCGCTGGCGTTCTCTGACTCCTCCATCAAACCACAAGGCGTCTGAGGAGTTGACGCCCCCGCAAACGTGCTCGGCCCCTGTGTATGTCCTACGCCTTTCACTCCCTCCCCCCATCCCCTCAATGCCGTCCTCTCCAGACCCTCGTATCGCAGGATTCCCATCTCGCTCATTTCCCCGAGCCTGGAGAACCATCAACCCTCGTCTCGACCCCCTACCCCTTTCCTCCCTCTCCCTTCCCCGCCGCCGTTCCACTCCACGTGACGGAGATATGTGGATGGGACACACACAAGACGAGAGTTGAGTTAAAGGCAAGTTGAAGAGCCCCCATTTCCCTCCCCTACCCCAAACCGTCCACCCACTCATTCCCACCCCCCTCCGTTCTCTAGGCTCGGGTGCTATATTTAATCGAACTTGACGATCGCAGGGAGGGTGATGTACATTGGTTATCACTTTGGTCTTTATTGCTCTCATACGATACGAGTCATCGATCGATATAGGTGGCGACAAGATTGAATCACAGTGAGTTCCGCATTCACATTGCAGATCACCTTTATTCACATTGATTTTCGCCGTGTCCCAAGTGGTAAGTGGTTTAACTTTTACGGAAGTACACGACTATGAACGCGAGACCGAAATCACTTTCTAATACTCATTCTCTTTTGACTCTTTTCCTTCTTCATCCTCCGTAATTTACCAAGTTTACAAGAATAATGGAAGAAAGCCGTTTACACGCATTGGCACCAATTCGAGACGGAAAAGTTTAACGAGAAAAAAAAAAAAGTAATAACACATCCTCGGAGGAGTTCATGCATAGAGACTATTTATAAAGAGAAATGGAAGATAGAAGGACGGCAGAATTCTCAGGTTTCTATCTACTGCTCCACTTATTAAGAATATACTTCTTATTAGATGTTCGACACATAGAACAAACAAGTGAAAAAAATTAATTAGAAAGTGTATCATTCGCTTGCTGGTGCAGACAACTATATAACCAATGCCGCATGGCGTTAAGCATTTACGTTACAGCACAATGATATATGTAGTAAATAAATCTTCAACTCTTCTTTCTCTTTCTCAACCAAAGCCACACGTAAGATTCATGGTGGTACAAGAGAACGAGACATCTCTCAGCAAACAGTTAAATAGATGAAAATGCTTCTTATTAGCTAAATATGAAAAACCTAAGGTGTTCACGGGTATCTAACTGTTATACCAAATATGTTATCAATTATTATACACACGATGCATGTAATCAACTTCAGGTTATCCACTCTGTTGACAATACCATAACCCCATTGCGTATTGTTTTCCCAATTTAGACCCAAGAGCCTTATTTATGGAACAATTTCCGACAATGTGAGGTTACCAGTAATACAAGATTGATGCGAAAGTTATACGAAGATGAATGCGACAAGTAGTAGGTAGGTAACCATAACAAATATGTAGTCAAATTGATCTAATGTTCTCCTTGGCGCGCAGATTAGAATATGATACATGACTAGGCCACGGTTCTAGAGTTCCCATACTGCTTCTCCACTTCAGATGAATGTGCATGGATATTCGACAAAAGTAACTTGTAAGTAACAAGCAACAAATGATAACATCACAAGTAACTTGAGTGTCTAACGTGCTCCAAAGGATTGAAAAATGTGAATGCGGTGTGTGATTGTCCAGTTTTAATCGTGGTTTTTGTCACTAGAAATCAGAAACTATAGCCAGAGGAACTATTTTAAGTACAAAATAAACAGGAAGACAAACAAAATAACATAAATCCCTTACAAATAATTAACTTCACGAAAATATAATTGCATATCGACAAGAGCAGCGATCTATTCACAGGAAGATGTAAGCCCCCGGTTAGTTTACCACACTGATTCCAAGTATTGCATTATGCTTCAAATATTTTAGCATATAAGTACATAAACATTTAGGAGACTTTTATAGATTATTCTTATCCAAAACCACTAGCAAAAACCGATGAAGCTACTTTGTTTTACAAAAAGTAAAAATCCTTAAAACTCTCACCTCGAAGGACGTGGCAAATTTGGCCTTCACAGTGACGAAATTTTGATGCCAGAGCCTCGATTTTTGGAATTTGAAAAGTGAGCTTCGTTGAAGTCGTGACATCAAATCCAAGTGTTGACAGGAAAAAACTCTCCTTTGAGTTTTAAAGGCTTTGACGTCAAACATTCATTCTCTGTTTGAATAGGATATTCAGATCCTGCTCAAATAGTCTCAGATCCCATGACACATGAAACGAATCCAGTTTAACAATAGATCCAATACTGGACCGAGAAGATGTCCCTATATTCTCTAAATAAAGCCATTTAAAATGGTTTTTAAAGCGCTAATAATCATATCTCAAGCGAATATCACTGCAACGGATGTATACCGTAATAAATCTTCAACATTTACAATGAATCAAAGGAATACTGAAACAATTCCATTATGGTTTCTATATATGTCCGCATTACTCCATGAGTATAAAAAGTGACTTTTCGCTAATGGAATAAAAAATTAACTTCCTGTACATACTTTTTAATTATATATTCCACTACTTTCTAGTCTACAAGCAGAGGCAAAAATGAATTAAGAGAATGAAGATGCAATATCTGCTGGTTCGCAAACAACTGGTTCACTTTATTTTCTCGGAATGATAACATCATCAAATTCGCGAATTTGTCCGATTCACTTCCAACGTGTAGCCAATTTAAAATAGGGGTAGTACAGTATACATTTTCCCAACTCAGAAAAATAAATAGAAAGAACTTGGTGTTCAGGCCCGACCAACATTATCGTTACTAACAACCGCATAGTAGAAGTAATGTCCCTTGGCGAAAATGAGCGCATTATTCCAAATCAGACGAAGATCTCAGTGGACATGGAGCTGTGCTAGACAAGCTTTATCCCACTTCAGATAAACATTGCAGGGAACACAACGCCGCGCGCTAGACTGCTATCATTTAGTCTGGCAGCCATTACTCCTCTCATCCGCCAAGCCCACTCGCCCTGTTTGGTCCACACGCCATCCAAAATTTTCAACTAGCCCTGCGTCCCCAATTCTACCTCACCCCTTGAAAAGCCCTTCCCCAAAACCGCAGTACAACGTTCCACGCCTTCTCCGCATTTTCCACCCTCGTAACCCGTCTCCACTCCAGTCGAGTCCCTTCATCTTTCCTCTCTACCCACGACAACGCATATAGTATAACGCCTCAGGATTAGAACATAAGCCTCTCCTCCCGCAGCAGCAGGGAGGAAAATGACGCCCAGCCGCCGCTACTCCCTCGCAGGCAGCACACGACCATCCCGCCCCGATTACGAGAGCGGCAATCTCGTAAGCGGTCATAATCCCTCCTCTCTCTCCCACCGCCGCCGCTCCGCCATTCGGACTGGCTGGAAATCACACCGGCTGTCGCGGATTCAATTTTACGCGGGAAATTAATTTTTCAAAAAATAATCTCTTTCGCGCGAGGGTAATATAACACCTATGACGTTTTCATCGCCTCCTTTTTTCGTCCCGCGATGATTCTCATTCATCCCGTTTGAAGCTGCGAAAGAGGTCTTGGGGAGGGCGAAGGCGGGGGAAACAATTTGCAAGGATTGTAATCAACGTGCATCGGTTTTATTCATTGCACCTTCGACTGGGTATGACAGGTGAAAAACACTTTGACCCTTGGGTCTTAAAATTTAGATTCAAGCAGTAGGGAGTATCACTGCTAAAAAAAACTATATGTATGCAGTTAGGCATATATTTACAACGAGAAAAAACCCACCACACTAGAAACAAAACCAATAACCACTATCTTGCCAGGCAATAAGATGGGTGTTCTGTTCAAGTTCACAGGAAAGTCTTTCTCCGCGTTAAAATTAGTATTAAATAAGAGGTTATGAGAAACACGGGTTCCCTTTTCAAATAAAAACAACCGTGTTTACTCATTGCATCAAAACACACACTTGATGAATTATCATCTAAATAAAATTCTATAACGCATAATTATACTTTAACCCAGTAGTCGTGAACATATCAGCATACTAAAAACTATGAAATTAAAAATAATTTTATGCAATAAAGGCATGCTATAGGTACATATCAAGAGGGATCTGATGCCGAGCTATCCATTGTTGGGGTTAGGATAATACTGTCCAATAGCCTATCAATCATCTGGTAGAATATTTAATGATGATAGGTACATATCCACGGCATATACACTTCCACGCTTAACTTATAATATCTGTTAAACGTTTGCCATAAGATGATCTAACACTTTACTTAACTTCATGTCAAGAGAGAGGTAAGGCTTTCCTATATCGCATCAGAAGTTCGGTTAGAAATTTTTAACGATACAAATGCATATAAGCTTAAGTTTTATAAGTGCAAGTCCATCTAACGAGGGGATGTAAAATCTAGTGATGGGAATATATATTGTTAGAGACACGAAGTCCCGAGGACAACGAAACAGGCGTCACAAAATCCGTTCACACTTTGCAATAATTGAAATCAAGCATAGTCAGACATTTCTAAATCATGTTAAGATTAACCTTTGAGTTGATTATTGCAACAAAAGTTTATTGAAAAATCAAAAGTTGGCTTGTTTCTGTTATAATAGCGAGATATCAAGAGAAACTAATCACCTAAGCAATTTACTTCTCGTAGCGGGCTTAGTTAAAGAACGACTGACAGGGGGCACTTTTCGTGTTGAAATTTCAAGGGAATATAATAAGGGTAGGGTGAATTGCGACGTCGGCATTACCCTACTCCAAACGAAAGACCACAAGAGGGTGCGATCCCTGCATCTATTCAAATTCTATACACTTGATGAATCAGGGCTCAAGCTCTTGAGGATATGAGGGGTTTGGTGAGACAGGCAATCAAGGTATAAGACGACGAAAATAACTCTGACCGTTTTAGAATGAATGGACCCTTCCGACAGGACAACTTTATCAGCACTAAAAGAACTTAATTACAGTCACAATTTCGCCCAGTGGCTGAAAATGGTTAAACAAAGGAGGTGGGCCATTATCTTTACATTTTAACCGGATGAAGGACTGCTAATCAGCCTCATGAGTGACAAATATACCGATATATGAAATATGTTGATTACTCACAACGTTGGTACTACTAGGTATGAAGTTCAAAGCCGTGAAAATATTATTTTCCTTTAAGCTGGCAGCATTCAAAAAGGTCATTAAGAATCTTAAATAGACCTCAATTTAAAATAAGCAATCACCCTGGTGACGTTAAAGAAACAGTTCAACTACCCGCCGACCCAATGAAGAGACCAGTTAAGGCTCCACGTCGGTGAAACTTACAATATCGTTTCTAGTTATGTGAATGACAATTGAAAAAAATGACACTTTGAACAATAATTAAAGGATTTTTGATCAAAATTTCATAAAAACTATGAGAATCTAAGAAACATTCTCAGGGATATGGCACAAGCGTGTTATGGTATTCATTCCGTTTCAAATGTCTGCATTTTGGAATATTTTTCCGGTAATCGCATCCATTTGACGCTTGGTTGACATGACATTGCATGACCTATGAATTAATTGAATCATCTGTATATGAGCCAATTCAAAAAGAAAATATGCCATGCGGAAATTTCAATACCTGGTGGAAAAAATTATGCCGTTTAAAGCTATCCTCCTGTTTAGCCGTAAGACTGTTGAATATCTACCTCGCAAGCTCGACACTGTTACACCCTCTCAAAATCTTCTAGGACTCGCAGTAGTTGTTATCTGCGCAATATTTATCGAAGCGGAGCATATTAGGAAATTATTGTTTGCTTTTTGATTGAAACCAAGGATGGAATTGATGATCAAAGGCCAAGGAGCAAACACAGTGTACACGTACTATATTTGCATTTTAATTATTCAAAAAAGGCCAAATATGAGGGCATAAGTATATCTTCCACGCCTCTCTACTTATGGTATAGGTATCACAATCAAAAGCTAATGCTATAAAGGTTTCGATATCAACATTAGGTGTTCCAACATGGAAAGAGACGAAAAAACGTGCTGATCAAGAGGGGCATGTGAGGATATGATTTATAAGTGAACGTCTTCAACCTATTTAATGAGTTTAATAGTGTTCATCCATTAATACTATTGAGTCTTCTAAGGGATACATATAAAAAGTTAGACTGCATCTCTAACTTTAGTAATACCCGTCAACTGAATAGGAACAAGAATGAATATGTGGATTAAATATCACGTTCCGCTACCTTTAGAGCTCCCGCATAAACATACTTTAACCCCGCACTCTCTCGTCTAAGAACGAATGTCTTAGACGTGAGAGCGCACACCATCCATACAAAGTAAAGGGGCTAGAGCGCGGATAAATGCATCATGCTAATTCACAAAGGTGTCTGATTATATATAAAAAGTAAACAGAAGTGAGTTAAATGCGTACGCCTAATTTAGCTATTAGAGATTTTTTTTCAAATGGCAGAATGATTTTCCATCGAATGACTGGTTATAAAAATGAACTTTCTTCATAAAGGGGGAGCGGTTCAGCATGAATTGCTATTCCGGAGAAATGACGTTGAGACATGGAAAATTAAGTCATTTAGACTAATAATTTAATTTTGTTTCCATATTTACTGCATTATAGATAATATTATAATAATCTGGATTTATGTACAAAAATCATTGAATTTTAGGCTTGAATTTATCTGGAAAGAAAAAACCGACAGTTATTTACAAAATAAATGTTTTAATCTAGTTTCCTCTCCATCCGCAATTTATAATTATTGGAATAAAAGAAAGATAAGAATTTACAAATATGATATTTCATAAATCTAAACCTAAGTCAAAGCTAATCAACGTAATTTTTTCAGATACACAGATCATGGGAATCTTGTCTTAGATATCCTTTGGTCGGCTCCTCAGTACGTTAGCTATTAGCGCGCGTTTTTGATCAACTAGATGGACAAAATTGAATCATGTTAATGGTAAAGTAATAAGTTTAAGTAGTATCACTTGGTACATCAAAACATTCATCACGGGCCATGGAGTTTTCTACAAATGATACACATTTCAATTTGAGTAAAAGTGAACATTGAAGTACTTACTCTCAAAGTTATTACAATGAATGGGGAAAAATTATTGGATAGTCAGAGCAATCACTATAAAGTATAAATTATTTCTACATTTTCAATGAGGCTGTGCTCTGGTTAAATTTTCCTTTCTGCGGGGCACACATGTTCACACGGGAAGGTAAAACCATCATGGTTGCCCGACAAGGGACACAATTCCACAAGGTGCAGCCATTTTTCTTTATCACCACTTCCATTTAATCCATCTTAGTCCTTGTTAAACACCACCGCCTCCAACAAGTCCGCATGTGCTACATAAATCCTCACACCATCCCAAGCTACTGTACTTCACGGTACAACTTTGTACCACCTCATCATCGCAGGGTTTGCAGTAATTAATCCTGGAGGAATGTAAAATCCAATGCTTATAAATGTAGCAATGATTAGACGTTCGTATACTGTGATCCTCAAATAAATTTATTCGTAAAGAAAAATTAGGAGAATATGTATAAGTTATACATGTTACAATTTACTTTCATCAGGAGCAGCCGAAGAGAGTTTTTAGCCTTCTCCGCATGGCTTAGACGGGTCACTTCATCACAACTCACTCATTAATCTTCACGGAAGAGAGGATACCTGGCCGGTGCGACGGCTGTGACTCATCTCTCAAGTGTGACACCTACCGGTGGGGAACGAATCATTTTTGGATGCCCGCTACCGCCAAGGCGTCCGTGACAACGGAAAATTCGTTTTAGGCCACGACCCTAACTGCCCGTATCCGCATTTAAACATAGGTACGCATAAGAACTGGGTTTTTTCACTCAGAAAGGAGTAAATTACATTGAGGATTTTTAGTTATTCTGGCTTATATTTAAATAAATGGCAATACATATCCAACAATTAACGTAACGTATTTTCCTAGTTTTAAAGAATATCTACAGTCCAGGTAGCTGATGCAGAGATGCGAATTGATTAAGCTGCCAACGCTACTTAAAACCTCATTTCAATTTACCTCCTTGCATATTCAATTTTACATATATTTAGTTTATGACTACATATAACAGGCAAGAAAAATACCTGCCTGCTTCTAATACAAAAATGGAGAAATAGTTCCGCAAAATTTTTCAAGTTTGATGCTTAAAACGTCAAATGCTTTTGTCGAACTTGGTAACAGCGGGTTTGACTCCACCTAAACTAAGATGAAGGTTTAAGGTTTGAGTTCTACCAGGGTGGTTTAACTGCTCAGGCCATGGGTTTTCGTGACCATACGAGTTTTTGCCCACGAATAGAATTTATTACGACTTTAATCGTTATATAATATAATGAAACAGTTCATCACCGGCAATGGATATCATGGTGAAAGAATACCGCTAATCAAACAAATTACTACCAAAGTGCGTAAATCACAGTATTAACAGCGCATTGGATAAATATTCTTACCCGTGTTTGGAATATTACCTTGCTAGTTTTCCAAAACATACCATAAGAAGCATATTCTATTATAAAATTTGACGGTCTCGATTTTCTCCCCGAGGTTAACAAAATTTTCTTAAGTGTAGACATTCGCAGCTGATGGTTGAATGTCGGGCTTACAATGCGCCATACTCGGCCAAATCTCAAAAACTACGTCACCATTAACAAAATACACTGTCGTGGTTAACGGAATAGCAGCATAATTCCAATTGCTTGTCATCCTTCTTCATTACCTGCTCCATTATATTGTATCTTTGTCCTTGTCAAGCATTACCGCTCCCACGTCTTGCGTACATGCTGCATTTTGCCTCACAAAACTGTCAGCTACTTAATCAACTGACGTTGACTACCGTCAATTAACAGGCAACGATTCTCTCTTCTTACCGGCCCCCCCAACATCCTCCTCCAAAAGCATAACCAACCTTCCCTCTAAACATCCTCTTCCCAAACCCGAGCTACATTTCCTCGCCTTCACCAGAGCTCAACTTGCGCAAACTTGGATCAGGTTAACACTTATAGAACTGATTCAGCCGAAGGACTCCATTATTAGAGATAAGTACTGTGTCATTCAATCTACACTAGAGTACCCACTATTATGATGGAGCAACAGTGAAATAGTTTTTATGGAAAAAACTAGGAGAATCACATCTCCCTCATTCATGCGTCTTCCATTTCCGACTTCTCTAATAAATTACTCGACTTATGCCCGGTTGCAAGAGCAATTAGTTATGGAATCAATAGTTACGAGATCAATGAAGTTATAGATCTCATAAAAATATTCGGATTGAAGGAAAACATCTACTAGTTACATAACTTATTTACCAACTAAATAATAGGTTTGAATATTTTATCTAATCTTCTGCCGCCGGATAAAATTTGTAAAAGTTAAACGTATGAATAATTGCTAATACACATAATAATTAGTCAGTATGAGTAAACAAACTAGTCATTTGCCTCCAATTAACTCTTTTATTTAATAATTAAGTATCTACGTGGTTTATTGCGCATCCGCCATCTTGGCTACTTATAGAACCCATAACAACATGCCATAAGTTATAGAACCAATAAATTTATCGAATGTCTCTGCAACACTTACTGAATTGTTGCCATGGCTTATGGGTCCCATAACTGTATGGGATACATATTGATCGTTCCTGCAACTGGACCATATGAGGTAAAAGTGGCATGCTGTTGACAGACAACAACGAGCTGAAAATGGAGAAAGTTTCTTGTCATTGTGTAGCTAATGAATTCTAGTCGTGATGGTAGCTTAGAAAATAAACATGAAGTTTTCAGAAGTTTTAACTATCCTACAATTGGTACAGTTGCTACAATTCGCACAATTTACTGTCTTGATTTCACTGAATCAACTGCATTACACCAAGCAAGGATTCTCCCTACCCGTTAACCATCCTCTTCCAAGCCTTTCAACTCACTTTCCCCAGCCCAGCATTCTCTACCTTCGCCCTCTAGGTATTCCCTTCCCCACGAGAGTGCCACCTCGCACTCGGTAACTCTTGTTCCTCGTGGAGGACGCCGGAAACAAGGAACATCGTCTTTCGGCTCAAATACCCTTGTAGCGCTGAAGCCCTTCGTCGTATTTCACACGAACTATTCCTGTCTCGCTGCTTTTGTGTCCTCTTCACTTCTCCCCTCGCAGATGCAGTGAAATGAAAGCTAACAAACCCGCTTTTGAGTGTGTGTGAGTGAATTAATGGGGAACACATCAGCATGCCTTGTGTGTAAAAGATTGTTTAATGTGTTTCGCGCTCCGATGGCAAAAGTCATTCCACGAGGAGGGAATTCAATTCCTCACTAGGACGAGCAAGTGAGCCAAAACACTCCGAAGAAAAAGGTTTGAACACTACATGCCAACGAAAACCGTCTAACTATCAAGTATTAGAAGCTACACGACGAAGTTAGGCAATTCGATGGTAAAATTAAATTTTCTTCGTATCATCTCGTAAGATTTTGGTACACTAAAACGAAATTTGTACACAACGGTATTATTGTAGCTATTTCACCATAATTTCACGGCATATGGTCCTAGTCACCAAGTAAGGCTCATTCACCCTGCCACAATTGGCTGTATAAATGATGTTATTTCATTCAAGTCAAAAGTCTCGATAACTTGAAAATGTTACATCTCTCTTGGCTTTTCCATACATAAACAAACATTCAAAGCCTTTATAGACTCATCAGATCCTCTATATCTTAGTGAAACTAAGCTATGTAAACTAAGTAACTAGTGAGAAATTCATAAAGAAACACTAACTCCTAATCCGAAATGACATTTATTTGTATTCAGCTCATAATTATTAGGTGCTCCTATAGCTATGTCATACTTATTCATTAGCTAAACCTGCCACTTTCGGTGGAAATTAAGTCTGCGTTTGTATTTTACTCCCAAATAATGGTTTGTTTTCTTTTCTCTTTTCATTACATCTTCGCTTTTGAGCAATCTGAATGTAAGTTGCCTAATTAACACAGTTGCCCAATTCACATCTTCCTTCATCATAATTCAACTAGCATTTTTGAGCTATACCACAAACATTGTTTCCCTAATAGCTTTTATGCCACATCTTCATTTAAACACCAGAGCGCAAACTCAGTCGTTTGTTCTCCACTTTTCTAAACCTCTTATCCCGCGTAACAATAATAACGGGCTGTTAAATGGTATTTATATAACAATTTACACAAGGTAACATCGCTTATAATTTCAGTTTATACCACAACAGCTTAGAACGGGATTAAAAAATAACTTTATACGCGGTTTGAACAATAAGTGCCTTTCAAGCACACAATAGTATAGAGGAGATCTCCATTGGTCTACAGGCCCTTTGCTAGACTTCTAAATATCTATACATAAATCAGGTGTTATTAGATCTAGGTTACCTGCAACTTTGTATGTGAAATCGCAAAAATCGTCCACCCTGCGGCTCAAAACTAGGATATCTATCAAAAAACTATTATCAACATTGACTCATTCGCTACATCTCAAGTCTGCACACAGCCAACGCCCAAATACTATTATGGATTTAATACCTTACTGTACACCAAGAGCAATATTCATGCCCGAAGAAACACGACCATGAGCGGTAGTCCACCTGGCTACTTGTCCCGGTTATCTGGGATCTAGAGACACGTTGAAAATCGTGAAGCATTTGGAATTAGTTACGTTGATTGAAGATAAAACCAAGCAGATACCAGAACTTGCACAAAAATATGAAAACAGTATCGACACCATCAAAGTTATGCGATAAACGATGCCGTTTTCCATTATAACGTTAGAACCCATCACCCCTATCCCTCCATAGCACCATTATCGGCCCTCGCTTCCGACCCAAGCGATTTGCACCTTTCACCTCTATAACCCTTAACCATTCTCCAATCACCTCAATTCTCCTACCTCTTGGTTCTCCCAAACTTTTGCTTTCTTTTTTTTTATTTCTCCAACTTCGATCCAGGGCCAATCATTATTGCCCTTCCTCATCACCTCCCGACCCTTATCCTCTCTCTTGCCTGAATCTCCCGGACGAAGATAAGGCAAAGCGGGTGGAGTTAACTGCAAGCCGTCAATAGGGAGAGGGAAAACCTCTCCAGATAGACGGGAGATCGGGTAGGAGCCAAGACTATTATCTTTCTCAATTGTCTCGGGCACTAGGAGGCTGGACTAAAATTTGTGGCGGCGGGTGCCTTTCGTGCGAGACCGTAAGTGTTTGAAGGTCTTCTCTGCCGGGGAGTGGGGAACTGGAACCGAGAGGGAGGAGTTCAAGCTCCACGTTGCCGAGATTATTATGCCTCAGCCGAACAAACCGCGCAGCACAGGATGAGAACGGCCAGGGCCAATTACCAGATTGCTATTTCTATTTTCGCGGTAATTAGCTGGTAACGCATATCAAAAGCTGTACAAATCATATTTTTCATTTTTATTCTATATTCCGGGAGGTTTGCTTCTTGAAATGTTTCCTACTAAAATGTAAATATGTATTTAATGGAAACATAATATTGTTCTCCATTTTTCTACCGTTACACCAGTGAAAAATCATGTAATTTCAGGTTCAGTTACTGCCAAAAATAGCACGGTGGTGATGTGGTGTGGCAACATAGCAAGCAGGATAGAAGTTCACATCGCGGGGGTCCGAGAACGAGCGCATTTTCGAGACTTCGCCACGACTACTATATCCTGATTGGCTCTTGGAAAGTCACGTGACGAGCAACTTTCTCTTCGCGGAAGTCTTTCGTCTCGCTTTGAAGTTCTAAAGCAGGTTCGGATCCCGGCAAAGATAGAGATATGCCCGGAAAGTCCTGGCGGCCACCTGAGGAGGTTCCACTGCATAGGTGTGAGTCAAACGAAATACTTCCAACAAGTTCCAAATGTTTTTCGAAGGGTTTTAAAAATCCTGCTTTCACTGATGAAATGCATTAGCTATTGAAATGAAAAAATAAGGCAAAAATAACCAATAATCCCTCACGAACAGTATTCATGAACTCTAATTAGTAGCCACAGATGCCGACTGCTGCGCTATTTCCACATAATTACCTAATTTTATTTCTATTTTCGAAGTAATTACCTAAAATCTCAAATAATACGGCTGTAAAATGCGTCTTTTTCATTTTTTTCAATTTACCCGGAGTTTTGCCTCTTGAAAAGTTTTTCCATTGACGCAAAAAGTTATTATTAAATGGAAAAATAATATTGTTTCTCGTTTTACTACTTTTATATATTAGTAACATTCATGTAATTTAAAGTTCTGTTGCTGAGAAAAATATCACGGAAAGAAAATAGATTGTCGTTCATATCCAATAAAGGACAAGTTTTTCTATTAATACACAGAATATGAATAAAATGACATTAATTTCTTTTCTCGGTGTAATCACCTTAACGGCTGCATGAAGATCGCTTCACATGCAGTACCAATCTGTATAGGGGTCAGCTAACCTTAGAATGACGGACGATATTTGTGAAGAGTACAAAACCCAATTGGTTGTTTCCTTCATCCTTTTTTCATTTTCCAAACAATGCATTTATCATCAACCTCCATTACAGGTGAAAAATCTGTGATATCACCACCATAAAAGATATATTCACTTCATAATGTTATTTTTAAAAGCGAGCATTCGACTAATCATTTATTCTTGATGATACTTTCTAAACATTATATCCAGTGAACAAAATTATCTCCGACGGTGAGTAAATAAAAAAGTACTTAATGTGCCCATGAATTCAACCATGAAGATGAAAATTTTATTTAAAATTTTATTTCTAGACACCTTCAAAGGAATTACTGGCTTAAATACTAACAGCTAGGGAATGCCAGAAAGAAATTTACTTCTAAGCGAGCGTTTCGGTCTCCCAGATGTCCAAAATGAAAGCAAAGGAGTTCATTGACTTTGTCATTTCATTGACTATTCATATTAATATTAGTTAGTTCAACCATTGAGTCAAGAGTTAATTAATGTTAACGACTGGTGAGGCCAAAAATATCCAAAGTAAGTTACAACTCATCACTAATGCGCACATCTACGACAGTAAATCGGTATGTAGATTTCTTTGAGTCTTTCCTTTGGAACAAGTAAATCGAACTCTACTTTTCTCTCCAACTTTTATAATTTACTTATATAATCCTTCCATCATGTTGCAAACCATCTCTTCTTAATAGCACATTTGATCTTAGTTGTCCGTCGCGAAACTTAAATAACGAACCAGCTAACCCTGCCGATAAAACTCCCCGAGGTCAATTCCATTGTATTTTTTTATCACTCCACGCTTTTGTCTCCAGCGAAATTGTCACCGTGTCACGGTCTCGTCGGGGTGAATCACAAAAGAACACGAATCGCGGGCATGTCGAAAAATCCCCGGGGCTAACTCGGAACGAAAGGGACAGGACGGATGGAAGGGGAGAGAAAGATATGAAGAGTGGAGGTGAGGTGGGGAGGGATTGAGAGAGAGAAAGGAGAAGGGAAAACATTGTTGAAGGAGGGAGAGGGAGAGAGAGAGGGAGAGTGGAGGGGTGGGAAACAAAGCTCCCTCCCCTACCGTGGCGCTACCTTAAAAATCTTTAATCTAAAAAAAGTTGGCATCGACTTCCTCCTCCCCTTCTCTCACTTTTCCCCACGAGTTTCGGCGCCGACCCCTACCGGGCACGCGAGCCGTTTATCTTTCCCACTCTCCTCCTCCGCGCTCTTTCTCATCAGTTCATCCCGCCCTCTCTATGTTGCCACCCACCCACGGATACGTCCCACCTTCGCTACTTTTCCACCTCTTCCTACCTGCCTTTACCGGCCTGTTCTGTGTTAAGCCTCGATTCGGCAAAGAGGGAATGGATGTGAGAGAGAAAGAGTTAGTCTCTTGGGGAACAAAGGGCCCCTAGCCAAACGTCCGGAGAATCTTCAAAGCTCACGATTAAGGTAGAGTCATAGGCATTCACACCTGGAGGGTATTTGCGAGCCAACGCAAGAGAGTGCAATATGGAATGCTAGAAGACTAACTGAATATTCGAATCCATGTTGAAAATAAGTGTTGTACTTTTTCACAGTTGATCATTGTAAACGTGCAGAGCGTTTAGCAGCTTTCTGATTCTTCAGGTTTACTTATAATTATTTAAGATGGATTCGAAGATAAAATGTTTCCACGAAGTGACACCTGAAGACGTAAAGTTTAGAATAACTGAAATTTAAACCATACTTACTTTTGCAACACTTCTTTTAAATTACCTGCATTTCATTTTACTCCAGTTACCTTCAATCTCTAACATTTTAGTAAATACCACTACCTTAAAATGGTAAAAAATCATTTTACAATAGCATAACTGTTCTACAACATGTGAAGTCTGTAGATGTAATTTATAGATCATTCCCTGTATATTTTCTCAGGCAATCTACATGTTTCATATTCATTGATTCGACTCAATCATTTGTTCTTCAAATTTGATGATAAATTTTGGATGTGGTAGTTAATAAAATATATTGATAAGTCGAAGTTCCATCTATAGTTATTGTACAGCGCGGACCATTAGAAAAGCAGACCAGATAATAAGATTAACATACAAAAACCAGTGTCGGAAGCGGATGATGAAGACCAATTCATGAATAAAATGAGAAAGGAAGGAGAACAAAGAAGAGTAGAATAGGAAAGAGCCATACGAAAAACAGTGCAGAAAATAGAAACCAGGCGAATTGAGAATATCCTTAAACACAGGGGGTTGGTGAAGAATAAAATTGAATAAAAAATCGAAGGAAAAGTTCCAAGTGGTAGGAATATACAAAGGATAAATTTCTAAACCAAATAAGGAGGAAATTACATGAGAAGACCTACCATGGAGTATGGGAACCAGTATCAGGTAGGGATATGGCGGCGATCAACCTATGTAAGAATTAAACGACCAATGATGAGGTTACCATTGATTCAAAATATAAACATGAGATGCTTCCACACCGTGGAAAATATATTAAACTATGTCATTCCCAGTAGGAACGTTGTAAATTGTAATAAACATATTTATATTAATAGAGAGAGACACAATGAACAAAATTTCACGCACTTCAGAAAAAGTATATTTCTCCAATAAAAATGATATTATTAGCTGCATTTTGGCCAACTTGGCCAATGGAAAATAAATGACCAAACAATTAATTCTATTCACCGTAAATTCTACAAGCCAATGATAAATCAACAGATCTGAATTCTCTTTAGTGTATAGATCAGATTAAAAGTTTCAGGCTTAGTCAGTTATCTCTTGCAATGTAAAAAGAGAACAGAACAGAGACTGATATTCTTCTTGACTTATACACAGCTGAATATTTAGGTTGCATATTTCACCACTGCAATAGAAAATTCCACATTTGGATTGGAAGGTGGGATCTTTGATTGCCAAGAGTAAACGAACCAGCTAAAAATATAGTGTAAAAATCCACAGCTTTTATCTGTAAAAAATATAAACAATCCCAAAGTTAAAAGTTTAATATAAATTAATTATTTTAATAGGTAAGTATTTAGTTTAATATTAAGGAAAAAGTACGTATGTTTGATGGTAATTTGGAAGGCCCATTTCTAAATTTAAATTCTAGTCACTCAATCTACATTTAGTGGGTGATTAGACTCCATAAAGGTCATTCATACTCCAAATATGATCCTATTCGAGACAAAATATGAAAAAAGAAGGGCAGTATTTTGACGAAGAAAGAAGAATATCACATGAATGAAGCGAAAACGGCAAAACTTTATAGAATGAATGTGCAAAGGAAAAATAATGTTACAGTCCGGCAGGTGTATTCCCCAAAAGAATAAGTAGAATCCGTCTTTTTTTTATTTCTCAATTCTCATCCTCAATGCTCCGACGTCTGTCCCAAAGCGCTCACGCGCTCTAAAAACTTAGCCACTCCCATTCGAATCCGGCGGTACTCCTACTCCACTCACATGTGTCCGCCACCCCTGAAGCACATGGACGCAACCACCCCTTGTGTCCCCCATTCACGCAGACTGACCCCTTGCCCGTATCTCTATGTGCGTGTCCATGTCGGGCTCGGATCGGCCGCCGACCATACACGCCCTCCAAAGGCACACAAGTGACCTCCACTTCTAAACGGATTAGGCGAGCTCCTAAACGCTCCTACCGCCACCACTATAGCTTTGCGACCCCCCTGCCGCGCGTGTATGTACAAGTCCCTCCGTGCTTCCTTTGCTACCACCTCCCTCTTCCACGCCGTACCACCATCCCAAGAGCTCCACCACACATCCCATCCCTTTCCCTCCCGCCCTTCGCACAACACACTCAAAACCATAATCGGACACGTACCCCGGGACGCACTAAATGCTGCCGAATGACGACAGTCAGTCCCGGGACGCGCAACGACCTCTCCCGGCTAAGTGTATAGTCAGCCGGCCGTCCACAGCCCTCACTCTCAAACCCCGCCCTCCCACCTCCACCGCCTACCCTCTCTCTGTGACGTGTCTTCCTCATCCTCTCCCTCCTGACGCCATCTGTCAACCATTCGATCCACCGATACCCGCACCACATTGACGACCACAACAAAAATAGATCGAGACACAGCTGTTACAAAACGAAATTTCTCTACATTCCAATAGTTCCGTTTTATATTCCCTCCCATCTTTATGGCTAGCGAATATCACCCTATCAGATACTCGTTAGATGGTGTTTTGAAAATTGATACCATATCAATTTAACATATCAATTTAAATTCATTCAATCAAATAAAGCAATACTTTGAACTAGTAAGCAGTATTCCTTCATAAAAGCAACAATCATCAATTATATTATTTTGGCAGGATTCGTAGATCCCATTTGATTCTGCGAGTATTGAAAATAAAGGAAATCCTGGATAAAAACGTGAAATTTTAAATCGTGCATATATCATACTTTGAAAATAGATTGGGAAGTGCATATATTTCCACTCCTATTATGTTTCACTTTTAGGGCTACTTTTGGACGTAGTTTTCAGTATTTTAAGAAAAACATTAATGATTTATTACTCTAATGAAAAATTGCGTTTTTTCTTTAAATTTTATATATCCCGTTTCAAATAGTAATTTACTCTGAAAAAATGGTAGTTGATGATTTAGAAAATTAAATATTTAAATTTGAAGATATAGTGCTAAGAGACACAAAATTTTAACCATGGAATAAAAATATAATAACAACACTTTTTTAAGATTTAATCAATTGCGGTCTCCCAGACCGCACGTCACCGGTTTTGTGACAAGAAATGCAGGTCACTGGTTAAGGATTAATATTGATTTTCAAACGACAAATATTTCTTCCAATAAAAAGCAAGTAAGTATTCCTATCACTCCGATATTTTCACAAATGTCGTCTTTTGAAGATAGTAGGATTTTACTATAAATATTTGGGGTGAAAGATGCTCTCAATTCCAGCCAAAGAGCAATCGTTTGTCTATTGTCCTCTCCGTCTTCCCCTGGTTTGCCTTTCCTCGCCCCTCTATCAGTCGTGTCCACATTAATCTTTCACTGTCTACCCTCCGGCCTCGCCCACTTGCCGAATCCATCCCCGTCCTCTTTCTACTCTCCAGTCCTAGCAAACTCACACACGTTCACAAGCTTCCCCTAATTCGGTCTCAACTTTCACTTCCCTCTCGTCTCTCTCTTGAAATCCTTCCTTTCCAATGGTAATGTTTTCATTACTTCCCAAGCACAGCAAACTTACCCATCCCCATTGATAGACATCGTGTCGGCTCCGTATTCAATGTCGCAAATTACTCATTATGGACTCCTTTCTGGATTAATAGAAATATATTTTTTATAATAATGCCTTTATTGCATATATAAATCATTGGTCTTTCTAAGCCACATAGCTGGTGAGATGGTTTCATAGTATTATTACAGAGCTGAATTTTACGAATACAGTATTTTGAAAGTAGAATAGATATATTTCAGTGGCATTGGAAAAGTTACCAAACCTGTAAAACGAAATAAATGGAAACCAATTCAGAAAAAATATTAATTCGAAGCATCTCATGCTTTACATCATGGCTCTTACATCATGGCTCCAGCGAGACTGATAGCATGTGGTAGGGTGTAGTTAGTGGTATACAAATTTTACATATTGCATAAAAATACTTAGCATTTGACCGGGCGCGGCCTGATTCAATGGTACACCATAAGCTCTACTACATGACCTAACAATCGCCGTTATAAGTTTTGCCCAAGGTTTAAGATTTACCGATGCATAATTTTCACTCCACAAGCAATCTAAATGGAGTACAATATCAGTCTGTCTATTCCATGATTTGGTCTCAGAAACATCAGAGATTCAAAGGTACGTCTTGAAACTTATGTACTTCTCAGTATTTATTGGCGGCAAATACTAAACGATATGGAAATCAGGAGAAACGGTCATATTGTACTTAATTTATTAAGGTGTTACATTTATTTTCCCTGCGAAAGACGAATTTTTCCTCAGTACAGTATAACTTGACGATGATAATATTACCAAAGTTTCATTCATAAAGTCTACAGTGACCGTTAACAAAAACATCCTAGGAGTTTTACATTCATATCCGACATGCTTCATGAATCTTTGAGTAATTTTAATGCTGCTTTGCTCGTCCTTAATATCAGTTCACTAAAATAATGAACTAAATACAAGAAAAGGTTACAAATAACTGGTAGACTGTAGTACAAAAGAAATAATAACTTAGATTAGTTTATAATTTCTCTCTTTAAATATTCGGAGATCATCGTTGTAACCATTCAGTTCAGCTATTCTTTTTGTGAAGAACCTAAACTCTAATTTATAAACGTATCATAAAGTCAGGAGGGGCAAAAAACCCTGTGTTCCAAACTGATGCCGAATAACAAGCTAGTAACTAGTCGTAAGTCAACTAAAATGTCAGAATCTTTGAATGTAAGAAGTTACCTACGTCAATGAACTATAATTCAAAGGAGCAGTTGGCCAAAATATTCTTAAAAGATAGTGATAGCTATTACGCACGACCGGTCACTTGGTTTCCAACCCGCGGATCTCGTAATGGGAGTCGATAACGCTACCATTGGGCCACCCTGGCCCCTTGCATTAATCATAGCACCTATAAATGAGTGACGTTTAATGCCGATCACCTTTGGTCTGCTGCAGAAATTTAAATTTATAAGGGGCTGCTGAACAATATGAAAGAGTTAAGATTCAATGTGATATAATTTCGTAGAGAATTTAGCCACGAGAAAGATCTATTACATGGATACAGAAACTGGAGTGCCATTGGTGCACGTTTAAATCCTTTCCAGCTCAGAGTGCAGAGTCTCTTTATTTAAGCGTTGTTTACAGTTGCATAAAACCTACACTTACAGAAATAAAATAGGTCAAATATTGCAACTGTGCCGTATAATTGTGCGTGCGAGAAATCGCTTCATTCCTTAGAACTAACTTTTTCCCGAAATATGATATAGGTAAGTAAATTCTTCGAAACAAATTCAAACTGGCATTTGGGCTTCCATTTAATCAAGACGTGGAAGCCCATTCTTGGAGCCACTGATAAGGTTTGGGTGACAAGAAGGATGATAGCAATAGACCGATCAGCGGTTTTCTTGTCTCTCGGCGGGGTATCAAAGCCGGCTCAGTCAAGGTCGTTCAATATCGATAGTGTTCTTCCGTCGATATAGGTCTTCGCAACGTACATAAATCCGCCATTAATGTACTTATTTCTCTGCACTCTCCATGAGCATAGTATAAGTTGTTCGACGTTTTTGTTGATTTATATTCGAAATGACAAATTGTGTCGCATGTTCGCAGATTTCCTTGGGAGTGTGATGGCAGTAAATGCTCAACTAGCCGATTGATGGCGGACATTAGGTGGAAATGGTTGCAAAGACCTTTATTGAAGGAAGAATACAATCGCTATCAAACGACCTTGGGCTCATGTACTTACAAAAGGCGGTAAACTTTGTTTAATTTTTACAGCCCTGATAATGGGGAGCAAAATCGCTGGTCGAATCGCTCGCAATTATAGAAACAATGGCCCGTGTGTGATTCGAGAAATGTTTCCCTTTACGTACTTTTCGTTATATTTGTTTCAAAGGACAGAATATATAAAATGGCTACAGAATGAAAGACAAATACAAAAATTTTGGGCATAATTTCGGGAGAAAATGAACAATAAGATGCAGGAAGGTGTAAAATTACAAAGAAAGCTTTCCGGTATACCGAAAACAAGACCTCTAGATAATTCTATTAAGGGGTAAGGTAACGAAAGAGCATACATGCAGCCCACCATATGACAGCCCCACATAATTGCCTTAGTAAGAGACGGTAAGAGACGCCCGACGGCGGGAGGTCTACACCACAGACGAGCTGGAATGCAGGATACAGTAGAAGCCGCAGCGTTCCGCGGAAGTTTTCATCACCTTTGCATTGTTCACGTCTCCCACGCTCTTCCTTCAAAACCCAAGCTCAACGCCTAAACTTCCACGCTCCCGACATCACACAGCCTTTCCATCGACTTCCGACCTTGCTCTCCGGTACATAATACACCACTCTCTCGCTTTACACCATAAGTAACCATCATCCTCATCATTTCACCACCTCGTTCTCCTCACACTTACTCTATCTATCTTCTCCCTTAAATGCTTCCCAACTCCAAGTTGCTCTACCTACAACATCCCTTCGCACAGTTTCACCTAACGCTACGCTTCCTCCCTGCGCGCTCACCCCTTTCCTTCCCATTCAATAATCAGCAGCCGCAAGCCATAAACACGCACCTCTCCTCCGTACACCGAAACCACCCAATGTCCCTTGCCCTCTAGCCGAGAGAGCAAGCGAAACTCTGGACTCCACCAGCCGACACTCCTTTCTTGCCGACTCACGGGCTGCGAGGTGATGCCCTCACCTGTTTCCGTTGACACAATTTTGGCCTCAGAACGGAGTTATGAGGAATTTCACTCGTGTCGGAAATTGAGAAGCCGCTACTTCGTGGCATCAAATTACAGTGACATGACAAGAAAATAATGAAGAAGAGAAGAGAAAATAATGAAAAGGGTTAGGGTTAGAGGAAGGTCAGTGTTAATAAAACCAAAAAATTCAAGAGATCATTCTAGGTTAGGAACAACTATATAATACATTGTAACATTACATGAATTGAAAACCGAAATAAAGAGAATTGTAGGGGAACGGCATATAATACTATTCTTACTCCAATTGAATTAACAAAGTTTTCCACCAGATCAAGTTATTATGAAGAATTATCACGCATCTAATTGTGTTTAGCTGATTTTTTTCAGCCCGACTAAGTTTCAGTTGTCTTATATTGTCATAGTAACTTTGCATTGTTTCTTACAGAACCTAGTTGCACTTATGCTTTTTAAATACCTAGCCATTTCAATGCAGAATACTTAGCCATTCACAGTTTCTCATGGGTCAGTCTTCATTTTCTAGAAATACTCATTTCTTAATAATATGTAAATCCGAACAGAACATATTAAAATATAGATGAATAGCTTTTAATATTATTTTCAAATTATTTTTTTCTGGGATTAGATTAATATAATCCGTATCAGATATGTATTCGTATAAAATAATTGAAGCTTAACTTATTAGACAAATTTTGGCTATTAAAAATAAAAAACCGCACCGTAAAATGCAAAGTTCCCTGGCATATTTTTACCACTTTGAATTTTTATGCATTGCAGTTTCCACAACTACATCATACTAAAGTGAAACTTGCCTTAAGCGGAACCTGAGTTAAACGGAAACCTATATTATCTGGAACAAAGTTGGTTCCGGCTTTCGTAATAGGGTTTTACATGAATTGGTATCCTATATTAAACGGAATCCGTCAAGCGCGGAAACGGAATCCATTCCCGGGCACGTGAACCTGGGTTTAGCGGAATAGCAAAAAAGCCACGCACAATTTTAACCATAAAGAAGTAAAATCCCAACAATTTTTAATGCCCTCTCCCTAGAAAACAATCCTAAGAATTGAACCAGTCAAAGGTTTCGTTGGCACACTATGGTCTACCTCATTTTTGACAGACGCGGGATGAACTCAGGATAATGTGGCATTGACCTTGGACAAAATATGGAACAAGGCTTCAATCATGGAACGGTAGCTCTAAAGTTTCAATGCCGAATTGGAGAGGAAAGATCGGAAATTCATACTTTTCCTCGATAACGCAATATGTCACCCTAAAATTCGCCCCGCTAATGTGGAGCTAGCCTGGTTTCCGGCAAACACAACGAGCATAACTCAGGCGATGGATCAGGGGGTAATTAGATCGATGAAGGCACAATTTAGAATGAACATGATGCGGTCGTCACAAGCAGTTACAGGTTCTGCGAATGCTGTCGGAGGTGACCAAAAAAGATCAGTGCTGGATGCCATAAATTGAATTAATTTGGCAGTGAAAGATATTAAAACATCAACTGAAAAGAAAAGTTTCGCCTAATCTGGATTTCTGCCAGAACTGGTCCTTGAGGCAGGTAAGGATAGTAAATTCTATCCAATCATATTACATGTGTAAATACATATTTACGGACTAAATGGACTATACATAAAGCCAAGACCTTTCCTATTTCAGATCTAATGGACGATCTAAGCGAAATAAAGGATATAATAGGCTATAACTTGGATGCTGAAATATTTGTGGACTTATACAACGATCTTCTGACGAGTGATGCAGATGGCTCCCTGACAGATGTATAAAAGGTGACGAAGCCCGTGAATCCGAAGAAGATATAACCGTAATATGTGAAGAAAACAAAAATGTCCTACTAGAAAATGTTGGTTTTATTTAAAAAGAATTTGCAGAATTTAGTCTTACCAAAGGTAACACTGACTTATTTAATATCTTAAATGGGGCTATCGTCAACGTAGAGAATTGTATTGTACAGGAAAAAAGGAAAAACAGACAAAAATGACGTAATATAGCGTACCTTATAGATCGTTTTTTATGTTGATTAGTTCAAATGAAAAAAGTTACCACAATGTGAAACTGTTTCATTATTTCATAATAACTTCGTCTACGAGTAAAATTTGAATCAAACCAACCTTTAAGGCGATGCATGTTATGGGCGTGATATGGCTTTCAAGGTCTTTTTTGAAATGTTCGAGCTCTTAAGCGGAAACCTGTCTTATCCGGAAAAAAAATAATGGCCGGAGAGATTCCGCTAAAGACAGGTTTCACTGTACCACGATTTAAATTTCTATTTTGTAGTTGTGACTGTCAGATTTCATTAATTCCTTATTTTAATTCTCAAACTTCATCAAGTCTATTTCCTTTTATGGCATCCTTTTCTTACGATTACATTGTCTCTTGAATGAGTATTTGTGACGCTATGGTCAAATCAAATGCTTCGGCAACGTGTTCGTCAAGTTGTAGATCTCGAATCCCATTTCAATTACACAAAAGATGATGCTGATTTTACAAAGTCTATTCAACAACTTGCACACATCTGAAAAATTTGAGACATGTTAGAAAATCTAATCGAAAATAATTCCCCCAAATTGAAATCGCGTTGAAAATTACAAACGAAAATTACAGCTTTGTTTCGAGTATGAAATGCCTCGAGAGCGCATACTTCATAATTTATTAAATCCTGGGACATGTAAAATTCATCCACCCTATCAAAATAAAACTAAATGACTTCACAAATTGACAAAAGTTAAAAAATCAATCAATATGGAAACAAGAGGCACGATTAAATCAGACAGCTGGGCGGGATTTTGAATTACACTGAATATCAAGGTGACTGGCTTCGCATTAAATCAACGTGATAATACAAAAAATAGCGCGAACACCAAAAGTTTATACGATACATTATGATTCTTTTTTGTCCACTGGTAAATAAAGTGAACTGGTGGAAATGAATTTTTGGAAATCTTAATGGTAAACTTTCCTTCAATAGGTGTATTAAATTCTGATTGGAAGTAAACATTGTAAATTAAAAAAAAGATCTATTTTACAGAACACTCTTAATGTCAGACTGAGAATATAAAGTGAGCTATATTATATTACTAGGTTATGTATCTTAGCGAGTCTCACACAATTAAATTATGGAGAGAGGCAGAGAAACCAGCAAGGAGTGTTAAACAGCAACAGATAAAAATACTGAAATTGGACCAAGTGTCATGAATAATGGTCAATTTTTGTCCCTTACCCAGCAGTAAAATCAGAGAAACAACGACACATAGTGCTCTTAAAATTTTGAGAACCTAAGGGAAAAGTTCGCTCCATTAAATCACCAGATGGAGTCATCCGCACAGCATATGCACCCGTCCGTGAAATATAGTGTCCCAACCAGTATCTTCCCGCATGTATGTATGGAGGGGGGGGGGGGCAAAGAGGGGAAAAATATAAATCGAGAGTGTTTGTGTGCTTGCATATGTATGCATCTCCCGCCGGTTTGCACCATCATGCAACAGCGAATTTACGGGATGCGATGTTTTGGCCTCGTTTCAGACCGGAGCGCCTCCCATCTCCCTCTCCTACGTGCTCCCCTTTCTTCGCCCGTTACGCCCCCGGCTCCGCCCCTCATTCAGCAGCGAACTCTTCCTCTCTCCTTGCGACCACCGTCGAACTGTTCGTCCAGCGGGCCCGTATATCGATTAAAAAAGAAACGCCCGACGCTCTTCATCTCGGCGCCAATTTATCACCTTCGCTCTCCGCAAGTCGCATAAAAATACCGCCGGTCCGCCCACATTATTCCCCTTACGTACTAGCACTCGTGTTTCATATTTCCCGCGAAAGCGTTTTCAAAGACCAGGGCTACGGGGCGGGGACTATCGCAAATGGGAGCTCCTAGCGACAGTTTTATGCGATACGACGGAGATATCACTTGGCAAAACTAAACGGTTCGGAATGATATTGTTGAGATGCATTGCCTTTGTATATTTTTTTCATTTTCTTTATTTCACCTGAGTGGAATGAGACATGAACAAATCTCTGAGAATCCTCCTTTAATAAGCATTCATTGTTACTCATGGAAGAATTTCACTCCAAATTAAATATATCATATTACTGCTCCCATCAGAGAGATCCTAAGTTCGAGAGAATGCTGTCAGCATTCCCACAACCCACCATGAGAGTTGGCCCTTTCAATAACTACAGCCCATCTTCTTCTTTCTATTGCTAATTCTCGATAGTTAACTGTATCCATTCTTGTATATCTTGCATGACATAACCTCTAGATCTCTTCGAGGGTCTTCACTTGATCTGCTTCTTTCCGGTGTCCACTCAAAACTTCTCTTTGTCGTCTTAATATCTGCCATGCGTTCCACATAGCCAAACCATCGGATTCTTTGTGATTTTATACAGAGCGCTATAGTCTCTTATTGTAAAAGCTCATTTAGTTCTGCATTTATTCTGATTTCCCATACACCACCGTCCTATTTTGGTTCACAAATTATGCTCAGCATTTTCTTCTCGAAAATTTTCAGTTTTTCCATGTTTCACTTCAACACTGTCTATACCTCACATTGATACGCTACTACTGGTCTTTCTGCTGTCTTAGAAATTTTTAGTTTCGATGGCTCATGTTGACTTTTAGAGCTTATTAATTTCTTTAGTGCATATAGACAGATATTTAGATAGCCATTTCTTTAGTGCACACTTTTCACCTGCAGATATTCTATATAGTATTTCAATGGAGTTGGTATTGTCTTCAGTCAACGTGGGCCCAAGATATTGAAAAATTAAGCACATTAAAAAAAACCTATCATTTAATTTTGTTTCGTCTTTATTTTTGTCTAGACTTCCTGTAAAAATACTGTACTTTGTTTTTCTAATATTTCCAATCAAACCCATCTCACAGGTCTCTCTTTCCAGTCACATAAATTTTTCTTTAATCATTTTTCCACTACTACCACTGATTGTAGTGTCGTCACTATATTCTGGTATTTAGAATATTCTATTATTCATATTTCCAGTTGAGTTAATATTTCTAACAGCAGCTTCCAGTACAAGTTTAAACAACAATGCTAATAGGGAATCACCTCGCCTTACACCTGATTAAATTTTTAAATCCCCTCTTAGCTCTTCAAGGATTTTCACTCCAGCAATTGATCCGTCGATTGTAACTTAAGTAAGCGGTATCAATTTTTCGATGTGTCTATGCCTTAGTGCGATCCCATACGATATGAGAGACTATACGGGATGCGCAATACCGCGAAACTATCCGTGTCTTACGATAAATGGTATCAGGAGGTTTACGTGTTCATATAACATGTGTTATAAAGGCAATATAATATGATATTTATTATATATTTTTCGATGCAATAACTATGTCACAAAGCAATATTAAAACTCAAGTATCGCACATTCCTACGCAGTTTACCCTTCCCTCTCCTAATTCCTTCGAGCTTCACGGTCATAACACATTTAATAGTTGGCGATTTTATCACGGGTGTGAGGTTACCGGTTCTGGATTGTTTGGTCCGGTGTTTCGAATGCCAAAATAAACCCATTAATTTTCATCTTCCTTCATATTTATTATTTCCAATGAATAAAAACTTCTACGGAACTAAAAATGTTTACAATAAATCACATTAAAATAAAATTGGATTTTCTCTTAATATAAAAGTTTCCTTAATTCCTATACTGACTAAGTAGTTGCTTTATTTCTGTAATCCCTCCTGTGATTAATACATCATCATTTAAGGAGGTTTCACCAATTGCTTTAAAAAAAGGTGGTCGTGTAGGACGCAAAAGAGTGACAATTCTCCCAAATGAATTTGCCAAATTGATCTATCTCGGGGAGAATTAAAAATATGACCTCCATTACTGGATCACAACAGTAGCAATGAATAAAGGTTTATTTTTCCCCATTTTCCCGATAGATATCTAAAACGCCATATGCTAGAAAGGCTATAATCGTAGATACTGGCTTCAGAGGGCACTTTACCCATTAAACTAGTGATTTTAAAAAACCCGACAAAATGTTAAGAATAAATATCATCATATATCTCGTCATACATCACCTTATTGCTCTTGTGAGCGCAATCGAAATATAACGATAACGCAAGCTCACGCATCTCGGAGAACCGTGATCCTCGTCACACTTCTAGAGTATGTCTGATATTATAGAACAGGTCACAGAAATGCAGCCAACTTGTTGACACGTCCAATGCTGTCTGGGGATATGATTGAACCTCCATGATGATGCATTTTGTTTAAATCATACAATTTCAAAAAATATTTGATTTTCTTTCCTTTATTCTTTCCAAATCAATTTTAAATTAGCGAAATCTTTTCTTCTTCTATTTCCTCCTAGGCACATACCCGTTTCCTTTAGTACCTCACTCACCACGCATCCCACATCCAGGTCATCAATACATTTTTTACTTGGAACGAATTGAGACGTACCCATTTAATGTCATTAAAATTTTATAAATAGGTAACAAGTACAAGTAAAATTCATTTTCGCTATCCTGGACAGATCCTAATACCTCCTGTCGCAACTCGCCAGCGGCGGCTTGTAGTCAAACAGGGTAACATGCAGATGTAGATATGCGCCACGCTGGCTCACGAAAGGGGAAGTTCGCTCCGTTTTCCCCGCGTTTCTCTCCTCCGCGCGACGCAACTAACCTTCCCATGATTTCCTCGACTTTTAGAGTCTCTCACATATCGCGGGCGCATCGTGCCGCACTATCTCTCGTTCCGCTTCCAACATGCTTCGGTCCACATCCAGCGGCATCGAGGTGCCCGCCTTTGCGGAACACATACACACACTCGTCGAGTTGAGTTTTTAAAATTCCCATCGGAGAGTCAGGCAGCACTTTCATCTGGCATGCCGCTGGGGTGGGAAAGGGAGCGGTTGGGGGGTGGTGTGGCGAGAACGAGAGAGATGCGACGCCGCCGACGCCCGGCAAGTAGAGCGAGGCGGCGTTGCCATACCTTTTTTCAGATTTTCTGTCTTTATCGGATTTGCAAAAAAAAAGAACTACACCAAGCGGCGCGAGACACTGGTGTACGTGCTCATTTGGAAAGGAGACGTGAGTCTGAGCGGAATGAGCTCCGATTGCACTCAGAACGAGTTGCAAGGCAAGAGCGAGCGATAAATTAAAACACCAAGTTTTCGAAATGTTTTTGCTGGTCCGTACATCGGCGAATAAAAACTTCTTATCGTCGAGGAATACTCGGTGACCTTAAAATCTCGATGCATCACACCAGGGATGTCCGCTGATGGTGATTCTGTATCTCATGTCCCAAATGTTACGCTCTCCTGCACTCCTGGGAAAATATTAAGGTCCGCAATTTTAGAATCGACGAAAAGTCGTTCAAGAGTATGAAATACCCAATTAATTGTAGCACATGCAAGCACGTCCCTAGTTTTGAAATAAAATTCAGCGTTTTCCACGGTGAAATTAACACACCTATGCATGAATCAATTTTAAAGGAAGATACTGACAGCGTTATAACAATTTGTTCTTCAATAATTGGTAAAATAATGACCAATACATCTAATACGGACAACGGTGCTAGTTAAATCTTTAATTTTTTACAACACTATTTTAATTCATATCACCAGTTATACCCATTCTAAGTTTTTCTCATCACATTTAACGAAAAGCCCAGAAAACGAGGATCATATTTATCTTTTTAGCAATATGTATTCATGCGCAAGTGTGCTGATAATTTTATTTCAATGAAAATATGGCACGCAAACACATCTTTGTTGTCAATCATTGTTATACGACACGATTTGCGACGATATTTCAAACCAATATCGAGTTTCTAAATATATTCTTAAATAGAAAAAATGGAAATACAGATTGTAAGCCGATTAAAAAGGAATAGGAGCGAAATCCAGAGCTAAAACACGAAATATCCACCTGAATATTAAATAAAAGTCTAAAACATTTGGCAAGTATTACTGAGTTGTCATATATAACGACATCTTTCCAGTGAGTGATTCAATATACTATCATATTTATTGTGCACGCTTTCGATAATGATCTTATAAGTTTTCACTTTTGGGAACTTATTTCAACTACCACAAGCCAATTTCAGTAATCTGGAGCACCTTGTGGAACCAATTCGCATTAAAGTTTGTAATTCCAAGTCAATAACAAGATTTCCATTTGAGATATCCTCAGACAGAGTGGAGCCCTTGCAAGAACAATCCATCACGCAATTATTGACAAATATTTGCTATGGATTCAAAATATTATCAACTTAATCGAGAGTGCTGTCAATAACATTCCTGTACATCAGCAAAATAAAAGTTTTCATTTTCGATAACCTATATTTAACTTATTCCAGGTAATTGCAAGACAATTCATCAATATTTCAAACTCGCATCGGAATATATTTTTTGGATTCCGAGTCGATAAACATGAATTTCATTTCTGACAGCCTCAGACAGAGCAAAGCTCTTGCAAGAACCCATCACTCAATTATTGACAAATATTTGCCTTCCTGGCTGGGAACCAATTTCTTCGCGATTTGCTTGGGATTACTTTTCTTTACTCTCCCTTCTTCCCGATAGATATCGGCTCACAAGCTCCTTTCGCCGCCGAAAAAGGAGCAGGAGACGACAATAGCAAACAATATCGCGTCCCTTAAAAGACATGTTCACAAATGGTCGAAGGGAGTAACTATGGATTCCCTTGTTTGCGAAGGTAAAATAAATACTCCTTTGCCTCCAAGGCTTACAAACAAGTATTCATTCCAGGACAATATCTCCAGTCAGTCAACAGTATTTGATTGGCTAAAATGTGACGTTGACAACGCAAAGACAAAAAGCAGTGGTAATCACATACGATGGTACAAGAATCACGAAAGAAAAATGGATCAAAGACATTCAGACGGGGGGGGGTAAGTTCATTTTTAAAATTATACATACATATTTGACAGCCAAGACGATAAACGAGCGATCACAGAAGGTAGCTCTATTATGATTTTCCCTAGAAATGGAACCACAGTTGATTTTACTCCCTTTCTTTCCAGTGAATTAGTCCTTAAAGACACCTCTTCTGAGAAAAGTATCAATAGTATAACCCTAAATGCCACTCACTTCTCTTGCTTGACCTACTCTGGATTTGCAATGATGACTCTCCAAACTCACAGACACTACTCTCAAAAGGATTAAATATAGCATATATTTCATCAAGGGACCAAAAGAATCAATCGACATCAAGAGTGAAATGAGACGGATCATAACGAATTTCCGGTCAAAAGGGACTGAGTTTTCAATGCTAATTTTCTATTTTCTCGGCAAGTTGAAACTAAATATGGTACCCAATAAAAGTGCCACACTACAAGTCATGGCATTACAGAGTTATCGTACAATACATTTTAAAAAGCCCCTGTAAAAATGTTTTGAAAATTTTCAAAATTTAAATTAAACAATGGAAACTACGAGTTCTAACACCAACTAATACTGACAGAAGAATCTTTAAGCAGACTTAGTAATACAAAAATATCATAAAACAATTTCCAATCATTGCATTGACAAATGATCTAATACGAAGTCACTCACACGGGTGCACATACACATGGGTTGAAATTCGCCATAAAGATGTTCGAACCCGGATCTCCCAATTGCCGGTCAACAGTGGCTTTGTAAGCACGACTTCGTCTCATGTGCTACAATGAAGACTTGGGGCGTTAACATCTAGTTCGTACTAACCCCCCACGAAATTCGCCTTGAAAGAAGATGGCTAGGTTGTGTAACTGGCTAACCCACCTGACCGGCAATTAGGAGATCCGGGTTCGAATCCCGATCAAGTCACATGATTTTTTTCAAGGCTAATTTCAACCCTGGTGAGATTATTGAAGCATAAACTGCAGGCTGATGCCCTCCAATGCTCTGGAAAAAATGTCTAAGAAATGGGGATTGGTAGCAAAACTAGAGTAGAAACGTAACTATGAAAAGAAAAACTCAGGTTAGAGTTCTGGTCAATACCCAGAGAGCTGCATATGCATGGGAAGTACGAAAAAAAACAAATCGCAAAGAATAACAATCTTGATTTGTACCTATTCGCAACGGGTATTTGCAGCCTGCGGATAAAAATCCAATTTTCCACAATCGAATCCTTGGTCCTGCTCACAGTCACTCTATGAATGGAAAGACTACGAGCGCAATAATCTAAATGCAGATCAAAACAGAGAGGCTTAAAATCCATCCGCCGAAAGCCCAAGGGCTATTGTTCCGATTAAGTCGTTATCTAAAATCTTTCAGAATTCTTCCATTTTCCAGGACAATGAAAGAATATCGTGATATAAAGAGAAAATGCTGAAAATTTATAACACTGTGTTACGAGCGTAATTAATAAAAAAAATTAAAATTTATATATTATGTTTTACTTTTTCAGAAGATAAAATAATCCAAGCTATAACCAATTAAACTTAGTGACATTTATGTTTAAAAAATAACTGATTTTAAATTAATAAATAGTATTTTATGCTGTTTTTGATGGCAAAAAAATTAAAAAATTGCGTAATTGATTTTTACAGGGAAAAACAGTTTCTTTAAAATCTGACTCATTTACAGGTAATTGTGATTAGTCTTAGTTAATTACATAAAGCGGAGCAACTATCTCAATATATAGCCGAAAATTGGAAGTTATGCCTGGTTTTGTGATTTATTAGGTGCTCATTATTTGCAATAAGCACATCGGGAGGCATGTACGACATAAAGACAACCAGTAAAACACAACTTTATAACGCATGCAAAAAGAGCACTACCAGAGGTTTGTATGAATGATCCCCAATTGCTACCCACTTTCTGACCGCAATACAGAGGGCATCAAAATATTATGGTTCAATTCTCAAGGCAGAGGTGAATCACCTCGGCTCTGAGGACGATCGGCTAGTCGAGAGTCTGAACGCGGGCTATCATGGACGCCAGAACCCGGACGGAAATCCGGAAGAACTTTTGAAAAGTTGATACACCGGGAAAGCAGAAGATCCAACGAAATTTAATTAATTAATTTTATACTCACCGTGCCATCAAGCCATAAAAACGTCGTCAGTATTTAATGAAATAGATAATAAACATAAAAGTTTTGAGATATTTCCGAGATTAATTTTTCGGTATTCTTTAACGGCAAGGTCGACAAGACATAATGAGTAAGTTCAAACGCAATTTGGTTGAAATGCTTAATGACTCCAGAGAAATTTATAATAAATATTTGTGAATAAAACGCATAGATCGTTGTAAAATATATTCCTGTGAACTCTTGCCGTCACGCCGCTCCCAGGACCGCTCAGCACTCAGACTCGCTTCCCCGGCCGTCGCTCGCCTCCTCGCTCAACGCCCTTTTTCCTATCACGGCCCCGGCTCAAGATACACGGTAAATAGACCTTTTTTATTAAAATCTTGTGTATGATCATTGACCTCCGACCCCAAGGGCAAGAAACCACATTAAATATTAAAGTTTAAAACCCTCTCTCCGATGGAAAAGGGTGGACATGACAATAATGCATTATGATTATAAGTGAATCCCGACAAAATCGTTCAGTGCAAAAAATAGACTTCAGTGCCATCTTTTCAACCCTACACCGTAGCTCACAAAGTTGTAAACAATCATTTACGAATTAAACTCTCAGCTTATCCCCCACGTTGTCTTGGGTCTTCTCGATGACAGTTACGCCAGCATCGCTCCTATCGTATTTAAGTAGCAAACAATATTTTATATTTTACGTAAAGCATAGAAAAGTTAAAACAGTAACTGATAAGACATTCCTACAGTCTACGGAAAAAATTATTCCAATCCTAGGCCAATCTTAATCATTTTGAAACGCAGTTATGTTTATATGGTCCCACAAATGTTCAATAAGTCACCGAAAAATATCCAGAGCACTAGTAATATAAGATTATTCTCAAAGAATGTAAAAACTACTACAATACGAAAGTGGGGAAAACCATTTCTAGATTTCTGGCGTTGAATGCTTCATCATTTAGGAACATAAATATTGAAGGATATACAGCAAGTTGATTTGCTCATTTTATATACACCAATGATCTTGTTTGTAGTTGTAATTAAGGCCAACTGATGCCCAGTAAAATTCTGCCGTTAATTGCTGGTATTCGGTTTTAATGTATTTTCGTATTTTTTCTGTAATCAAATTAATTGTTTAAAACAAATTCAAAAACTCAATATCAAGCGATGACGTAGAATTTTCAGAGATGAATCTGTAAAAAATTGGTTTACTTCCTCATCAACGCCTAACCATACCCTAACGTTAAGTGAACAAGAATCTAGCGCAACGAAACGCAAACAATGTCAAAACCTTGGCACATACAAAAAAAACGTATAACCGTCTTCACACGGCTTCACTTTGTCACTCAGCGCATGTGTACCACTTTTACCCACTGGCTTGTACCTGATACCACCTTTACCCCCTCCCTTGTAGCACAAGAAAAGAATAAAAAGAAACCTCTGTCCAAAAAATTTTTCCCCTTCGATACTTTCCCTTTCGAGATTATAACGTCTTCAGTTAACCTCTCGCATAAACTCCTTTGAAAACTGTTGGTGTATTCAAGGGGCGAGGATCCACAGGAGCTCTTGAGCACGGAAGTAATTGCTTTGCGAGATAGGACGTTGGAAGGGAACGCCTGGAATATGGGTAGGGTGTTGGGAGGGCTAGCAGCTGGGCGACGGAGCGAGAGATGTTAAAGGGAGGAAGAGAAAAGGAGTGGAGGGATTGAGATGAGAGAGAGGGATGCAAAATTGCGGCCGCAAGAGCGGTTGAAGAGCGGGCATCCCAAAGGCCGGCGGGGAGGGAGTTCCGGAGATAAGTGAAATAAAGTGCAAGAAAGGAAAAATGAAGGAGAGGGATGCGGTTGGAAGAATGGTAAACGGACGGTATTGGGTCTTAAAGGTGAAATAAGAGCTGTTCCATTCCTCCCGGGTGAAAGAGAGAAGAAAAACAATCCTTGTCTTTCGCCTGTCAAAGTGATGTGTACGCATAAAAAAAATCAACCCCCGCTCCCTAACGCCGTTCGACAACTTCATGCATATTGGCACTTCAGATATCCTTTATTACGATCTAGACCGCACGAGAGAGACCAACACACAAGCGAAATCGGTTTTTTAATAACCGTCGAATAAAATTTTTCTTCCCTCTTTTATTTCCATAATCCAAGGGCTATAATTAAAAATCACTTTTATACTTTCTGCTCGCCTCATTACGTTCGGAAACTTCAATTGAGTACGGACGTTTCCCAACTAATTTCCGGTAATCCAAAGGGAAAAAATGATCGATCTCCGAATAAATTGAGTTACACTCACGGAATGACAGTCCCTCAGTATATTAAATACACATAACACATTGACGTAATGGAAGCCGAAATAATATTCTTTTTCATTCCAAATTACAATAAACTGAGTGAAAAAATAAGCATTATATTTACATCATGATTATCCCCAGGCAAGTATTATCGTTACATTATAGATTATTGTCACATTATAGATTACCGATATCAAAAGGAGTCACCAAGAATTGCCATGTTTGCTCCAAATTTAATTGAATAACAGTAACAATGTTATATAATTAATAATTTTATTTGTCATTAGATAGCATTTACAAACCACAATGGGCATCGTCAAAAATCTGACAGAAACAAGAGACATTTTATGCACACACACACTAATGTTGCTGTCAAGCAAAAATTCGCTCAACATCCGATTTCCAAAGTATTCCTGTACTGAGTACAATACTTAATCAATAAACCATTTACGCAAACATATTTTAATCTTTAGCATATCCACATTTCTAGATGTCCCAGGTAACCAATTTACTGCTTGTTTACAAAGATTGTGTAAGACTTTTGAGACAATCTATGAAAAGCTAAATTTATTTTTGAAATATTTCTAGTACCATATTGGTGTATATTTGATCTTACAGGGAAAAATATGACGTTTTCTTTCAAATGTATCAACACTTAAAATATATATCACAGTATATTGTCATTTTACCACTTCTATTAAATAGTGGTAGACTGTGATCTCTAGAAGCAGCAATTGCGATTAATCTCACTGCCTTCTTTTGTAGCATAAAAATACTGTTTACACTTTGTTAGTAACATATCGCAGTATTTTCATATAATAAGCATATCAGGTACACATAAGATCAGAAAAATCAACCTAGCACACAGGAGAGTTGCGCGATATTCTGGAAACACGAATCGTCATTAATAATATCACCTTGAGCATAGTATCAGGACTCAAGCTTCATTTAGAGTCAACGTTTTTTTGAGTTCGAAGTAGACTAAGATTTCGCATTAAATATAACTCTCGCCCAACATCTCACTTCCATGAGCTTTTTCAAATTTTTTCTTCTCTTACCTATTCATCTAGCCCTCTACTTACAAAATATTTAATTTCATTTTATGCGGCTTATTCCGCAAGGAAGGTGAATGACATAGACTTATATTAAGTTAGCTCGCTTACGAATGGATTTAATTATGCACTTTATAACACACTATTCATAGCAAATAATAGAAATTCTCTGTGACGTGAATGATAAAATTATTATCCATTTAACAGGCGTGAAAAGATAATTATTCTAACAATGTAATATCTTAATAATTGCATTAATTATCAATTGAATGAATTAAATAATAATACATAATACTTTTAAATATCTATGATGAAAATATAGTCATGATAAAACTTCTAATGCCAACAGATATTTAAGGACATGTATTAGATAAACTAACTATATCATACCATAATATTCCTCGAAAGGTATCTTATGATGTAACTCATGAGACAACCCTTTCCTATAACCTTTTTGAAAACTGATAACAATGTTTTCCTTTTGTTTCTAGCGCCAATCGACAATTATTCAGCAAAATACAGGTATGTTTGCGCAATTTATAATGGAAGGTCATTAATATTTGCCATCTACGCCCAAGTGTCATCTTCGACGCTTATAATATCTACTATAGAAATGATTTGGACTAAGGAGGAGAGACACTTTCCTACGCTAACTTTTCCCACTGCTCGTTCTACTCTCCAAATGGCTTGCATTTATCCACGATAAATCCGCGTGGATTTATTCACGCACTCAAGCGCTACTTCGCCTGAAAATTCCCGTCCCCTCCCACTAAAGGGATGTGTTCTTCGGAGCTCTGAATGGCGCCCATTCCAAAAAAGAAGAGGAAGAAAATTACCGGAAGATGGCAAAGTGAACGGAAGGAGTATGGGAATGCATATACACCATAAATAAATATATGCTGGTGAGGTTGCAAGGATTCAAGTGAACATACATTTTTTCCGCGTTCAATTTTTTTTGCCGAAACTGATCGCGAAAAAGATTGCAGAGGTTAGGCGCGAGGGGGTATGTATACGAAGAAGAATTTGACGGCAGAGAGAAGCGCCGATGGATCGCGAAATGAGATTCCGATAGACACCAATTTGTTTCCCCCATAACCAGGAAACCAGACACCCTACGCTTTTCCACTTCCCGCAGCTTTATCGAGTCCTCCTCACCTCCATTTTCCCCATCATTGCTTGATATACCAATCGACCGTTAGGATCCTAGGCAGGCCCAGCCATAGTTCACACTCAAGGGTCATCTTAAAATTATTCCCGTAAAGGTATTTGACCTACCCTAAGTGTCTCTATTTTTGTCATTGAATGGAGAAAGAAGAACAAACACATCTCAATAGCTTCCAGTCGAAGAGCATCCTTTTTTGTTAAGTTCATCGCACTGTGTTCCATATTTTTAGGGTATCCATATTATTCTTTTTTTTGCATAGTCTTATCATCAATTTCTCGGCCTTTCTAAATGCTCTCTCTGCAATTTCAACTTTGCATCTTATGCCATCGTCACCCAGAAGACATCCAAGACAAGTGAGCTGTTCCATATTCTCCCTCTTACATACATATATATCCTTCCCCGCCATAGTCACCTTCATCTTTGTCTGGTTAATGTTATTCCCGGGACAAAATATTCCTCTTCCATAATCACCAATTCTCAATCCAAGAGGTTGTTTTAATGTATCAATCAACTCATTTCTTTTCAGCGATCAGTTGATTTCTTCGTATATCCTTCGTTTGAGATCCCTCACAGTTTACATATTACATTTCAACAACTGTCTTCAAGGTAATTTTAGCAATGCATCGCTGTTTCCTTGTTGGATTTAGGAGGCTACATTGTCTCCAATATAATTTTATCACTTCGGCCACTCAGAGTTTAAATTGGACACTCTTTCCTCTTCTTTACTCCCGAACCCTTAGTACTATTTATTTGCTTGCCATACCTCCGTCTTTTTTATCCTCCATATACTTTATTTTTCAACATTTTCTCGATGCTTCTAACCTTTTATGTTCAACTGCTGTAATATGTTGCTTTTATACGAGGCCAAGCAGTAGTTTTGGAAGACCAATAGTTATTCATATGCAAGAGTAACAAACGAGTTATAACCAAGTATTATTGTACTTCCAAATCAATTATACTTAGAACTAGCTTATAGGCTACAATTATTTAGATCAATATCGTATCTGGTTGGGTTACACTTCTCACTGCATCTTTCTTGTTTAATTCACAACTGGTGATTCCAGTACCCATACGAAAAAACAGCTTCAATTGCTCTAGTTTTTATTGTTCTCCCTTTAGCCGAGGAATTCAACCCATTCCCGCCAGCTCCTTTCCATGTTCATGAGGACCAATACTCTCCTCCTCCAAGCTATTCAAGCTCCCATCCTCATTCCATGCAGCTCACTCTCCTGTCTGAGGCTTATTCTTCTTCATCGTCGGTTCCTGCGCTCGCTTTGGAACATGAGCAGCATCTAAACTCGGCGAGGCTTGTTGTTTCATCGAAAGCGCGGAATAATGGACGCGATAGAACCAGGCTTTGATATCGACTCAGGTGAGAGGGAGTCTAACACCGAGCGGCTCCGTCTTCATCTCAGTGACAACGCCGTGTGATGTTTCGCAGGAGTTGGATATATAAGTCCAAATCCCCGTTATGACGCGCTCTGCCTCGGCAAAAAATGGAGCTGGGAATAGATATGATGCCCTACGGGGTATTCTGTCACAGATAAGCTTCAATGCAAACCTGCAAACGGCAGCAGCCATTGAACATTGAATTCTGTGATTTCCTCCATTTCAACATGCGCGATCATATGCGTTACAATCCCATAATTGAGAATTCATTTGTCTGGAACACAACCGAGTTACGACTATTGACTCTATTTTTAACTGTCATTTTTCACCTGCGAATATTCATAAATTCTATACGTATTCCATTCTTCATTTTGCATTAATTCCTGCGTAATACATGATTCATCTATCCATTCACCCTATCACCGCTAAGTTGAGAGAGTATATTAATTTGACAACAGCATATACATAATTAAAATAAAAAAGGAGAGATTGAAATTTAAGGGCGTCTAGCAAATAATACCCTACTACTCATCCGCTAATCAGCAATATTTAACGAATGATTATCATAAATATTAAATAAATATGACAGAATTTCTCCTGTGATACACGAGAATTCTATGATTGGTAAATATCCTGTTTCAATTATATCATACGCAAGACCAAAATCTTAAATAAATTACATTCATTCCAGACTAATTTCAGGAGAAACGTTTTTGTTTCAGCATAATGCATTTCATTCATTAGGTGTTTAACCAGGTGATTGATATCTTAGAATGGGTTTCACTCAAATGTTCTCCATTAAAATGCCTTTAAAAATGAATTACTAAGTCAAATAAATAATTGCTCCCATCATATCTATTCTCAATTCCACGCACCCTATGTTGTCCACACTGCCTATTCCCTTCCTTCCATTAACTTCCCTCCTCCATCACCCTTTTCAATATCCAATCAGGAATAATGGAGTGGATACAAAGGGCCAAACGTACATATGTTAACTATTTCATGTTAATATAATGGCTTATTCTTGAATTGATCTACTGATGCCACCAGTTACTTCTTTTAAGTTCAAAGATCAGTCTGTCCTCCTGAACTACGGCAAAAACTTGAAGTTCTGATCAGCAACATCGCCCTCAAAATTGATGATTCGAAGTACTGATAAGCCCAGCGAAACATTTTCATTTGGTGTAAAACTCAACAGAGGAAATGTTATTCGCCTTCACCGGGATTCGAACCTAGATATCGCGCTTTAACCGGGTAACTTCATGGGCATCCTTCTTCCTAGAGAAATCCGAGGACAATATAGGATCAAGTAGTTTAGGATAGTCGGAAAAAATATCAGGTCTTTAATTGGATCCGACAAGCCGGACGTATGATCTCACTGGTGTACAGTCCTAAAAAATCTCCAGGAACAGACGCTGCTTCATTATAGTAAATGGAAAAGCACTCGGTACATTGTCGAAGGATCCAGAAATCAAGTGCGTTCAATGCGACTTATTTGTCCTCGGTGGAATTCCGCACTAGTGTGGACTTGCGGGTAGCTCCGTAAAGGCAAGACGGAGGCTAGTCCCAATATCCTCAAAAATTTGTTTTTACTAGAGACTATACTTCTTGCTAAAACTAAATAATATACGATTCAGATTGGACAATGTACGATTATATCGTATTATATCATACCGGGCTCTAGGTAAAAAGAATACTAATTATGGATGTTGTATAACATATATTTTAAACATATGGAGCCAAGTGACAGTTTTACACTTCAACAACAAGAACCAAGGTTTGAAGAAAACACTGTAAATTTCCATCCTGTTTTATTGCTCGATCGACTTTGACGTCTATATCGTCAATTTTGTTTGGTAACTTTGATTCAAGTCGGCTTGAAAAGAACGCTATAGTTGTCAAATGAAAATAAACTATTGATAGTTTGTACCAAGAATTTTTCTTTCATCATGAATAATGAAGTAAGAAAATTTGTTTTATTTCACTCATTTATTTTCAGATACTAATAGTTTCGACGCAGTGGCGTCCTCTTCAGGTGACTTGAAGATGACGTCGCTGCATCGAGACTATTATGTATTGCATAAAAATATTTTCGGGGTTTAAAAGGGTAATTCAGGGATTTTTCAGATTATATGATACTTTTCAAAGAGAGACGCCACAATCAGCTACATTTGTTCAGCCCTATTTTCGCCATCATTAGCACAGCCTCCCTCTCCTATCCGGCCATCATTAGTATACATAATAATTATTTTACTTCCTTCAGAGAGAAACTCCCAAAAACCTACCTCGACCAATGCATTATCCGTAGAGCAAGAGTCCCTTAAGAATTTGGCATATGGCCAATAAATGTGAAGGTATCTGGATAGTAGCAGTATAAAAAACAAATATGCTGGTATGACTGGATTAAATATTTGGGTCACGAAAACTTGACGATTTCAAGCCTTCTTTGTCATTCTAAATCCACAGCACTATCCTTCCTGTTATTCTTCCCTTTTCTGGGATCAAATCATATTTTTCAACGGTCTCTCTCATCGTTTTTATTATACCATTACCATCCGCATATATGCTCTATGCTTCCCTCAATTTTTCTCTCTCACCAGCTCAATCTGCCAGTGTTTCCGCTACCCCAAGGCCTTGTTCTCACCCTTTCCTCCCCGTTTCCCCGACACATTTCCTTTTTTATGGAACTTCCGGAAATGAAGCAGCGCCACTATTGACAAGAATGACCGACTTAACTCAAGGAAAATGTACATATTCAAATATGAGCGTTTGAAAAAGTCCACAGGCGTATATTCAGACACGAACTTAATATCCAAAGGCATATTGACACCACCATACAGAATTCTCTAGGATAAAACGAAGCACAACAACGTCGTCGGAGCGCGAGGGAAATAATTTCATCGTATTTTTTTTACGGATCGCTGCTGCTTCAAGCAGTCTCGATGCCGCGATATAACCGAGGTTAGTGCAGGAAAGTATTTCTATTCACGACGCTATAAACATGTACCTCGGGCTCCATACATACGTGCGCCCCGAAATATTTACATACAGATGGAGAGACTGGGCTTTCCTTTATAACCTCACCCCCTCTCCAACAAGCCCTCGGTTCCGTAATATAATGAAAAAAAAAGTCGGAAATTTTTTATGCAACTGACGACCCTTCGTAACCCTCAAAAAATAAATGAAACGGCCTCTCTTCATACTTTGTTCCCTTTTTTCGCCCTTTCACATATTTATACACACGTACGTATTTTTTTTAATACGTCCGAACCGACATAACCTCGGCTCGTACCCACGAACGCAAAACGGTACCGGGAGAGTAAAAGTAGAAATTCACATATTTATTTATTTTTCTCCTCGTGAACTTTATTTCATTTTTTTGAGCCCAGAATGTCCACGACACTCGTCAGAAAGGAGTTTTAGAACAGGGAGGAGATGGGATACGAGGGGGGAGGACGGGTGCAGACGGGATGTTAGGGTAAACGAGGAGGATGTGGCGTGGAGTGGGGAGGGAGGAGTTTTGGCGGTCGCAGCAGGAAGGAGACTCGAGAGGTGGGGAGGGGGAGAGAAAGGGTTGGGAGAAAGAAAGGAAGACAAGCACACAAAATTGGGATAGTCAGTTTTCAGGGGGAGGTGGCAGGCATGCACGAAGGAACAGGGATGGAAGAGCGTGGAGGGAGTCCGCCAGAGCTAACGAGAGGCTTTCCATCTTTTTTCTTTAAATCACACAAAAATGACGTCCCCCCTGTTCCCTTTGTCTCCGTTTTATTTTTCCCCTCAGTCGCCCTCGGTTAAATAAGAGATCGCGTTTCGCGGTTGTCTTCACAGTGCGGTGTGGAACAGGAAACTGGCCTGTTACTCAACTTGAAGCAAAGAAAAAAGAAAAAAAATGGTACAGAGGGACAACGAAAACAAAGCATTTTCAAGGATGGAAGATAGCGGCGGTCTGTTTTTCAAAGGGGTAACGCTCTTGAAGCAGATACTACTACTTACGTACATTGCTGATAAAAATGCGGAAGGTCTTGGTAAATGAACCAAAAAATAAAAAATGTAAAATTAACCGGGTCGGTTGGGAGAGTACGGGTTCTTTTACAAGAATGAAGCCATAAGGGGTTAGACGTGGACGATGTCCGTCAAAAATCACCGCCGCATTTAGTGGGGATGGGACCACGGATGAAAGACAGTCGTCCACTGAAGCATCGAGTTATCTGTGGTTTGTAATGTTATTCCTCCCATGCACTCCCTCACATCCCGCCCCCACTGTTTTTAGGCGTCGTGGTTTAAGAACGAACGCTAATTTGCAGAGTTTTGGGATGGAATTATCTTCCCTGCACAAATGCCATCCTAGATGACAATGCATAAAAGAAAATTAACCTTTCTTAAAGTAATCGCTGGTTCTATGGTTTGAGGCTCAACTTTTTGGAAGTTGATTTTCACAAATGTAAAAATAGCTTGACTTTCTTCACCGTTGTGTCGAAACATGTTGTACCAGGAAAATAAATCAGTGGAAGAAAGCCAAGTTATCTTTTTAATTGTAGCAATCTCTGGTAGCAAGAGAAGTGAGATTGATAACAAAACAACTGATAAAAATAGGTCCATGTGAAAATTAAGAAAGCCTATGTGGCAGGTAAGAGAAACATAAGAAATGAAGTAAGAGACTAGCCGTTATCCGATAAAAATTTTGATTGAGGAGATACTCTAATTAGGTAAACAATTTATTTAGAATAGCGAATACCATCGGTTTCATGCTTGCCTATTTCTCTTTTGAGGAGGCATGTGATTGGTTCCAACAATTTACTGGGGGAGTGAAAACATTCATTCGTATAAATGTGATGCCACACATATTATAATGCCAAATACATATTTTAAAATTAGAACGCCTCAACGGCATATCCAGCCACAGTACCTCACATCGCATTTTTAGCTTATCTGGATTTACCACCGCAAAATCAAATTTAATAGTTTAAAGTTCAGAACTAGTATATTATGCAAAATTATTCCAGCCCAATTCCAAACAGGGATAACATGTCGCAGGGATGTCGTGGTGGTCAGAATACTGGCAACCGTTTCTCAGTGTGTCCGCCTTCAAGCTTAATGTAAGTAAAGGTAGGCGTTTTCAACGGAATTTTGATCACCATTCGGATGCCTTAATGAGTGCACATCAAGTGAGTTCTGAACGTACGAGGCAATACTAAACTGTGGTATCCTTGACGTATTTTGTTAGGAGCACGTTAATCATCTTTTCCTATTATCATTTCCTCCTCCCAAAATGATTCTAGCCTTTTTATTCAACCCGCATTTGGAGAAAATCACCTAAGCCTTCGGCAGCGTTCTCAACTAACCTAACCTCTTCCTGAAAGGAGAAAAATTTCAGCCCTCAACCTACCAAATGGACAGGATTAGAGTGCGTGCTAAAAATAGCACCAGGACTAATTAAAAAATATTACATGGATCAATTCAGTTACATCGGATAATATATCATCCGGATGTAGGTGAGGCAAGAGTTAAGATCATAAACAATAAGAGAGAAGAGGAGAAACGCATGAAACGAGCTGGCTCACACCGCGGAATATTCCGGGGGAACTTCGCTGAAGAGAGCGCAAGGGACGAAGCAGACCGCATCCCCTCTGGAAAGAGAGCAGCGACGGTGGAATCACAAATATCTCTCTCCTCGGCCTCCCCAGAATTCCTCTCGGACCTCAAAAAGCGGGACTGACCCCGTGCAGGAGGAGTGCCACTTACAGCACACCCACACATATAAAGCAGCCGGGCAGAGCTCAACAACCCCTTCCTGACTTCCTCACCACACAACGTTTTCCTTCCCAATCCCTAAACCGCCCTTCCCGTGCGAATTCCCAAACATTACCCTCAAAACCAACCCCTTTCCTCACCAGCAGAAGATTCGTTCTCTCTCCCGCCAAGACCTGTACAAGAACCAACCGCCTCCTCACACCGAGACTTGTCCCGCCGTAATTCGAGCAAAAGCTCAAGTTTAGGGGTGACAAGTCCTTGCTGTTCGGGAAACCCCTTTTAAAGGTACAACGCTCAAACCGCACACCCCGGTTCTTTTTTTCCAGACAGGCGTCGGCCCAGAAACTCCGTATGAACTAGTCCTCCCATATCTTTCCCATCCTGTGCTTCTCCCAGTTTATATCCCCCCCACGCCATCTCCTCTCCTCCTGCTCTCCGCCGACCCATTTCCTAAAATTTCTCCATCTCCCGGCCGAAGGGCTCACATCAACCCCAGAACTGCCGTAACTATATCGTCCCACGCATCCCCCGCTTTATCCTTCGGCGCTAAAACACGAATATACATACATGCTTCCACCATGCAGTTAATTCAAGCGTGAGTAGGTGAATTTCGCCTTTTATCCGATTACGGAAGATGCTATGTCAGAAACATATTTGACGCTCCGTCCGAATCCGTGAGTATATAATCAAGATATCCTAGGCTAAGACTTGTGGTAGGAATCCTCCGATGCCATAACTGTCCGTTCCAGAACTGTTCATGTTGCCACTACCGAAAGAGACGAGTATATTTACGTACACACCCATCGTGACGGAACATTTCCAAGCAAATGTGAACGATAAGTTATGAGACATTTTACGTTGCCTAATTAGTGATAGTATTGCAATGTGACTGTCATTGGAGGTCGGAGAGTAAAGTGACATAGAGACATCAGGATACTTCAGAGTTATCTATTGTGACAGGGAAAATATCGGATTAGGCAAAGTAGCCCAAATATTTACAGGAAACTAGAAAACCAAAGTGCAAAATACTTATCCTATCAATAACAGAATACTTACGATAAACGCATCTGCCGAAATATATAAAAACATACGGATATGTTACCCAAATTCAATCAGGGTAGAATATAAGTAAGAGTCAAATAACGAACAATTAGGCACAATTAGAGAAATTCACAGAATATACTGAAGATCTAGAGCAAGAAAATCTATTTCAATATGTAAAGAATTTCGAACTGCCAAAAGGACTCACAAAGACTCCAATCACTGCATAACCAGACGTTCATTCAGAACTACAATTCCTGAATGATAAAAAGGAAAGAAGGCTGGTAAATTAACGGGTGAGCATTAAAAAACACTTGAAAATTAAATACGTAACGATCTTCTCAAATTAACCGCTGAAGAACTGATTAAATTGAAATAAAATACAAACTCTTAAAAAGCCAAGACGATGGCGGAAGATAAGTCAAACAGTAATAGAGAAGTTAAAATTAAATTAGGAAAATCTATTAAAAATAAAATTATAAAATTATGCTACTGGTGAAATAAAAAAATGAAATAAAAAGCATAAATGATAATAGAAAAAGGATTTTCGAGGCCAAACAAGGATTTATTAGGAATCAAAGCCACTTGATCAACCACTAACTCTCAGTTTAATCTAGGAGAAGATATGTAAATTCCTTTTTATGGAGCGTGCTCAAGTATGGTAATAGATAGATAGATACGCATAATTTACACTAGGCTCTCAACATGTGTTTATTGAGGAGAATTGCAAAAACCTGCTACCATATGAAACAAATGGGCAAGTTTTGGAAGAAGTGAGTAAAAAAGAAGAAGTAAATAGTGAGAAATTCACAGTGGAAAAATCATTCTCCTGGACTGGAAATCGAACTCATATCCCGTGCATATGATGCCAGATGTACCCGTATGCCAGCGCTAAGCGCTACATCCCACGGGTAAAGCCCAACTTTAAACATGAAGGTGTTTACTTTGGACATTTTCAAAGAACCATGGAACTAGCCGCGCAGTAACTTCAGCTCAGTCACCCGCTAGTGATCACACAATTGTCTGAAATTCACAGTGGAAAAATCATTCACCAGGACAGGGAATCGAACCCAGATCCCTCGATTTCACGCCGAGTGCTCTAACCAATTCTTCTGCAATTCACTCCTGAAAATCCTTGGCCATCTGATAAAAAATAATGAATTCATTTTGAATATATTGGACGAAATAGCGTTGGAGAAAAAGACGAAAGGATGGCCAAGAATGTCCTCACTTCAGAGTGTGATGTCAATCACGAACAGCAACTCCTGTGGAGAGAGATAAAAAGTCGCATCTGAAGAGACGATGGGCATACCGACAGCCTCAAGATCGTCTCTTTAATACAAACGACCTAACTGTATAGGTCAGCTCATCTCCATTTTTAATCAGATGCATTTTAATGATCCTCCATGGTCTAGTGAATCTCATTACGGAAAAGTTGTTTTGCATTAATTTCTCATTTATGTATGAATGAACCATTGTCGAGCTTTTTTCGCACAGTTATCCTTTACGATACATTATAAAAATAAAGCCGTTTTTGTACGTCCAGTGAATATTTTTCCATGAAATGTAATACATCAATCATGCTTTTCTCAGCTTTCATAGGAGGCATTGTTTCTCATGAGGCGTGGCTGACAAGAAAATTATATGAATTTTCTGCCCATTATCATTTGCATCACATAACCGTTTTAATGAGTATGGTAATCAAACGTAGTTCTCTAAATTTTGATTATTCATATCCACTAAATGAACGATTTTTACACGAGTCACAAGTAGCTGAAGACTTGTAGACTGAAATTGAGTGCGAAGTTAATGATGTTGCATAATTGCCTTCAAATGGAATTATAATCAATTGTCCATTATTCCAGCTGGAAATCTTTCTCAGGGTCACAGTTACAATAAAAGTCTACTCACATCGATTTTCAAGCTCAATACTGACAAAATGCTATAAAATTGAACATAAGTCTTAAGTTAACGTTTAAATATTTCATACTTTGCTTAAATATTGTATACTTGCACTAAAGTTAGAACCATAAAAGTATAATCAGTTTCATTAATCCATCAGTTTACTGTTTTGCAACAGGATAAGGGCAACACTACAAATGATTTTAACAAATATAATGGTGAATTACACCAAAAAAAGGAAATGTTATGAAACCCTGGGGCAATAGGTAACAATTTTTCCAGTAGCGGTGATGAAGCCAGTAACCTCAAGGAACAACTTAATAACTTTTTAAAGGAATGAAATTAATATATAAAGTCCGTTTGGACATTTTGTGTAAGATATTTCCCCAGTCATTATACAATGTATCAAAATATCCATCAGAATCAGAGACAATATCAAATTTTAATTTTTTATTTCAGAAGCTACACGAAGCTGTACGAAGCATGAATTAAACATAATAATAACGGCTAAAAATTTAAGTTTCATGTAACTGTAATTTTCAGCAATTAAATAAATAAATCTATACGTCTTAATCCTGGTTCATTTTTCTCGACGTACAATGAAAATTATTTCTCAAAAGAAGGCTTTAATGAAATTTACCACAACATACAGAGGTGAGTAATTAATTTATTAATAAAATAGTTTTCAAAACAAAATCGATAGCCTATTAAATTTATTATGTGATCTAGACGCTATAAATCCCTCATTTTATTATAGTCTCTCTGGAGTGCATACGTGTGCCATAACTCATGGAAAACGGCTTCTTTTTTTGTAAACATCTCCGAGTGTAGTGCGGAAAGTGGCAAATATTTTGATATATTCGGAGAAGTGAGACAGTACCTTTAACATCTTAAAGTTACGATCAAATTCATTTAATTCCAAGAGAAAAGATATATCGTTCAGAAAACCTTAACACACCATTCGCCCAATATTTCTTTTACACGAATAGTCCTCCAGTTCTAGCGAATACCATCCGAAAATGATCATGACCGAAGGATCGGGAAATAAACGGTAAATATGACTTAGCTTGCTTATGCTGGCTAGTTTGCCACTATTATGACAATTGCCTGATTTGCCCAATTGAGACATATTTTTCCCGATTTATCAGGAAAGATTTACCGCCGGAGGATCCTTAAGAATTTACCTCTGAGCAGGTAATTCACTTAGATTCATATCTTTAATATCTTTAGCTGTTCATAATTTTTCTCATTAATAAAGTCGATTTCTTTCTCTCACAACCTTTCCTATACTGCATGCTCACGTTAATTAAGTCTCCAGCATCAAATTAACCAGAAATATTCCGACAGTTTAGTTTTTCAGTCATTTTTTATGCAACCTAGATATATTTAATATAAGTACCATACACAGAACCACTTGTTGCTTTTCGCCTTGCTAGCTGACTTCAATAAACTATCACCTAGCGATTTTGATCCACGCATAAAATGTGTTTATTTTGCAATCAAGCTTAACAAAAATGCATCGTAGCACTCTAATAACATTATTTTAACTTTCACTGCTGAAAGCACTATCATTGTTTACGAAATATAGTGCACTCAGCAATGGCTTAATTCCTGAGGTGATCGGTGCGGAATTTGAAATTAATTTAGAGCGGAATTTAAGAACTAAGTCATACAGTGCAATAGCAGACACGTCAGTATGGGAAAAGAGATCGGTATCGATGAGTTAATATGGTAATTACTATATAAATATAGGATTTAAGCGAGAAAATAAGTCACCATTGAATAATACGTTGCATCGCCATTTCCACTGGTTTTGTTTACTTGCACCAATTCCATATCTTCTCTTCATTCTTTTTCGTCCCTTTTCATTTGCATATGCCTTTGCCCTTGTCCTTTCTCACTTTCTCCCTCTACTCCTTCCGCTCTTCTCGCTTCCCTCTTGTTTTTATCCTCGCTCCCTCTTTTCCCATCCGGTCCTCATACAATTCCTTCCTCCAGTCCTCCTTGATTTATTGCACGCACCACCGCTGTCTCGTGTAAATTAAGCACATTATTAATTAGCCCTTGCAAAAAAATCAGTTGAAACGTGAATCTCGCATCTTATCACATTTTTTTAATTCGTGGAGAGCCCAGAGAAAGGAACGTGCAATTCATTAAAAGCATCAGCGGATAATGTTTTGCCGACGTTTATGCAGGAAATTTACTTAAAGGCGAACAAATCTAAATTTTTAGTCGGTAAGAGCTAAGCAATGCAAGATAGCAGCCAGATTCAACGAATGATTAGAACAAATTGTCTCTTCACGATAAGTTGTGGATACGCAATAAGTGGGTATAGTGTGACTCCTGTAACGAAATATCAACGCTTGGAGTGGCGGGTTCTATTTCAATAATATCAGTGGTCCTATTTTCATAATATGTAAAAATCAGTGCACTAGTGGAAACGATGCCAACAATTTCATATTGATAATAAACCAGGATATATCTAACCTTTTTTAAGGATTAAGAAATATTTGAGGGAGCTCCTGCGACGTGGTATAATAATTATGCATATTCATTCATTGGTCGTTCAATTCTAAGATTGGTTCACGGCAGTCCTCCACCCATCCCTATCTAATTCTAGTTCCCTGACTTCCCTCCTGGTCTCTTTTCGTATCTATGCTTTATTTATTTGGTCCATTGGTAATTGTATTTATTTGTTATATGTGTATGTTTCGCCCACGAGTGCCGGGTTTTCTATGTTTGTTGATGGGCAAGTGTCCTATTTGTGTGTACCCACTGCACTCAAGGGTATTTATTTATGATATTAAAGAGTGTATATGTGATACAAGTGAATTGTCGTGTGTTTTTGGGAAATAGATTGATTTTATATAACATATGCAGTCAGGGCAAGTAATTAAAAGGTCTCTTGTCTACTAACGCGAGTGTTGTTATTGAGAGTAGAAAAGCAACCAAAGTTTCTTGTAGTTGAAGTGAGCGGAAGGAGGACGATCGACTAAGGTTAGTTGATAGAACTAATAATTGTTTCATTTCGCGTACGACGTGGAATCTTAAATATAAAATTTAGTAGTAACACCCATAGCTGATACCGCTAAATTAATTTAAACGGACCTGAGTGTTACAACCTTCAATTATGTTCTTGGCAAATCCATTGTGTCTCAGGGTGTGTCCAATCCATCCCGTTCTTCTTTCTATGGTAATCCGTAAGGTCTTATCCTCTTCTACTCTTCTGTACACTTCGTCATTTCTTATTTTGCCCGTCCATTTTATCTACAGCATCCTCCTCCAGCACCAGGTTTTAAAGCTTTTCTGGTCAGCTTTTCCAATGGTCCATGCTTCCGATTGATAGAGTGCCACGTTCCACACGCATGTTTCCACATACTGTTACCGATTTTGTAGTCCTATCTTCTTTGAGCGCAGCAGTTTTATTTTTCTCATGATCGCCTTCTTAGCTAGGGCCATTCTCCGTTTGATGTCCGTCGTACTTTTTCCGTCCCACATAATGGTACTTCTTAATTATACATATAGAACATATAAAAAATTACCAATTTTTAAGATGAAATTATTTACTGTTGACTTCAAAGAAGAAGCCGGATTTCTTATCAGCGTTTGGGCTAATGTTACGGCTTGCGCGAGTGTAGGGAAGCCGATCCGTTCATTCCCATTTACTCGAGCTATGCTTCGAGAAATGGGATACAGGCCTATGTTAAGAATAAAGAGAAGCCTCTATTGTCCCGAAGTTACCTCGTCTGTGCTGGAGCGCATTTTTTGCCACTATAGCATCGAATATTTGTACCGTTATTCCTAGTGTGACGTAAGGTCGATGCTATCTTCTATTACATTTATTTATTTTCTCTCACAATGCTCATATCTTGAGAAAAAAGCGCTCTCTATAAAAAAAACCCTTTTGAAATCCAAGAAGGGCGGTATTATGGGAACAAAACGAGGATGTTTTGCGGGTCTTAAAGGAGGAGGGCGGGGAGGAATGGGGAGGGGAAAAATGCTAGGGTAGTTGAGGAAAAGGAAACGGGATTACGTGAAAGGATAAGGATGTAGAGGTAAGTGGGAGGTTGTTCGTGGAGGAAGAAGGGCTAGGTCTAAAGAAGACGGCATATCAGAGAGAAAAGAAGTGAAAGGGAGGCTGGCGCTGCCGGGGAGACGGCAAGGTAAAAAGAGTTGAATTTTAGGACGGGGTTTTTACGTATACGCAGATAAAGTGAAGTCCCAAGATAAGAGCTAAAAAAATTTTTAATCTGTTCCACGGCTACCTCAATTTCTTAACTTAACCAGACAGTAGTTAGGGGTACAGATTCTGAAATGGATTAGATAATTGTGCGTATGTACGAGTGAACAATTTTGGAACGTATATAGTACGTATAGTAAGTTAAGTAGACAGTATAGTAAAATACGGGTGTGATAATAATCGCTTTTGTTAAATACAGTATCCGAATCCCGCACATTGGCGTCATAGTTAGTGATCATTTAAGGTATCCATGCCTATAGACAATATGAACAAAATATGAGGATTCCAGCATAATACATGCTTGTACTCAAACATAGGTAGCCTACAATATCTAACTAATATTATATATAGAGACTATCAAGATATGGAATAAAACTGTGAAGATAGACATCTAATACACTGCTAAAAACAATTTCTAAAAATTAAAATAGTATATTGGTACCATATAAGCCGGGTTACAAAAATTGTGATTATGTTGGCATAAAACTGCGATTAGATCAAATAAATTAATAAACTATTGATAAATGAAGATGTAATTAGCTATAAAACCATAGTATTCCAAACAATAAAATGGCTTTCTTACCACATTAAACATAGTATGAAAAAATAGGCTGAAAAGTAAAGGTTATCTCTATAAAGCCAAATTTCATCAATGTAATTTGTGCCCTAAGCTTTCATACCTAGACATATGCATGAACTGTAAGATATGGCATGAGTAAAAACAAATTATACAGGTTGGATTATTGTTTACATAAGAAACTTGTAATCTTACACCCCTTTTACCCTAATATTTTTACCAAATTTTAATTTGTACGCTGGAAATTGCTATCTGGCATGGTACATTTTTGCTGTGACATGGGTACATTTTTACACTATTTTCTATGTCAAAATGCTAAGTTGATTCTATAAAGTTTACCGTATGTTGGTAGACATAGTTTGTTCTTGCCATAAAATGCTAGAGAAATTTGAGTTTTGAAAATTCCCGCCAAGTAAGTTAAAAGACAAAGCAGTTGCTATTCCATGCACCTTAAAGGGACCGCATTTTTTTAGCTGTAAAGGCATGATTTATGTAAGTCACACTCCACTTACGAAACTCCCTCAACAACCCTAGCATGTCTTCCTTCTCCTGTCTTTCCCTGAAGAGTTACATCTCGCATACTTTCCATTCAATCTTGAAATCTCCCTTGAAGTAAATAATTCGCTATCATTTCATAGTAAGTATCATACTTGGTTAGTTCCTTGCTCTAATCCTTCGTCGACATAAATCCATAGGGGATCGAGTTGGTGTGGTGGCTAGAGTACTTGCCTACCACACGGGCGGCCAGGGTTCAAATTCCTGCAGAGGCGGATGTTTTTCAGAGGGAACCCGATCCCTACTTTAGTGTCTTGTGGAGGGCCCTTCAAGTATAGTACTCCATCTGTCGGGTGAGATGTTAAACCGTGGTTCCCTTGGCACAATTTGTTAAGAGCATGCTAATGCCGACGCCGGGTTTCTATCCACCCTTCCTCCCTTACCTGTCACCTATGGCGCAAGTGACCTTAGCTGTCGGTCGCCTCCCCAAATATCCAGTATCCGTTAATCCCAAACTCCTCGCGATTACTGTCTCTAACTGGATTTGACCATGTAATTATTTTCTCAATAAATTGGTGTTTTTAAATATTTGGAAATCAAACTTCAAAGAATAAAAATTAATAGAACTTTATACAAAATTATCTAAAAGCAAGATTGCACCTGTAGGGCACACTTAGCAAGCCTAATACATATATCACCAACTAATGGTCAATTGATTAAGTCCTCAATGATCTAAATTAGAGAATTTGCATGAAATCATGGAATCAGGCGTTATTTTATGGACCTTCAAAACGTTTATAAATAGGGGCACTTGGTACAATTACATCCTTATTCTTGTGGCCTATATAGCATCATTTTCAAAGAAATTGGCTCATGTTCCGATGTAAATTATATTCTATTGTATATAAACATTCTGATGTCAGTTATTCCATTATAACCTTTGTAATCATTATAAATAAATTAAGTCTCCATTCAGTGGCTCCATATTTTAGAAATATTAATCGGTAATAATTAACGTACCTGTGATGCAATTAAAAACGAGAATTTTATATTTGCCGAAAAAATACCCCATGTTATCAAGATACACAAAAATAATAACAAAATATTAGGGAAAAACAATCTATTATATGAAGCTGCATCCGACAAAATTTGATTTTTCTCAGTGCTAATTCATAAAATATATCGTAGATGAAATAATCGCTTTGACGTAGCCTATACCGGAAAATTTTTATCGGTTTCTTTCTCTAAAATATGAAGTTTCATTTACAATCGTAACGATAAATTTTTAGTTGCATTATTTAACCTATTAGCTTCTTCCATTATTATAAATCTTCTATTAGAAAATACAGGGCCCTTTGATAACCATAAATATTATTAAGATTCGGAACTGATTTGCCCAGAGGGTATAAGTGGGCTACCGCGGAGACCCATAGCCACGGGATGCAGCCGGCCGACGGCTCTTACAGAAGACAAATGCCAACTCTTGATCATAGAATGTAAAGTCAAAGTTAGGGGTGGAAAAGTGTAAATTGACCTGGAAAAAAGGTCCTTAAGGCCGACAAAAAGAGGACCCCGCGAAGGGAACGAAAACATCAATATCACACCCTCATTCTTGGATAGAAATGTACCAAGGTACTGTAAGAGTCTGTGGCACAGTGCCAAAAAGCTAAAAACTACCCACGCTTTTTTATCCCGAAGCACGTAAGTATACTTCTTAAGTAGCTATTTCAGTCATGTGGAGCAAAGATAGGTACCCTTCATTGTATAAAAACATGTATTAGAGCTCATACTATCAAAGCAAAAATATAATTTAATTGAGACATTCGATAACTTAGGATTCTCTATACGTTATGATTAAGAGCCTCATTTGTTCCATTGCAATCAAACAAATTTTTACGAAGTGAAAACTCAAAACGCTTCATTTAACTGAATAAGTTTTAGCCCATTCTAATTCTTCTGAATCTTTTCAGATATATTTTGATTCTAAACTCAAGTAATGAACTTGATGTTAGGCCATAATATTTTTATTTTCACACCATTTCTCAACGTGCGAATAATATTGAAAGCACCACCAAGTAATTTTCCTCGGTGCAAATTCTCTTCTTAATTCCACAATGAGTATTCGAATATACGAGAGGAATTTACGAGGGAGAATAAACAGAAATACGAGAAAGAAAGAGAGAGAGAGCAATATAAAACCAAATTTTTAGGGCCAATGTTAAGAGAAATGGAGCTCAAACTCTATATACGGGAACCAAGGGCGTGTGGAGTGTCCTCAGGGAAGAGGGGAAAAAACATTCCTCGTTTGATGCATGGGAGACATTAGAGTGGAAAGATAAAAATGGTCGCAAAAAAAACGCGAGGGGCTCCAGTCGAGAGGAAAGCGGAGGGAAAAACATAAGAGCCCCGAGAAACAAATGAGAGCCGACGAAAGAAAACGAAGGCTTGAGGAAAGAGAGGGTCGAGTTGCTTCCACTTCCCCTGATCCAACCGGCAGTCTTCCCCTACGCCCCCTTCCCCGCCCCTTCTCGCCGTAGATCCAGGAAGCGAGGCCGCGCAGCATCTTCCGGCCACTTTTTCGGCGGGCGATGGGACGTAGCAAGCAGGGTAGCCGTGCCCGCTGGAGGAGAGACAATGAAAACAAAAACAAGGGGATATGGCAAACGAGCCGCAGGAATGAGGAGAGACAGAAGATTATGGGATGAACACGAAGAATTACATGGATCGCATGATAGAAACTGCGTTCTAAAACTCCCTGCGAACTGGGAGAACCCAAAGAATTATTCCGCTCTTTTCATTAGTGAGATTTCGTTAGCGATTTGGCAACAACTTTTATTCTTCTCACTTTTGCGCAACCGCTCTATTTCTACTAAACAATAAGTCCATACAAGAAATGGGACCCGTTCCTTTTATGTTGGTGGTCATTTATTTTTATTTTTTAAAATAAATTAAAAATATTTTTATTTCAATAAGTTCTTGTTGTTAAAGGAATCAAAAAAGACCTGGAAATACTTAGTATACCGTAATGATGGAGTTTTAGAATGTCGAATGAATTTAAAAGATGGAAGGTAATATTACCAACTTTTTACATGACTTTGTGAATAGGTTTCATCTATATAAAGAAAAATAGCAGAGCTAATTACACCGCTAGCGTCAGCAGATGAATTTTTAGGGTATTGTGAAGAACATCCTATCTCTTAAAGATAGGAGCTATATGTAAGGACGGACCAAAATGAACTATGTAACGAAAAGAACGAAATACCAAAAGACTGATAAACCGAAAGGAACGGTCGTTCCATAGAAGTTGGTCCTCGGTCCTCCCGTTCCATCTATGGACCCGTTCCCTCACGAACGACCCACCTCTAGTCTATAGAGAGTATGGTTAGTAATAAACGCATGAAAATTTACTAATATCCTTCACCAATGTAAAAGGACGGTTAAGAAGCATCGTTTTCTTAGAACCACGGAAAGGCGAAGATAGGTTAAGGTCCCCCAAAATGCGTCAGAGGTTACGATTCCTTGAGTGATACATTAATGAACATAAAATGCAATTGGTTTTGCATTATTATAAGGAAAAATTCTCATGTATCAGACGATGCAAAATACTAGCCACTTATCACCTCGACTCGAGGTTAGCCGAAAGATATAATCCACTTTTTATGGAATTCATATATGTGTGCATTCCAGAAAGAAAAGTAAGAGGATGCTTTATCGCACAGATAACGTCAGAGATGGAACGTTCAATACATGAACTGTCTTGTCATTGTTTTTTAAAAATAATTCATTGCTAACCATCATGATTTTTTTATTGCCAGTAAACCTTGAAATATGAAGGGTTTTTATTAGTGCAGCCTAGGAGAAATTATTATATAAAGTAAAAGCCACAAAGATGTGAATAAATTAATCAATAAGAACTTCAGGCATAACTTTTTCGCAATTAAAATTGCTATAGAAACTCCAAACTTTTTAAAAACTGCCTTGAAAAGTTTATAACTAAATTAAAAAATGCGATCTTTCCTATGACTTGACGAATCTCGCTCTTATGGCACTTCAGAGCTCTTCTCATCCAAACCAAGGTTCAAGTCATCACTGAATACTGTTTGCCACCACTCCCACGTCCTCAGGATGGCAAGCTAGTAGTCTAATCCGGCGGTTGGCAAACTATGGCACGCGTGCGCACGTGGAGCACATGAAAGGTTGGTTGGCTGCAAATCAAGAAAATAGAGATAAAATCGAACTTCTAAGAAGTTTATGTTTTTCTTCTCTGTAAAATCTTATTCATTTCCTCAATAGATGTATATTTTTATGGGTAACTGTCTTCTACTTACACTTTATTTAATATATGACACGCGCGAAAGTAATTGTAGCCGACCGCTGCCATGACCATCTCTAGATCAATATTATCAATATCTATATTCAGTGATAAATTCAAGGATATCGATTTGTGACTCTCGAGGTAGTTTGGTTCAACCCGCACGGCACGCGGAATTATTTGTTATTTTAGCTAATATCCCGAACATACCCTGAAGTTCTCCGAAGGTTATGAATTTCACGAACACAAAGACTATTATTATTGTACGACCTTGGAATGGCTAATGACAGCATACTTCAAAATCTCCCAAACGCTTTCCTACAAATTCCGATACGCCCCCTATTAAGCTTCTCCGTCGATTTTCATTTCATACAAATAAAATTACATGTCTGGTATTGATTGAAGCTTCCAAATATGCCCAAGAGAAACATATAAAACACAATTAAAGGACGACCGATAATTGAATTATTTCTGACTACCTAGGTGCTAGTTATAGCCCAGTCATATATTCTCCTACTTGGAGCTCGAGGGCATTTAAACAATAAGGGCAGTCCATTTCGGTTCCCAATGACCAATTCTCTCTGGTTACAAGAGCATGCCAACGTTTTACGAACGTTGTAAACATTTCAACCTTATTAGACGCAAAATAAATTAGACGTCAAAAGTTCTTCAATCATGCTGATTGCGTACAAATAGAAAGAATTCAATCCTCAGATCGACTATCCTCGATCCTTCAATTTAAAAATATATCCGTACGACATATTCCCCTTTTAGGACAATAAATGAACGTCCGACCAAATATTACTGAAACTACAACTGACAACATAGTTCATATGTTTTGCACAATAATTTGGTACCTAAAATGATGGTCAATTATGAGACTCCGATTCGGTAAATAACAATGACCATGTATGTGTTTTTGCCGGAAGGTCACGTTGAATCACTAACTCCGGAATACTTGATTCCGTTTGTACCTAAATCTGCATTAAAATGGGGAAAAGCTTACCAATTTAGAGCAGGAGGTAAAAAACTATCTATTTTTCGACACGGTGTTGGTGCATATTTTATCACACACCATTATATTGTAAGGCCTGAGAATTAGCTGAATATAAGAGGAAGTACTTTTTACCGTGGGTGATTACTTAGGACATTGGGGAAGAGAGAAACTGCAGGAAGTACGGATGAGGCAAAGTAGGGGGTTAGAAGAGGTCATGAGGAAAGAAGAGTTAATGAAAGCCGCATTATAGGGAAGAATTTTTGGTAAGCGGAAACAGAGAAAGAATAGATTACGTATCATGGAAGGGATGAAGAGAGATCGGACGTATACTAGAATGAAAGAAGAAATTGAGAAGCGTTTTGGCTAAATGGGAGGAAAATGGTAGGGAGATCTGCGCGGGTAAATCTAAAGGATGTTTAATCTCTTCCATTTTAACCTACTTTAGCTGGTAGATTGCCATCATAAACGAATAAATGACCGCCATTTGAACTTTGTCACCTTTAGTTGTAAGCCGATGGAACAGTCATAGATGAACAACACCACTGTACCGTACAAGTTTCAGAGGCGGAAGAGGATAACAATGAAACACGCAGATGATTGGTATTCAAGTCGTTTGGTCGAGAAAACAATTCGAACGATCGTAGAGGCACAGTTTGCGCAGCAAGAATCGAAACACATCCCTTGGGAAACATTCACTCGCATCTTGGGAGATTCAGAGCTACCTTGGATCAGAGGTAAAGCGAGCACAGTAGCCAACGATGAAAAATTCCCGAAAAAAAGTCAGTTAAAGCCGTGGAAGACTTGAGGGGCTGGGCGTTGAGAATTGGAAACGGTTGAGAAGAACGGACGAGAGGCCGAGGGTAGACGAAAACGGTTGGGAGCGAGCGAGAGGGGAAGAGAGGGAGAATAGATGAGATTGGAACGGGAGTGTAGAAATAGTGGGAAAAGTTGAGAACGAGAAACAAGTACATGGATGCTGGAGAGCGGAATAATGGAATGGGGAAATGGGTTAACAGGATGAGGACGGCAAAACCTGGTGGGTGAGCGTTGGGGAAGAAGCTACAGAGAGAACAGGAGGCTGGAATAGAGGGGGGAGGGGCAGGCATACAGCCGTGGAGTGGAGAACGTCTTTTTAAGGCTCGACCTCCCATGGGGGTAAGTCTTTCGCTACCCCCGGGGTTAGTAGTGAAAGGGGTGTTGCAGTGGTGGGGTGGAGGGGCCTTCGTTGGTGCGGCCCTTCCGTTAGATAGGGGGAAAGAGAAGGACGAAAGGACGAATTGGAGTGAGGGGAAGATATGGATAGGAATGGTTCAAAGGGGTGAGGGTTTTGAGATAAGCGGAGGGGTTGGAGAGGGGAAGGGAGGCATAGGGTGCGTCGCCCATGGCAATCACTGCGCGCACGTCCCAAGACTCCGCTTCCTTTAGCAAGGAAAACAATCAGATAGTGGCGGGGTGGGCGAGGAATGGCTCCGGAGAAGTATCGTGCCGGCATAAGACGAGGGGTTGGAAAAACAAGGATTTGGAGGGGATACGGGGTAGGTTTTGTTTGTGGGCAAGGAGGATAGTATGTAAGAAACAAGGTTTGTGGGGGAAGAGAAAAAAGTATGATGGGACCTTAGGGTATTTCCCGAGGAAAGTGAGTAATCACAATTCCCTATAATATTTAATCATGAAAAACAATTGCTTTATCATAATGTGATTCACGAACTTAAATACTTCTTATAATACACTAAACTTCGATACGCATAATTTCCCATGCAAATGAAACTTAATATATAATTATGCGTAAATCACGATAAATTAAAAATTCAAGTGAACAAGAAAGTGACCACAGCAACGTGTACGTAGTCGTAAATTAACAATAAAATGAAAACTCAGCAGTGTATGAATAAATGGATGTAACCCAAGGAATTGATAGTTTTTTCGATTGAAGAGAATAATATGGCAGAGGAAAATTACCTGCACTGTGCGTAACAGGCCAAAAATGACAAATATTTTTCGACCGATCGAATATTTCACCCAATTAGAAACGTAGACATGCGCTAGACTTAAAACTTGAGGGGAGGAATCTGGGGGAGAGGGAGGTAACACCCTCAGCATCTTTCTAATAAAGTGCCTTAATCACATTGTAAAGTTACAACTATTTTTCGTAAAAAAAAATCCCTTCTGTAGCTTACAATTTGCATGCATTACCACAATACACGATTTATTTATTCCAAATAACTCAGCGTTTACATCGACGTTGCCAGAGGAGGTTGGAATTAAGTAATTTAAATTGTATCGGTTACAATTACCGGTTACAATTTATCTCATTATTAGGTCGCTGTTACTCTCTCATAAAGTAGGTTTAAACGGGTAAATGCAAGTTTCATTGGCGCGCTTTAAATATAAGAAAAACCATGCATGTTCATAGATGCCGATCGCAAACTATCATCTATACTCCAAGATGAATAGATAAACATAAGTCGGAAGTAAATAAATGCATACGAATTTCTACATTTCCACTCCTTTCCTCAGAGGTGAGACTCATCTGAGGCTATAAGACTGAGAGAGAGAAAGGGAGAGAGTAAAACAGAGAGAGAGAGAGAGAGAGAGGGCGATGGGGTTATCAGCGGTAGCGGAGGTGGCTGTGGGTCAGGCAAGGTGGTTGTAACCGAAAGACGAAGGCCGCATACGAAGTAGGGACTTGGCAAGCCTCTAGGGTGGGACGAACGGAACCCAAGCGAAATGGGATAGGGTGGGCCGGGCATGAAAGGATGGATTGGGGGAACAAGAGAGAGATGCGGGGAAAGAATCGAAATGAAGGGAGGTAGAGCAAATGAGGATAAGATGGACAAAATATCAGATTGAAAGGAAGGGGGAAAATGCACGAGCGCGGATGGGTGACGGATGAGATGGAAAAATCCGCAATGAAGAGAGGAGCAGCGCAAACCGAACCAAGATGCCACAAACAGCGCATATTGAGATGCGTGAATCGAGATAGCATGGCCTTTAAGATATCATGCGCAAATCGGAAGTACTCGCCACTGTAAGAACAGAATTGGCATTACCAACAACTTAGGTGTTATAGCACCAGATCAAGTTTTTTATTAGCCTAGTGGGACACAAACAATTACATATTGATTTCAAGACCTTAAGCGGTAAATTACAAATGTCACTGTGTCTTGATTCCTATCATATCTTGTCGTGGCCATGCCATAAATTGGTGACAGGTATCGTGCTAATAAAACATTTAAAAATAAATTAAAAATGTACTTTGATATATGGTTATTTACAATTCTTAAACTATATAACAAATTGATAATTACTAATGTCAAAATTATGAAATCATCAATCATCAAAAGGTGAAATAGTTGATAAGCAATACCTCCTGAGTAACTCGGGGTAAACAAATAAATCACTTTTCCATCCCTAATAGTGTATTATCTGGCGAATTTCCTCGTAATCGTTTTAATGTGGTGAGTTTTACCCAAATATATGTGAGATGCGTAAAATGGTGATTATACATCATATAGATAATATGAGAATAAAAATTACACAGCCAAGCCACTCGCACTATTATTTATGTCATCATTTAGTATTTACTGCAACTGGCAAGAAACATACGTAATAAGAGCAAACTACGCCGCCAAATGTCTTCATTGATATAAAAAGATGGAAAAAGTTATTCGCACTGCTAAAAACCTCGCAATGGATTACAACAAAAAAATCTACCCACAATTCAAAAAGCAAGTCGTCACGATGCAAATAAAAGAAGCAAAATATATAGAAGCTACTATTTACGAAGTAGTGAGACACGGGTGCAACCTCTCACCAGCAATGTTTAAGGGGGCGTCCATTAATTACGTGAGGCGATTTTGGCGATTTTTCGACCCCTCCTCCCCCCTTGGTGAGATGTCGTGAGATTTGGCTCGACACCCTCCCCCTAATCTCACGTGAGATTTTTCAAATGCGTATTTTTAGTGTAAATACGTTCATCTGTGCTTGATTGCGTTGGATTTATTTAAAAAAACATAATTTGCTTAATTATTTTTATTTAAGACTTGTTAAAACAAGTATTAAAGACTACTAAGAACGTCGTCTAGAATCACAGTGAGAAAATCGAACAATAAAATACTTAAATAGGAACTACTAAAATTCGTACAAGAGTCCTCATCCTAACTCAGTCCACGGAGACTCATGTGTGATCTCAAGAGTGACTACTGGAACCAACATGTCCATGTGATTTTCAGTGCAATCATCTGCTCCTTTAACCTCGCTCTGATTTATGGCCGGTTGCAAGAAAATTTAGTTATGGAATCAATAGTTATGAGATCCATAAAGTTATAGAACTCATAAATATATTCGGGTTGCAGGAACACATCTATTTGTTACTTAACCTATTTACCAATAGTTACTAGCTTCGAATATTTGATCTAATCTTCCACCGCCGGATAAAAGTTACGAAAGTTAAGCCTATGAATAATTGATAATGCACATTATAATTAGTCAGTAAAAGTAAACAAACTGGTCACTTGTCTGAAAACAACTCTTTAATCAAGTAATGAAGACTCCAAGCGGTTCATTGCGCATCCGCCATCTTGGCTACTTATGGAACTCATAACTCCATGCCATAAGTTATGAGACCAATGAATTTATTGAATGTTTGTGCAACACTTATTGAATGGTTGCCATGGCTTATGGGTCCCATAACTTTATGGAATACATATGTTACGTTCCTGCAACTGGCTATTAGCCACTCTAAACCGTTGCCGCTTGCACGCATTTGTCGCGCGTTTGGCTGGCCGGTGGTGGCTAAACAATCGAGGGGCTACTGTGCTACTTTGTGGCGTTTGCATAACCGCGATGAATATTATTGTGTATGATTTAGCCATATGATAGTGAAGAAACATGCTTTACTTAATTTAACCCAGTTTTCTCGCAATTTTACACTGTTTCTTGCGGAAAAAACTACGTAATATTTGCCGAGACCCCCCCCCCTCACCCCCACGTGAGATTGGGTGAGATTCGGCTCGAACCCCTACCCCCTAAACGCCTCACGTAATTAATGGACGCCCCCTAACATGTACTTGGAGGAGGCAATAAAAAATGTACAAGAAATTGAAATGGAATTAAATTCAGCGGAGAAGAAAAAAAGATACACCGCTTCGCAGACGATGACGTGGTCATAACTGAAAATTTTAATGATATACAAAAATTGCTAAATGCATTAGGCCTATTTCTCCAAGAATTTGACATAAAAAATTAAAGAGGTAGACAAAAATCTTAGTTTACGAAAAGGATAAGCTTATCGCAGAGGTGACACTAAGAGCAGATAAATTAGAACCAGTGGATTCCTTCACCTATCGTGAAAGTACCATCACGACGAACGGAAGAAGCACACCGGACACCAAGCGAAAAATGGCGTAAGCTCAGAAAGCGCTCATGATGAAGAGGTGACAGCTGTGCTCCAAGAATATGGGACTACAAACGAGGAAACAGCATGCAAAAGCATTCGTGTGGAGCGTGGAAATCTATTGATTGGAGGCATTAAATATTGGAAAAGTAGACCAAAAAAGACTAGAAGAATTCAAAACTTGGTGTTGGAGAGTATTGTCAAGATCAAATGGACGGATAAAATAAGAGATGACGAAGTCTATAAAACAGTTGACGTGAAAATAACTTCATTGAACATAACACAGAAAGGAACCAGATGAATTAGGCACACCCTCCCGTACAATGGGTTTGTGAAGAATATAACTAAAGTAAATAGTGAGGGGAAAATCCCAACAGGAAGGCCGAGGGATAAGTATATAGGACAAACAAAGAAGTGTATAAAAAGAACTACACAGAAGTAAGGGAACTAGTATTAGATAGGGAAGGATGGGGGCGGCAGTCAATCAACTAAACGACCAATGAGTACTAAAAAACTTATTTTTCTGAATATTTATATCGAGGAAGTATTACAAAATATGACAGGAAGTAATGCATTTATATTTCTTAGTTACACTCTCCAACTGGTGTTGCATTAAAGAGGCAAACACTAATAATTAATTTCCAAGTAGTTTGTATTTGTTCAGCATATACAGGCATTGGTTTGTGTATTGCGTAATCCACACATTCTTAAATTCATTTATTCAAAATCTAATGTCTTTATAATTTTTAGCACATCATTATTACTTCACCTTATTTGAAACGAAATATCCCAGGTATAAAGTAGAAATTCTCTGTATAGTTAATTAAGCGATATTGGAATGAAAAATCGCTCGATCAAAAACCGAGGATAAGCTAATTAATTGCATTTCAAAAGTGACTTGTTCTATACTGGACGTACTGCATTTCAACAAAATGCGAAATAAAATTTAAAGTGAGAGAACATTCCTCTGGCTGTGCTGAACAAATATTAGTAAAAATGTGTGGAGCAAAAAAACTTCTATTCACTGTAAGATACCGTGGGCACACAGAACAGTGTTAAAATTTTAATTACCGACTGTGTAGTCAGCCAATTTAAGACCACCGTCATGGGCTAAGTTAGAGGCATTTTCGAGGGAGAAACCTAGTTCCTTGAGAAAATCTTAATTGAGAATTCCGTGGCACTGAAAGATAAGACCTTAATGGAAAGCAAACATGCCGTTCTCAGTGAGTGGAAATGTAAGGCATACAAAGCTAGATATTATTAGAGACGGAGGAAGATGATGATCCAGATGTACACTGTTAAAAGTCCAACTACAAAGACTCCATGACACTGCCAGGCGTAGAAAAAAACAATACAATTCTGACACTCATCTATTTGGAAGACCCTAATTTTAACACAATTCTCTAGCATTTTCTTCGAATGTTTATTATATAAGAAAATTGTAAATAGCAGTTCTAAAAGCTGTTTTGAAACGGTGCAATTTCAAATAAAATTTTGGAATATTTAATTCAACAACCATACGCCGCAATAATATAATTGAATGAAAAGGGAAGCCAATGCGAATTAAATTACTTCGAAGTTATTATAATAAAAATTTGGAGAGCATTCTCTCTCTTTGAATAGGACATATCAACTGTGTGTTCAATTTCTAGAAGAGTTAAAAAAGTTTGCACATCAATTTTTTTCAGTAAAAATGAGAAAATACAGGGAAGGTTAATTGAATTGTCTTGGCAAAGCCATGACAACTTCACCACAAAGGTTGAGCTTCTCCAAGGGAAGCGTCAATCTTCAGAGCACTAACGTAAACCAGCACAGTATAAAATCTTTGAAAAATGAAAATCTCCATTTTATTTTAATTTTATTCTTGTTCTTTTAAAAACCTGCTTCTTGAAACAACTATATAATATATTCAATATGGCTTTAAAAATTGACGATATGGATGGTAAATGAACGGAGGTATTCCAAGTTTGGCAAAATCGAATAAGGCATGTATTCATGCCAGACGAATCTTACTGAGGATTTTATGTAATTGAGAAGTTAATGGCGGCATCGTCTCAATTGAAAGGATTAGATTACTTCTTTTCCTCAAAGAGGTAATCTAATTCACTTAAGACCAAAATTTGACTATAACGAGCTGGATTCGGTAATTAATTACACAATATATCGCATTATGGCGCGTGTTATGACATTTGTATGCATAAGTTGAGCTGATGAAATTAAAATCAAAATGGGAAATGGCCGACATCTTTGATACATCCCAAACGCTTCGGCAGCGAAGGTATGCCCAAAAATTTCATAATATTCCAATCCCCTATAACTATCTTGCGGCCATTAAAGTATGCAGACCTGTTTAATCCTCCTTAGTACACTCAAAGGCATCCAAGATAAAAAGACATCAGATTAAATTCCGATCTAAGGGAAGGTGATCCGGGAACCCAAATACCTACATATATAAGATGCATTAATATGCTGATCTATCTCTCACCGTTGAAAGCCAGCCAGCCGGACCAGAAACAAATTAAACCCAAGAATTATATATATGTAGCTTTTCCAATTCAAACTTAACTATGCCAATGTAAAGCCAGGTGATCAGCCAACAGGCCTATATTATAGGCACAAATGGGTTGATCCACTTTGATCCACCGTTAAAAGTCTGCTACCATGTCCAGAAATAATGAAATCCATGAATTATACACATGGAACACATAAACTATAATAGATAAATTATATTAACATTCCGTGTTGCTAGTTAGTGATAAATGAAGACCTTAAATTCTTTCCCGTAACCACCGTTGAATCCTTAGGTTTCATTCAGGTCTTTGTAAACGAAGGAGAAGAGTACCAACAAAAACAAAAATCTTACTATAAAACAGAAATGTTCCCATAGAATCATTCATAAAGAAGTCATTCATAAAGAAAGAAAACTCCTCTAATAAAAGAAACCTATTACTGAGCAAGATGATCATATATTGGAGAAAAGTTCTCAAAATGACCCCGAGGGCAATCTGATTTCTTTTTTTGCTCCAAACCCAACACTAGGCATTAAACTAAGCATACATTGCTTAAACTTAGGTGAAAGGCTATTCGCTCATTTTAGCCTTGGGCGTCAAAATTTTAAAACGAGGTCACACACCTTTGCACGATTTCTTCAATATGCAGGAAAGTAATAAAAAATAGAAAATGCTCCTAACTCGTATTTTATGCGATGATGTTGGCAAGAAGTTATCTTAAGCGTGTAGACGATGAAAAAATGAACGTGCAAAGAGGACTTTTTCCCGCAAATCACAGTTTCAACCCGGTGATCTTTTATAAATCGCTGATACAAACTACGCGTATCTACCAGCTACGCTGAATGGGAAATTGCTCTTCATAAAGCCCCTAAGAAACTAATTTGCCAATTGAGGACATGAGAAGAATGTGTCTGGCCAGCCCATACAAACAACGGACTGTGCTAAAACTCCGCGCTTAAGAAATATCCAATCCATGATTATGGTTCGAGGATGGAAATCAAAATGTTTCCTCTAACAATGATGTAGCCAATCTGTAAAAGCATATTGTTTTATGTATGATTTAACACTGTATGTTTTATGTATGTATTGTTATACATTCCTTTTCGAGACATATGGCCCCTAGTTTCACTCTGTGAAAGTGTATGTGATTATTCTTAGGTCTCACCACACGGCGGGCGGCAAAATTAAAATCTTAGAACATAAATTAGTGCAAATGTACTGCACTGCATGCATGTGCCCCTGGAATTAAACCGAAAAATGTTATTTCAGTAATTTTTATGGTCTAACTCCACCTTTTCATAAACGCATGTTCTACTTTATGCGCGAATTTATATGGATTTAAAGCGGACACTAAAAACACCTTCACCTAAGAGATCACTTTCATGATCAGCTTTTCATGAACCAGACGCAAAGTAAGGGGCAATGAATACTTAGACTGGTGTGTGATGTACGCTTCTCTATATTTAGAGACAGAGCGAATATTATACCTCAAAATATGGGTAGTAATGGTATACTGCTCATTCTCCGTTAAAAAATTATTTTACTACATAAACCTAACTTCGGGATAATTAAGACTTATGATGAAGAAGTTCTCTGAGTTTCCAGATTTCGTTCGATGCAAAAATGGCATTGCGTCTTCCAAACATCTACGAAATGACTTTATAATGCTTTCCAATTCGTCACAGAACGAATGAGCTCAGACGGGAAGTTTGTTTCAAGTGAGTAACGGCGCTACCGCACGCAGTGGCAGTACCCTGAACTAACTAAGATGGGTTAAGGACGAGGGATGAGTGGGCGTGGGATGATAACGCCCCTTGATTAACGAGAACCTGTAGCCTCGGAAACAACTTCGTTTATTTAAGTCAAACGCACTCCTTGCCGACGAAATTTCACGGGAAAGTCTTCAATCTCAATCGCAAACTGTGCCCACGAAAGCAACCACAGTGATTTTAACGCAATTAAGATGGAGAAAATGTGTCAAAAAATTTAAGTACGTTTGAACAGCTTGACATTGCTTTGATAAAGCTATCTCAGTGTCTAGGTCCATTATTACTTGGTTTTGACTGCATATGCGCTGGCGAAAATACTATAATGATGATGATACAGGACTGGGAAAGTAATGAAAATCAAAGGGGATTAAGCAACGCGAATTCAAATATGGGAATAAACTCGACTTAGAAATAAATAGCCTATATGGATGGTTGAATCCAGCCACTTTCTAAAATACTTCACAACACTTATCAGTTAATTCTGTCACCCAAAAAGTATACAATAGACGAATTCATACTATACAAACTATTTAGTAAAATTTAGGTTAATTCATGTTCAAACATGAAATTGCCATCATGCAACCTTCCATACCATTATGCAGGCAAGGCAATAGGAAATGAAAGGTTACGGTACTCAAGATTATTCTGGCTTCCAGTGTTTCGTTTCAAATACACTCAAATTTCATGCCCACTCGCAAAAAACCTCCCCAGCATATACGAGGTGTGTTCAAAAAGTAAGGTGACTTTATATTTTTATGAAAATATATTTATTTATTCTTCAATATTCAAGTTGTCCCCTTCAAAGTAATACCCCCAGATATAATACACTTGTGCCAACGCTTTTTCCAATCCTCGAAGCAATTCTGATAAGCACTTTTTGGTATAGCCTTGAGCTCTTCCAGAGATGCAGGCTTTATCTCCTCAATCGTTGCAAATCTCCGTCCTTTCATAGGTCTCTTCAGTTTTGGGAACAGAAAAAAGTCGCAGGAGGCCAAATCCGGTGAATATGGTGGCTGAGGCATGATTGTGGTGTTGTTTTTGGCCAAAAAATCTCTCACAAGCAACGATGAGTGAGCAGGTGCATTATCGTGATGCAAATGCCATGAATTGTTTTTCCACAATTCCGGACGTTTTTTCATATTGCTCCTCGCAAACGGCGCATAACTTTAAGGTTATACTCCTTATTGACCGTGCAACCTTATGGTAAGAACTCCTGATACACTACGCCACGGTAATATAAGAAAACAGTGAGCAAAACCTTGACATTTGATCGAACTTGGCGTGCTTTTTTCGATCTTGGTTCTCCTGGAAACTTCCATTGGGACGATTTGGCTTTGGTTTCGACGTCATAACCATATAACCATGATTCTTCACCAGTTATGATCCTTTTGAGCAAATCAAAATCATCATTGACGTCATTCAACAGCTCCTGAGCGATGCTCGTGCGACGGTTCTTCTGGTCAAAATTAAGCAGTTTCGGAATGAACTTCGCTGACACACGTCTCATGCCCAAAACATCCAAAAAAATTGCATGGCACGAGCCACCCGATATGCCAACATCCTCAGCAACTTCTCTTATAGTTATTCGACGATTTTCCAAAACAATATTCTTCACGGCTGCAACGTTTTCATCTCTTGTTGACGTGCTGGGGCGTCCAGAGCGAGGTTCGTCATTGGCATCTTCTCGGGCATCTTGGAAGAGCTTGCACCACTTATAAACATTTTTTTACTCAGAGCAGACTCATCCTATGTCACTGTCAACATTTCAAGTGTTTTGGAGTACATAATTCCATTTTTTACACAAAATTTGATGAGAATTCTTTGATCCATTTTTTTATAGCAGAATTTCATGGCACGAGCCACCCGATATGCCAACATCCTCAGCAACTTCTCTTATAGTTATTCGACGATTTTTCAAAACAATATTCTTCACGGCTGCAACGTTTTCATCTCTTGTTGACGTGCTGGGGCGTCCAGAGCGAGGTTCGTCATTGGCATCTTCTCGGGCATCTTGGAAGAGCTTGCACCACTTATAAACATTTTTTTACTCAGAGCAGACTCATCCTATGTCACTGTCAACATTTCAAGTGTTTTGGAGTACATAATTCCATTTTTTACACAAAATTTGATGAGAATTCTTTGATCCATTTTTTTTATAGCAGAAAATCGCCTAGCACACCAAAACACGTCTAACATTTGTATCTATCAATAACAAACTAAATATGCTATATTGTTGAAACTGTAAAAAATGTTTGGGACATGTGTACCAACACAACAAAACAAAAAATTCGAAAATCGAATGTATGTAGCCCGCGAAATTTGAAAAGTCACCTTACTTTTTGAACACACCACGTAACTATACAACTTTTCACTAATTGGATTCCGTTTCTGTATACTCTACAAAAATTGTTTTATAAATGAGTAATGGATGCTAAGAAACCATGATAATAATCACAAATGAACCACACCGTAAAGTTCATGGGATGGATCATTTTAGCACTAAAATGTGAAGCTCATATATTCCCAGTGATTTCGTGGGTGTAATTTGAGTTTTGAAGTGCCCTTAAATTGGCATTGCATATCAGATGTTCGCGTTACGTTCGCCCAAGGCCTTCTACAGTACAGCAGGAGACAAAAGTGTATTTTTAAGTCAAATCTAATGAGAGATTAAAAAATGACGATGGGAAAGGAAAAGAACGTTGAGATAGAGTGGATAGCGCTCTGAAATCCCAGAAAATATTTTCACCCAACCAGAGGGAAGTAAGGCGGCGTCGAGCGTTAGGGCCGGCAAGAGGGCTAGGATCTTAGGGCCATGCACGCGGGCGAAAATCCTCGCCAATATTAATTTAACAGCCATAATATACCTAGACACAATTCGTGATATAAAACACTAATTATCCTCAATTATAAATAATAAACTCAAGACTAATGACCACAAAAATATTGTCGACGTGTTTTAATATTCAATTACATGCCGAGTCATATTTCCAAATGTTCAATAATGTATTTCTCCTCATCATTTTGGGATAATGATCATGTACGCTCACTGATTAAGTATAATTGTTTTCATCAATCAAATCCTAATTACATTTACTATTTAATTAATTTGCACCTTCCTAACGAGCACCGTCGCGTCGATTCAGAGAACGGGTTAAGCAGGTCTTTATGGCGTGGGACGATGACACACGATGCTGTCACAGAGCTGCTGTCGCTTTGACGCAAGGCATTCGTCCTGCCCATGTCATCGCGAGACTGCTTCAATTACCCCAATGTTTTTCCCGAGGAATTATCGGGAGAATGATGGAGGCTTACGATAATTAAACCGTCAACGAGCTTCAATCGTTATGGGTGAGAGATGCTGACTTCGGGATGATATTTTGTAATATGACCAATAAATAGGGTGGTACACACTAAATCAACATACAAAGATGAGCATGAGAATGATGAAGAAAGTTATATAAGCTAAACTTGCAACAACGGGACCTAATGGACGTAAGAATTTTTCTTCCATTTTTCATGCCGATCACTTTTGTGGAGTCGGTTAATTCACACTAACGTTTCCGAGCAGTAAATACAACTGCTTCAGCAGAAATAAGCACTCCGGTTAATATTTCGGCTTTAAAACTCTCATAACCGGTAATGAAACGTAAATTTAATGTTACTGGGGCAACTTTTATATTCCATGTTAATTTCTAAATTACTATAGAGTTTTTAATGGGTAACAAGAAATAAAAACAACTTATTAATGCTGCCGTTGCATTCACGGATAAATTCCGGTGTTTTTCTTTTTATTTTTAAATAGCATTTTTGACTCAAATGAAAGTAGCTTTTTCTTAGTTTCAGCAAATGCTGACTATTATTCTTAACCATTCAGTGACACTGAGAGGAGAGAAATTTTGGATTCCTTAACCTATCTCGGAAATACCAGCATTAGGGATAGAAGAAATACAACGGACATAGAGCGAAAAACATCTCAATAAAGTAAAAAATAATGAAGTTTACAGAAGGGTAGAAGAGAAAAAGACCATACGAAACACCATACAGAAAAGATGAACCAGATGGATTGGACACGCTCAGAGGCACAATAGGTTCGTGAAGAACATCATTAGTAAAAGTATAGGTATAAGTCTCCAGAGGGTGTAACTATTAGGTATGAGTCCTCAGTGTGCGTAGCTGTAGGGGACTTTTACCTCTATTTTTCCTTCAATGATACTCTTCATGAACCGATTGTGCCTCTGAGTGTGTCCAATCCAAGTGAGTTAACAGAATCGCAAAAGATGACTCGTCTCTATGCACCCAGAAAAATAGAATGGAATATATAAAATTATTCTCCAGGGGTCAATTTTTGAGCATGCAAAGCTAGGTAAGGGCCACATGGGTGCATTTTATTCATTCATTGAAAACAGCTAATCCATCACTGGTGATCGCATCCCTTTTGGCATGTTCTTTCAATTGCATAAATTAAAGAAAAATTCGTTTCCAAACCTGCAAAAACGTAACATATTTACTGCAATACACCTTTCAATTTAGAGCGTGTTTACAAGCAGAAGCATATTACATGACTTGGCCTGAAAAGGAAAGGGAAAAACCAAGGGGTAGATTTTTCACAAGCGCGAAGGCAATTGATTGAGCAGGGGGTCGGAGGGAAAAGACGGCAGGGGGCGCGAGGAAAACCTGTCGGTGAACCCAAGCGTGTGTCAGCGTGTGGAGTGCGCTGGGGGGGAGGAGCAGGGAGTGTAAGGGTGGAGTAAAAGATTATTCGCGGCAAGGAGGGCGACGGAGAGCGATGGCCGGGCGACAGAGGAGGATGTGGAGGGTGTGGGAAGGGAGCGGGAGATTTTTTCTAATTCCGGTGTGACGCGGAAGGGACACGGGAGTATAGTCGACGGGGGAATAGAATTAAGCTCCGTAAAGCTCGGGACGAGGATCGCATCAGGAAGCGTGGAGATTTCACTCGGGGGGAGAGACGTCCAGAGGGGCAGCGGTCCTTTCCCGAAGAAGTGAGCTGCACCCCCGATTCTAGTCCTTCGTTCGTCCCAGACTCGGCTTTGCCAAGGCTAATTGAGGAGAATAGAAAAATATATTTGCGGCGATTCTATTTTCTTTCACCGAGTCTTTAACTTCAGTCAGCATCTCTCCAGGATTTTCAGGTGGAGGATTTATGACACTTTATAATGCCTTCAAGATGAATGATTTACAGTGAGTTACAATAAATGAATGAATAAAGGAATCACAGTGACACGTTGCAGAGAATTCAGTTACACTCCCTAAAGTAAGTATTAAATATGAGTCACTTATTTCTCTATTGTATTTATGAACCAACCCACAATTTACACACCGTTCAAAGGGAAAGAGAAATACTTTAATGTTTCCCTTTGAAGGGTGTGTAAATTATCCGTATCTACTTCGTGTGGTGTGGTAACGGTGTGTATCTTTATCTACTTCTCTTCATCCCGTCCATGAAACCTATTCTCGTTCTTCCTCTTCCCCGCTTGCCCAAAATCCTTCTCTCTGTCACACTCTTGAGTAACCCATTGCCACTTACTACTTACTCCAGTCACCTGCACTGCTAATCCCGGATTTCATTCAGAAGTTTCCTTACCCCACCCACCGTACTAAGCACTCCCTCGTTCGTCCGCCTTTCCGCTCACTTCACCTTCTCCATCCTTCTCAACACCCATATCTCAAATGTCTGCAGCCTATTTTCGTCCTCCTTTCTAAGGGTCCACGTTTCTGCTCCATACAACGCTACGCTCCACAAATTCCTCTTTAGCTAACGCTGTTAGCTAAGGAGACATTTACATGATAGTGACCACCGCTAAAAAGCGGAGGGTTTGGAAAACAAACTAATTTTTGGGTGGAAAGGCAGGGGAACATAGGTTAGGGGCTTGTGAGAAGAGAATTTTTTTCGGACAGGAGTGGAGAGGGGTGCGGAAAAAGTAACTTGTTGCAAAGTTTGCTTGACTCTCTGATAATTTCCATTTTCTCCTATGCATCCATCTTTAAACCTTTTTGGTAGGACATGTAAAATTTTGGGGAAAAAATCACTTACGTGATTATTATCCAGCAGATGCTTGGCAAATTGTGAGTTGGTACGTTAGTTTGTAAATAAATAATTTTAGAAAAGTACGATTGTTTTCCATAAGGATTCGCATTTTAAAAAATGGTGCCTACCAAACGCCCGGCGTTCATGAGGCAGAAGAACGCGAGACGTAAGCACGGTGTGATCGGCGGACTGATTCGATCCCTCTCGGGGGCGCCCATTTTTTTCAGGTAGGCTGGATCTGGAGGCAGTTAATTCCCTCCCATTCCACGCGAGAGCGGGGATAAAGCAGATGCCTCCGTTCGGTCGTTCGCCGAACGCTTTTCCACGTGTTGTACGTGAAGCCTTCAGCTGCTTCTGCTGACTCTATCGACCGGCTGGCTGGCTCGCAGGACAAACACGCGCTCTCTCGTCACCCTCCGCCACTCTCCACTTTGCCTTGCGTTCCATCCTTGCCCGTCGCGTCTTCCTCGTTCCATTCCTTTCCCGGCTGCTCCTTTACACTTCCTCTTCCGCCGAGCATCCTGCTCTCTTACCTTTTATTCCACCCACATGCCCTCACACACGCAACAAATTCACTCGAGTCGCCGAGAGGAGAGGGCCTTGAGGAGGAGTGGGGTTTTGAAGCAGGGCCTCCCACCCCTTCCCGCGTCCTCAACCCACGTTAAAAAAATAACGGGTCGCAGACCGCAGGCCCTCGCTGCGGGGGGGAGACTCGCAGAGACCCTAAAAAACCCCCTGCCTCCACATCACTCTCCTCTTCTTCCTAACCCCAAGAAAAAAATGCTCCTGGTCCGACAAGCGACTTCTTGGTCCCTCTCATCCTCCAATAACACTCACTCTCTCTCCTCCACCCATCTGAAACCCTCCCTGTGTCTTTTTTACGTTATTTTCTCTATCTCTCGTCCTTTCTCCTCCCTTGAATGAGTCGTTCCATATTTCAAAAGGAGCCAGCATAAGTCACTTATAACAATAACAACTGTACGACAAGAGAGACACTTCTTTACGTTACTGTGATTTCATGGAAAATAAAGTACATTCTTTGCACAACACAAGCAATAATAATAATAAAATTTTATTTCACACACCTAGTTATACACAGCAATCCACTATATGATGTTATTCGTGAAATTAGGCACCCCTGAAGACACCAGTAATGGGGGTTGCAATCAATTGGTTACGCTATGTAGGGCAGCAATTTAACAATAACTTAAAAATATATTGCTAAGCGTTGTAATTTACACAAAGTGTGCTCAAGGTAGCATATATTAAAATAAATAGACCTTTTGGATTTAATAACAAAGCATTACAAAGCAAGGAACAAATTAGGTAATATTGAATAATTATAACACAGTGATATAAATGACATGTTATGGTGGTAGGTACTTTAACGTTAAAGAATATTGTTTATACCTATTTGTGTAAATAACCATTTCATTAGACGCCTAAGAACTATGGCTTCACTTTGTACAGAGGATATTTCTCTCGGTAAGTTAATAAATAATTTAGGTGCAATATAAGATATGAATTTTTGCATGCTTCAACATTGGGCCTCTAATATTGGTGTAATTTCTTAGCCTTGTTTAAGTAGGTACGGTTTGTTACTTGGTTGATTACTAGAGGACTTATTGGGGTCCGACCAAATGTAAACTCAACATTTGGCTGACCCGCGTATTAAACATTTATTCTCTTTTCTTCACTTGGATAACGGGTATTGTTCACTATACAGTGCGACGGAGGTTTAAAAAATGTTACTCTCGGATAAAACATGAAACATAAAGACCAACAAAGCAGCATCAAACCCAAAATGCATCATGATACATAAATACAAATCGTAATTGTATTCGTACCAGTCACTGTCATATTACCTCTGAGTGATTATAATATAACACGCGCTCAGTATAAAAACATTTTCACAGGGTGGATGTAAAAAATACACAATGTAAGACTAGCAACGTTATGTACACTGCACTATAACTGATTCAGAGGAATTACGGCAAAATTTTACGTGAAGACGCAGATCTCTTCTTAAATCACTATGAGGTAATAACCTGTGACAATATTTATGGGTACAATATTAACTAGTAATGCTATGAGATGGTTTCAATTTAAAAGGCCAAGTCTTAAGAGACTTTTTTATCCCTGAAGATGAAATGCACGAATTCAGAAACTTACTCCAAAATCACCACTAGCACAATGTTTTAACTAATATCCTTCCGTAGAGAAAGCATAATACTTTCTCAAAGACTCCCGTGTATAAGCTCGATATGTCGATGAACCAAATGCACTAAGAGATATACTATAGTCACATCGCCCGTATATTTTATAAAATCCTCAATACATCTTAGAAGGATGGCTATACATAATATTGCTTCCCGCCGTTACTGTTTCCTCTCATAATGCAAACCAGCAGTTATCAAATGGATAACATATCATGATAGATATGGTGACGATGGAACTACACCCATATGATTATTTTAAGCTAATTCAGCGTAGAAATGCACTACTTTTTTCATTGATTTACACGGTTTTTCTGTCGTCCCATGAACGCATCCATAGCTAAACACGAGATAAGCACGCTGTGCATTAGCTAGCGTTGATTTGGCCATTCCTAGAATCCTTGGATTATTGAAAAAATTGGAATTCTTCAGACCCTCATTCATTGAGTCATTTTTTTTCTCTCAATCACTCCCTCGATTTGGCTGTTCGCAGCATAGTGTTATTCCACAGGAATTCGTAATATAATAAGCATATTCTCTTTCACTGTCGATCATTCTCTCATGAATGTCGGTCTTGAGCATCTAATTGGTTCTCCGAGTCCCACTTCAGCTAATATTTATGCCTTCGCAGCTCTTTTGCTTTATTTTTTCACTTTTCTATACATGCAATGACTTGAAAACTAACCATCGCAAATTCAAATCTCAAAGACATTCAACTTCATTCAGTCTCCAGATGTCTTTTTTTAGAAACCATGAGAGCCAAAGGATAGTTTTGGAGTGAAAGAAAAAGTTAAATAAGATTATTTTATTTTAAACTTTAAAGATCTTAAAGTTTATTTTAAAATGCTAAAGCTGTAAACTATCGACCTACTTTGACCAAGAATTTCTCTGGAAAACCCCGAATGCTTCAATAAACTAAGAAACCTATCGATCGAGGTTACGGCGTTTATTTCACTTTTTCCATCACACTGCGGGAACGAAATGAATATGGCGATCGAAAGCGAATTTCAGTCCCTCGGTTACACTTCCTGTAATGCCTGAGCACTTATTAGGCAACACGAATAGCGCTAACTGAGGCTAGAATCCGTTGAGTGCACTTAGAATAGACCAACGTAAAAGCATGAGCGTCAGTCTCAAACGCGTAGTAACTGGCCATGCATAAGCTCGGGTATATTGAGAGATAATAAAATATCAACATGTTTGGCTTAAGGACTGTGAATACCTGCGGTTACCAGGTCTTTCAGGGATATCAGGGTTACCATTGTCTATAGTTACTGGCTAAATTTCATTCTTTAAGCATTGTGTTTTTGTTCCGGTGCCGTGATCACGAGATATGTAAGTATATAGGGTTTCTTACTCGAGATATGTAAGTATATATGAGTTACTTTCCAGCAGATTATGAATGATTAATAGTATTATTTTAATTGCATCTACGCCGTTGCAACTTATATCTTAATAACTTATATGTATCCAAAAACACTTCCCTAACTGCAAGGGTTCTCCACCAAATGGGACATACTCCATCTGATCTCCCCTCCAGATGTGAATTTTCGGGGATTTAAGGGAAACTGGGATCACAACTCATCAAAATGCAATGTTCTATAGATTTTGTAAAATCTGTTTAAGTGTGGATAATTATCATCATTCCGTAGAATTTTAAACAGTTTATCGATCGCTACGGACAAAAATCTATGCATAAATATTACAATTAATTTCATCTGCGGTACTACATTATTATTTAATAATTTATCAGGTGTATCATTTTATTTTTGGGAAGAGGGAATAATATTGCGGACTACAGTGAAAGGAAAAAGGGTAGAGGGAAACCCGTTAAAAACCACAGCTAAACAGGTAGTGACCATTTGTAATACAAACACACAATGTTCAGCAAGCAGTGATGGTTTTTTTTGGGATAACCCGCGTCAAGATTTAAAAAAGCCAACGTTTCTTCTCCTTTGCCGGAGACCTCATCAGGGCTGAATGACCTAATTGCCTTTATTTTGCATCAATTTATATCGTCACGGTGGTGCAAGAGGGGGAGGGGGTGGGTGTTGGTGGAGAGTCTTCTGGGCGTCACTCTTCTTTCTAGAAATTACTGGAAGCCATGATTCACTTACCTTTTGTCCCTGGTCTCTATTGAAATTTTTGTTATGCTTTTTAATTTCTAATGTCTCCCGGAAGATTCTCGTCTTGAAATGCTCGTCTTGAAATGAACACAATGTTCTTAAGCAACATATGAGCTTGGGTCAAAATCTCTGCCGGCGCGGATTCCTCAGTTCTTTTAAGTACTCCATTCCCTCTATTTAGGCACCATGTGGAAGCACACAGTGCTCTTTAGCCGGCAGAGGTGATAACTTGCGTAAGTTCCCCAGGGCATCTGTTAAGGTTAGGCTAATGCCGGAGGCGGGTTCTGTTCAGCCCTAAACGCGCTCCATAAGATTCTATTCTCCCAGTAAACGTACCTCACCTATTCCTTCGGGGCATCAGATGTCGGTCGTCTCTCCTTGTAACAACTACGGAACAAGGGGAGCCACGGCACAAGGGGCTGATTATTTAATCTCAGCCAGATTTCTCGTTGTCTTACGACTCCCGTATATCCCGGTTTACCGGGGACTGGCCAGCTTTAATGGAGTTCATCTGGCCAAATGCCCGTCGAGAGAGATGCCAGAAAGGTGAGAAACTAAATGCATCTCAAGGCTTTCCAACGAAGTTTTTCCTACTTTTATGCCACATTAAATAATCATTTTTGTTCTATCACTGTTCATTTTTCCGTAGCACTGCATCCCATCAAAGCCGGCTGAGTTAGACTAGCCATTAGTTTTCATTGCATATTTGCAAGCCATTTAACTCCCCAGTATCATTATTACGTCAATTACTAAGCCACATTAAACCTCGAGAAATGAAAAATGACACTGGAAAACCCAGTTGTTGTAACTGGTAGAGCAGCAAAAGAGTTTCAGCAGGATTATGAATTTTTCTGCTCATTTACTTATCCCATTTTTCACAATTCATCATCTTGACAGCTAATGTGGGAGAAAAGATGTCATATGAATTCCTAAGGTAGCCGCAATCTATAATTTTCCAAAAAGTGAAACGCAACTACATTCATTTCAGATTATATTTTTCAATGCGATAATTATGCGATTGGTAATCCAGTTGACATAATCCCACAAAATAAATGTCCAGAGCTATTAGTCTTCATAGACGGAAGTAGGATCATGCTGGAATTTCTATTTAAGTGCCACATTTATCAAAATGGTTCCCTAAAAATAAACATCTCTCTCTATTCATTGGCGCTTCTTAACTGGAATCCACCACTAACCACACGATGATTTATTTGTTTACTTCGCCGTTTCCCTGCTCCCTAGAGCCACCAGTATTATCACCCAGTTCCCACTGACACTTTGAATAATATGCCACCTTGACCGGTAGTCTTCGTCGAGTGTATTCCATAAAATATTTTTGTAATCAATGACTCTCGCGATATTCTCCATCAAAGCACTAATTTGTTACAAATAATACAGATAAATAATATGAGGATTACATTGCGTGTGATTATTAGAAATGAAAGATGAAAGTCTATTCATATCACTTACGTAACACATATGAAATTATGAATTTACTACTAAAATGAATCGATACTTTTCGAGCTACTACACGTATAAACTCAAATAAATGAGAATAATAATACTTAAACATTTAAAAAAATATCAGCAGAGCAAAAAATATATTTATCAAATATGTGGTTATATTTAAGTATTCCTTCTAATGTTGACTGCACATTACTTATTAGTAATCTAATGTTTTTTATAACTTCTAAGAATGTTTACTACCATTTAATTTACAGCAGATATAGACTTAAAATCGAATGAAATTCTCAGCAACGTTATTTCGTTTCGATCTGCAGATAAACTATCTTTCCTGTACTTCTCAACTTGCGCTGAATCATCTCACAGAAAACCTTTATTGGACCTGTTACACAAAACTATCGGAGAGTTATAAAACAAAAGGTTATAATTAAATATTTTTCCTAGTAAATTAGATTTTAGCTCCAAATACCCATAAGTAAAACATTAGCACAATCGGTTAATTGTAAGGCAAATGAAATGGCGTTCCGAATGTTTCTCTGCAATGCAACGTGCAGGAATATTCAATCTAAAACGAAATTGCTGGATGGCGTTTGTATTAATTCAGATAAAATTATTTTCATTGAGCACTCTACAAGCTACCGTCAATTAAAACTTTAATTAAATTTTACTAAATTAATATTAGAGGTTGAATTAATAATAAGTTAACACTACCGATGGAAAGTAATCTCATGTGAATTTTACACAGGTTACACTCCACCGTACCTTATACTGAAGAGAAGAAAATTATCACTGCAACCCAACTATTTCAGCGTAAAATAATATGTTCCGGCGTATATCTGGAATAAGAATCCCACCGGCTCTTCTCTAGAAACAAAAAATGGAAGGAATTACAAATACATACATTTGTACCACTTCGTGAACTGACGAAAGAGTTCTCAGCAGCAAAATATTAACAACATTGCCGCTTTGGAAGTCACTTGCAATAAATACTATACCGAAGTTGAATTAGACCTATGCATTAAGACGAGTTTTATAAGAAATTAATACTAGAGAGACGATATCATCAGGTAAGAAAAATGAGCGAGCTATTGTTAAAAAATTCCTTCCATAGTTATACTAAGACTAGATATAAAATAGCGAGTCATTAGCATAAGTTTGATTATATCACTTGAAAATAAGCTATTCGGCAATATTAGACAGTCCAACAAATACAAGATAAAAATGTCGACAAAGAAACGCCAGTTCACTCACTTGATCTAATTTTTATATTTATGAAATTTATCACCTTGCGCGAGGGAATTTAATGTAAATAGCCCGTACCTGATATTCGCTAATATTTAATTGGTCGAACATCAAGCAACCATCTACGTCATTGTAATTTTACTGACATTCCTCCTGTGATAACTTAGTGAAACAAAATATACTTCGACCACGAACAGATCTACTGCCATTGTCACTAACATTTATTGTTTAGGGATAACAAGAATTATATCTCTCTCTGGGAGCTTATAAAGTAAATCCAATCGCTAGTAAGCGAAAATACTGCAGCAATATTGTGATTATGAAAATGTAAATGGTGGTAGGATGTTTAAAATTATATAATGTCCTGCCAATTCATTCATATCTATGATTGATATCGCTGAATTTTAACCTCCGGAGACGATGACTATCCTCCGCAATTATCTCGGGCAACTGCAGTGAAAAAAGCGAAGGAAACCATCTGACACCAATTGTTAATGCCATAACCTCAGTTATTAATTTTAAATCTCGGCAAAAAATAATCACCGGAAGCGATTTAAGTTAGACGGTACTCATGATAAAAAACTCCTGAAAAAAATGAAGTGCATGAAAGGTTAACGTCGCCTTTTGCTGGTGAGGTATAATTCAAGATATTTGGAGATTACGAGATGAATATTACACTCCATCAGCATGTGATACATATCTACCTTCAGCTCAAAAAACAATCTGGAAAGTAATAGAGATGTATGAAATGGTAATTGGAGGTAAGGCGTTCAAAATGGCATCCCCCGACGGCCTATTCAGTCTCAATCTTCTCTTTTTTCGCCGAATTGAGGGCTTCCAACCAAAGATAAGTATCCCCTGCAAAACTACCTTTGGATACGGTGATATAAAGATCCAATGGCCTCACATCGGACTGAACAGCTCCATCATTTTCGACTCCGAAATCCTCGAAAGGCCCCGCTTCAATCAAACCTTCTTCATTACGACTCTTCTTACCCTATCTCCCATCGCAATCGTCGAGCTTTAATTATCCTCGCCGTCCGGTCTCCGAACCCTAACCTGACCCTTCCCCAATAACCCTGAGCGCCCATTCCCTTTTCCCCGGGAGCAAGCAACTTGCTCTACCCCCCTCCAATACAGAGATAGCACTTTCCGTTACACACTCTCAGAAGCCGTGGTCACCATGGAAATTTTCGGCATCGGGTAACACCGCCTCCCGGGCATCCCTCGTCATATTAAATGCGCTCGGAACTGAGTGGGGAGTGGGAAAGAGACGAAGAGAGAGTGGGAATAGGCGTACATGGCTTGGATGAGCTGAGAATGAATGAGCTTAGGATGGAGGGAGAGAAACAGGGGAAGGTGAAGGCTGAAAGGGATTGGCTGACAAGGGGTGCGTCAAGAACTGGAGTAAATGAAGGAAGGGAAGGAGAAAAGCTGGGACAAGAAGGAAGGGTAGGGTACCTGGGTTTAAAATAGCGGCTCTGACGGGTGATGTGGGGCCTAAGTACAGGAGAGAAAAGTAGCAATTTGGCGCAGAGAAACCGCAAATCAAGGAGGCACATCAGTGAAGGATTTCGTGAGCGTCCCTTCAAATGATAAAATAAGCTATGATGATGGGACTACTTGGCTGAGAAATATAAATAAATCGCAGCCTAGCTGGTTGCATGAAACTCTAAGTGAAAGGAACGTCTCAGCCGTCAACAATGCATGATAATCCCTTTTGTGAGTTTCCTTTGGCCCAATACTCGGAAATGAGCCTTAACATTTCGCCAGTAAACATATACCTAATTAAAAATGAATGAATTTTGGTCCCCACCGTATAATTGTTCAATTAAGCATGGACGCACGACATATTGTCCATTAGGAATAACTCAGTAAACATATAAGTTGTTAATAACTGGAGAAAGTTTCAGCATAAGGAACATCATCAACATTGGTCGTTCAATCCAAAGATCGGTTGACTGCAGCCCTCCACTCTCCCTCTCATATGTTAGTTCCCTCACTTCCAGGTAGCTGTTCCCATGTACTTTCATGTTTACTTGGTCCACTCACTTAATCCTTTCTTTTACTGAAGAGTTTTCCCTCTAAGCAACATGCAGCTTTGATATCTGATGATCAATTGGTCAACCAAAAGATGTTACATTTTAAAGTCGATTTTGTGATTTAAACCCAATTGTGTAAATTTCAATTTAATTTACCAGAGAAAGATTGTTTTTTCCATTATTGCCCTTATTCCCTGACAAAGAAATTCATTAAAGCTCTAATATCGTCCTATTGATTAACCATGAATCCTACAGGGCCTACACAACGATAGCAAGTATTTTTAAGGTCCATTGTTCTATTCCGGGGTATTTAGGCAGCTAATTGGGAGAGATATACGTATGTATGTATTGATAAAGGGAGATGTATGTATTGTGAGAGATATCTTACTACGTTAGTAGATCAAATAGATAATTATTTTTAAAATAAACCTGGTTATTCACCATGCAACTTTATTTGAACCGACATAAAAACAAGCCCCAGGTTTTGAAGACACCATAAATTGTCTTACTCTGTCTTGTTTTTTTCTGGTTTTAGTAAAGCTGTATTTGAGATAGCCACGTTAATCTCAATAAGGAAGTGAAACAGAGAGAAACTGATGAAGTTGACAGCTTCTACCCATTGTGGGAAGGAGAGAAGTGTAGTTGTCCCATGTGGAACTAAGCACGCGAGAATAGAGTCAATATGAATAGTGGATAGGGCCACTGAAGCAGAAAGTGGAGGCAAAGACCTTTGTCCAATAACCAACGCCCGCGAGCATTCGAGCAAACAGGAATGATATAAATTACCAACGGATCGCACCTATGCACGAGAAAGGAACTGCTGCAGCGAGAGGAAATGGGGCGAAAATTTTAGGTGTTGGAACAGTAAGGCAAACAATGGGAATGTGGCGCCAATCGAATAAACACAGAACACCAAGGGACGAGAAAGAAATCAGGAACGGACCTCAGTAACAATTGAGAGAAATACCAATCACGACTTTCGGTATAAATGCAGCATTCCTACAAGATCTAGAATATCCGAGATATGCAACGTAACGCTTTGCAACTTAATCGCTGAAACTGACTTTGGCGTAATATTACAGGTAATTTTTTGATTCATTGATAGTTTCTAATTTAATAAAGAAATGAATACTAACGGGTGAGACTTTTGATTTGAAAAATAAGTAAAAATCTGATTCCAGATCTGGGTTATTCAATTTGATCCATATTCAATTTAAAGTATGAATCGCACATGGTATTCTTCCACCTTTACACGGATGGGAACATGGGCTCCAATGGATGAAAGAGATTTTTTTTTATCATTCCCTTGCACATGAAATTGTGATTTATAGCAATATTCATCGACTAAACTGCCGTGTTTTTAGTAGGCACAAGCCAGTCAGCATTGCATCAGCAATACTTTCATAAATAGGCGGATGATTTTTTCCTCTGTGGAATTTCGCACAATACTTTCATGTGTTCACTTTCGTAAAGACTGTTAACAATCTATTTACTCTAACTACCTTCACCAACATTTTTTCATCTTAATTCCAGATTATTGCTTAGGCTGCTTTATTGGCTTTGCCCAACTTGTTTTTTTTTCTTTTTATAGTTTTTCACTTCCAATCAGCTTGCACTAGCACACAATACACTTGCACACAGGTCACTTGCACACAATTCTCATGCTATATCCTCCGAACTTAAACTATAGAGTGAAAGTTATTTTACGAATGATCCATACAAAGACCACTGCTTTCACTATCTCAAGCATCGCACCTATATATGATAAATGTACGTCACAATATAAATATTCTGCTGTGATCCGTACGAGCTCATGTTAAAACACTTTTCAGTTGAAAGAAATCCTCAAAAGTTCTTTGACGCGAGTTGCATTCGAACCAAGATCTTCCTGAAAGAAATTGCTCACAGTTGCTGTCCCGAGAACTCATTCCGTTACACTAACTAGTGATTTAGATTAAAAAATTTGAATAATGATGACCACATCTCTGCCCTCATGAGCGCAGTTGAAAGATAACGATAACGCGAGCATAAGCGTTATGATGAACCGCGATTGAGCGGTAGCTTATAAATATTGCGCCAGAAATGATCGGTGATTCGAGTGATCAAAATACTTCAATGGAAAGTAAAGACTTTCGAGAAGAGAAATCTCAAGTCGGCGTTTCCTTCCCTTCAGCGGAAGTTGCTAAAAGCCCCAGAGTTTTCCGTCCAGCTAGAAGAGCGAAGAAGGGCACTTAATGAGCTGTCTACATCGTACACAGATGAGTTACTGATCCCACTAAACTATTTCCGGTACTTACACCCGAGACTTCGGGACAAGAACCAAGAACTTCAATTCTCAAGGTGCCGGAAATTCGAGAACATCATAAAACTCGAGCTCAATACTCACTACAATAAGGATAAAACTGCATTTAGACCGGCCACGGAAGAAGTCTTATAATTTTCCATCACGCCATTTGCTTTCGGGTTGGGCATATTCGTATGAACTTGATTCTCGGCGCTTGACAAAAAAAACTGACTCTGTTTTCATTAATTTCCTCCATGCTGCCACATTTCTTACATATTTATCTTAGCCTCAGTTACCCTCATGTACGTCTCCTGTTCTTAAGCCGCCTGCTATCCTTACTCCTAAGAGTCTCTACTCCCTCAATTATTCACAGTTTCCCCGATATACGCCGTTCTCTCACAGTGTTTCCTCTCCGCTCATATATATATCTACCTATCGGCCTCGCTATTCGCTTCTCGTTCATTCTCTCAACATCGCCGAACGAACCAAGTACATTCTATTTCTCAGCTGAGATTTCGCCTCCTTCAGAAGAATGGCACGTGTAGATATGAAATTTGATATCAAGCCATCGAACTGAAATTTCAATCCACGTACAGTCCATATTCAATCAACATAGCATAAACAGGAGGGCGATGGGGGAGGCGAGAGCGGATACATGGGGCTCTGAAGGAAAAAAAAGCGTAACCGGTAATATGAAGTTGGAGAGATGGAGCGAATTTGTTTTCTGGAGAGAGGAATTGGGACCCGTTCGGTGAAGGGAAAGAGTTTTGAGACGAAAGCGGTATGTGGTCACCGATAAGAGGGTATATGTGGGGGATGAAATAAGAGCCGGAGAGAGGAGGGGAAACTTCCGGTAAGATACCGAGGAAGTAAGAGAGAGAGAGAGAGAGAGAGAGAGAGAGGGAAGCGTAATTTGGTGGGTAAACAGGCAACCTGATGGGATTGGGAATGAAAGAAAAAGAAGGTACAAGTGTGGGGTGATCGAGAGGAGGAGTTAGCCGTAGTGTGCGGGAGACGGCAGGAAATGAAAAGAGAGAGGAGCAAAATGAGGATGTAGGAGAGAGAGTGGGAAAGAGAAAGAAGGAATACCAACGAAGGAAGGAATGGCTGCGAGATGGCGGGTGGAAAAAATTCGGGAAAAGTTTCCGAAGTTGCCCCCCTCCTCCTTGTGCGATACACCTACTCTCCCACCCTTCCTACACACTTTGCTTTCGATAGCTTTGAAAAACTTCCACGGGGTTCCGAGTCTGGAATGGCTTTCGGGAAAAGAGGCAAGCCAATAAACGACCTGAAATTTTGCTACTACAGAGTCGCAAAAAACTTCACCAAACTTTAAAAACGTGACATCGCAATTATTCTATGAAACTTAGGTAGTTTTGGGCTCAATAACTGTACTCTTTAAAAAAAATTTCAAATAATAGCCGTTGGTATTCGGGCATGAAGTCACTCTATATGGTTTTCCGTCAAATTTTAGGCTAAGGTATAGACAGATCCAACTTAGAGAGCAAAATATCGGAGTTGTTCTTAATATCTTAGGAAATAATTAATAATTTTCCTAATATTAATTTTATTCTAAATTGGTATTTTTGCATTCTTCCTTAACTTAATTTATTTATCAATTACATGATACACTGGTTCATTTATTCGTTGCCGCTCATTCAATCCTCTCAATTAAAAGATTTCTAACCTATATTTATACTCTTTCGGGTTCTTCATTTAGTTTTTCATTATACCACATGTTGTCTAATACTCCCAGTCCCATCTTCATATCAACAACGACCATTAATCGGAGCTTTAAGTCTTCTCTATGTCCTCCCATTCTGAATAAAAACATGAAGGAGTAAGCAATTGGCTGCACAGTTAACAAGCAACTATCATTACACATAATCAGGAATTCCCCATACTATTAGGTAAAGTAAAATAGAATTTATTATTTCATAAGTGGGTCATAAGAATATTTATGCGGTAATTTATGGGATGTATTCAAAAGATACTAAAATGGAAATTCATGGGAGCGATCCATTGACTTTGTTCACTGCTCTTGGGGTCTGTGATTAAATGGAGCCCTACTTAAATACATCATGTATATCATGAAACAGAATCTATTTAAATTGATGCTCAGCTTTAGCGTTAACCTTCCTATGGCACGACATGAGCGAATTAATATCTATACTCTAAGAATATTTTTAGCTAAACAAGGAAAACATTTTATCTTAGTGTTTTAGTCAAATTACGGAGAGCTATTGCAATATTGGAGTTCAGCTCACTCTTGGTTTACTTGATTGGTCTGAGATTGGTGGAAGTTTTGACTAAAATGATCAAATAAATACGAGAAATAAATCCATTTCATATTTCAGTCAAAATATTAGCTCTAACTAGTTAAAACACGTTTCAGTTAATCAACAGAAGGTAGACAAGTACTTTAAAAAACTGAGATTTATATACTGAACTGAAAAAAGATGTCACGTCATTTTCCCCCTGAATTAGAAAATTAACTTCATTGGTGAAATAAATGGAGCAGCGGGACACATATTTTGGAGAATTGAATAAATATCCTCTGTTTCCACTTTGGATTGACAGACTTAACTGTTTTCATAAGGAGCAAAACGTAAATCACGACTTCCCATTCGTTAGAGGCTAGATATCAGCTATCTCAGGAGCGATCCTCAGCTCTCAAACACAATGAATCGGATAACTTACCTACTCTTACGATGGAAAAATATTTATTTGATGATGGAAATTAACTCATTCACCACCCAATGAGAGATGAATTCTCTTTAATACCTAAAGTAAAAATAATAACTTAATTAATTGAGATACGTACACTGAGATCGTTTCCATTCAGACCATTTCCCGTCAAATGTGCCAAATTAGCTTTCATACAACCCTTATGAACCATACTTCTGAAGTTAGACTCATTAATGATATGCCTAGTATGTTACAATAGTTTCATGATGTACGTTGTGGTAATTAAGTTATACATTAAGCTTCACAAAGGGGAACTAGAGTGCAAATTAAGCATTACCTTGCATTCAAAAGAAAACTTTACCTTGATTAATTATGTACTTGTTTAAGATATTAACGCAGAGATAATATGCAATTATATTCTGTCATTTCAACCTCGGCAGTTCAACTATCATCAGCGTGAAGCGTGAAATCAATTCCCATAATGTAATGGGATACCTGAAAATGAATGAGGTCAATAATTTGTAACATAAATATAGTTTCATGAAAATCATACTCAGAATAAAATGCTGCTGGTGGGTGCAAAACGCTTTCAAATTCTTCAATTCATTCCTCCGAATCTTATTCCATAATAAGTAATTCAACCTTCACTGATAACCATACGAATCAGGGTTAGCAATTCTACTTGAATAAATATTATGGTGCCAAAAACGCAAAGACTAAAGAGTAGAGAAAATAAAGCCAAGCGATACAAAAAATGACTTTTGTTAACCCACTCAAGCCACAAAAGGCAATACTTTAGGACGACCATTTACAGAAGACGCTCTTTTGAAGAATGCTCTTCACTCGGACTACATTTAACCTTCCAACTCCCCTGAGGGAAAGGCAGCGACCAAGGCGTGGAAAAAACGCCGCCACCGGAAATTGAACCCAAGTCCGAAGACTGGAAGAACCTGACCAGAGACATCTCTTTCGGGGGCCCTTTTAAAACTCGTGTAAGAGTGAGAGGGAGTTGTGTGGATAGATAGAAGGGAAACGGGATTCACATCATTCACACTATGCATGGAAAGAGAAAGGTAAATATGAGAAAGGAGGAGAAAGAAAAGACGAAAAAACTAGGATAGAAGGAATGAATTTAACGGCAAAGGAATGATGGAAGAAAGAGAGGAAGGGTCTACATACACACTACTCTGAAAGATGGGGATGGAGACGGGGGAAGAGAGGCAAAAGAATGAAACAAGGGAAACAAGGGGAGGAAAAGAAGGATCATGACGTGGAAAGATATTGCTCAGGCATTGTGGGTTCATATACGTATATTCATCGGAATCCACGCTCCCTCTCTCTCTCTCTCTCTTACCTCTCCCCATTTACCCAGCCTTTAATCCTACGCACGTTATTGGATCCATAGGCGAATGAAAAATTCACGCAAAATCAACAAAAAGCGTGCGTTTCTGGGTATCCCAGCGTTGGAAAAAACGCGTTAACTTTCGCAGGTGACAAGACTGGACCTCTCGACCGTAGTGAACTTTTACTCGGGGCAGTCATCGGTGTTCATATCATCTGAAATAAAGGAATGAAAGTTTTTCATTCCTTTATCTTCATGATGCATCACGCAGAATAGGACGTTGATAGTAATTTGTGAGATTGATTGATGGAGCAATCACTTGACTTAGAAAATGTGGCAGTTAATGACGAGTGAAACTAAGGTAATAGTAAATTTCGGTTTATGGAGCTTCAACATCCAATTATATTGGCTTGTCTAACATAGGTACCCGGTTAGTATGTATTATTCCATAAATACCCAAAAAGAAATCGAAATAAATACTCACTTATCGGTGATCCGAGGACCCTATATCCACGTAAAAAATCTATAATTGATTTTCTTGATGTAGTTGTGGGATTTGGAACAGAGTGATTTAATCCAGTGGATTGTATTTTAACTAGTTTTCAACCATTTTCCATAGATGAAAAAAATAACGGAAAATGGATTCCTATTTCTCATAAATTGCTGGCCAGAAGCAAAATGCCATGCCTTTAAAGACGAGTATTATGCCTATGGCTAAATAAAAATGTGGAAATTAAACCTAGACTCTCGGGCTACCGTGTAAACCTGGCAATCTGGGTCGGTGACAAAAACCAAATGACAGCAGACATACAATTCTATATTTGCTGTTAAAACCTCCAAGACGAGGGTTGTCACCCGAACGGGAATATTTTTCTCAAGATAGACTCCGCATTCATTTTCGCGGAGTGATTGCCGGACAAAATATAAGTACCAGCTACTGCACGATCACCGAAGTTAGAAGTATCGCTGAGCTCACCTCAAATTCAATGGGATGATCTCGAGTGCTGTTGCCTATAAGCGTACGGCAGGTAGCAAGTGCTGAAAGATCTTAGTGATTGAAGAACTCTGAACCAAGAATTTAAATAATACTAATAAATAAGACAAATAAATTTAACTTCCAAGTCGTGATTATTTTCAAAGTTTGACATTCAAGCGGCGCAATAGCATCTTGAACTCTTCACTGTATAATATGCAATTTTATCTTGATGAAAAAAAATACATAACATAGAGAAACTTGCCTCAACAGACACCTCCATTGAGGAGTCACCTCTGAAAGCAGCCGCTTTTTCAGGAACGAATCTCCTAACACAAATGTGAACTTAACCTCCATCCAGCGGTCGTCTTCTCAATCTGAAATCCAATCACGGGTCCGATGGCGGCTGCTTTATACAGTACAGCTAAGCGTATCAGGCGATATTTTGTAAGAATGGAGTTCAAATGCCATGATCTTACAATAAAATTTCCACAGAATTTTGTTCACCGACCAAGGTTTCGACATGAGCTATGTCATTTTCATGGTTTCTAGACCTGAGCCATGAGCTATGTCATTTCAAGGTTTCAAGACCTTGAAAATGACATAGCTCATGTCGAAACCTTGGTCGGTGAAAAAAATTCTGTGGAATGTGAAGAAAACGTTTTATTGTGAGATTATGGAATCTGCTTATTACAGGTTTCACTTTAGTTCCTCACGTGACCAAAAATTTATTAACGGTGAGATAAAAGCTTTCCAAACGGCCCAATCTCACGGTGACACGCTTCGAAACTCCCTTCCCATACATCGTACCTGTCGAACCCGAGAAGGATGATTTGACGCCACTCGAGAGAGAGAGAAACTGCCTGAGTTAGACATTTGCTGGCCGATCTGAGGCGTCTTTCCCGTGGAACGGGAAAAAGAGTGGTGAGATAGAAGGGCAGGGGAGACACGCGGCGCCTGCGAGGACGAGTAGAAAGACAGGTGCGGTACTGTGATGGAGAATGGGAGTTGGAAAAGAGCGAAGGCTTTCTGGAAAAAGGCTCTAGAGGGGAGAAGGAGAAAAATTCGCGCCGTCACGAAAGGGATAAAGTATTCTGGGTGCTCTGTTGCTGCTGCCTTCGATAAGCTCGAGGGTGAGAAGAATAAATTGTGACCGGATGGAGAGGGGTGTGTCGGCAAGGGGCAGAGACGAGAAACATCGAGTGTAGGCGAGGCAGGGCCGCTATCTTAACAGCAGTCACGGATCATGACAAATTGAAAGACTCCATTGTGTTGTATAAAGACCGCGTGAAAACATTTAAAACACGTGCTCCACTTCTTAACTCCTGCAGTTTGCTTCTTTTGCCGCTGCGGTCTTCTCTAGCTAAAGCTGTTACAGCAAATGTTTGTCACCGACCAACGCTTCTACATGTGGTCTGTTTAACTCTAGACATACTGAGAATATTTCCCTCTTCAAACAGTTCATGTTTTCGTGTGATGATACAATTTAGTGATTGTTTCATTGGTTACCTTGATGTATTGAGACCAATTGAAAAAAATATTCAAGAAAAAAAATAAGAACAGAATTTTTAAAAATACTTGATCAATTACGGTATTTTCTTCAAACGCTATGCCACATATCTCCTATAAGGCAAAGAAATCAATTAGAGACGATAAAGATGAAAATATTTCTAAAGACTAAATGCAAAAAATATTATACAGAGAAAGAAGACAGAATACAACAAATTCGCTATAATCAGAAAACGAAAATATAAACATGTAAACAACAAGGGTTTAACTCATTTGTGGAAGGAGATAGGGACTGAGGTAATCACTTTGATGATATCAGGCCCAACATGAAAGATGCGAGCGATAGTTGAAGCAGATATTTTGCGGAAATTCAAATTCTACAATTGTGTGTATTTGCAAAATGTCACATAAACACTCTAAAACACTAAAACTTACGTCCCACAGAATGGCTTGGTACGTCGATCAGTTTATCTTTCTTGCTAGTATGTTCCTTGTATTATATTTAGATAATTATAGCAGCAAATATTTAAACATATTATTTGACGAAACAAATACAGTTAATGGCATGTAACATTCTACACTTGAATTTTCCCCAACGAAAGTCCGAAGGATGTCATAGAGAAAACGTATGTTGGAATGAACGCAACTTAATTAGAAAGAAGATTGGAAAGGTCCAGAAACAAAAACTTTGGACTGATAACTGCGTACCGAGAATTTTTCTTTATGTAATCCAATCTTCCCTACCTTAAGAAGGAGGACTCTGCCAAATAAAATATGAAAGTAAATAACTTTCAGATGCGCATATATCTCTGAACTAATCACTTCCTTGTGGTCCAGAATGGACGATGCTGATGCTCCGATTCTAGCTGTTATTCTCTCGAAAAAAAGGCATTCCGTTTTTATTATGTCATTTTGGGGATATTTTTCCTTATTAAAGCAGCGCTCTTGGTTGAAGTAGAAGTGAATACTGCATTCGTTGCCATTATTAACTAATTTACATGTGGCATGCAATATTAGTGGCGTTTTAAATTCTTACCTCACAGAGAAAATTCTTACCATAAACTTTTAAAGGTAAGAATCGGATGTCTGTAAAAACTCGCAAGAAACACAGAACACTAAAAAGAGTAATCTTTTTCTAAAATTACATTAGTGATCCCTACTTAAAAAAGATAAATATAAAGTAAGAATTCAGGCCGCTAGAATCCAAGAGTACAGAGCTATCGCGGATGTAACTTCCATTGATAATGAGGTTAGTTGCGATAAATGTATAAAACGTTTTATGTAAATAACACTATAATGGCTAACTTTCAATATCTTCACCACTCGACCTTATGTTGGCTGGCAGTGTAGATTCCGGAAATATTCTTGCACTGTTTAAGTTTATACCACATATTTTTAACAATTCTCAGGCGCCTGCTTCCTTTGATAAACTCGCCTTTGACAGAGAGAAATCATACGGATGAAGAGGGGCTTGATAGGCCAGAGGTAAAGAGATAGAGAAATAAAGTAGGAACTTTGAGTGAGGGCAAAAGATGGCTCTTCCTTTACCACCGACAAGTGACAAACGGAGCGGCGTGAGAGGATGAGGCGGGGAGTGATTGGTGGAGGCGAGGGGGCGGAAGGAGAGGGATCGGTGAAGGGTGGGGAGTGAGAGGAGTACAGGATGGACATGATCTGGGTCGGAAAAGGTGGACTTCGCCGGAAGTGGAGCGGGGGAGAAGAGACAGATATAGAGGCGGTCACATCCCTGACAGACAAATGGGCTTTAATTTGAACGACTGATCTAGTGGTGCACCCACATCGCCGGCAGCGAGAGCCACTAATGAAGCTTAAAATTTCGGATACAGTCATGAAAGATACCCCGTCGAATGTCAAAAGATCTTTGGCCAGTCCCAGCAAATATATTAACGCATACAGTCACTGGAATATGTTGAATTTCCCCTCACACGCCTTCCTTTATGCTACTAATTGATTACTCGTCCTGCTCATCATCATCGCCATCCCCTTTTATTAGGCACTAATTATATATTCTTCTCATGCCTTATTCAATCATTGTAAGTGATGCAGAACATTTCCGTGGTCAATATCGCTCTTCCGCCTAAAATAATTAATTTTATTGTAGAGCAACGTACTTAGTCCAGCGATATGGCTTTTGCAAGGGCTACTGAGATACTCTGAACTTTTCATCTCGGGGTGAGTAATTACGTTACGTGAAAATTGGTCTCCTGTTCCTCATAAATACATCGATAAGAGACAGACAGGTGAGTCTAAATGTTAAGTGCACTACGCTTAAGTCCGTAGAATAAAAATTACAGAGTCATTGAAATGTTGGCGGAATACTTTCTCACTCTCAGGAGGAGAAGGCTAAACGTGCCTTAATTTTTTCTTGAAGTATTGTCAAAGCAGATACTTTCGGGTTCTACAAGCTGGAAGATGAAGTACACTTATAGCTTCCGCCGGGTTGTGGATAGAAAAAAATTAGGACAAGCTGTTTACGATGAAAGTGGTTCGGTGATAACTAATAATTTCACATTAAAAAAACTCAAAACACTAAAAAATGATGGCGAAACAAATTTTCTATCGGTATTATATAAGTAAATAAAAAGATACTCTAGAGAATGTCAATAATTGTTTTTCACGGTTTCCAGGGATGACAAAGATTTGAAGACTTGATTTGTCGAATCTGATAATGACTTTCAACGCTAGTCAAAATTTTAACGCGTCCAAATCCAACTCATTCATATGCATCAAATCAATTGATAGGGGCGTTACGTTATGAAACGACGAGAGGGAATAACTCATAATAATAACGCTGTACAGTTCCACTATGTTTCTAATGCTGTATACCGGTTTCGACGTCTATGGAGTCATTTTCAAGACAAGCAGGGTTTGACATGACTCTATTGACGTCGAAACCGGTATACAGCGTTAGAAACATAGCTAAACTGTATATCATAATTATTATAAGTTATTCATTCATACGCATTTTATCCTCTGAATATACTCGCTTCAATGTTCTAGTAAAAACTAAACTACTTATGACGTTCTCGATCAAGTCTCTCCACACCATTTAGATACCTAAATTTAATACTTCAGTCAACACGTACATCCTCTACTCTATCAGCATTGCTGGTAGAGCTGTCAAAGTTAAATGAAAATGATCCATTTAAAAATGAATTCATGAAATGATTCATTTAAAAAATTAAAATGGGATCATTGAATCAGGATTAAAAGCAAAGAACAAACACTGACCATACATAACTCAATATTCTACACTCAATATTCTGCATACGCGAAAAAAAGTTGAAAATAGGGCAAAGAGGAGCTTTATGGGAAACATTCTGTTAGAAATAAAGCGCCCCTGCAGGAAACACATATTCAAGGAGGGGTAAGGTAAACTCGGGATATTTCGAGGGAGCGAACTCTCCGTTGTGCTCCATAAAACAAGCTAATGCATGTGGGTCCGGAAAGGACTTGCTTTATTTTTAAAAATGGTTATGCGGTCTCCACGAATATCACCCCAGAGAACGCCTTCCCTCTCTCTCTCTCTCTACCAGACAGAGACGGATGCTCCAGCGCTTCCTTTAGCCCCTCCTCCCCTTCCCCCGCCCGGAACGATACATGGCCAAGGGACAGAAGAGGAAGTGCGGTTCCCCCCGGCGGTTCGTCAGGGAGTGTCCACCAGAGTAGCGTCATCTTTTAGACGAAGAGGCCGGCCCCTCCGCCACGCTCCACCGCCACCTGCCACCCCTGCCCCTCGGACTCTGGACTCGGTCACTGATACGTAAATCCACTCTGGAGATGGGCAGGGCGGCAGAAAAAGGATGATAGGTATTACTCCGCCCGGGACGAGAGAGGAGGTGACGGAGAGGAGGGCAGTTTACAATGCAGGGGCGGGGAAGAAGAAAAGAGATAAGGAGATAAAGGGTCGAGGACTTCTGGCTCGTTTCGGGGAAGGGGTTACTAAATGGACCCTCCTCCCAGCTTTCTCGTCAAGGGATGTGGTTGAAATTTATTCCCAACACTAACCCCCTCTTGGTTTGCAATCACATCGCGCGAAGACCTCGTATATAAATTTGCACCCAAATGGGGCCCCACGAGTTGCTGCATGAGTGAAAAATTTAGGAGGAGACGAAATCATCATTTCACCCTCCAGAAGATACTGAAAATATTTCCGACATATTTAGAGAACAGCCACACAGCCTGGGAAATATGTGGCATGGGGGTAACAATATTCCAAGATTTGATAATTCGACAGAATTATTGGTATTTTAAGTAACTTGGTGGAATTCCTCCATTATGAAATGATGAATTACTTACTTTTGCACAAAAGATTTATTACGTTCTCACGACTCGAGTTTCATCGCTGCTCGACATCATCAGTTACAGACATAGTAAAACACATTACATTAAATCATAAATGACAGTGGGGAAAGGTAACCTTCAGGTGACCGGTTAGAGGTTATGTTTGTTAGGTTAGAGGTAGGGTTTGTCTGTACCAGATGTCGCGCAGCGTTGGCTCGAGGCACGGATTCCTCTCCAACCCCTCCAACCTTTTTCGTCTTCGACCAATTAAATCGTTTAACATTTATGAGATTGCTTAACTACGAATCAAAAAGATTTCTCCTTGAAAACTTCTTTTAAGCAAATATCCACGTAGTGAGTTTCTTAGAATGCTTTCAGCGGAAGACTTAGTACAGACAGACAGATCGATTCCAGTACAAGATGAAAAAATACCTACATCACAGAAAAAACAATTCAGAGAAAAATAAATTAGCGTATTTCAATAGCAAAAAATCGTTGAATGAAACACTTCGGAGAAATATTGCAAACATATTTCCAAAAACTGAATCAAATCTTGCTCGCTCATTATTGTAGTTCTGTGACTGTATCTGTATGTAAAAACATGTCAGTTGAATAAAAAAATTAATATTTCTAACATATGACCATTAATAAACACATTATATTGTGTACCCGAAAAAATTTCAGCTGTCTGGATAGAACAACTTGCTATACTGTTGTTAAGGATAGGCTCAATAATCTTCAATGGCTAATTAAGAAAATCTTACTTGCTAATTCGCTAACCAAAAATTAAACTGGAAATTGATAAAATTGCCCCCTGTAAATCACTATCATAAATACGGCAGTGCAACGATACACAGATGTTTAGACAGATAAAGCGAAGGGTAAATGAACCATCCTTTGCAGTTCGCATCACCCGCAGTGCCGTTTCCAGGAATCCAATACCAATGTTTTCTTAGAATTAGGAGGAAGCAGTGCCATATGGAACAGCCCCAAGCAATCATCACGAAGTTGCAGCAGCACTGCATCATCATCTTCACGTTAAAGGATCGTTAGGCTCCCTTGAGACCTTTGTGGAAGTGTAGTAAACGTTGGTTACAGTTAGAAGGGAAACTGCGCTGCAAATTCTACCGTAATCTACCTAAAGTTATGCACAGTACTCTTCAAGTGTAATGACTCCAAGAGAGTTGAGCAACAACATTCGTAGTTGGATTTACCATTCACCATCACGTTTGTTTGACTGTTTGTGTGCCCCTTACAAAAAAAACAAAAATAACGTTTCAGTCGTTTATGACGAAAGATCTCGTCAAAGACGAACTTAGATGATGTCAAACATAAACATAAATAGAAAAGTATGTCACACATGGGGCCAGATTGAATCAACTTACATGGCAACGTCCACATTATAAGTAAGCAACCTACATTTATTTATACGCCTTTGAGAATTTTTTCCGAACTTTGAAACACCTATGGAAAATAAATTTCCCCTTTTAACCGGCATTAATGCTGCAGGGTTACTAACGACCCATGATAAAAAACAATGAACGTGTCTAAAATGGAAATGTAACAAAACACCGATCAGGGACTTTATATTAGTCGTTTCCTAGTATCATGATAAATCAAAAAAAAATGAGCCCGCGACTTGAAAATTAAAATTTAACAATCTAGTTACCATAGGCCAAGTTAAAAAAATCATTATTTCTCGTCCGCAACCCGGTAATAAATTTCAAAGTGTTAAAACCAGTTATAATGAGTTATATTAAAATAAGACTATTGAAACAAAGGGACTATTTATAGGTAAGCTTCAGAATTATGAAAATATACCTATACATATTAGGCCATACCTTACCAGGCATAATGAAAACGGGCCTTTGGATTTGAACAACATTGAATCACGACAAACAATCGAAAATTGTAGACGATATTGCGCGTATTTCGCCTTCAATGATATCCATTGGAGGCGAAATTTAAGGCATTAACACTTATTAGGGTGAAACAGCATCCTGAAATCAAAGTATTGACCGTAAAGGCGAGAATAAATAATGGGAGAGGAAATTCTGAAAAATGCCACTTCTGGAGGTAGATTAATTACATATCTACGTCTACATAATATCCCGCGAGCCGCCGCTTGGGTGTGTGGCAGGGGGTGGTAGGTCACTAGCCGTGTAAAGGTGTACCTTTTTTAGATGAAATGGTGACATGTATTATGGAAGTGCATTTAGTGGAGCTCAATTTTTATTGTGGTCCCTTATTATTCGCGGAAAGAACGAGTTTTGTACCAATCTGTTCGGAAGTGTATCTCTCTAATTTTATCGCATCTGTCAGACCTAGAGATGTAGTGAGGAGTCATGATACTATTCTCTCTGTCGCTCTGAAAAATATCAGTTCTGAATTTCTCAAGCAACCTAAGCCTAGCGTGTAGCCTCCGAGTCTCTAGGGGCTCCCACCTTAATCGCTCTATACATTGTGACGCACTCTATGTACGCTTGTAGCAGTTTTTAACGAAGCGCGCTGCTTTTCTTTGTATGTTATTAATTTTTTTGGTTAAATCTATTTGACCAGGGTCCCAAATGCTCGCGGCGTATATGAGATGTGACCAAACCAGAGCGAAGTAGCATCTCTCTTTGACTTGTTCATCCGAGGACCTTCCTATTATACGTTTAACAAAACCTAGTTTCTTTAATGCTGCGCCACATATGTTCTCTATGTGTGATCCCCACGATATACATATTTCCAATCCATTTGCTAAAATACATAATAAAACTGGGGATTAATAAGAAAAAATGTATTAAAATGCCTTTCGAACATACTGACTAGCGCAGAGCAGAAGTCACTTTGGAAACGAAAAATGTGCCCAGATAATAATATTACACATTTTCAATGTAATAAGTCAAATGACTTTCACTGAAATCTCATAAAACTTGGCATTAAATATTTCATAAACTGCCATGACTAAGAGAATCATTAAATTATCCAATTGACTATAAACATAGTTGCCAAGGTAATTAACCAGTAACTTAAATTGTCGCGGGAAGCTGTTGCTTTAGAGTTCTATCATTCCTTAATTAATGGCACCTCAGACTTAACCATACCAATATGATTACATGGAGTAAAAGAGTTCAGAATTAACAATGTATGGAGAATACGGACAAAATGAAAGAGCCACATTACATTTAGCTTGCATAATAATGGCAATAACAGGTGAATTGAGGGTACGTTTAATACTTTATGTTATTGAGGTGATTATAGTTTAAGTTACCAACTTCCGGAAAAAGAATACTCTAAATTATACACCATTTGGCATTAATATTTTTGTTTTTAATTTTAGTAATCCCTTTTGCTTGATTAGGGTATCACACATCCCGCGCACTTGAGTAATATCACTGCTATGCCATTTAATTTTTTTCAATGTTTAGTGTCGCTATAACGTGTCCTTACCTGGGTTAAAAATTGCAATGGAGGAACGAAGAGACTGAAAAACGATCGAATGAGACAAATTTGTGCCAATCAGGTCACGAAAAGGCTTAAATGGTCCAGACTCAGAGGAGTAATTGACACCAGGATTTTCTATGTGAATGCCAATATCAGGGGCAATAATGGCGATGAAATGCACCCACCTGCCCTAGACTGTAACTGAGAGCGCAAGAAGATTCGCAAATATTTGAAATGAAGGGTAATTAGGTAGAAAATATTTTCACCATCAAATGCAAAAATTTTCCATTAGGTACTCATCATTCCAAATAGCTGGAATATTCTAGTGGATTCCCTTGATTATCTTTAAAAATGAGACCCGAGCAAAAATCAGCATTCCACTGCCAAAATTGTGAAATCCACAAATAATAAAGCTCCAATGACATCCAAACGGTATGTTGCATTCACCAATTAAAAGAGATAAACCCATGATGACACATGTTCCGCCGTTAATGAGGCGTTTCAAAGGGTACATTCAGACACATTGGCAGCGCTTGTTAACCACGCGAGATTCCAAATATGGTGAGCCTACACAGCCACAGTGTGGCGGCAATCAGGAGGAATTTTTCGTTGGCATTTGTTTTTACCCATGGAATTTTGTATTCCACAAAGAGCTAGCACCACAGCGCACCACTGAGCCAGCATCCAATTCGCGCGCAAATCGGTGATCACGCTGATATAGCAATCCTAAATCATGATTATGAATTTTATAGAAGCTAAATATCAATTGTTGAAATATCATTTTTATGGACTATTATAACATTTTGTGATTTTTATGACCCAGTTTTAACTCCTTTTCTTCATATGACCTCATCTCCGTCATCTATAGTTATGTTTTCACCGTAATTAAATGACTTTTGAAAAAATGTAATAATTATGTAATGTAATTTCTAACTATGCAAAGGGTCCATTCTAAAACTCAAATGTAAAAAATTGATGGACTAAGTACGATGAAAAACAATGGAACGATTTCAATCCAAAAGGTTCACGACAATGAGTTTATCGCATGAGTGATCGTGAGGGAAAAAGGTATTTTTTTTCAACCAGACCCAACCAGCTCAAAGCCGACCGCAGCAGTGGCCACATTAACCAGCTACGAGTGAGATGAAAGGACAAAAGAACGAGTTGGAGGGAAAGACAGGGGCTTTTAAAGCAGCGAAGAGCTAACTTCATAAAAAATAGTCCTGTTTAACTCCAGTTGAGTTGGCTCTCAGAACCTAAACGAACTAGTCGAAGGCCGGATAAATGAATAGGTCCCTCAGGGCCATTTGCGCGACAAAGGTCAGAAATAAAACATAAAACGGACAGAAAAAAGGACGAATATGGAAATACTTGCCAATTAGCAACTGGAAGAGAGAAAAAAGAGGGATAGATAAAAAGGGTGACGCAGGCTCCATTTTTATGAGAACTTTGGTATCTGCTGAATATCATCAAGCTATGGGAGGAATGCAAATACATGCATCCGCACGTCAATGTCAACAAATCAAATTTGGCGCCCGTATAAATGTATTTATGGAAACATTGCTCATAAAATAAAAATAAACAACCGGGATCTCTACAATGAAGGGATATTTGCGATATTTTTTATTTTCGCATAGCAAGAATATTCTAAAAATCGACCAAAAAGCATTCGTAAAAATCAGTGGTTAGTGGAATTTTCAGGTTAGCAGTATTAACCCTTGAAGAGGATAGCTTCGTCTTCATATCAGGATTTTCTGCTGTGGTAGGGTATCATATTTTTCAATATATCGAATGTATGTTAAATGACATCAACAAGGGATTTCAACCCGTAAAATACCTAAGAATTAATCAAACAATAATTTTTACAAGTGTTAAATCAGGTTCGATCAGTTTCATCGTTCATTCATCAAACGTGAAATGCCACTTAAATGTATTTTAGTCCAAATACCCAAAAGGAACAGTAGCAAAAGATAATTACCAAGCAAAACCATAAGTGACAATACGAAGTACTAAGCATTAAAGCAGAATTAATGACGCTAGTGGAGGCAGATGATTTTCGCCTTGAAACAAAAATATGGGACATAAATGGAAGTAAATAATCATTGCTAGGAAGAACTTCATATTTTTTAGCAAGGTTAAAATTGATTCTCAACGAGAATTCGGGAAAAAAGGCATTTCCAGCATCATTGGGCTCACCTATTTTTTTTAATATCACTTCAATTCAAGGTAAATGTTCAGTTCTTCTCACTCCATTGAACAACATAAAATGAATTAAACTTAACTCTTGCAAAGCGAGACGGATATCAATCAACTGCTTCCGTGAGCAATATATCACCGAAACATCTGCTCAGTAGCGTACTTTACAAAGATTAAAAATGTCCTGCCATGTCGCGCACCCAAACGTGTCGGTGACGTGGGATGAGGGAACATCGGGGCGGACGATTCTTTCATTCTTTTCCAACCCTTACCTCTCCTATTGTACACACCCACCCTCATCCCCTCCCGCACTCCCACACATTTGCAACCGCTCACAAACACACGGACCAGACCCACCCGGACAAGTGTGCAACACAAAAGCGACGCTACACAATTGAAAACGCTCCACCCGTCCCCCCCTGAAACCCAGAACTACGAGCCTCCTCGGACGCCCAGTTCAGTACCTACAACAGGCAAAGGACCAGGTTGGCAGACTACGCTGGTGGGCGTCGCGGCGCCCGGATGATAGCGACGGCGGTGGTGTTGGGTGCCTCGTTCCGTGGTAGCACGTGTGGAAAAGGTGAGGGCGCGTGTGGAGTGTGAAGGAAGGAAGGGATGGGATAGAGGTGGCGGGGAAGAGCTGGCAGACGGGAAGGCCAGAGCGTGTAAATCATCGCTGCACGAAAATACATCCGAAGCAATTGTGTTTGGTTAATCCGCATGTCGGGACCGCTCTGCTGGAAATTAATTTCTCTGTCGTACCTCCTCTGCGCACCGTCGCGTCGCTTCAGTCTCCAAACCATCCGACCCTCCCCCACCGTATCGTATACCGCTCTCCCCCCCGGTTCTCAATTCAACCTCTTCCGGCCACCTCTTTTTGCCAACGCCCTCCACTCTTTCCTCTTTCTTCCCTCTCTCATACTTTCATCTCAACTTGCCTTCTTCATCCACATTTTCCCTCACCCTCGTCTCACCGGCCAGTTTCCCTCCCCGGACTATCCTCTGCACTAAGGCATGCATTTCAACTTTTTCCACATCGGACCGAGTGACTCAAATTAACCCGTTCGTCCGCGATATAATTCCCGAGCGTAACGGACCATAGGCATCGCTAAAACCATGCAGTTGCATTTAATGAGATATCTGCCATGAGAGATGGCCCACAAAACCAGCGGCATAGACACAATTCTACGAGCACTTTGACGGTAAAATAGCGAGAAAAATATGAATAAAATTAGTGACACCGAAAGGGATAAAAGGCAGTTGAGCAGGACGTTTTTTGCTAAAGAGCAATAATAAGCACAATAAATAAGGTAGGCAAGGATAAATCATTGGATAAAAATCTACTGGTGGGGAGGAAAGAAGAATAGCGATTGCGGGTGTTGTAGTTGTTTTTACAGGATAATCCTAGTCTATTTTTGTGCAACTAGTTCTACGAAACAAACTACATTGAAAATGTTTTGTAAGTAATGGCTAGAAAATATGAAAAGCCACAACAAAGATAATTCCCCTTCAAAAATTTGGGACTACTCTTAGTTAATAGGTACTCAAGATATACTCTTTTGCAGCATTAAATTTAGTAAGTGGCCCAGTTTGATGCATACTACCGTATTTAATCACAACGTTATAAAAATAGAAACTGGCTCAAAACGGCGCACTAAGCTAATGAATCTAATCATTTTCGTAGAACATAACATGGATGCCAGATAAAATAACCAACGGCTGAAGAAACTTTGAAGACCAGGTAGAATTATCATCAATTAAAAGTTAATGATTCCAGCATATTTTGGTTGCAATTTAATATGATTTTAAATAAAATATAGCGATATCTATGCTCTGAAAAAACTGACTACCTAATTCTATTCTTTGTGCCTCATATGCTGCATGGTATAGTACCGATGATACAGAATCATATTTTTACACCTCGATTTACACCAAGTACACCTCGATTATTGCTGTATCCTCTTTACATAGAAGAGCCAAATACAATTGTATCAACGAACACGATAAAAGCACGGATCAAGTCAAAAAACATGAATTAAGGAGACAAAAACTCGGCTAAAAAGTCGGATACGAAACGGAAATTTCATCCTTAAATTGTGTATTTAAAATTAAAATTTCAATGGGTACATTATAAATTTAAATTTGCGTACAAAGATCAGTTGACGAATATATTTTTAATTGATCACTGCTCTAGACCCTGTGGCACGCCATATCCATTAATCTTGCAATCGACGTAGCATATAAGCAACATGCCGACGATGATTTATATAATTGGAATATGATTTTCATAATTACAACCAAATATTCTCAACGATATGACTCGGCATTATGATTTAATGGCAAAATCGGAATGTTCAAATCACTGTCTGAATTTTTATTAAGTTACGAAAAATATCCTATTCAGCACTAGTTTTTCGCATAAATAATTAACAATCCCGAAATCCAGCTTATTTGTTAGAGCAACTTGTTGACAGAGTAGGGCGGATTTTATAGACTCGATTAAGAGTCTAAATCGAGTATTTTTTTAAATGATAATTATCGGAAATTGTTTATCGATTGTTAATTCAGTCGCAGCTTTCTCTTAAATTCTCTTCCCTGCTTGCCTCCCTAATTCCGAAACGTCCTTAGTGCCACATCCCTTTACAAACTTAATAATACTAATTCTTTCCTTTACTACCTTACTTTCGGCCCCGGTGGCGGCGGGGTAAAGTCCTCGTCTGCGAACCCGAGGGTCGCGGGTTCGAGTCCCGCCTGGGTAGAATATTATCTGCCCAGGGTATAGGTGTCTGCGTCTCGTCCGTTTTTACTGTTGTTCACCCGACGGAAAAAGGGCCTAAAGTGCTGTATTCGGGGCAGTGAAAATAAATAAATAATATAAATAAATTTCAAACCTCCGTATTTGTCATTTTTTAATTACATTAAGTACAAAATCGAATAATTTTGCAATAAATTCCGCAGAATTATTATATATTTAAATATTATGGAAAATAATTAAATTATTTGACCTGGACAGGCACAACAACTAAAATCAGCTACACTATTCCTGCTGAGAATATTATATTTCAACGAAATATAAAGCAAAAATTGTAGTATTTTTCAATTTTAATCACGACGTATAGCTGCGAAAAAAATATGCAAATATTTTATCTTACTATTTTTGTCTTTAAATAAGTCATTAACTATTTTGACACAAATGTTTACATCTATTAATTAGTCATTTGACATATATAAAGGTATTTCGATAGAGTCAAAGTTTCATTACTATTTAAACACCTTAAAGTTCTAGTGCGATCTACTTCACTTCAAAGGAAAGAAAGAAGTGGTCCACGTTTCAACGGCTGGCGGTATGGACGGACAGCAAAGGAAAGAGAGAGTACGGGAATGGAATGAAAGGAATTTTGTGAAAGAGAAGGAAAGTGAAGGGCAGAAAAAAGGACGCTAGGGAGAAGGGCGGAGGGAAAAAAAGCTCACCCTTTATTATTCTCCAGTGGGAAGTTTCCCTCGGAAAATGCTCGGAGAAGAGAAGTGTTAAGTCGAGGGCCAAGAAACTACGCAGGAATTCACTAACAAAAGGGTCCAAAAGAAAGGAAATGAAAAACTTCAAAAAGCTCCAATGGTGCGGACGAAACGTCTGAGGTGTTCGCGAGTAATCAAGTGAAGCTTTAATTTAAAGGCATTAGCAGGTGAGGGTGTTGATTAATAGTTTTCATTCCACCAATACGAACCGTCGTCGAATTTCGATGTTCCTCCTTTCGGTTGAGAAAATCCCTTGAAATAAACGTACTCCCTTTCCATCCCAGCCCGCTCCGACACTTGAAAATGCAAAACGTGTCGAAAAGTAGGGGTAACTAGCGGACGTTCTCGCAACAGCAGGGACCCCTGAAAAGCCCTCATCAGGGAGCTAACGAATGGCCCACTGGGAATCAGGGCAGATAATTCGGCCGAGCGACGCTTAGAATAATGTGCGCCGCCATGTGACGGATCGGGAGTTCGTGAGCCAAGGGAGTGGAGATTACTTGACACCTATTGCAATACTTCGTCTCTTCGTGACGTCCAGCGAGGCGACGCTTCGCTGAGCGGCGTGTAACCAGGGCATCGCCTCTGATTACGAAGTAATGGTCTGGACTTATGGCCTTGCCTCATGAAGTGTTCACGAGAGGGGGTGAGTAAGGCGTCAAGTCCCACGATTCCACAATTGCAGATATTTCCAATCTTGTTTTCACATAGCACGTGTATGAATTGACGGAATGACAGGCTAACGATGGGTGTGTAGCCGCAGCTATCTATCACTTAATAGGCTATATATGCACTTACGTAGCATAGTCAGCAAACAATTTCAAACCAACTACAATCCGAAAATCAAACAGTAAACCGGACAATAGCCAAAACATAGATATCATGGAAAGCTTCTGGCGATTTACCGTATAGAGAATCTTTAATAAAACGTCCTCTGTAAAGAGGAAGACACTGTTGTCAATTATAGATGCTCAACACGGTAATCCTTCCAAGATATCATCAATAAACACCGCGGAAGCTTTCATCACATTTCTCGTATTTTCTCACGAAGAAGGAATTGGGCTTGCGTTAGCTTACATCTTTTTTGCTTATATATATCGTCTACACAGCAAAATACGTTATTATTCACGACGCATAAGAAAATTCGTTCGCGACCACAACACCTGAGAAGAAGAAAATGGTATATACCAAATTTTTTCCATTTAATACACACGTTTTAAGGTAAATTCAATATTTAATGAACATTCTAGAAGCACTATCTGGTCTCAGAGTGCATATGCAATAACCAATTGTGTTTTTATATTACTCTAAGCGAAAGGATTTCACGAGACAGAACATCGTGTTATCATTTATTTACGTAAATATATTTCACTAGATTCATGCAGCATGCAATAAAATGAGAGGTAGTAATCGCAAACTTTGAATAGGATTACCGATTCCCCAGTGTTCATCAAGGGGATGTCAGCCATGATATTCCACTTACCTGAAATAATAAAGGAAAAGTTTTAGAACATCAATGCGGAAGTTAAGACCATACTTCTAGTTATCAATGATATAATATAGGGTCATAAAATGCCAAAGTAAATATTTGACAAGGACAAATTAATATGAATGAAAGTATAGTGCTGTATATGAAAGTGGAATAAAGAAAAATTATTCCGTTGGAAAAGGTTCACTTCAATATCTATAGGGCATTACACCACCCAATTTGCTTTCCAAAACGTAATTTGGATTCGAATTCATGAAAAACATCCTGAAAAAAAGAGTGTACGAAACAGATAGTAGTAAAATTAGAAGAATACATGGCTTCCAATCGCAATGTTCCCTGAGTTATAAAGATTTATTTACAAGATTGGTTGAAAGCCAAAGCATTACTCGCAGTATCCATTCCATTTAATGACCGGACGGGGAAAAATATTTTAATGCAGATGAAGACATTAAGCGAAACAATTTGGATTTTAATATGAAGAGTTCATTACGAATGTCTACTGCCTCAGCCAGACGATAACTATTTCTGAGTGAACACAATAAATTGCAATTTTTTCAAGATTATAATATCCCACCAGTGTTTTGTTTGTGGAGCACTATGAGAAAGAGACGAAACACATCGATAAGCCACATCATAAGACAAGAGGGACAATTAGATACCATTGCAGTGGGCTTGTTTCTGTGTACAAATGCGAGATACAGTCGCAGAAAGGAATATGTTGATATTATTATCAGAACAGATTATAGAGGAAATGGGCCTCTATTCCTCCTTGGAGTTGAAGAGGCTGGCACAAGATTAGGCGGAATGGAGACGGAAAACGACTGCTACAAACCAATATAAGAACCTTTGATCAGAGAAGAAGATATCTACTGTAGACTGGCAATTGGCAAGACTATCCAGCATTTCTGCCTACGCGACGTTTCGATGCACGAGTCACCGTGGCATGTGTGGGTTTTCAGTTGGGCCGGTTTATTTGCACTTCGTCATACGTCAGTTACCGTCTTACCTAATGTTAAGCTGCTTCCCGCCTTTTTCTGCCTCCAAGAATACATCTGAGCTACTGTTCCCAGGAATCGGTAAAAGAACAACCGGTGTCACGGTTGATCGCAATATAGGCATGCATTCAAAAATGCCGACGCAGAATACTGAAAACCAATCTGTTTCACGCATGAGAATGGAGACATATCCCTGAAAGATACTAGGAACTCATGATAAGATTTCACACAAAAGGGTTATCCCAAAAACTTTCCGCGCGCCGATTTTCCACATGCCCTCGTGCTCGCAACAACTTTTTTTCCTCAGGTCGCTCGAGAACCCTCAAGCAATACGAACGGTACGGAGCGAATTCCAGAGTAAGAGTGTCTTCTACTCCTTGCAGCCTTGACTCCTTCCCCAAGTAGAGGCAGACTGCAATTCGATCGCGGGCCTATTTTTTTATTTCCTCCCTTCACGGCCCCAATGGATTCCCAGAAGCCTTTTTCTAAAAAGAAATGAGCGCGTAGGAGAGAGGGAATGGGGAGGAGAATGTACCCATTGGATCGATGCAAGGGGTGAGCTAAAAAATGAAGATTTCATGCACCAATTGGGGAAAAACCCGTAAAAGGTTCCGAGCCAGCCACTGCAAGTTTGCGCCCGATTGCGGATTTAGTTATTGCACGAGCGATTTCCCAGGAGCTAAGTCTCGCGAAAAATCAGCCTTTGGGAAGGAGGACTGTGAGGGGGGTGATGAAAGGAGAGGGAGAGAAGGCGAAATCTGGAGTTGCCGCAGAGAAATAGAAAATGAAAAAAAGAAAGATTTGCCAATACACGCGGGCCTCTTGCAAAGTACACCCTCAGCATTCAACCGTGCTCTAATCCTTTGAAAATTCAGGTCCCATAATGTACCCGGAAATATTACCCGGTGTCGGTAGGCAGTTGGTGAACTATTATCGGTATTTGCCCTTATGCCATTTCATCACATTTCAATTCGATTTAGCATGCACTTATTTTATTTTTCTGCAATTCATTTGCTATTTAGTTAATCATGGCACGCGCGAGGAGAACTTGGGCCAGCATCAACTGTCGTCACATCAAAATCATTCATTTCAATTTAGTATTATAATTTTGAATATCTATGAAATTATTTGCGATGATATTTTTCACTGTACCCGTGCAGCAGAATTAAAAAATTAGCATGAGATAGGTCATTGAATATATTTCTATCTCTCTCTTCAGTTTTAATTTCGGGCCAGAATTTCAAATTAACCGTAAGAGATTTTTCCCCAACATTTTTTCCTATGAAAGGCTTGCATTTTTATTATTTCTTCACATTCTGGAAGACTTAATCTGGGCAGAAAATGGCACTTAAATCAATGAAAATTTTATCCGCTAATTCCAGATCCCTATAATAATTTGTCTTGTTTGTTTCAGAGATGGAAGACTGTTCGCCATTTTAGCGCCGCAGGGTAGATAGAGAGGAATAGACAACACAATATTTGATCGACAACATTATCCTGCATTCATCAGTGACGCATGGAAATACTATGCATATGATATTCAGCAAGCTTCATGATATTCTAGTTTTCATTAAAAAAAACCATGCAGTCCATGTAGAAGATTGAAAGGGAACAATTGTATATGAAAATTAGGATATTAAAAATCTCTATTCCGATCGAATTTATATAGTAAAATTCTTCATGTGAGATCTTATTAAGTATGCTGTACTGAAATGAAATATCTAACGTAGAAGAGCGTCTTATATGCCGTCAAATGAGGTTATGATGATCTTCCAGTGGTTCCACGTTCGTTTCGGTATACTAATTATAATATTTTGAAAAATCGTTAATAACCGGATGACGTTCAGTATAAGTTTGTACTAGAGCTGTCTGGTATCCATACCTCATGGGGCGCGTATTTAATTTTCGAGAATTATACTTTTCTTTGCTTTCATGTAGCACGCAGACTTGAGAGCATTCATTGGTTTTTTCCTTATTTAAAGAGTATCATCATATAACACTTCCCCCCCTGCTTGCAAATTGCAAGCACCCATTTACTCGCAAATATATTAAAACACAAATGAAATTGATTCAGTCATACACAAGAATTTCTTTCCATGAACATTGAAATAAACACGTAGTCGCTTCACATTAGCTCCCAAAAACACTTACTTTAATATTTTTCACTTTAATTGGTATAATTATATTTTAAGTACTTGCTTATATGCATGTTGATATTATGCAATATGTTATACAGCTATTAAAACACACTTCGCAAATTAATATGACTTCTTTATGTGTCTTGTTAGCCATTTTGGAGGCAACTTAATCGATTGTCGCATTCACATATTAATTAGATGGGTTCACTCAGTCACAATTTTCCAAAAAATCTAATTACAATTTACAATGAGTTATATCAAGAGCTTTAATCTACCGTGTAGGTACCTATGTTCAATAACGAACTTCATACAATCTCGATTCGACATACTCCGCGATGGAAGTAGCTACTCCCACCTGTTTAGCTATAAAGTAATAACACCACTTTGTGTTTCCCACAGATTTATTATACTCGACACTACCGGTTTTAGCAGTGTTGTCGTCATTACCTCAAAGTATATAATAAATGTATTCCTTTTTTCCCATAAGTATTTCAACTTGTATCAAGTCATTAAAGAGGCTTTTGTCATGAAAAATTGTTACATGATGAAATCATCCGGATTTTATGGAAGCAACTCCGGATATAACATAAACAAACCATGTAATGATTTATTCCTCCCTTCCAACTAACCAATAACCTTGCACTCCCCTCTTCCCCCCTCACCGGCCTTCACCCACTTAGTGACTATATATGTGACCAGTTTTATTATCCATGTACCTGGTGATGACTTCATAAGTCGAAACCTAGGTCGTTAATAAATTTGATATGGAACTGCTAAGTTACAGCTTTCATTTCACAATGTTAAGGCTTTTTCACAATATTTCTCCCGACACAACCAGTCTTATTATTATCTCATGAGAAATGATTTCTGCAAATGATACCAGTATCAATTTAACCCGACCTTATATTGACTGATGCAGTTATATAATTAATTTAACAATCAACAGCACAAGCAAATCACCCTCTGCTGTTTTACTGTTTTTAGGTACAGACTATCATATAATTTGCAGCCTAAAAGTAGATATCCTCCCAGTTGGACCTTAATCAAACAAAATTCGAGCGATTAAAATATGGATTTATACGTTTATATCCAATTTAATTCGCTCCAACTCCTTTTCCGTAGCGTTGGAAAAAAATAATTTTCTTTTAAATAAGTTTAGTCATACTTATATTGTTCTACAGCCCTCTTTAATATAGTGAAAGTGATATAATAGTCTCTTACAAAGAAAACAAAGCTGGTTACAACATTCAATAAATCAATTCATAAGCAACCTGACCAAGTTACAATGAAAAAGGCAAGCATGGCCTTTCTGTTATCGCCGCGATGGGACCGTCGAATCACTCCACACTGACGTGTTTCCCTTGCATCATCCAACTCGATGAAGGTCGCGACGACCCTAAAGCAAGTGAGAAAGGAGTCACGTTCCGGAAAGTTAGTGCGTACCCCGATGGGAGTGCACATGACTTTTCCCATCCTGTCCTGCTTTGAATAACAAATGTGCGATGGCAAAGAGAACCTCTCGCGGATTCAAACTTCATAAATATCTTCCGAGAATGAAGTCCACGCCTGTTCCATCTCCTGAATAGGAGACAAAATATTATGACCGAACAAAATAGATTTCCAGGTTAGAGATCGGAGAGAGAGAATCCGTCGAATGTAAATACGAGAACTGATACAGCGCAGAAAATGAGTTGAAGGAACGCGAGGCCGAATGGAAACGAATTTATGGATGGAGGAATTGGATATTGAGATACCGAGGAGGTCGCGAGACGCAATACATGTGTCGGAGCGGAATTTTATGGACTACAACGAGGGTGTTAATGGATGTGAACACTTTTCCTAAACTAGGCTTTTATCTACTTGGTAGCCCTAAATAAATCATTGATATTCAGCAAACTGCGTGAAAAATTGGTGACTACCTTATCAAATAATTCTTTTCCAGGCAAACAATCCAATTTATTTGGGCATACGACGAGTAGCCAAGCAGGTGACTACTTCCCATGTGTTTGCAGCGGAATGGAAATTATAGCGTCTACCGACTATCCTAGCCCCAGGAAAAATGTCTATTTTATGAGAAAACATGCCATGATAAGCTTTCTTTTAACTGTAACTGATTGCACGAGAATATCGTTTCTTTTAACGGAATGCCGATTTTTTCCGTCTGTGGTGGTTTAGCAACTAGGAAACTATGAAGGGATTCCCATTTACGTTTACACTTCCTGGCATAGAGAGAGGAAGTGGGAGCGGAAATCACCGCCACACCATCCCTGGAGAAACGAAGAAGTGTCATTCAATAACCACACGAAAGTATATATTTCACCATTTTGAGATAATATATCACAAGTCATTCGTGAGAATGTATCGTATATAAGTAAGTCATTCATGATTTCTGACCCACTGTGCACGCAGAGGCCGAAGTAGACTTGTGCGATGACTAATTTTGCCCATCGATAGTCGATAAAAACATTAATCGAAATTTTCCGGCTTCGATGATGTCAGCGATCATCGAGAGCGATGAGACATCGGCGTCAGTGGGTCGATCAAATAATCGATCACTCTCAGTTGATGAGAATCATCGGTGTCGATGATTTTATGCGGAATATCGGTGGGAAGTACCAATGGGCCTATGAGAATTATCAGCGTTGCGACGTCCACACGCTCGTACCCTTTCATGCCTCGAAGTGGAGAAAAAAGTTTATCGCAACGATTTGATTTCGTTGATTGTAACTAATCATCGAATAGAGAACATACCAGCGCTAATAGTTGCTAATGAGCATCGAAAGTTGATTGTTATTGACATCTACAGGTGATTGGGGCATAATTTTTTATTTGGCAGTTTATTATGACTGTCAAGTAAACATTAAATTGAACCAAACTTAATGGAGAAGGATGAGTCCTATTAATTAAAGAGAGCGAAACAAAATCACATTTTATTGACAGTAAGCTGAACTTACATTCCGCACCAAATTCAAAGATACATCGATGACGAAGTTGTCTTAAATCACAGTTGATGATTACTAATTATCAGCTAATTGCACAAGCCTGGGCGGGAGAAATTTCAATTCCATGAGAAGGCTCTCTCATTTTTGAGGTCAGACGTATTGAAATAAACAAAAGCTAATACCACAAATAATAATAATAACACAAGAGACCTGGCTCTCTTTGATGCTGATTTTGTGGCCTTCGGTCATTTTCCACTGACGCGGCTCATCTGGATTGGATTGGATATTGGGGGAGGCGACCGACGGCTAAGGTCATTTGCGCCATAGGGGATATGAAAGGGAGGAAGAGTGGGTAGAAACCTGGCGTCGGCATTAGCCTTCTCTTAACGAAAGGCGCCAAGGGGACCACGGTTTAACGTCTCATCCGACAGACGGAGTACTCTAGTTGAAGTGGCATCCACAAGTCACTCAAGTAGGGATCGGGTTCCTCTGAAAAACATCCGCCTCTGCAGGGATTTGAACCCTGGCCGCCCGTGTGGTAGGCGAGTACTCTAGCCACCACACCAACCCGATCCCCGCGGCTCATACTATGCTCAATTCATTAACTGAGAATGCAGCTAAAGTCTCTTCATCTCAAACGCATCGATAGTCATAGCATCTAGGAAAGAAAAATCCACCAAAGAAGTCTCGGATGAAGAACTCTTTGGTTACACATGATGGAAGCCTCAGCCAATTACATTCACTATAAAGAAGTTTCTGCCGTACCGATGTCGTTGTCGCTGACCAACACAGTGGCCCACTGGAACAACAAAAAATGCTTATTGGCTGGAGCTGTAATCGTGGGTCAATTATATTGCATGTGCAAAAAATCTGGGGTAACATTTCATTTTAGTACGTTTGCGAGTTGGAAATCACCATGCAGATATTTCCAACTCGCAAACGTCGCATTTCCAATTAGCATGCTATAATTAGGTTTTTCGGCGCGTTGTTCAAAAACTTAAGTGAAATTATATGGAAACGTGTTATTTTGAATGTTGGAATCGGTGTGACAACTTGATACTCGCTATTAACCATTATAGCAATAAATGTATTACTTCCCGTACAGAATAATCTTAGTACGTATGCAATCTAATAATTACGAGCCATGTCACGTACAATATGGCTGCGTGATAAAATAGCATTCCATTGCCTCAAACACCAAGTCATTTGATGCACCTTTTTTCACTTTTTTCCTTAAATATCCTGAATGGGAACGTGTATGTATGCAAAGTTTAACGTAATTTTGAGAAATTATAAAAAACCGCTCCTCTCTAAAATGAAAGTGCTCGCCAGAGAAACATGAGATTCTTCATCAAGAAGAAGTCTTGTATATCGCGGGGGGCAGGAAGGAAAATCCTGTTGGGAAAATCAAGACGCTGAATAAGTAGATAGGGATGAGTAGGTAGGTAATGAGATTTTTGAAGAGGTAATAGAAAGAAAGACTGCTGAGTATGCAAAGCAGAGATGGGAAACTAATTTCGAATAACGAACGACATTAAGGGAGGTAGGAGATAAGAAGAGTTTAACGAAAATGATATCGAGCGAGCGAGTGAATTTTTTTTTTATGGGATAAGCAATATATGACTCCAAAAATCGAAGGTATCTCATACAAGGCCAGAAAAATTCGCAGTCACTAATGCGCGAAGATGGTCTAGGGCGATTCCACGCAAACTCATCCGAATGGCCGCTCACTCTTGGCTCCGCTGTCTCCGTTTGTCCCAAGTTTTGTCCAATAGGAAGAAGAAGAGACGAAAAAAGTTTCTGGAAATATTAGTCCTTAACATTCGAACAAATATTCGTCCTTTTGATCCTCTTCGTTCTTTCTTTGAGGCTTATTGACGCCCTTTGGGCGTCATTTTGACTCCACATTAAATTGAGTTTTTTTTCTAAGGATAAAGAAATAGTTCCTCTTCTCTGCATCCAATTCTCACATATCATAACCCAAACTCCTTCACTCTAAAGGTTAATGTAATCGTATTTCATTACCTACCACTTAGCCAGGAACCATCGTATAATGTACCTTTTCTGGTAAATTATCCAGTAATTACAGTTTATAATAGCATTACAATAGTAATTACTAGGGTATTTGAGCAATAAAATACTGCAATTATATCACAAATGTATGGAGAAATTTCCTGTGACCAGTAGGCTCAAACTAAAATTTTTAAATTTGACCTCACGAAATCTTGACAACAAAGAAAATGCAAGGTAAACTTCTTTTTTCACTAAATCCGCATCGTCATGACTATGAATACCAGTTTTTATATAAAAATTATTACTTACATTATAGGAAAAATATCAATTGTGAAATTTTAACATAACATGATACAATAGGCGGTTATAACTTTCGTAAACCTTCAATCAATCTTCAGCCTTTTGGAACTCAAATTCCCGAAAAATGCCTGGGGAACAGACCTGTATGAAACTTTTACCCAGCGCATCAGCAAATAAGTTATTAGCGTCGACCCCGTAAGGAGAGAGATAGGTGGAAAATTTTATCGAGGGCTTTCCAGGAATCTCCTGTCAGCTACTCAGAGAGAATTTCTACGAATCTTTCTGAAACCGTTTTCCGGAAATCCAAAACTTGACCGTACGACGGATCCTGTTTCAAGTGCATCGTGAGGGCGACGAGGCCTATGACCACCTCGCAAGTCCGAGTTCGTATCTCTCTTTCTATTCATTTATAAGTACTGCGAATACCGCTACTATAAATCAAATCTAAATCCAACACGATAAGGCTCCATTCGACAATAGTCTCTAGCCTCAGTTCGTTCCTTACCATCCTCCATGAAATATCATTGATATGCGGCTAGTGTCTTGACTTCTAAGATATCGGCATTTGAAAGACCTACGTGCCTTATTCTCCCTGTAGCTGCCCCTTGGTGTTGTGACGATAAAGCTTACACGCATGAAAATAATATATGACACAAAAACAAAAATAAAGCAAAAAACATAAAGTGAAGGAAAAATATGGCTAAAAACTCCTCAATTTCAATTAATTATAGCTGAAATTAACTCTGTCACTCGGTTTTCCTGCGTCCTTTTAGAGATGACATATTTAATAACTTTTTGCAAAATCGTTGGGATTAATTCCATTGTTCAGCGCATATAACAAGATAATTCAGACAAAGATAAACCCCCACTGACGATGGTTAGGAACTCTTTTCATCAAGAGTTTGCGAGTACTTATAATTGTCATCACCAATGTAAAACAAAGATAGATATAAAAAATAATTTAACCATATAAATTCTTAATAACAATGGAGTATACGCACCGATGTCAATTATATTCATAAGTACTCCAGATGAACTCTTAAATACTTCACTGTGGTCACCCTTGGCTTTTTTCATTTCTCGCAAGAAAAATAGGATCAAAATATAGTTGGAGAGAAAAAGCATGCATATATTGTACAATTTTTTTTAGATAAACGTGGAATATATACTTTACCGCCCCAGCCAACTGTCTATATACTACTATGATTTAGAAATGACTCCTAAAATACACGGGATCTTCATTTTGCTGTGGACTTTGCGATGCAGTAATCCCTCACATAGCACAAGGTTAGGTCCCAGATCTCGTCGCCTCTCGTAAAATTGTACTCTAAGAAAGAAATATAAAATGGAGAATGCATAGTTTCATTCCTTCATTTGAATACATAATTTTAAATTCTATAGACATTTTATGACGGTTCAATAAGCCAATATAGCGTAAAATAATTTCACAGTGGTACGTTCTTAACAAGAGATTTGATCGTCTTTGTACTTGGAAAACGTAGAATGACATCAAACACTCTTTCACATAATAGTTCTTATGTTATGTTCTTAAAATGTTCTTAAATAAATTATATAGTTACTCTCAAAAAATAAGTTTGTTCTTAAATATATAACACAATTACACTTTCAAATAATGAGTTTTTCTTTAATAAGCCATTTAAATAACATAAATCGCCTAACTAGGGTATCTCCGAGTTCTCTTCCAGATAGAAAACCTTCATCAAAACATCTTTAAAAAAAAGTCTGTATGACATTTTATGCACACCTTTTCATGAAACCATGGAGGAAGGAATAATCAGCTGTTGCTGCTAATGCACAATCTATTGGCTAAAGAAAAAAAAACAAAATCCATGCTGATTGGGCTTTCACCGAACAGTGCGTTCAAAAAGTAAAAACCTTCATCGCTCATAGCAGGAATTAAATACGGAACTTAAATGAATCTGAAAAAGAGTATTGCTTACCTTTAGAGTATGTAGAAATGAATTACGTTTAACGTAGCTACTTTGTGCCAGGGTTTACCTTACAATTTAAGAAAGAACTGAAAAAATTCGCCGTCAGTAAAAGCCTGAAACAAACTGTGAGCTTGTCGAAAATGAAATAAACGTTAAAGAAATGATGACACACACCACTCTTTCCCCCAAAAGGCTTTCAGAACACGTACCGTGTAACTCAGAGCGACTGCAACATCGAAGTCGTCACCGATAATACAGAGAAAAAGGAGACACTGGTTTATCGTAACACAACGATGAATACATAGTTTATGTCCACTTTTTAACTCAATATTTGTTTTTTTTTCAACAAGTTAGCCACTTAAGCATTGTTCAAATCCTTAACACTAAAAAGAAAATTATGGTGACACGTGACCGGCAAGTTTATTTCAATCGCGATATCTGAAACTGCGTCTTTCCAACAAGAACTAATGTGTCTAGTGAAATCGGATAGACAATGTGATCGTGTCTCACAGGAATCGCGTCTCATGCTGTTTAATAGCAGACTGTGCTATTTGAGAACTGCATAGCCCAATATTCCTTACAAAAGAACCAACCTGGCTGACAAATTTTAAGTGACAAAGTTATATGAGGAAACATAGTCTAGTAATATTATTGATTAACGGATTTCCGATAAAAGAACCTGGTGGATGATATAAAGTTACCATTTAATGCTCCGTTATCACGCAAGTGTTTATATAAAGGTGTTGACGAAGGATGTTAAATCACTCTCGAACGATTTGCCCTAAAAATCTGAGACACAATATCATTCTTTGAATAAATTACGGGCGTCAACTATTTTGTACTAAATTTTACAAAAAGTATTTAACGATGTAATAAAAATATTACCTGTCTTATGTTTATAAACAAGAATGAAAAAGAAAAAACGAATAATATCAAAATTCGAATGAATGTACCAATAAATGCCATAATATCCCATAAACCGTTGTTCCTGCCAATATCAAGTCCTACTTCAGCTCCGCAACAGTCACCTTCAATATTTCATTTAAAATATATGTCTCAGAGAAAAAAAATCCACGGGACTAGTAGGAGCGCGTAACTCACGGCAAACAATGTCATTTTGCAACTCACACCATATTAAAAAAAGGAAGAAAAGAGACATGGGCACCACTAAGCTCAGCTCAAAGTCACCGACCAGGATGAGCAGTTCATCCACTGAGCTTCCAATTTCCAAACTTTTCTAACGTGGACGGAACATGGTGCATGACGTAGGGTAAGCGGTCCGTCAGAAGCGAGTTTCCTGAGTACGGAAAATAAAAAAAAAACACCTTTCGAAAAATTTAATTGAAAAATCGAGGTTGAAAGAGGAAGAGAGCTCATTCCACGCGCGTCACGCGATGCAAGTAGAAGTGGGTGAAGAGTTTTGGGTCATCTCCGCTTCCGACCGACAGGCCCAAGGTAGCACCTCCTACAAGCCGCCAATTTAATGCCACCGAACACCGGTGGATATCTCTTCACGCCTCAGCGGTGATATCCTAGGGTTGGTTGTCTCCGGAACCCTGAGCGCCCTACCTCTCCCCCACCAAGTCTCGAAGGAACCCTTAAGAAAAAAATGGCCCCGCGATATTCCCCTCCCTAGTCTCCGCACGATTCACTTTATTCTCTCCTTTCGATAGTTTTCGTTTACGACCGCGTTCGGTCGGATTTCCTCCGCGATATCACCTCCGATCTCGCCCCGCGATCTCGCCCGTCTCGCTTCTTTGTTTCCCCGCCGATAAAATTTACGATGATCACTTCCTCTTTTTTTTCTTTTTCAACCCTGCCACCTCCATTTCCCATCATTCGTGACCTTACTACGGCAATCCTCCCCTTGGTATCACGGTATAGCCCGTCTTAGCTTCCCGAAACCTTCGATGAAGCCTCGTATTTCCATCTTATTCTACCGCAGACTTATTTTCTCATCTTGATATTCGCGACGATGGAACAGGAGGGGATATAAACGAACTAATCATATTCAATTATTCACTGAAAATTATAAGCTGCAATCTCCTTGGTTAGTAACAGGGTGATTGATTCAGGAATTTTAATTAATTTATAAGTAATAAGGAATATTTTACACAATTACAGTTGCAATTAATTCTTCGAAAGCATGTAATCGGGTGTGATAGTGGCCCCTAAGTTCACGTTGGTGCGATTAATGAAAGACACCGAGGCCAATGATGAAGTATCCTCATCGATTACATTTTACATCAATTTATTGCAAAGCTGGAAAGGTTGAGCACAAAAAACTTATGTTCACATAAATAAATTTTTTACCCATGCTGAAAGCCACTCGTAAACCTAAGAAGTTCCGATCCATTAACTGATGGTTGCAGCTACTCCTGGATGAGCGATTTGATTATTAGCTCTTAGATTGATTTTTATATTCTCTGAGTCATCTGAAGTCTTCGAGAAAGGCTGCGGATTGTAAACCAAAGTGGGCAAACAATTTTTTTAAAGAACTACGGAACTAGCCGCGCAGTAACTTTAACGGAGTCACCCGCTAGTGGTCACACAATTTTCTGAAATCCACAGTGGAAAAAATCATTTGCATGAGATTCACAGTAGAAGAAGACGCCTGAATAGCTTAATCGGTGAGAGCAATCGACGCGGAATCGAGGAATCTGGGTTCGATTATCAGGCAAGGTGAATGATTTTTCCTCTGTAAATTTCACATTATTGGGTGATCGATGTTCACTATTCCTTTTGATAAAAATTAAGCAACACAACCACATACATCCAACGCGAGGTGATGATAATAATAATATTATATTAAAAATTTAATTTAATTTTAGGAATTACAAAGTAGTACAAGATAGGTAACCCTAAGGAGGAGCCTTTATAGGGGCTACTATTAGATAGTCCATGCACAAGCAATAGCAACAAACAAAACATGAGTACCTGTTCCAACGTAAAGAGATCTAGGAAGTAAAAGATTAATTTCACTTAAATAGTAATAATGCTATTGATTATAATACATATTTTTATACTATTCAGATGAACATCTGTTCCAACAGAATTCCTTTGTAAAAGTCACGAAATGCCCAGGTAAACTTGTGTGCTTAGTTGAGTATACACTTGGAGGCCACCAATGAAGACTGATGAAAAAACTTCGAAAACTCGTATCTTAGGTAAGATCCCTCCCTCAGCCTTCCAAAAACCATGTCCGTCGGCCCTTAAACCTTCCAGCATACCAACCCCCTAACCACCGACTCCCACACCGCTTCTTTCTCATGATCTACCCCGCAATGAGGGAGCTCTACAACCGCTGAACCTTCCGCCCCTTGGCTCCTCCGCCCACTTTCATCCGCCCGAGGCAAGAGGGGGTGGTGGCCAAGAAAAAAAACAAATAAAGACTCTCTCTCCCACATCCACCAACAAACGCCCGTGCCTTCCCGGCCTTGTAAAGAGTTACGTCCCATCCATTTCGGAGGAGGCGGTCGACCGACCCAGGGGGGACAAAGGCGGGTGGAGAAGGGGGAACGAATGGACCGTAAAAGAGGGTGCAGCCTCCACACAACTCCACCCCCCCCCCACCTCCGAATGCATTACGCAGAGGGCATGCTCTAGGGAGGATGAGGCGTGGTTAGTGTGAGTCGGAGGAAAGCGTTTGAGTTCGGAGGAGGGAGAGCGAGGAGTTCGGAGGAGCGAAGGGTGCAACATATACGCCAACCTGCTTGAACGTTAAAAGTTCATTTGTCTACATCAACATACTACCCGAGGAGCCGCTGAAGAAGCTTAAGATGGAGGGGGTGTCAGGACATCGATAACGTAATTATTACTTGCAAAAAGAAATAGGATCAGGGAAAGAACTGGGGTAAATTAGAGGTTAAGGAGTGTCTTAATTTGTTCTGGTTTAAGTCACTAATATAGCGTAGAAATAAGGCAATAGAAAGTCAACTAATATTTATAAATTATTTACGGTAATTAGCGCGAAACTCAGATAAACGCCCGTGGGTCCTACTCCTTCACATAGCCTGGTTTCTTTCTTTAAAATGGAGGTTAAGGAATGTCTTGATTTGTTTTTTTTATGTCACTAATGTAGCGTGGAAAGAAGGCATGAAGAAATCTACTAATATTCATAGATTGTTTTCCGTAATGAACGCGAAATTAACAGAAGCCCGTAGGCCCCACATCTTTACATAGTCTGGTTTAAATCCTATTCGCTCGAAAGATGACGGTTTTAATAGTTTCAATGGACAGCATCGACATCCCCCGGGACGTCGAGTAAATGAACTTCTACAAAGTAATTCTTGAACCAGTTACGATATATCAGTATGATTTCTGAGCAAAGAAACCGGCAATGCAAATTATGAGAGAAAAATGCGCACATAAAATTTACCACAAATTTTCTATCATAGCACCCGCTGCTACACACTCTAGCCGTGTCTTGGAATACATCATCTAAACGTTGGTTGCAGGTATGTGATAAAACAAATGTGTTAAATATTCAGTCAATTAAAAAAGGGTTATGGATTCATTTTTACAATAACCACCAAGTCAAATTGCTGTGTGAAGAGAAAATCAAGACATGTCAACTCAAATATAAATTCATGTCATTAAAACAATTTCACCGGCAGAGAGTATTGAAGACCTGAAAGAGATACAGTTATAGTAATCATTCCTTGTATATTATTCTCTGCATTCACTCAAAAAATTGAGGTATAATTCGCATTTAACCTTTAAATAGTGCATAAAATATAAAAATAAATAAATTAAGTAAAATGGTGACATGAATTTCGGTCAGTAATGTGTGGTGTGCTTGATAAAAGGTTAAGGTCATCTAACGACAGGGAAAAAAATTCTCCATACAATAAAAGCAAAAATTCGGGAAGACAGGTGTTAAACGAGTGATGACCTTCATGAACAATACTCAGAATCGTATAGCAAAGATATTTTTGAAACAAAATCCGCTACAGAGCTTTCAAAAATTGTATGCAGCATAGTGTTCAAAATGTTGATCAGGGATCGCCAGATAAATCGAGTGGCCGCGGCGCAGACTCCCACGAAGCGGAATAAAAACCCTCGTTCCAACGCTCACCAAATGCATAAAAATACAAGATATAAAGCGGAAAAGGTTTGATTGGATAAGAAAGATTCTTTGGATATTGAGTGGAATTTGTGCATGATGCAGAAATAAAAAATTTCAATAATCCACAGAAGTAAATTTTTCTGCGGCCTAGGTTTCGACGTTCCTACATCATCATTGGGTAATGATGAGGTAAAAACATCGACCGGATGATGTAAAAACATCTAAACCTAGGTTCCAGTGGTATTTATTTCTGTGGATAGTCGCAATTTTTTTATTTCTGCATCAATCATTGGTCCGTTTTTAATCCACTTGAGTAACTTTGGTAAAATAGAGCCTAATAAATATTTCACGTTCCTTGCATTTTTACTTTTCTTTACTTGACGGATATCCCTCGTAGACATATAAATCACGATGAGAATAATGCCCTTGAGTAATCTGTAACCAGTTTTGTTTTATAAGGCCAATAAAGACAAATATTATGAAAATGTGGATAGAAATCAATATCTTTTACTCGTATTAAACATTATAGTTACTCATGTTTACTCACAATGCGGAAATGGGAATGTCATCTCCTACCAAAGGCGTCATTTTAGCCAGAAAACATTTTTATGTTTTATGGCTATCGAATGGATCGTAATTTGTCGAGAAGTCTGCGAGACGAAGGCTCATCTCTGATCGAAACCCAGTGATACCTTATCTCTGAGAAATGAGTTGACCTACTTGAGGATAAAATGCCGACTTTCGAAGGGGTCAGTTTTGTCCTTGAGGACGAGCAAGCGTTTTACGACTGGGACCTCTCGTTCCATCCCACCGTTCTGTGAGACGGCGATGACGTAAAAGTGCCATGATGAAACGTAGGGAATGAATTTAAGTCATAAATCTGATAGAGCAATTTCTTGACGTGCCCATTACGCGGCTAAATTTTCCAAAATCGATCACAAAGCAAATCCCATGCAAGCGTAAATCAGCTAAATAGTTTGAAAAAAAATCGTTTCCCAAGGGGTTGGAGGACTGGCTCTTAATTGAAGACCTGAGTATCAAGTTCGGTGATGGTAGAAAATTTTCAACCGTAATTCTATCTTCACATGCTATTTCAAGGAAGGCCACTTCATGATCAGTATTCCGTCTATAAGGTGGGCCGATAAATCGTGAGTTTCTTGCCGACTTACGTTAAGAGCAGATTCGCGCAGTGTTTCTCTTCTCCCTAATCATATTACATCTATAACTTGAAACAAAACAATTTTAGCTAAATAAAATTTATTTATTGTACTTCACGGGAAGCCATATTGGATGTAGTTCGCCCATGCGCTCGGGGAAGTCCCCACAATTAGTCTCGGAGGAATATTGTTGATAATGACGATTGGTGGAAGTTATGACAGTTAGTGAGACATCAGGAGGAGGAGGGGGAGCTGAAAGCACCAAGGAGAGGGTCGGAGGGAATAGGCGCAAGCCTGTGGAGACAAAAAATTATACGAGCATGCATCGTCAATCTAAGAGCAAATATAACGTTATTTGGCTTACTATCACGTTTTAATAGTATCCGTAGATGCTTCTTTAGATAAATAAAAAATAATGATAAAAAATAAACTCGATAATTTCATTTTATCCAGTTGTTTACGAAGTGTACATTTTTAATTTATAGTTTAATTACTTTCTCCTGGCATTTTTCTTAACGATCCAGTCTTGCTAGCTATCATTTCCTTATCTTACTCATTCCAGAGCCTTATTTACCTTTACGAAGGCATCCTTCGCAGAAATCAATAGCCAGATACCAGTATGAATAAAGAGGCCATAATTAATTGTCCAATATTCACTTCCTCATGATAAGTATCGTTTAATGTATTCCGTCACTGATAATCGTTTGCTATAAATTGAGGAGGTGTTATCGCTTATAAGCCGTACTTACACTTACATAAACGACCCATGACACCATTTCCAAAGTGCATCAAAGTTCAAGTTCATGCATCCAAGGTTGCCCTGGATGCATTAACCTGGAAATATAATAATAATGATATGATGCAAATTTTAAGAAATAATATATTATTTCTGAATACCTTTAAACATGCTGAAATAGTCTACAGAGATCTAAAATATTTATAAATGGGAGGAATCGTCCCAAATATAGCCTTTTATGATAAATATTAAATGCCAACACTAAATAGATTTACAGCCCGAGTATCAAATAAAGTTGTCGAACGTTGAAATTTATGTCCGTCCTCTGACGTGTTTTTCAGCATTGTTTAACCCATTTCTTCCCAATGTTGCGTGAACGCAACGCATACTTTGCGATTTTTTTCTCCATATCTGTTAATAATACGCAGTTAAAATTTTTTGCATGCGTAGTTCAATGCTTTTTCACATAAAGTGATTTTTTCATTGATGTCATTCAAATAGTTTTGTTTTTGTAATGACCTTTACATGTACTTGTAAGTAGTGATATCAGGACACCTTCTTATGTTACCAATTATGTAAAATCCTAGGCCCGTAGTGAGTAAGTCTTTCTAAATATGCAATTATGCATCTGTATCCTAGGCCACTGCAACAAATTGGGCGAAATTTATATAGCGGTTTTGAAATTATTCAAGAATAAACGAAGTGTTGCGTTCACGCAACGTTGGGAGGACTCCAGTAAACTAGAGGAACGGCGGATTTCGTTACGAGCATTCCTTTCAGGACTCAACTATAGAACGTTATTCAAGAATACGTTACATTTTTATGGAAAAAATTTAACTTTAACCTAAAAAGGTAGTTATACAATATTGTAGTCTTGCATTTACGTCTACATTGGAGCTGTAGTGTCTTTACAAGGATGTTGGCAGGTGGTGAGTTTTCAGCGAGTGTTGATTATATTTGATATTTTTAACTTCACGTATCAAGCAATATAAATGCAATGTTTACTTATGCTATACTTATTTACTTTGACCAAAACATAAAGAATGTTTTAAAACTATACCATAGAGACATCCAGAAAATACAATGATTTCTGAAAATGTCTCCAGTTCAAAGATGAAGTGGCCTCCTAAGGTAAGAAAGATATGTTTACCACAGTTGAAAGGTATCTAAAAGCAAGTGGATGAGAATATGAGGGTTAGGACAGGCAAAATCGTAATTGGGAGGTGTTGTTGATTTGGATTCCAAGGGAAGGGGGTGGGAGGGAATAAGGCAGAGTTAGGCTGGGCAGGGATAACCCGGCGGCGATGGGTCTCGGCGCACAGCGGGGGTTGGCAAGTGAGGAAAAAGAATGCAGAAATTGGAGGGATCACATTATCGCAGTATATTCTGAGAACTTCATGCGCACTGGTCACTGACGCAGGCTTCAAATGATAGCCCAGGTAATTTGTAGAGAAATTTCTTAAGAACTATGAGTGACAATGAATGCAATGGGATTCCAAGAAAACTATTTCTTGGTAAATTGACTCAGGTAATGGCTTAAAGGGATAGCTTGAGTACTGGGAATTACTGTATAGAGAAAGGGGAATGTTATTTTCCATCTGCTATTCCTTTATCTGCGGGTTGTCTGTTGAAGAATTGTTCCCTCCAAATGGCCTGAACCCACATTTGCAGCCTAAGTTGCCCACTATCGTCAGTGACCAGAGTGCGTAAAATTCTCAGAAAATATTGTGATAATGTGGCCTTCACTAATCCTCCCATCCCATTTCCTTACTCGTTAACCCCCTGCCCAGCCTCCCCGCTGCGAGCGGAGAGCCATATGCGCTGGGATATCCCTGTCCAGTATAACTAGACCTTTTTCCGTCCCTCTCAGGTTCGAACCCTAACACACCTCGCAACGACGTCCACCCCTATCCCTTTCCACCCCACTAACCCCACCCACCAGGTTTTAACACATATAATGCTGTGACCTGATTGCAACTCCTTTAGTATACCACTCTGTGAAAAGCTATGAAGAGCACTATTTTGAAATTCCGAACGTCAAGTCTGCACACATTCTTGCGCAGAGGTACGTGATCTACAATTACGCCAGACCTCAAGTAACAGCGTTGAATACGGTTTCCATTCTTCAAGGCTGATTATCAAAAAGTAAGTTTATAACCCTTATGCCAGCATTTTTAATTCTTAATGATTTTACGGTTTAAACTTGCAGTATTACATTTTAAAAATAGTTTTTGTTAATAGTTGTTTTTTACATTACAGAAATGAGTTGTGATGGTCGAATATATCGCACGGCGGAGGAAATTCAAGCTGCAATTGAGGACATCGACGCAACAGAGATTGACGCAGTTATTTTGCCGCCAAATGTAGATGAGCTGACCGATGAGGAGGATATAGAAGATGACGAAATCGTGATCTGTGATGTCGGAGGAAACCTTCACTCAGATGTGGTAGGAACATTTGAACTTCACACCAATTCAATCGTTGACTCTTCTGCTCGAAGCAAAAAAAATATTTCTGGTGAGCATCCAAAGAAGAAAAAAAATGTTGGTACATAATGGGTAAAATCAGCTCCATACTATAGCAAATATCCATTCAATTTAGAAAAAGAGAAAGTAGAGCAGATCAAAACTGTTTATGGTGGCTATACACCAATTGAAATTTTTGAGTATTTTATTGACGATGCATTTCTGGATATGATAGTAGAATTTTCGTTAAAATATGCCTTAAGCAAGAATGTGCATAACTTTTCTTTCAAAAGAACGGACTTGAGGAAGTTTATTGGCATTCTGTTGTTTAGTGGCTATCACACCTTACCTCAAACAAAATATTACTGGAGTAAAGACGTTGATAAGGGCGTTCCGATCGTGCGTCAAACGATGTCCCGGAACCGTTTTGTTGAAATTAAAAAGTTCTTACACCTGTCAGATAACAACAATTTGGACAAGGGGGATAAGTTTGGTAAGATACGTCCATACTTTGACGAACTAAACCAAAGATTCCTTCGTTTTGGTGTGTTTTCTCACAAATTATCAATTGACGAGGAGATGGTGCCTTATTTTGGCCGCCATTCTGCTAAAATGTTTATTAGAGGTAAACCAGTAAGGTTTGGTTTTAAATTGTGGTGCATTACATCTTCCTCAGGGTATTTATTTCAATTTTCTCCTTATGGGGGAGCATCACAAAAAACTGATAACTCTTTGAGTTTAGGGGAAAGAGTAGTAGTTGGCCTGACGAAAGTTATCGAAACTCCAAAAAATCACTTATTGTATTTCGACAATTTTTTCACAAGTCATTTTCTATTGGTTCTTTTATCAGAAATGGGATTTTTTGCCACAGGTACTGTGAGGGAAAACAGGATTGCAAACTGCCCTCTTCGCAGTCTAAAGGAACCGTCGAAAGAAAAGAAAGGTTGTTTTGACTACTTGTTTGACAAAAAGAATGAATTATTCTTTGTGCGTTGGCACGATAATTCAGTTGTGACTGTAGGGACAAATTTCGGTACATTGGACCCATTGGTAAATGTGAAAAGGTACAATCGCAAAGAAAAAAAACATGAAATGGTTCCTCAGCCCAACACAGTGAATCAATACAACCAGGGAATGGGTGGAGTCGATCTGCACGATAATGCAATCGCTAATTATAGAATTAGAATTAGAGGCAAAAAGTGGTGGTGGCCTTTATTTGTAAATGGCCTTGATAGTGTATTAGTAAATGCCTGGAAGATTTACAAAGTTGCTACGGGATCAACCATCAGCCAGGTAGATTTTCGGTCTGAAATTGTGTTATGTCTCCTCAAGAAGGAAGACGAAAGCGAAGGTGCACCTACAGTGAGTGAAAAGTGCCATAACAAGGGACATTTCGGAAAAAACAGTTTGCCAAACGCTATTAGATTAGACAAGGTTGGCCACATAATTGTGCGTGATGAAAAAAATTCAAGACGACGATGCCGAGTGTGTAGCAGCCAAACTATTTATGTTTGTCAAAAGTGCAATGCTCATTTACATACGGATTGTTTTTCCCAATTTCACGAATAAAAAAATGTTTATTTAATACTTTGTGTAAGTTATATATGTGTGTTGCAAAAAACAATATGCTTTGAGCAAATAAAACAGTTATGAAAAAAAAGGAGATTTTGACTCATTTGAACCGGAGAACTCCCAATGTTGCGTATACGCAACGTTTCACCAACGGTAAACTAAAAGCAATAAAAATATAGAAGTCGATAAATTCCCTTATTTAAATTTGTTTCATTGCTAATTCATCAAAAAATTTGGAATTTTTAAGTTATTAAGGTGCTTGGGATTTAATGGGTTAATAATAACAGCTATAAGTACACTCCGTACTAAAGTTTAAATCACAAAAAAATTAAAATCTACTAGCATGATAATAAACAAAAATAATACACATTACCTCTCTCAGGAAATTGATTTCTCCAAGGCCACAGTCGCTTCTTAACGATTCACTTTTTCCTGGGCGATGTGGGGAACTCAACGATTTGTCAAACCCCGTCAAGCAGTGTTCAAAACGACTAATTATGGGTCTAACACTTTTTCCTGACTTTGTATCTTTTTGCATCGACTTGCATTTCCTGCTTTTCAGCATCTCCATTTTTTTCTAATAATTTAGTTATAGTTTTTATCTACATCTACGTAATACACCGCGAGCCGCCGCATGTGTGGCAGGCGGTGTTAGGTCACCAGCCGTGTAAAGGTGTAAGTTTTCTGGAGATGAAATGGTGACATGAATTATAGGAGTGTATTTAGTGAAGCTTAATTTGTATTGTGGTCCCTTATTGTTCGCGGAAAGAACGAGTTTTGTACCCATCTGTTCAGCAGTGTATCTCTCTTATTTTATCGCATCTGTCAGACCTAGAAATGTAGTGAGGAGTCATGATAATATTCTCCGTGTCGCTCTGACAAATATGAGTTCTGAATTTATCAAGCAGTCTAAACCTAGCGTGTAGCCTCCGAGTCTCTTGGGCCTCCCACCTTAATCGCTCTATAAGTTGTGAGACACTAAATGAACGCTCTTAGCTCTTTAACGAAGCGCGCTGCTTTCTTTTGTATTTTATTATTATTTTTAGTTAAATCTTTTTTGACCAGGGTCCCAAATGCTCGAGGTGTATTCGAGGTGTGGCCTAACCAGAGCAAAGTAGCATCTCTCTTTGACTTGTTCATCCTAGGACCTTCCTATTATATGTCTAACAAAACCTAGTTTCTTTAATGCTGCGCCACATATGTTCTGTATGCCCAATTATCAAATGCAAATAAAAATTCCTAAATAAACTATGACTGTTAGAGCGGAGACGCTATTTAAAAGTGAATATGGTTGTCTAATTCAGACATAGAGATTACCCTGTGATGAACAGCATGAAATCAGGCGATAGTTTCCTTAAACTCAGAAATATGGAAAAAAAGAAAAAGGAGAGAATTTTTTAAAACATTATGCAAGCAGAGAAAATATTTCCAAAGAATTTGAAACGTATAGATAATCGCCCTAAATATATAGATGATTTTCCATTAAACAATGTAAGGGAAAATAATTGCTCTTCCTAAAATATATTTCACAATAAAGGTCATCAACAAAAAATTATACAAAGATGGAAAGAAGGAAATAAACTATATCTGAAGAAAAACTTTTACGATATCCGCGGGAAGAAACAAACATTAATGATAAACGTGCCATGCGTTAGCTAATGAAGGTCTCTTGCACACCCGGTGCCTTACATTACTACCTCTTTACCGTCCCTTGAGATATGACCAACCCTCATCCCGTTTTGTCCTTAATTTGGTATTGGAGTGTCTCTGCGTCTTCTGAATGATAATGAACCTGCCGCGGACGAAATAATTATCCACCCCAATGATCATTCTTCCCCTGATACCCATTTCAAATAAGGTCTAGTATTAGACTCTCTTAAATTTCCAGAGAATTTAGTTCCCCTTTTTTCACATTTAACTCCTCAAATGAATTCAAGAGTGTTCTACGAACCAAAAGTTGTATACAACACTAAATTGCGAGAAAGTTTACCTTGCTACTTGACCTACCTCACGTTTAAAATTATAGTGATTACAGGAAAGGATTAGAATACATAAGATTTATCAGAATATGACATATGATATATCGGAATATGACACACTATGGATAAATGACGATTTCAAGAGAGGAGCAGGGACACTAGAGGACAAACATAAATCTGAATTATATTTCAACGATGAATACTTGTAAAAAGTATAAAATGATAATTTGAATCCGAAAAGGACAAAATATTAGGGGAAAACGGAAAAAGATTTATTCTTTACGCACCGGTATATTCAACAAGTAAATCAGAGTCATTTTATGTTTGTGATACAAATTCTGCAGTTTGACAATCATTAGCCCAGCTTATCAACAGGGGAACCTGCGATTAGCTCCTTAAATTAGCAATGCGTAGTTTCGGCTTCATTCACTGTTTGCAAATACAGATAACCGGCCAACCGTGGCGCGTTACATATTTCTGGCTGCTACTCTAATGGTTCCCATGCGCTTCGGAATAACTGGGTGAAGAGCAAATATTCCTGTAGGATGGCGGAAATGAACTACCTTAATTGACGCCGACGCAGTGGTCCATTAAGTGAAGTCCCCGCATACGAGGAACGGAAATGGAAAGAGTTTCCCATTACGGGATCCACAGAGTAAACGTATGAAATTATCACTTAAAATGTTTGTCATTTCACTAAATATAACGAAGTGAATAGTCTAATCTGATCGCAATTAGTTTTCCACAGTTTTTTTCATTCCAAGCTTTCTCTCTGCACATCATGTCATTCAAATTAGAAGTAGTGAAATTCATCTCTCGATAGTTACTAAACAAAACATTATTCAGAAGATCACATTACTCAGAAGAAGCTTGTAAACAGTTTTATAAAAACTTTTTATAACAATTCTTTTCAAAGGCAGCCCTAATTAAAGATATAAACTCAAATCCTCAACTGACATTAGAACTACAGTTCTTGTTGCAATTATGTATAAGCCAAAACTCTTTAGTATTAGGCTTTATAAACAAACTAATGACCTTGCTATGGTCTCTCAATTATCCCCATTTTTAGCAGATACTTTTATGAACAATTTAGAGGGAAAACTTTTTAATTCCAATAATATTCTCGTCAAGAACGTTTTTTACTGGTTCCGATATGTCGACAATGTGTTGTGTGTATGGACTGGCAGTCTTCGTTAACTAGGTAGATTTTAACATTTTTTAAACAATTTACACCCTTCTATAAAGTTCACGATAGAAACAGGAGGAAATAAGATTAATTTCCTTGACCTGAAAATAGACATAACGAATGGCTACCAAGAACTCTCCATCTTTCGCAAACCCATATATACTGACGGGGCTATTTCTAATGATTCTTGCCATCACCATTCCCACAAGCTCTCTAGTTTCTGCTCCATGATTCACCGCCTTGTATCTATACCACTATCCAACCCCAACTTCTAATCCGAATTGAATATTATCAAATTGATTTTTTTGAATAATAGATACAAGATTTAATTGACAAAATATTAAACCGTGTGGCCAAGAAAGAGACTGTTACGTCAACCTCTTCCCCCTGTTTTTACATGCATGACGAGCCACTCAAATAATGGTGTAAAATTCCATTTCTTGGGAATATATCGTTTAAATTAATTGACAACCTCCCCCAGGATAAATTTAATGTTTCTTTTTACAGCCCAAAACCCTTGGGCAAATTATTATTTACCTCCAAGGAAGAAGTGACACGAATGAACAGAAATGGAGTATAAAGGTTAAAGCGTACTACTCCCAATTGCACTTCCGAAAATATTAGACAAAGTGGTCGAGCCATCAATTAGGCATTAGATCAATTAGGAATTAGGTTAGGCCTCGGGAACATAAAAAGTGTTGGGTGAAGGGAGATATTTCCTAAGCAAAACATTTAATAGAGGAGGACCACTAAAGAGACTTGGTGCCGGAAGTGCTCCACATTGAGAGGAAAGGGGCAAAATTGGACATCTTAGAACAATTTGAAATTTTGAATGCTGCTAACAACAAAAATGTGAAATTTCTAAATGAATGTTTTTTTCCCTCCCACACTCCTCTATTATTTATACCCTTCCCCCACCACCTCCCACTGACCATGACGCACGTCTCTGACGTCAATTAACCACTTCTTCCCTTCCCCCCTCCCCAGGTCTATTCTCGATGTATTAACTTGCATGCCATCAAATGAGCCTTGAAAATGATTGCTGTGTTGTCGAAACATAGGTCGTAAATAAACTTTTAAGTGTGGAATTAAATATGAAATTTTTTTTGTCCTAACTTCTGCAGCAGTTGTGGTAGATAAGTGTAAAGATCTTAAAACAATCGATGACATATCGACTTCAACGTAAAAATATACTACTTAGTTTCTAAAAAAAAGAGTTTTTTCAGGCACGACGTGTGTTAATTTAATTACGTAGTTTCTATTGTTTCTATATTTAGCATTTTGTCTTTGCAATAAAATAAAGCTGCATCCGGTAAAATCCGGAATACACAATTGCGAGTGGGAGTTGAAAATGAAAACATTGAACTAAATTCCCGGAAGAGGACATAATTTCACATAATAACCTAAATACCTGATAAATAATTTGAATCCAAGATTTGTTTTTCTTCGTTGAAGACGTGCGATAAACCATGTTACTGTCCTACGGACGATCAATAGGAATTTAAATCATTCTAACACTAAATACTTGCTATTGATGAATATTGTATATATTTAATAGAATTTATCAATTTCTAAATTTTACATGCACCCGTGGAACTAAAAGAGTGCCATACAATAATTCATTGATTGCTAAGCAAATGTGTCTTACTCAGTTGCAATAAACGTTATTGTCCTCCGTCATATGTTTTCTGGATAAAAACCAGAATATATTATTAATGGAACAATGTCCTTCAAGTAAAGATGAACGTCGAGGCATCATTGCAGTTGCCACTTCCATTATAGTTAACGTACTTGCGCAAACGCAGCTTTAAGAATTTCAACAAAGTCTCAGTCTCGCCTAGCAGCACCACTGCTACTATACGGTCAGTAGTTGCGAGATATTGCATCATAGCACACGCGACCAAAGAAATGCAGGCCGTAGTGACACCATCTTCGTAATCCTCGCCCGTTTGGAAGGAGGAGAGAAGCGCATCGCGCTGAGCGGTGGGATTTACGACCGTCCACGCGGCGACCATTTCGTTAAATATAAATAAACCCGAGTGCAAGTCCCGGAGCACCGAAGGAATGTTTTATGCACGAATCGCCTCATGTGCCTAGGTATGAGGTACCCACGTGGGGAGAAGAAGACGACTCCTAGCCTGGTGGAGTTTAAGTGCAAAGCAACAATGGCGCAGTAGGGCGGCCACAATACGCAAAATGCTGTCTCCCGCGCGAAATATTCATTCCACTTGCGGTGGGGGCGGGAGACTAAGACACGAGAGACCCGAGACAAAAGGCATAATATCCGGCGGGTTTCTCCGCCGCCCGCGGAGGAAAATGATAATGAAAAGAAACACACGAGGTTTGGACCCCGCGGAACATTCTGCAGTGTGGGAACAAATCCGCCTACGGGTTTCTTTCCCGCAATCCAATGAAGGGAGGAGAACGAGTTGGGAGCAACAGCTGAGGACAGTCTTCTTGCTCCTCTATCCTCCCCTTAGAGCCACGAGAGAGAGAGAGAGAGAGAGAGAGAGAGAGCTTCATTAACCTACTTCGGTCAAAATGGCACGCCATATAACAATACTTTGGATCCGATGCTCCCATGGCTGCCTGCCTGCCCGCCTACCTACCTACCTACATGCTCCCCCCTCCCCACGATCCCCCCGCTAGCCCACCCCCCGCGCGCACGTAGAAACTCCAAGGACAATAAGGAACACGGCCGAGGCCCGAGGGCCGTAGCTGCAAACCCCACCGAACCACTTTATGAGGTATAAAACCGAGATGCTCTTTGTGCTGCGGAATAAAGGTTTTACTGTTGCGACGCATTGTTCACCAAGTGGACATTTTTTTGTCAATTTTGTTTTTGCTGTAGACCTCCTTGCTCGAAAGTCAATGTCCACATGGGAGCACTGCTGCTCGCCAATACATAACGGGACCTATATGATTCAATCTCTAACGCTGGCCGCGACGAAGTAAAATTTTGTAAGAGTAATTGGTGACGCCATTAAAATATTTTTCGCACCCTTGCGCTATTAAATTGATTGGTTATTGGCAAATGGGAATCAACTGGCAGCTGGGGTCATTTGTGCCAGCAAAAGAAAGTGTCAGCCAGGTCAGACAAAGACTGGGATGGAGAGGAATATAGTATGGAGTGAATCCCGGCATTGAAATGAATCAACATTTAACGAAAGACTTCAGAGGGTCTAGTCAAGCTTAAAGTTACATTTGACGGAGTGGGATCCAAATTCTGATTTCTCTCCACAAAGAAGCCAATTACTGACTATGACAGAACCGAAAAAGGGTGTACAGAGCCAGGATTTGAAACCAAACCTTTTCATTGGCAAGCCAGCACTTAATCATGATAAATAACCAATCCTCACGTCATACGCTATCATTATTGAAATAGGAATAATTCATTTAATTTCAATAATTTAATTCCAATAATTCAAGTAGCACGAATCCTATGGAAAGGGAAAATATAAAAACTTATTCAGCAGAAGCGATGCTAACCAGTGAAGGACCATATATGTATAAACGCTAACTATTACATGATATATCAGAGGTTCACTAAATACAGAGATTGTAAATGAAAACGTTTCCATATCTTGTGTACAACAAACGATCGGGAGAACAGCGAGTTATTTCTCCTCTCAAGAGACTTGTTTATTTGACACCAAATATGGCAGAAGCATTAGGAAGAAGAAAAGACTTCCTACCTATCTTTACAAGATCCAATCCCAACACAAAGAAAGATTCAGCACGAAACGGAGGTCTTAATGTAAGGGTGTTTCAACCACTAATGATAGAGCAAAATACGACCTCCTTTGGAGAAAAGGCTAATGCATTTAACCCAAATGTGAGAGTCTGTTAGAGCTTATCATGAACAAACAATTTCTATTTCATACTGTGTTATATATCTTCTATCAACAACTAGTTTTTTGTCAATTTGTTTAGGTATTACGCTCTCCCCGTAAATATGAGAAAAAATAAAAAAGAGGATGAACTTTGCGAATTCCACATGAAAGATTCTTTATTGACGACCTAGGTTTCATCACTGGGCGACATCATCAAGTCCATAAAAGAACATCACAAAAAAGGAGGTAGCCATCAAAATTCCACGCTATTTTTCCGATGGAAATGACAATCGTAGCAACAATTACAATTAGTTTTTGATTCCAAACGAGTGACGGACGAAAATAATACGTAAAATACTATAGCTCCGTATAAACAGCCCCAGAATGAACAATAGGAGGTTTTGACTAAAAAAGCTCTCGAGCGCGAGCTCCGGAAGGAGAATTGAGCACATGCATCCGAGTACATATCCATTCCCATTCGAAGGGAATATTTTGGTAGCTATATCCATTCTTCACCAATACCCTTCACACGCATCCTTCCAATTTTTCTTGTTTCCACATACCCATCGTTCCTCTACAAGTTTTCATGGATTATTGAAATAACTGCTTATAACATTATACTTTAAAGCACCTTTGATTTTCTTGGCTCAACGAGAAAGAAATTCTTGTAGCCAACTTGGTCTCAAGAATAGGATCTTAAGTAATATTTGCTACACCAAGTCATGCATAATGGAGAAGATTCACTTAAGGTGTCTCCATAAGGAAGGGAGAAAAACATCTCACATAAAAAAATTTCCTTAGGCTCCTCTGATGCTTTTGGTCTAAGGATATACATAAAAATATGGAAGCAATGAGCGAATTTACGATTGTTTGAATGGCTTCTAAAATTGCCGTAATTTTCAAGGGCTCATTATTTTTGCCTCGCTCAGCGGAGCATTATTTTTTCGGCCCGCTCGGAGGCCGGCACTTTTTTTTACAAGTTACAGGCGTTTTCCTGGAGATTTCTTGAAACAAATAATTTCACCGCGGCAGAGATTTAGAACCTGAGCCGTAAATTTCAGTTATAATCCTTGGCGTGAAATTTAAAGCGATATGCACCCATTAATTTTACGGATCCGAAAAAATATGTGACAGACAGTAGCGTTCCCCGGTTGGAAATTATTTATTTACTTCGTTAAGAACGTTTTAAAAATATATAAAGAGTTGGGGTTGTTCTCTTTTCCCCTCCGTCAGTTTTGAAACAGCTCACCCCTTCCGTAGCAAGCCCACATCGCCGTTTCCTTAAGCTACCATCGCCTTTTCCGCGAACGAACGTATTCGCCTCACACCCTTCACTTCGCCCACTGCTCGTCTGCCGCTCATCTAATAGCCTCAACTCTCCACTGGGAAATCGAAAGCTCGAGAATTGAAAATAACAGCAGGGGATGGGTGGTAAGACTACGGCCTAAATATCAAGCTAGCTGATGCAAGAGGCGGTTGTATTCGCCCGAATTGTCGGAAAAGTGCTAACTGGCATTAAAAATTATTTTTTAAATGCAAGCTTTATGTCAATAAAAAATTCCAAAAATTGCTGGGTCACTATCTTTAATTTCTTTAAAAAGACAACAAAGGATTCACTAAGAGACACTATTAATGGGGACCCTTACGAAGTAGGACTAGTTTCATATATAGATCGAATACAGTGGATATCGGCTAGATTTTAAAAAATTGTTACGATAAAAATAGCATTGTTACTAAATTGTCAAGGGAATCAAGGAGGGAACATCTATCCGATTGAAGGAAAAAATAGAGATTAAATCTTTTACGAAAGTTTGATGTAGACTTTTTTTGCCGGACATTAAATATATTTTGTTAGAGCCAAAGTTTTAGAGCAGAAACGATCACAGGCATAAGATTAAGGAAATATACTGCATTTCCAATAGATTTCAAATTGCATTTTTTTCTAAGTGCAATACGGGACAATAATAGTTGCGATTGATCTGTTCTAAGATACTTCGAACGTGACTAAGTAAAATAGGGTTCTGCTAGTGCTAAATGTCCTAACACCATTATTGGTTACTAACCACGCATGCAATTTCCGGTATGACATAGCTCTTACATGATTTAGAGCCTTATAAAACTATTTACCTGTCGCAGTAATTATAACCAGTAGTTGTATCTTCAGAATTGCACTGCATGGTAGCATGGTCGTCCATGTAGCACTCTCCTAGTTTCTGGTTTGACCGCGCACTATTGCCTTGACTGCCTTTGGCCTGAATCTGGCATTCCGGGGAAACGTGCGAGGTTCGGATTTCAGCTGGGATGAGGGCGTCATACTTGGTGTGGAATCACCCCGTGCCACACACTCTACTGGTGGTTTGCACGGTATGATGTAGATGTAGATGAAGATAAACAATTTGTTTGAGTTAAAATATCTAACAAGTTTGAGATAAAATATCTAACGCCATAAAAGAAACATTAAAAGGTGTGATAAAAAAGGTTTCATTTTTTCACAGCATTCCATAGTGAGCGATTAATTTCGCTTTACACTGTACGCCGAACTATTCCGGAGATGACTCCTGTCAATACTATCATAAGTTTTCCTAATTTCCCGTAAATTTTAATTTAAGCTTCCTTTATTCCCCACGTAATGGAACGTTTACCATAGTTTTTTAAATCAGCTATTGCTGAATACTGCGCAAATGACACATAAATCGTCCTACTCATTGTGATGATAAATATAGCCATAAGGCTAAAAACTTGACATTGGCGCAAACCCATGTTACCTGTGCATTGTGCTGGCCTTGACGTGGCCAAAGGTTTATCATCGATGACGATAAGAAAGATACTGCCGAGAAACATTGAAAGATAATTTCCCGAGTCGCAGGTGGCAAAACCAAATTGCCTTATATTTGCGCTAATATTTGCGTATCTAGGTATAGATACCAATTCCGTTAAAAGCACATGATAGAATATGAACATCTATGAACAGAAGACGAATTTCATACACTCACTAAACTTTTTAATGGTAAAATTATAATATTTTTCTAGTAAAAGACCGCAGCCACAAGAGTTACCGTGAGAAAAACCGTGAGAGTTACCACAAGGCGAACAATATCGAAACCACCCCTATATCCTCCAATATTTTAGTAATATATAACCACCACCTTCGACAGCAAGAGGAAGCCTCAGAACTGAAACCTCCACATAAAGGTGCACGCTGGTGGCACCCATCTTTGTCTTCGACCGCCCCTAAATCGTTGCTCGCCCACCGGGTCTCTTTGCTGATTTATCTACCGTTAATGTTACCTAATCCTTGGGATCGGCTGGGTGTGGGGGTGGGAGGTCGGAAAGAGGAGCGAAGGAGGTAGTAGTAGCAAAAGAGGAGCCAAATAGAGGGTTCGTTCCGAAAAAATAGAACTCTCTAAGGGAAGGTAGGGGGAGGAGAAAGTGCCGAAAAAAAAGTAAAGTCAGCAGGGCCCAGGGTAGGAAAAAAAAGTCCAGTAGGCGTCAGGACATAATTTACAGGGAGGGTGGGTTGGGGTGGAGAGAGAGATTGGGATGAGTGGGGCGTTGGGAAAAAAAGGGAACGGGGAGGGAGAGATGGCCGCAATGATTTACACCCGGCTCTATTCATCCTCGGCGCCGCTCAAGATGTACGGAATAGCGAAGTAAAGTAGAGGGGGTAATTATCGCTTTAATGTTTTCCGCAGCGTGTTGACACGGTTTCAACGTGCGCCGATAATATGACTCTCGTCAAGAGCTATTGGCCTTAAAAACTCGGCTGTTGTGTTTCTCGCCTCAACGGTCTTTCGCAATCCTTAACTCCGCTGTCGCTTCACGGACGACCGGAATGCATGGGGCTCCAGTGATCGGAGAATCACGTCACGTTCAACCACCCTTTGGGAACCATAAGGGAGTAGATAACAAAAATAGGACGGCGGAAAGTGAATTATGACCCCGGTCATTTCTTTTTGGTGTAGGAGAAATCATTCCCGGCACGTTAGAGGTTAGGTAAATGGGGCTGCATGGAGAGATTCTTTGAAGCATTATGGCGTGTGGCTAAGGTTTCACTCAAGCACTATGATAACTAAGCAGGGCATCAGCATATTTTCTTGTTAAAAAAGAAACACTACAGTCCGTCTCAGTTTTTCGTGAAGATCATTGTTTTAAACTGAGCACCTCATAAAAGATAATGCTCATAAAAAAAAGAGCATAAAATGCTGACTCATGCCGAGAAATTAAAAATGCTCGAACCATGTACATAGCGTCCATGCCTAGTGAGTACAATTTGTGCTTATCCACAGAACTTTTTTTGATGGTGCGATGCGTTTCATCAAAATAAAATCCTGTGGAAAAGTACAAAATTGTACACCTTAAGCATGGATACTACTAACTTCTATGAATTGAAGCCTGAATCTGTAGAATGCACTAGTACATATCACTTGAAAAATAGTAGTATATAATAAATAGAAAAATATGGTAGCAAGTTGCTTTTCAATGTAGTGATTAATTAGTTTTGACATCAACCTCGGGACAGATACCTGGATGAAGGCAAGAAAAATGAAAGACGGAGAAGCTCAAAAATGTTTCAAAGAAATATTTCAAAAGCTGAGAATTTTTTTCGCATGACTTCAGGCCTCCAAAAGAACAGAATTTGAAACTATTTCTGGTAAAAGCTCTAGTGCATAAATATGAAAAGGCAATATTAAAGTTAATATACTCGGGCATTTAATGGTACCGTAAACTTGAACGCATTCTCTTTGTTATACTAGCCAAAGGTTATGTTAAGGTAGTTTGGGCGAAATGTCATATCTCCTAGAAATCAATTAACTTGGTCTCATTTTAAGGAAAAAAATCCCACTTATCCAAAGATACCAAAATATCAGCCCCTTACCACACTACTTTCCGAAATTATAGACGAAAAATACCAGCCCATTTAAAAGGAAAATGATACGCTCCATAGCTGTGTTTCATTTGTGAAAATGATACGTGTACACACTCCAGAAAGATTTTATTTTTTTTTTAATTAGGAAGAAAAGCACCTTGACCTCGTCAAAAAATTACCAGCGTGTAGTTTGTATGTTATCCCAACTATTTTTTTAAATTAAACAGTACAGTGACCGCAGTAATCTTTTCTGGATTGCAAAAAACTATCCGTTGTAAAGGAGTTTTAAACGTCAAGCGTAAAAAAATGAGTCAAGTTAAAGACTTATGCATTTTATTTTTATTCAATTACTTAGAATTTCAGGCATACAAAACCGTATTATTGTATGCAATATTTGATCCATGCTTCCTACAGCTGCTGAAATTAAAACGAAAACATAGAATAAGATCTCCAATATGACTAGGGAACTTAACTCCCTCAAACTACCTTAAAGTAGGCTGAATATTATGCGATAGGCAGAAAAGTGTTCTGCTTCATAGGATGTTCAACTATGAATGGAATAGATTAAAGTTTCTTAGTAGGTATTGTAGGTTACAACGCGACTTAGCAAAAGAGTGCCCTTACTACCTGTTCTCATGTTTCAATGATAACATAACCTAGCTGAGCATATATTGCGTTCTCTAATCACAAGATCATAACGGAATTAATTTATAAATCCTTAATAAAGGAATACTGAATAGAATGAAATATCGAAATGATAAAGATTTCGGCGAACTTTAACAAAGAACTTGTGAGCGGAAAAAATTGTAAGGAGATAATCCGTAAATGAAATCAGCACAGTTTATATTTTCTTGGCTTCTCTATCATTTCTTTAACCTCAGTTTGATTACTTTTAAATTCTTAACTCAAATTAGACCACGATAACTATCAGAAATGCTTTAAAATGCGCAATAATACATGCTTAGATTAATAAGTAGAGAATGCAATGTGTAAAAACAAATATTTGAAACTTCTGTGGGATTCCTTTTAACATATACAAATTTTCTGTGCGCGAATAAAAATTACTTAAACATTCATATTACCGAAGATGATTACTGAAATATTTTTTCTTTCAATCGCAACAGGGAATATTCAAACTCTTTCATACCTCAGCTACTCAATTATATATCTTCTTCTTTGAACGATTCATTTTGCCTTAAAAGGCATTCTTTTTTAATTTGAGCTATCTGGTACGAACAAATTAGTTCACAAAGGGTCAAGTAATTCAACGCAATTAGTTCACGACCACATGGTTTCATCAAAAGCACATATAAGTCAGTTAATCTGCTGCAAGAAAATTCAACGGCTCATTTTTGCAGTCACTCTCGACTGCCTTAGCGCGGTAACTCTTTGAGTCCGCCAGGATAATCCTACCACCTGCATTTCATTGAAATGGGACCTCCTGCGTTAATAAGAGTAAAGATCTCATGGTGTTTACTCCCAGAGAATAAAATGCTCTGCACTGCAATCGACCACTCTTCTTAATGAATGCTTTGTTCTCTTTGGCGTGTATGAATTTTTCTCAGTTGATTACTCACCCAGCGTTGCTTTGAATTCCACAACCCACCTTCTGACTTGCAATCATAATGCATAATTAAATGGAGTAAACATATTATGTTTTTTTTCGATTTTTGGCATTAGGTAAGTCACCGTCTAGCGCAAAAGTAAAACATTGCGAGGTAAAATATGCAAAACGCAACGCAGTACGGTAATATAATTAGCAATACCCAAGTCTAGTATAGCAAGGCGACCAAAGCTTCACCATGAAAAATGAAAACGGACCAAAATCCGATCAATGAAACATATTAACAGGGGTCATACTAACTCATGTAATTTATGGCAAAAATTAAGCTGATGGGGCAGATAGTGTATTGACAGCTCAACACCGAGTGAAGTCACACAAAATAAGATTATTTGCGACAGATTTTGATCCCATGGACATAAAATGCGTAAATACGATGTTTTATGGTGACATGGTGGTGTATAGACAGGTAAGAATGGCTGACTAATTGTAATCCATCTTTAAAGCCAGCATTAGTGATGAGTCATTGTTATTACTCAAAAGGCCCTCGACTTTAATATGGTATTAGCATTGGGAGCACATCAAGAGTAGTCTAGAATCCGTTCATGCACACCGAAACTTCTGCCTCCACTATATCTGAATCATAAAATTAAGAATATTTATATCTTAAAACTATAACACAAACAGGACCCAGCACAAGACCTACTATCCTAATCGGCACTATATGTTGTGCACGACACACGTCATAATTTGAACAGTGCTATAAAGTTCCACACGATAATTGAACTGTACTGGAAAGAAAGAGGAGTTTTATTCATTCCGAAGCGCATGTCTCGTCGGAACAGTTTTAAATTTAATTATTATAGGCAGTGGGTGACCACAGCAACCGTTAGGACATTTTAAAATGCTCCACATTTCGAGATACGAAGACCGCAGTGTAACTGTAGAAGTTAATATGATTGATCGACAACTGCTAGTAAATGCCGTGGGTGACTAGGAAACTAGTAGCGCGTCAATTATGAAAACAAGCAGCTCAGTGAGCAAGATAGCGATCATAGTTGTAGTTCAGAATGCTGGTTCAGCATCACGTGATATGTGGAAGCGATCATACTACCGAGCATCTACGAGCTTGAGCTACACATCGAGAGATCGTATCGCAGCTTTATCTATCCGTCCTACAGACCACTGAAGGCGCAAAGATCATCTCAGTCGCCCGATGCTTCAGCAGATAAGGTCCAGACCAACAAAAAATGATGTACTAAATTTAATAACAGAGAATTAGATTTACTAAAATCACGTGAAAATTGGCGAGTGCACTTTTCAGTCCGCGGCGTCCAGTCGAACGCAAATGAACCGTAAAGCCCTGGCGCCATCCCGAAGTCAAAAGCCCGAGAGAGACCGGAGAGAAAGGGTGTAGTGTGAAGGGGAGGGGTGAAAAGAGGGAGGGACGTGAGGGAGGAGGAAAGGGGCATTAAGTATTCGATCGCGCCCGGCGCCTAATTTACGGCCGCACGTACGTAATTGACCTTCCCAAGCGGGCCCGTGGTCTCCCACCACCCCATTGGGGAACCCGACCCACCCTCCCCGCCAACCTGTCCATGGCACGGGCGGCGAGAGAGAAACACGGCGATTAATTACAATAAGCGGGATGCATGGCACGTACGCCTGCGAACTCGATACTCGGGAGCTGGCGAGATAAAACGGCTCCATGGACCGACCACTGCGCACAAGAAAAAGACAACCGGCGCAAACCGTCGTATTTTTTACCCACGCAGCGGCTGTGAACTCTCGTAATTGTTAGTGAAATCGTCGATGGCTAGTATCTACCGACTGTTAGTAGCGAAATATTATCTTCTTTCTAGGTCTGGGTTCTCAGCATGTGGAGAATAATTCTCCACCGGGAAATTTAGAGGAAAATAGAGTTCCATTTTCAGCTATAAATGATTTTCTGTAGATTATAAGTAAACGCATAATAAGAAGTTCAATCACATTAACTAGATCTGAGGAAAATACCAAGTGTTGTTTTATCATTATTAGTAAAATTGATATTGTGATATTGTGATTCCGTGACGCTCATTAAAGTATATGGAATGCCATATTTTAATATTCACGCTCCTTTCTTCTACTTTTCAAAAGCAATCGTAAATACATCGTCAGTGGCATTTCGAATCAGATTCCCGCTTTGTTTCGGCACGTCAAAGATATCTGTCTAGATCTGAGGTCATCATTCTACAGATTGGTATGCTATAGCTGAAAACTCTCTTCATTACTCATTCTTAAGCTATATTCTTCGTACGTATTTCCTGTAAAATCCCTAAAAACATTTGCCAATCTCGTGAAAATCTCACAGAATGATCTCCATGCCTTCCCATTTGAGTCGAACTCCAGGGGCCTAATTTAAAATGTAAATTGATAACCGCTAATCGCTCGACGACGTATCCTTTTCGTTCAACGGATGCTGACTAAGAGTTCAGGCTTATTATATTCCACCATATAGTTATTTTCCGTGAACGCTTTCGATGGAAAAACACAGTATATTCGATCATGATACTGAGAAATTATATACAGCATTAGATCACATAGTACTCTCTGAATTCACCTAAATTTTAAGCAAACAATTGAGACAAGAAATAGATCATAAGCCACAAGGACGTAACAAAATATCGTTCAGCAATATACTTTAACAAAAAGTTTAAATACCTCAGTAATACAGATGTTTCGGCTCTCGCCGCAGGATTACAACCTCCACCTCGGACTCAAGCTACCAGATTATCTCCAAGTGAGGAAGCAGTGGGAAGGAAAGGAATGGGAAGGGAAGGTTAGCGAAACCAACAGCCCCTTCGATGCCGATACCAATGAGGCGGATTGAGGTCAAAAGGACCTCAATTGGGCCTCCGCCCCACGAAGTGCTCGTATTAGTTTGTTTACCTAAACAACTGAGACGAGTAGCCGTCGGTCTCGCTTTCGCGAAAAAACCTACCGCACATCATTGAGAATTAGAAGAGCCCATTGCCCAAAATATTGGGATTAGGTATCTCCCTGGCTCCCTTTCAGGGTTGACGCCGTGCGGTCTGCTGGAGTACGTCCTCGAGTCGGGGACCACCGGACCCATGAAGGGTCAATTCGGACCAATTCTGGTCAAAGCGTGGGTATATCCCTTCTCTCAGTAGTCCTCGTCAACCCCCACCTCAGTAATACAATAATCAGAATGATTATTGTATTACTGAATTTAAAATGAACCTTCAAACATTAAATGTCTTCTTAGAAACTTTCGGGCTAAGGAACTTTACTATACTAATTGTCCAGCTGTGAAGCGCCCCGATAAAGTAGGTTCCTATAAATCTATCATATCGTATTTTAAATATTAGAAGTTTCATTTGCAACACGCCGTAATAGCATTCATACCAATGCATTCCGAAAATCAAATCGAAGTCAAAAATAAAAAAGCATTCTTTCCATGAAACTTTAAATGCAGAAAATAAATGTTTACCGCATTAAAATTTCAACACAAATTCTTGCTGTACATATCAAGACCACAGTTCAAATAAAAATAGAGTGCATTATGCGTCCATGCAAATAAATAAGACACTTACAAATATTTTAAAATTTTATAAAATCCGATCCATATACAGTCGGGTCTTCGGCTATTTTATCTCTGGATGGTCATTTCATTTACTCAGGTAATAAGCGGAAATTATTGCCCACAAAGTCAGGGGAACAATTATCCATCACTATTCTATTTTCATCTAATCCGTTCAAACTGGCGAAATAAAACACGTTTAAAAACATTTGTTTAAAATGTACCATATATTATTTCTGTGTAGAATGTATGCCTTCTTTGACAGAAACAGAACTAATTATCAATACCCGGGACGAGAATGGCTATCAGTCTCTTGATACGGAGCTTTGATGGACAAATAAACTCTATTAAACGAGTACCTCTACCGACAGCGCTGGGATTGAAATTTGAAAGGAAATCGGAGGCAAAACCTCGAAATGTTAAATATACCGTGAGTTATGCACATGAGAACCCGAAGGTTTAACGCATGAATTCACAGCTGGAACCAATTTCAAATCTGAGTAAACCCGAAACATACATTTCGTTCGCTTGCGCAGCCGTGAATTAATAGGGTTACCCTTGATTGATGCTTGCACTACGGTCAGCGGTGGAAATAGGTCTAGGTCTATCGTGATTTCCCCGCAATTCAACCTGTTTTTTGCCAATAAATATGAAGCTTTCGTCGCGATTTGAACGGGAAAATCAGTCTAATTGCATCCCGGATCACAATGCATAAGCTTCGGTCTGCATTACCCTAGCGAACAGCGGTGAATGCATATAACATGGAATAGAGCACCAGAAAACGTTTATTCGCTGAATCATCAGCATAATCTACTACTCAAACAAGTCTACCGCGATGAATTTGCCAAGATTATCAGGAAACGTGCTTTGAAGAGGATTACTAACACTGCGTGCTTCAGAAGATAAGGGTAAATGCCATCTTCTCGGCAAATTATGAAATCACAATATCAGAGGACAAAAGAACTCCATTAGGAAAAACTGCAGCTCTAAGACTTCAAATATACCTCCCATTAAGTGTCACCAAAAAAAAAAGTGCTTGACGCACCAATCGCTCATAAATAGGTTTCACTTTTAAGCCCACTAATAAAAAATACCGATCTAATCGAGAATGTTATATCACTTTTTTAATTCAGCAATCAAGGAATGAAACACTATCATAGCAGATAAAAGAATAAATTGTTCCAATCTGGTCTCTTGAAAGAAGGACGATGAGCTTGGACTGAAGACAAGAGGCGAATTCGATTGAAAAAGAACAAAGGAATTAATAGGACTTTTCCAGGGTATGATGAAGGTAATGATGGCATACAAAAAGAAAGCTGTTTATAATAAAATATTGTAACCAGCGGTAAAATATGTTTTCATCGTCATATAACGCTCAAAACATTATTTAACGCAGTAAACGATACTTAATTTGACCGTTTATTAGCATCAGCATTTATCAAGACACAGGCAGCTATACTGTTGCGTGGAGAAAGAACAATAAAAGAAAACTGAGGGATTTTTCAACTGCTTTTTATGATTTCATCACCAAAAGAACCTTGAGGTAAAGATTAGAACCTGGCGTTAAGAAATGAATTTGAGGAGTGATCCACTTGGAACATGGAGAGAGAGAGTTCAGGAGAATATTAGCCAGAGTCCGTAACACCCCATGCTACGCGAAATAGGAGAATGCCTCTCGTGTTTAAAACCATGTAAGTGATCTTTGCTTGGAGACGTTGCGGCATATAAGTAGGAACGGAGGAGATCCGAGAAAACAACAACAGCTCACGGCGCGTGTGATAAGAGCGTTCGGGCCTCTTGCACAGCCGACCGCTGATCGCTTTGCCAAACTGACCGTGCGAGTGGTCATTGAAAATTCCTTTGAAATTAAAGCGAAGGAGGAGCAACTGACGGGGTGACCTTTCAGTGAAAGATAAAAACGCAACTTAAAATACGCTAGTGAACAACGGCAGGGGATTTAATCTCGAAAATTTGATCTCAGCGAGAGTAAAATGCAAAATAATATTTAATCTATCTCTAATAATAATATCTAATATGCGCATTTTGTATTACAAAATCTGAAGAAGAGCAATAATTTAAAGGGAGCAAATCATTTTATTTTCACTACACACCACTAAGCAATAAAAACAGAGTCTGTATAGTGAACTGAGGAACCCAAGATAATGTACTTTTGGTCCTTTTAGGAGAGACAACATAGGTTATGGGATCTTCTATTGTACTCATTCTACGTACCATATTATTTTTGAAGTTAAACAAAATAGGTTCTCCTATGACGATTAAAAACTTGGGGAGCAGAGTATTCCCAAGATAAGTTTCGCCAGATAAAGGAGGGATATGAATATCCTCAGTATAATCAATCGCAATTACGTATAGCCATTAAAAAAGGTATAAACCACGACGAGACATGTAATCAAATAAAACTTTTGTACAAAACTACCAGTTTCAACATTTCCAAAAATAACCAAGCAAACAACACATTCTTTACCTACTTAATGCAAACAAATCTGTAACATAAAGAAAATAGTCCTCAAGAAAAAAATTGTACTAAGAAACCTAAAGGAAACTGAAATCCCTGAAATTAAACATTTTCCATTTAAAAGGAAAATGAATTACAACAGTTGTTTATATGTATAGCAGATAGTTACTTCTTACATTTTCCTAATATCGTCGAAAATATACGGCTATAGCAGTAATTATAATAAGCAAGTTTAATAATTTTGACCATCATTAGGTGGAGTCATAGGATTTTCTTGTGCTGAAAATGTTGAATCCACAAATTCTCTCCATTTCTTCAACAATAACGTCTTCTTGGCGATGGTATCTTACATATTGGAAGGTGTAAAATACCGGATCTGTTAATGCAATGGTAATCGACAGTTTTTGCATCGGCTGACATAAACTGGACTAGCCTTTTATGTAGAAGTAACAGCGTTGCTATTCACATGCATTTATCTCCACTATGCTGAAAATTTGTCGTTTTATGACGGTTCTAGCAGATATTATACAACAATATCATTGAAACTGATGATTATTCACGCTTTCTCAACCATCAAATAAGATGATTAAGTATTTATTATTGCAAATTACAGGTGAAAAAATCTTTTAGCACGTTTAAATATGAATGACTATATTTTGTTAATAATTCGTAAAAATGCTGCCATGCGAATTAAAAATTATTACGAGACGTGTTGAGCCATCCGTGAGCCTGTATCTTTGAGTTGAGGAGTTGATCCTATCACAGGAATTTGAAGAGCAAAAATAATAAAAATAAAACGCTTGAATTAATTACTCGGAGCGATACTGTTCCCTTCTCGATGCAGCATTCGCCCGTCGGAATTAATTGGTTAAGTGCATCTCAAAGAGTGAGACAAGATTACCAGCCGACTTCCGCTTCTCGCGTCCTCCGCTTTAATTAATGCAACCCTCCACTCATTTACACGGGCGCACGAGTGCAGACGATGCGTGCATCTCCCGAATTTATATTTATGAATCCCTTTCCGAGTTATGTGCTCGACTAAGGGGCAGGCCCATTAGTGCACGCGCAGTAAACTCGATCAGGTCCACCGAGCCGTACGCAGTCAATCCAGATATAAATTTGTTACACATGTGATGGAGCGTCCATGGAAAATGGGTCTGTGAAATAGTTTACCACGTGAGATTAGTATCGTCACCAACTTCGTACCCAAGCTCTATGCATCCAACATTTCTGCGCCCGGGTAGCTTCTGACTCTTTGAAAATACATCACTCGTTTCGGATGCATGGAAAACTTTGGTTAGTTTATTTTAGCATATTAAGATGTACCAAAGAGTTTAAGACGATTAAGTGACGAATTTACGGAGCTTACTTTTTTATGCAGGCATGTTCCTGAAACAGTAATCCATTCCTGATTATTTTCTTATCACCAATGAAAAATATAATTCGATTAATATCTGCTATTGGCAATAAAAACCGCTGAATTGAATACAGGCACTCTAATTTTTGGGATAGAAAGTTTAAAAATTTTAAAACAGAATGCTAACATAGATAGGGGTGGCGGGAAAAACCCAGTTGTTATGAATACCGAGTTCTTTCGCTGACCCAGGTTCAAAATCTGGCGATGTTACCAAGATTCCTACAAAACTGAAGGACCAACTATTCCATAAGAAAACGATACCAACTGCATTTTCTTAAGGTTACTACTGCGCTTTCTCTAAAGATAAATGTCAGTATCAATATGAATTAAATAAGTCAGAAGACTTCAGCAGCTCTTCGAAAACTTCCCATGTACATACAAAAATTACTTCCAAAAATTTATCGACAAAGATCGTCAATGAAGATTTTATTTTTCTGATCGAGTAAGTAAAACTGCTCAAGTCACATGCATCTCTATCATGTGGGTAGTTGGATATCAAGAAAAATTCGAAGTGTACACAAACTAGGCAAAGATCGACAAATAGCTCTGTAAAACCTTCAGTTTGCTATTACAGCCTCTTTCTCGTTTCATGTATTCACTTTTCTCTCCAAAGGCGAAGGCTACTTAGAAACAGAAGAGCAACTTTTTACATCAAAAATACAATCGAGACAAAAAAATCAAGCATTCACGGAGAAAACGAGAAAAATATATAAACTACTGTAGGTATGTAAGGTTTAGGACGGAAAATCTTCTCCAGCAGTAAGTTTAAAGTTAACACTGCTCTTGCAGATGAAAACTACATTTGCTAGGCTGGGTAAATTATGTGTTTAAAATATCCAGTAATGATATTTATAACAAAACAAATTACTCCATTTCAAAATAATCATAATAAATGCAGTAATAAACGAGAATTAAAGAAGTTATTTCGTGGCTTTTAACAAAATATTATGGAAATAACTAAAATAGTAAAAGATACTTATTTGAAAACATTTGTGAAAAACATCTATGTAGTGAGAAATGGCCCTCCCTAAGATATTGAAAGATATAGAAAGAAACTCATGACAAAATATGCGAAATAGACAGATGGCATAGGATAATATAGGCAAACGAATAGTATGATATTCTGAAAAAAGATAAAACACGGAACTATGTTGGACTGGTCGGAGCTAGAAGTTTGCCATAGGCTGGCTCGCATTTAGCGTTCAGTTTTTCAAAATAGTTACGTTCCTTTAGTGTAAAAAAACGCGTCATCACCTGCATAAAAATTACACTACGGTCCTTTTGGCCAGAAATATATCAGAGAAAAACTCAATGAATTTTTGATAATATGAAATGGAGGTAAATACATATTTAAACAAAAATCGTTAAGAGAGCACGTCAATAGTATCGCGTAAGAAAAGTTAATGACGATCTACGATTTAAGCCAGTGGAGGGTTTACCTAGAAACATTTAAACGCCGTTTCTGTTTCATTTTTACAAAACTATGGATAATTTGCAATGACAAATATCATACTAGTATATAGACATACATACTATCGAAGTAAGAGCACTACAAAAGATATTTATAATTCAATGAATAACAAAAAGATACATTTCGATGGTAAAACAGTGCCTTGAATTCCAGATTAACCAGCTTATTGGTGTAATAAATGTAACATTAATTCTTTGCTGCAATATAACTCACATAAACCTAAATGTTCAGTTTACTTAAAATAAAATCAGCAGAATCATTAATATATTATTAACTGACTTAAAAGAATTACCAACAAAGTATTAAGCGCAAGAGCACCCAATTAATACAAACTACAGAGATTACAAAGCAAAAATTTGGTACTCTGTTAAGTTAATACTGCGCCGCGATGTTAAAGGTGATAAAATTTCCGAGATAAATAAATATTTTCCATGTATTTTCGGTTAATGAGTAGGGAATGATTTGCAATGCAAACAAACAAAAATTCAGTTCATCCAAATCACTACCATATCTCGAAAACAAATACCTTCATTTCACAATCAGACCAATTCATCTATGCTAGAATTACTTCGAATCGTTGGCATTTACAGTTCCCACAAACAGATGCTACTGCTCTACCCCATGCACTTGCAATTTCAGTTCCCGCAAACATATGCTATTGCTCTACCCATGCATTTTAAAATTACGACGGAGTTTTCACTCAGACACTTTTTACCGTTTCTGAGCATCACGTGGAGCTGACCGTTAAAAAAAGAATCCAACTACAAGAGATATTCACCTCTACATCCGCTACGCTGCAATAGGACCGCACAATGTTTCTTTTAAATTTGGCCAGTGAGATTTATCCACAACACATAAAAAAACATAAATACGTACACTGAAAGTTACCTCACGGTGGTTAATATTAATTAGCAAAACCGTAAAAAACATTTTGCTCTAAAAAGTACCACGAATCACAAGAAAAATAAGAAAAGTGTTTTTTCTTAGCCTCGTGCACCCTCTCCACCCATTGCTCAGATGACCGCCTTTGTGGCCTCATGCCTCTTGTTCATTGTGAATTTAATATTGCTTCTCGTGAATCTTTGTGAAGCTTTAAAGCAGCAGCGTTCAACTAACTACAAACAGGAGATTCTAAGAAGATATCTTCATAAAACAGGAAATGAAAAACTCTGAAAAACGGAAACCTGCCATAGAACAACAGAAAGCAATATGCAATGTTAGAAAATATTTATGACTCTCTCGATGATTTTCAATGCTTGCAGTAATTACACTGACGTATTTCCCTCTTGAAAACCAAAATATAGTGAAAAATTGCAAGGAAAATTCAACCGACAAAGATCAAACAATAATGCACAAATTTTATAATGATGAATTCATATCATGTAATATGAAATAATTCACTGAAGAGACAAAAAGGATATGAGATGGAGAAGGTTTTTTGGAAAAAAATATTTGGTTGAAAATGGTTTTGAAAAAGAAAAAAAAGGTCTGACATGAGTAGTCCGACAAAAATTCCATTTATTATTATGGTGACAAAGTATCTTTTTACATTTGTCAAGTTCAATTTAACAGTTACCAAAGGTTTCTCCAATTTAATGAGTCGAGGCATTATAGGAAAAATGCTTCCCAGCAGAATGACTTCAGAACTACCATCATGTTGATTTCATAAGGAGTAAAACAATATTTACATTGAAATCATTGGGTCAATTACTTGGCTATGTGTTTGATCGAGGTTCGGACCAATGGCACACGAAACCAAGATAACTTAATTTTGCTGCTCTTTTGGCCGAATAATTCGTTTTTACACCTTAACTGCCATCTCACATAACTTGACAATTTAGCTGGTTCGATTCCGCACGTTAAGATTGTGAGCTACTGACTGGCAAATGCAGTACGGACTATATTTTCTCTTAGTTTTACCTACGAATTCACATGGTAAACCGCTAAATGTTAACCATACGGTGTCTCTACGTTAATCGTTTTCCCCCCACTTGCGTCAATGCACTACCGCCATTAAGCTCGCCAACTTTATAGTCATTCTGGGTTGGAACAAATACTCGGTTGAAAAGAACGAAGAATATAATCCTACAGTAGTTCAATTCAATCACTCACAGCATTACGGGAAAATATTTCCAAGTAGAATGCCTCCAGTTTGAATGATTTCGCTGTAACTGCTTCGGTTACCTATATGATTGTTAGTACCTTGAGTAACGTTCAAGGTTTGAAATCATAGAAATGTATGAGTTATTTCATACAACATAGTCGTCAACCAATTGATTATGAAATGAATCGTTCATATTTGTATTGAATAATTATGATTTTTTAGACTCTATACGATTTACTTCTAACCTATTTTAAGACATTTTTTGGAAGAATAGCTGATAAAAAAGTTAATAATTTGCTAAGGAGAGGTACATACATGAACATGCTGTACAATAAAGAGATTCCATTATGACCGAAAACTTTCTATGATTAAATTCGCCAAGAATTAAACAAATAGCTTTCACCTACCGCGTATTTCAAATCAAATATAGGATTTATATACAACCTTGATGACTGGCAGCAGAAACACCGGGGAAAATTTATGGGAGTAAAAAAAATTTTTTTTTCAAAATTGAATCGTATTGACGAAATTGCTCTTTTATCTTTGAAGTAAAAGGAAACAAGTCAGGCAAAAGTCATCCAACGCCACGGAATGACATTATATTCACGAAAACTTTCCCCGGCCCCCAAGTGACCCATAGACCTTTCCACAATATAAAATGCTACCGAAACGGGATTTATATACGCGCAAAACATCTGCGGCCGGAGAGCTATTATCCCAATGGTAGGGCTCTGAGGCCCGCGAGCGAGTGTGGTGATAAGGGAAACGGGGAGGAAGGAAGGAAGGAACCAATCGCGACACGCTGCTGAGAGGGAGAGGAGATGTGAAATCAATTGGCGATATGAAATAGCGAGAATGGCGAGAGTGGAGCCGAGAGCCGGCAGGAAGAGTACGAGAGATAAGGCCAAGGTTTCTAAACTCCCGAAAATTTGGGACTTAAGGGAATTGAGGCCGGGAAATCACACCTTGAATTACTGTAACCACAGTTTCCTTTTAATTTCCTAAAGTCATTAGATGTAACGACCACAAAGTAACTGAGCTAAATCCAACAGATATTTAGGGAAATTAGTCTGCATTCTATTGTAGCTGAAATTTGTAGCAGAGACAAACAACTACAATAGGAGATGTTACGGATAGTATATGCTAGCCGGCAGCAAATATAGGTTTACGTGCCACATTTTGCATGAAATTCAATAACAGCCAAGCGCATGTCATGTTTATTGTTGACTTGCCTGAGAGAAAAATTGCGGCACATAAAATGTAAAATTGAAAATGTAAAATGTAAAAATGAAAAAAATCTTAATCTTCATTTAATGGAAAAAGTCTTTTCAGATGACATGCATTTATCCGAGTTCTAGATTGACAAGTATACAAATGAAATAAAAATTTAAAGCCAAAATAAATCGCTATAATTGCAATAAACACGTTTAAAACTTAATACCAATTAATATGATTCTATTAAAAGCAAAAATAGGAAGGTTTAACTTAGCCGCAGTTTTCTTAGCTTACCACTAACAAACTATTTGCGGGCAAACTGCAGGCAGGCACGCCATAGGTAGCCAATCGCTGGTAGGAATGGGATATAATCTCTGGTGCAGTGGCTTCTTTGTAGCCCCTAACGTTTTATTTCTTTATGTTTCTGTAAGTCCAAAACAAGACCTCCCGTTAACTCTGATGGAATTTCCACGAAAAATTTTAGGTAACGAACTTATGTTCATTGGTCCAGCAACGAAAATCCTGCTTTATTTCCCGTCCAGACGTCAACCGTATCAAATCATCGCCGATGTTTGCTTGAAGTAATAAAACCAATTCAATAGCAAATGTCGATACAGAGCGATCCCTTAGGCAGGGAAGAGAATCTGAATCACACAATATAGGCGTGTGAAGTCTGACTAATACATAGATAGATACGCTCTTAAAAGATGTGGGATAAATGTAATCCTACAGGTCCGAATTCACTAAATAGAGGATAACATATAATTTTGCGAGTAGTGAATTTCCTGCCCAAGAAACAAAACGATGTTTCTTTTCATCTGATAAACTCAGTCACCAAGGTGAGATCTCTTTCACACAACTTTTCAGTAAAAAGCATATAGTCTTACGGTGACGAAAAATTTGCGAACCGACCAAACAATTTCCTGAGAGCGAAAAAGTACTTCGCACAACTGCCAAACAGCTAAAACAGTGAAGTTACAGATATGGAATTCCTTCTTTTAAAACTGTTAAAGATCTCTTTCATACAATTATTTTAAAGATTATTTAGATTTTTTGAGAGATTTAGAGAGAGCGTACGTTAGGAATTTTATTGAGTAGAAACTTCACTGTATTAAACCAAACTTAGTGTCTTCCATAGATTTCAAAAGTTTGGTTTATTACAATGTCGACCTTCCACAAAGTGAAACCTTCAACGTTTGAATCTAGCAACTTCACCTTAACGCGGCATTGGTATCATTAGGTTCAAAGGGTAATTTTCCCGACGTTCTCTTGTCGTGATTCGGGAATGAGAAATCGCGGAAAATCCGGGAAATGGATGGAAGAACTTCCCAAATTTCAAAAGTTTGGTTTACTACAATGTCGACCTTCCGCAAAGTGAAACCTTCAAAATTTGAATCTAGCAACTTCACCTAACAGGGCAATGTTATCATTGGATTCAAAGAGCAATATTCCCGACGAGCTCTTGTCGTGATTCGGGAACGAGAAATCGTGGAAAATTCCATGAAATGGCTGGAAGAAATTCCCATCGGAAACAAAGAATAAAGCGGGGAACAGAGAGAGAGAGGGCTGGGAGAAAGAGAGGCACAGCATGGAGGAGAAGGAGAGATAGAGAGTGGAAAGGGATAGATATTGGAGAAAGGCCGTTCAAAACTGATGTATCTGCCGTCAACGACAGATCGGCCCAACGGTCAATATTTCAGGGCGGGGTAAAGAGAGAGAACATGGGAGAGATTCCAATGGCTTGGTTGGGCTAGCGAAGGGCGGCCAAGCGGCATGGGGGGAACGAGGGTACCCATAGCGTTGAAGGGTCAGGAAAGGGGTAAGTGGGGATGAGAAAGGATAAGGCGATGTGGTGGACGAGGCAAGAGCGCAGATGAAACAGGGAGGGCACCAGAGAGAATAAAGGGGAGAGAGAGCGCGCCATAAGTTAGGCCACCGTGTTTTGGAAGTGGAAACGTTTGAAAGGGAGGGAAAAGGGCGTATCGAATTTCATTCTTTCTCTCCTCCCCCCCCCCCACAAAATCAAACTTTCCTGAAAATCTATCGTCTGGAAGGTCAGGCCCAGGTGAACTCAAACAAAGCAGGGATGGTACCTTCGCCACTTGTTAGAATCTCAGAAATATCTCCAACAAAAGTACCGATTCCGAAGAAGTGCAATTCAGTCTACACCACCCTAGGAGTCGAGTATACATGCTGAACACATACCTCAGATATAGGATGTTTACGTAGTGATATTTTTTGCAGCAACTCAACACATTTCTTCCTAAACTCAAACTAAACTCATAATAAACAAAAATAGTATTCAAATTCAGCAAGATGAACGGCTATGACACCAACAAGTCATGCTTTAAAAAATACTTTAAATAAAAAATCGCATTTCAAATAAAAATAGAGAATGTATGCAAAATGAGAATAGCTGCCGATTCAGAGTTTTTCAATCATAACGTGCACAATCCTATTGAGTTTAGTTTCTCATGTATTCAAACTATATTATTGGCGATGAGTTGAGATCTGGTCGAAAATATGCATATTACGTTAAGGAGCAGATCATTGCCTTGGGAATTTTCTCGATGAATGACATCAATTATACACTTTAGTGAATTATTCAAGAGATATTTTTATTAAATTGCCTACTATAATGGAAATATCAGCTATCCCTCATCTCTGCAGCGACATTTATGCGTTATGATGAATTATAGATTTGAATCGTTTTACTCTGTGTTACTCGGGATATGAGAACAGAATCCCAATCCTTCAAATTTCGGATGCTAAGCGAAATCTCGAGGAGACTGCTGGTGGTGAAAATGATAACCAAGGCTGGCGGATAACTAAGAGGATATTAATAATAAAAAAACAAGTAAAACGTCACTCATCTCTTTCCACTTTGCATATCTCGGGAAACTTACGATGCTTTGCCAGAAAAAAATAGCCGAATTTCAGAGTTGGTAGGGGGAGCAAGTGGAAAAGGACAGGCCGCTGCCGTGTATTAAATTTTTTGTTCCGTCACGTTCCAGTTCTTTGAGGGACGGCTGGACTTCAGAGGGATTCATCTTAATTCGACTGGATTATGCATGATTTGGCGCGGGGGAAAAAAACGCACGCTCAAATAAGAGAAAAAACTGCACACAAAGCTCATACCTAGAGTTCTAAAAAAAAGGACTCATACAGAATGGTAGGCGAGCGAGAAAAGCAGCTTAGGCATCCGCAAAGGGCTCATTTTACTATTGGTATGAGGCTAAAAACAGGCCCGCAAGCATGACACGAGCGTTTCAGGTCTAGATAAGTACGAGAGAACTAAGGACGGAATAACTTAGGAATTATTTATCGAATTAATAGCCCAGTACTATGAACGTTTAGCGTCAGCATAAAACTAGAGCAATTCATTGATTCCTTAGTGAAAAATTTCGAATATCACGGTCATTTCCTGCCTGGTTACACCAGAGTAGGCTAGGCGTAGTGTATAGAGAAGATTCTAAAGGGAGATAAAACTGCAGCCATGACTAGGTTTCATGCAAGGAGTTCTCAGTCAGCACAGGCCAGTTCAGACCCTTACTAGTGCATGAAGGCAAACTAGTCAAATAGAACCAGAACTCATATTATAGCCATCATCCAAAAGTTTTACCCAATAAAATCTGCGATGAAAATCAATCCTATGGTCAGTAAATAAATATGTTCAACAGTAAAACGAGTGCCAATTTTAGACATTCTTCAAATGCCATAAATGTCCAAAAAAAATCACTACATGACCATTTCACTCTCAAATAACTATCAGCATTGAAAAAAATGACCTAACTGGCCCATAAATAAGCTCCAGGAGGGAAGCTATTTTCATCCAGGATCCCAGCCCCCTTGGGCTGACGTTGGGATTTATGGACTGGAATCTAGACCGAGGGCCATTGCCCTAATGACCTCCCAGAAAGCCACTTAAAACCTCGAAAAAAACTCATAGCATCACTTTCGAGACGGGCGCTCTGAACCTCCCAAAAAATCCTCTCCTTCAACGAAGGAAATCAATTGAGAGCAGATGCCGCCAGAATCACGAAGGCATGCTTATAGTGTGCGGATCGCAGAATAATTTTCTTATAGAATTTATCCTGCGGTTTTATGGGGGTTGCGAAATATAAGAGAGAAAGCGATGGGCGCTATATGAAGGAAAAAGAGTAGAATATCCGCATAATCACTTATTAAATAATGTTCAAAAGTTAGTAGTCTCTATTCACCAAAATGGATGTCCGGTAAAAATTCTCTAAGGAAGGAGCTTTTTAATTGGCCCAACTACTTAAAACTCTTGTGAAAATAAAAGAAATACGTCAAGACCCTGCCAATTGACACTCATGTCATTTCTAGCCAATGCGGCTATCATCGGCGGCTAGCTGGATTTCAGAATGTTTATGGTCCTCAACCTAGCGGCGGTCTGTGATACTCCAGGAGTAAATAATTATTGCAATAGTAACGTGTTACTGATTCCGTAGAGCGTGTACAGTAAGAAACATGTGTACTTACTGGCTTGGCCAATCAAGGATTATTTTTTTCAATCCTGATTACTAAACGTTTTTTGAAGTAACTTATTTCCCGGTTAGGTTGGGTCAGAAACACAGTTTAATTTTCAGGTATGTATAAATTACCCTTTAATTATTATTATTTCATATGTATTTCATGCATTGCTTTTTCTTAGTGTTATATTATCTTTATCTGTCTGTAGGTTTTCGCATGTTTTTCACACTCCCCTTCATGTGTGGGTGTTTTCCTACGGAGAGTTTTTTCGTCATGGATATCACCTCCTTAATTCCTTATGGTTTTTCTCGCCAATATATATCTCTGTCTTCACAATTATTTCATGTATTCTTCTGATGAGGGATTAGATAGAAGAAGAGACTGCCTCAGTCTCAATCTCACCCCAATAAAGAAGCATTATTGGTTTTTTAAATATTAAATCATTATTTTCGTTTAGTATGTGTTGATACGTAGGTTTGGAGAAGAAATATTGGTGAAACAAGTAAGGGCAGAGAGAAACTCGAGAGTCGAAAAAAGCATGCTTTAAACTAACAGATAAACATGGCATCCGACGAACTGCACTTACCTTAAATGATCACTTGTGCTACAAATGTCACTCTATTTATGGTCAGAGTCCCACTGAAAATATCTCCGCCACCACCAGAATTAGAACATGGTCCTTTCAACTAGAATCCAATACTCTCGTCACCATACCAATCCAACACCCTCCAACTGATCTATCCCCTTCTCTCGTAACCTAACTACAAAAGGGGGATCGGGTTGGTGTGGTGGCTAGAGTACTCGCCTACCGGACCGCCAGGGTTCAAATCCCTGCAGAGGCGCATGTTTTTCAGAGGAAACCCGATCCCTACTTGAGTGTCCAATGGAGAGCACTTAAAGTAGAGTGCTCCGTCTGTCGGATGAGACGCTAAGCCGTGGTCCCCTTGGCGCCTTTCGTTAAAATCAGGCTAATGCCAACGCCGGGTTTCTATCCACCCTTCCTCCCTTACCTACCCCCTATGGCGTAAATGAGCTTAGCCGTCGGTCGCCTCCCCAAATATCCAATCCAATCCTAAATACAAAAGCAGCATGAGTAGCTGTTGATTATCTGCATGAATGAAGGACCAGTTTTCTCCCAGAATGGATTGAAAGTACTCGTTCCGTGATCCAGCCATCACGAAATCTCCCTGTATAATGTTTAATGTTTCCCTATTTCACAATTTCTATTGAAACGCGTCGACTTTATGAGAAAAATATACTGCCAGTCTTCAGCTATCGGAAAATAGATACTTTATGAAACGATGTTTTGAGTCTAGGTCTAATCTTCTCTATGACCTCGGTTGACACATCCCTAAATGATCAACCAAAATTAAAAGTCACCAGCCGTTTTCGCCTCGTGGTTTCACTAAGGGCTCCATTGTGGGGCCGCGTTGACTTCCTTCAAGCTTGCTCATTGGCTTCCACAATTACCAATCAAATTGGGAACGAAAAAGGCGAATTTGTCCAACCTGATGCAGTACGCCACCTGTCGTCGTTACGTTTTTCGCCTGGATGTGCGGTCCGTCAAGAACATCATTTTCGTCGTGTCGGTCGGCTTTCCGTAACTCTTTCGCTCGGTTAGTTTTCTTTCCCTTCCCCGACGTATTTGCCGGGCTTCAATTGAAACCGGCATGAGCCAACATTCATTTACCACTCAATCATTTGCGGCCGAAACGGTTTGAAGGGCCCAAAAATACTGGAGATCGAAACAGCAGATGCCCGACGCCTCGACTGTTTGTCCACCGGCCAACAAACATCGGGGATACGTGCATGACGCTACTTCATTATCTGCTAAACCTAGAAAACAGATGTGACGAGCGCTTGATTGGCAAAAGACTAATTCCAGAAGGCTACAGTGACGTTCGTCGCGAGGTAATCATCAATTTCCTTGGAGAAGCGAGGCATTTTATTTATCCACGCGTCATTAAAGCCATAAAAATGCCAGTGTTCCCCAGTAAGTGAATGAAGTCTAGTTATTTCTTACTTGTCCCATAAAAAAGGTGGTATACCATACAAAAACAATAGGTGGAAAATGATTCAAAATTCAAAAGAGAGAAATACTCAATATTTAAATCTACACTGTCGCACTATTAAATGTTTTCCTTTAACTCGCTTTTCCATTGATCCATAGTTACCACTTCATTTTACCCTAAATACTTACAATTTCATTCGCACAAATTTATGAATAGAGTTAGAATATTGGTAAAGCATCCGTTCCGTTGGTCTGTCGGAATTTTCGCACCTAGTCCACAACTTGGCGAATTGTTTTAGTGAACAGTCCTGTTTTTTCAGTCCTAGTTAATAACATGTTTAGAAAACAACTTTTTGTTTTCAAGAAATTTTATTAACTAGGACTAAAAAGTAAAAAAAAATATAAAAAAAGAATTCTTCAGCACGCTTTTCATAAAAAATTATTAAAACATCTAAAAAAAGGAATATCTTAACTTTGCACTAAAAAAGAAAAATTATATTTTCTGAAGTGAATGGAAATGTAGCCTAGTATTGGAAATAATTAAATTTTATTCAAGGAAATTAGCGACACAATGATAAGACCACAACGAAAAGCACGGGGCGCGACCTCATTTATATTTTGCACCTTAGCTTAAGTTCATTTAAAGATTTTCTAGAAATTGTATATTGAAGCTCTCTATTCCGTTGAATACCAAAATCTTCATACTTAATGAGTTTATATTGATATCCAATATGATAGAGCCCCACGCTTATTGTTGAGGTCTTATCATTGTGTGGCTTAATTCCTTGAACTGAATTTAGTTATTTCCAGTACTAGACTAAATTTTCATTCACTTGAGAAAGTATTATTTTTTCCTTATTTAGTACGATGTTAATATATTTCTCTTTTTAGACTTAAAAATTTTTTAGAAAAACATCCTTAAAAATTCTTTCTTCATTTATTTTATTTATCTTTAGCAGTCACCAATTCAAATACCGAATCGAAGCAACTCTTATTCCTATTTTCGATTCTTTAAACCTTTTTATCTCCCAATAACTTTTCATTCCGACGTGTGCAGAAAGTAGACATGCAAATATCCTTAGTCTTTCTCAGTAATTTTTCCAACCATCTTTCCAGCCATTATTTTTTTTACTATATTAGTTATATCACAGAATGAGTATTAGACCGCTTCATCATGATATGATAGAAAATCAATAACTTTTGAAGTTTTTTTTATATCACAGACTTGACAAAGAATCTTATCAAATACATACATTCGCTCCTACTTGCTTCTCAGAGTTACTCCAGTAGATCAGCGACGCGAATTAACCTATTCAGTTTAAAGTCTCCAAGATGATGCGATAGATGTATGTATTTGAACCAGTGGATTAGTCGTCATGAACAAAAATTTTAAGATACAGGACTATTTTAATGGATGATATTTAATGTAGCCTTGCGTGGGCTTGTACCTGAATTATTTTTCTCCGTTCGTCCTACCAAGTGCGTTCTTGTTATCAATTGATATTGGATGAATATGCGCATGAAACAAATGAAACTAAAAGTTTGCAATGTGCTAGCAGCAGTTGTTGCAACGACACTACTACTGCTAGTCATGCAGCATGATGCTCATTAAAATCATTGTTTCTTGCATCAAAATCAAATTATTTGCTTTAGAGTAATGGGTCGCATCATACATACTAAACATTCCTGAAAATAGAGTGTAACATGTTTCATGTAATGAACGTTAATAATGAATACTGTTAAGACCTTAATATGAATCAAGATAGAAGAAAATCATAAAAAGAGATAATTTTTAAAATAGCGAAATAATGTTGATATGTAGACTAAATAATTTATGCATGTATTTAATCATTTGATTTTATTTGACCAGCTATGACCAATGTTAGATAATATTTGTATTTTTGTGCAATTATTCATTTTTAACCCTGTATTTATATTTATATATTGGGTTAACAATAAAAATACGCTATTGAGATATCATTTCTGCTTATCCTCGGTTGAGATAAAAATATATCTCGAATTATAAATGTCACCAGTAGCCAAACTCTTCTCTATGACATAAGTCAGCAAATATCTTGGAAATGCATCCCCAATCGCATTTGTAATATTCAAATTAATTTAATGAATGCCGGAAAGAGAGCACTAATGCCCACATTAGGTCGGAGTATCATTTACGCTTTAAATTTATCAGCGGAATGAATGAGGCATTCCTTGAACTTCAAACTACATATTGTGTGTTGGTAATATTGCGATTCATACAATCATCATTCATCATGTTTTCAATTCACTGACAGGATATTTCGACAATATTATCCATTGGCCAGAATCTTAAAAGTGCGTTACAATAATTCTATTTTAACATACGGTCATCAATGCCTTAGTTGAAAAATAAGTGTCATTGTTTAAAATAATAAATATTGAGAATTCTCTAAAAAAAAGCACGCTATTTTCTACAGGAAATATTTTGCACTGAAAAAAGTGAAACTGACATATTGCAAGATCAAGCTTTCTTCATGAGTAGAGCAGGAAAAAATTCAAAATTTCAGCTTAATCCAACGAATTCGCTACTTTCCGAAAACGTCTGTTGCTGTTTTATGGGAATCGGGAGCATGGGAAAAAATGAGGACATTAGGGAAGATGAATTAATATCAGGCAAAAAATGAATTAGAATAATTACCAAGCGGAACGTCACATGAATCATTAAGGCCGTTATCAAAGCCACGCATCTGATAAGGCACATAAAAATGCTCTCAGTGGCTATGAATCATAAGCTAGAAGGAATTAACATAGGCCTTGCCAAAGGAAATCCTTATTTTATGTCCTAGTTTCCAGGGAAATAATACGTTTCATATAATTGTAATTGGTTTACACACAAATCAAAGTTCAATTAAGAGTAAAAATCTCGTATTTAAATGGTGTCTGCTAAATTTCGTATTCTTTTCCGGTAAACGAAATCATAAGGAAGCATAAATTAAGGAAAAATACTGTAAATTCTAGCACCATATATACCTACAGCTATATACATGGGGATTTCCACTGAATAAACAGATGTAGGTACTTAAGTGAAATATGGTCCAAGAATTATGTTGACTAACTTGAAAAATTATTACAATGGGCACTCAATGACTCACGATTACTGCTCCAGCCACCTTAAATAGTATTTAGATACTACCAGGATCAACTTCAATCACACGACATTCAAAGACACCGTTCAATTACGAGAGGTGACATTAACCAGCGAGGAAGTTCCAATGCGAGAATGGACGAGGAATAGGCATCCAATTTTACCATTAAAATCTGCAACTCATGCCATTCTAAGGTAGATGTTTTCCGAGACTGCGACTTCATATCTAGGATGTTTTTGAAGTCCGACTACGTCAACAACATTAAAGGGAGCTGAGGGGCGAAAGAAGTCGCCAGTATGACTTGGGAGTTCCACAGGATAGCAGAACAAGACTAGGAGTAAAAACAAAGCAAGCGGACAGGAGGGGAGTGTGACGAAGGGAGAAAGTAAATGTAATGAAGCCAAGTATAGATTTATGTGGAGCTTAAGTGTGATGGAGGAGTGAGAAAGTAAGAGGGAAGAGCTGGGATGGACTGGGTAGCCTTGAGCAAACACAAAGGAGAAAGGTGAGGGGAACAGGTGGGGTTTGAGGGGGAGACAGGGTTTTCTGACTGGGGTTAGTACGGAACCGCACGTGCTGGGACCCAGGCGACGGCCTTATCCGTCGAGAAGGATGAGGGGAAATGGAAGTGGTCTTCTCCATCTGGGAATCGTCCACACTGACTGGACGTGCCGGCTACCGACGAGTCGGGCCTTCTGGGAAGCGCCCAATGGCTAGACCAGAACAGTAAAAGTCGCAATGAATTCAGCTGCCTCTTCCCAATACGACTATAATTTCCAAAGGAGACTTACTAGTACAGCGATGCGCATTATTCTGAATTTTTTCCTGAGACCTATTTGTGATTCTGAAGAGAAAAAGTTGGTAATGAAAAGGTAAAATTTAAAAAGATGTATATCAGGTTTCCATATTCCTAATGGTGAAGGTACAAAACATTTTCCAGTATTACGGAATGTCTGCAATGGTTAAGAGACTTTTAATATAAATTACATCAAAATGGCGAAAGTATAAAACAATTTTACTCGTGAGATTCTATTCCTTTACCCACGCATATTCCGTAGTGGCTCCCCGCTTTTTTGAAAACTTTACCATTATGCCATAAAAATATATCTCAAGTATGCATTTTGGATGAAAATCATTCATTCGATAGTCAAGAGGTTGATTACATTTGGCACATTCATGAAAGATAGTGAATGGGTAACTTGGAAAAATTTAGCAAAGCATGGTAAACTAATTGCTGACCATAGATACGGCACACGGTAAGATAGTTACAAAGTATTTACATTCTTATTTCACTCAGTAACTAAAGATATCGTGTAAGAATTGATTCTCACATTAACGTGTAAAAAATAAGACACGATAAAATCCAAGTAAAGAAATTCCTGAATATTACATCTCCGAGAATCGCCATCTGAATCTTAGACCCATAGAGATAGGAAGATAGAAAGTTCTCTCCAATGCAAAGTCTACCTTAAAACGGACTCACATATCCTTTGAAGTTCAGAAAAAACTCTACGAAGTCTCTTTAAGTACTTGCAAAATTGTTAGTACCGAGTCGCTCAATGTATACAAAACTTAAAAATGTAGGCAAATAAGGCTAATATATAATAAGTTGTAGTAGTCTTGGCTCTGTATGAGTCAAATATTCAGTCACTGAACCCTTTTACAAACAAATGGATATCGATTAATTCTTATTGTACACCACTTTTCCTTTTAAAGGGCAGGGTTCCTCCCAGAGAGTGCGCATTAACAGAGAATTAGAATGCAAGATGTTAAAAAAAACTATGCCGTAATCTAATATTACGGACATTTTATAGATATAATGTTCATACAACAATATGTTACAGAAACTTTCATGACATGAAGTAATAAAATCATTATAAGACAGCAAATGAAAGCGCAAGGCGAGAGAGGTCGCCAGAGTGAAGATGCTATACCATAACAATCTTCTCTTGAAATACAGAATAAGAATAAATAATCCATGCTATATTTTGTACTGGGACTTAAAAAAATCCATGCTATATTTTGTACTGGGGTAAAACAATTAGAATGCCACCATAGTAACAATCACGGAAATGAACTATCAATAAATAAGACATTACCATTCCACAGGCGTAGTCTCTAAACAACGCTTCAGTGAAATATTATTTTGGAGCATAATCATCAATTAATTTAATCGGTTCAATCATTCTGAGGTGAGCAAAAATACGCCTTAATGTACTTTCAAGAATGTAAGGTGACGGAACTTAAGTTTCACTTAAAAAATGGTCAGGTACTATAAATATTTTGGTCACTCAGAAAAAGCCAATTCTGTTATGTTATGCTTACATTCATTTCTTAGAGAGCTAGATTGTAGAAACGATAGGTATAAAATGTCATTTTTTCCGCGTACCATTCGGGACCATAACAGCTGTGATCGTCGTCATGAATAGTTCGAGTATTGACAATAGGCAGGCAGTTAATCTTTCTCATTATATTCTCCTCTTTCTTATTTATGCATGATGTAAATAATGATGTTCTTATTTATGCATGATATTTTGAATCTGTAGTAGTAGTCTTTGTATCCCTTGCATGTTAGAACGATTGGAGATACAATGTTTCTTGGGTATTAGATTTGTAATTGGCGCATTGCATGTGTGGTACGCGGGTTTTTAATGTAATGTCGGTGTTCTACCATATCATTCATGCATGCCTGGTGCGAAAGCACCCCCTGCCACACACCCTTTGGGTGGCTTGCAGGGTATGACGTAGATGTAGATGTAGATTTCTTTCGTCAAAAGGATAAAAGTCATTACGAAAAGAGCGCAAGGAGGCTCATCTTAAGAAGACGCAGCAACACCGACAAGCCAGATGAAAGGATGCAGGGTGTGTGGGAAGGCAAAATGGTTGGATAATATACCTCTAATGCGGTGTTGAGGGGATGTGTGTTTAAACTAAACGCCCCCATGTTTGTTTGTGGTACCATGTGGGCGGCACTGGCGGTGTTTCCCTCTGTTCTGCCTGGCCCCCTAGCGGTGGGAAGGGGTTCAACAAGAACAGAGGGATTAGCAGTTGAAAGGGGAGTATTTAGGTAGAGAGGCGGAGTTTTATGAGGGTGGGATTGGGGTGAGATCCAAAAGAGGGGTGGGACTCTAACTCCCCCGGGAGTTGGGCAAGCCAATACTTTCAAAAAAAGTACTGGACTTGACTTGGGTGTACGCCTGTGTTTTGGCGCCCCAAATTCTTAATCCTTGCGGTCACCGACCCCTAAACGTCCCACGCTAGTTCAATGGCACGTCTTATTGAGCTTAAAAGCAGGAATTCACCGGGTGGCCATTCTTTTTAACTAGCGGGTAGAAAGCCTCTATGGATGGTCTCCCTCTCAAATCTCAAATGTAATCCATGTAAGCTCACTGAGAACCAGATTATAATACTCATATTCGCTTTTAATTTCAGATTATTGCAAAGAGACCACAGTGAGCGGCGTTTGCTGAAAACAGAGAACCTCCACAGGAAGCTGTCGGTGAGAGGTATGCCAAAAAATTATTGTCCTTTCTACCTCATTCATATGACCAGTTATATTCTTGGTACTCCATAAAATCCTCTTGGAACTATCTCCAACCTAGAACTATTCACGACTTAGTCCCAGAGAACTGGTGAGAATACTTAAATACTTTTGAGAGAGCATGAAAATTATTTGAAAAACCTATAACTGAGTAATTTTCCTTGATTTATTTTTTTTGAACCTGTAGTATTTCATTATCATAATTTAATTCCATTTATCCTCATTTCCGGCATCCTCACTATGTAGCCGTTAGGGTGGAAATAGATTCTTTACAACAACCTCATCTATGATCAACCTCTTCGGGTTAAATCACCGCCCAGTGAACAGATTCCTTCACTTTCCACTCACAGATTAAACATTATAAAAAATTCCCTATCAGACCTATTTACCTATACCACCCTTGTACCTTCAGCAATCGTATTACATAACTGTAAATTACATAATAGACAGTTTATTTTGTGTAAAAATTATTTTCGCCAGGCTAAAACATTTTTCAAAATCCTCCAATTCCAACTAATCTTTAAATAATGTCAATTTCACTTACCTAGATTAACAGAAAAGTTTTCATATTAAACGCCATACGTAAATAAAACCAAAAAAGGCCGGCGCCATTGGATACTAACGACAACATCATCACTTTCCAAAAACACAACCAATTTCACTTATTATATTTCTAAGTTGCAGAGGTCACTCCATGTCATATGATGCAATAAAAAGTATGTTGATTGCATGACCATTATCTTATAAAATGTTTTGCACATATATTTCTACATAAACTTTCAGATAAATTCGACGATAAAAAAAATTCCCCATTCGTTTTCTCGTGGCAACCATTTTCTAATAACTAGCATTCCATTTTTTTATAATGTTGATGTGTACCCTGTCAGTAACATCTCAAGAACAAACAACGACGGAGAAGATATATGTACTGAAAACGTACTATTTTAAACATAATGGATAGAGTACAAATCAAAATTATCATAAATATTCATGCTCTATGTTGGATAAATGGCTGCCACGAGAAAATTGGTTGGGTAAGCATTTATAAAATCATCGCGTACAACTGCCAATATACGTGGGTATACGTACGCATAATTTATTTTTTTCAAAATTGATCATGAAACTAGCATTGGATCATTTTAAATGGTATCTTTTTTGCTTTCATCCGGTATCTTTTCTGCTTTCTACCATTTTTATCTATAAATAATATTTTCAACAAAGGTGTATTTTTACAGCAGTAAACACAATCAATGATAGAATCATCCGATCATAGTAGGTCATATTTTAATAAGAGGAAGAAGAATGATTTAAAAAATTTGATCCTACCGTTTAAAGTCAGAAAACTTCGCGAAATATAACAAATACAATAACCTAGGATAATAAATTCTCACGATGTCTCTTAGTTACTACAGCATATTTCAAGGGCCAAAGCGCTCCTCCTGTTAGTCCATAATTACCCACCATTATAACCCGATCACATTTTGTATGTGAATGAAGCTTTCATCGGCATACAGACCAGAATTGTGCCTCTCGCTAACCACGCACAGTATGAAGTCTTTTGAGATGTCAGCTCAGCATGAGATGGCAGATGGCAGAAACATGGTCTCTTTTGAGATGGCCGATACAATGGCTCTAGTGAGAGAAAGGCGTACAGGAAAGGGCCAACACACACCAGGAAGTCCGTATACCCGAGGATGCTTGGGACATCTAAGAAACATTAAATGGATTATTTAGACATCATTGTGAGATAATTAAGACTGTCACTGAAGATTAAACAGTACATCGGAGAGATTTACGGAGAAAAATAAGGAAAGATACTGTAAGAGATAAAGGAAACGGTGTCATGTGAAAAATTATAAAAGAATTAAAGAACTTTCATTATAAATAGGCAATCACATGTTCTTGAAACTCACTGGAGACATTAAAGACTGTACCCGTAACGATCTGATTCAGGAAGAATTATGCCCATGTTAACAAAAAAATACATAATTATATAAACGATATGTTTTCAGCAGTTTTCAGTCAAATTACTTGAAGAAACTAAAACCATAATACAAAGAGAAAAAGTTTATATTCTTTTTGAAATATTCTTCGTAACTTTGATTATAATGTGGACCATCCCTACTAGTCTCACTTGCATAATTCCATTACGTCAACGGGATTGATACAACGTGGACAAGGGAGTCCAGGTAACATTACCATGATATTTGAAACCGAGTGCTTGGGTAATCGTTATCAAAATGCAAGATTTTGATAGCCGTATCCGTAGAGCCAAAAATGTTAACGTATTTAACCCTCAATGGCAATTATTTTCAAGAAAATTGGCCCTCTTTTAGATATCAGTATATCTAGAACTTCATACTAGTGATAGATTGGATTTTCAATCGTATTCTTCCAGACACAAAAACTTTCATGGAACGATTGATGTTTATGAAGTCGTCCTTGCTGTTAAGGATTTTGAAAATTCACATTTAGCACAAGAGATTTTCGTGCGCAGGTCGATATACGCTCAAATTACCAATTCAAAAAAATTGCTGGGCAAATGAATTATGCTGCATCCGTTAACATTAGGAGAGGAGAGATGAGGGGTCATGAAGCAGGGATAAGACACAGTTAAGGCAGCACAATGATTAAACGAAAACATTCTAAGGAATATAAACATTTCATAGAATTTGTCAAGGATATCGTGTTTTCTACAATGCTATTTGTTTTAATTGGATATGCTACTGTCCCACTGCTAATGAATTCCGCATTGCCAAATTTACGCTAATCTGTTCATCAGCAAGACAACGATGGACAAACGAATTAGCACTCGTTTATCGGACCAAAAAATATCACCCCACATACACCCGAATTCTCAAATATTACTTCTCTTCAAAAATGTAATACAAGAATGTACAACAGGCTAGATATTCTTCGCTGACAATAATGCCTCTCACAGAGGAACGCTTGAACACCTGGTACCTTCTATGTAACCTAAGTACTTGCCCATGCTTAGTACAAATACTGAGAAATATTTTATTCAATTTGTTTAAATCTTTAGTGGCGATGTATTAACTAAAAATAAACATTCCTTCAAATATACAATAAATATATTTGGTAGTAAATAAACATGAAATATACATTATAGGAATTTATAAATTGAACGCTCCGCCTACAGACGGAGACTCCAATTCCTTACTCGCCGTTTTTCGCGACGTCGAGAAGACGTGAAAGAAATTTTGAACAGCGCGAAGAGTGAGAGGAAAAATTGCGAAGGGTAGACAAAGGAAAAGAGAGAGGATGTATGATAATGAAATATCGGCGCGGATAGTGAGAAAGAGAGGGAAGTTTGCAAGAATGAGAGAGACATATGACAGGCTGGAAAGTTGTGGGGAAAAAAATATAGCGCCGAGCATAAAAGGAAGAGATTAAAGCGGCACTGAAAAAGTGGAGAGAGAGAGCAAGGAAAAGAGAATGGAGAAAGGGGATGGTGAAGGAAAGGAGAGAAAAAGACAGCGTCTTTTGTCGCTTTCACGGCGAGGCATGGAGAGGAGACAGGGAGGGGGATGGAATGTGTTGTGGGGGCTGCGGGTATAATATGAAGGTAGAAAAGGAAGGAATAAAAGCTGGAGGGACGCAGGAGATGGTAAGGGGGCGGAAGGTACTCGCAATATGACGGTCAGAGGCAGGGGAGTCTGGGATGTAAGGAGTATGAAAAGGGTGACGCAGGAGGATGGACTGAGTTGGGACAAACTGCACCCACCACCTCTGACGATGATAACCAAGGCCCTTTGGTTTTCACCAGTTAGCCAGCGCTGTTCATAATTTCAACCATGCCTCCTCCCGTCCATGGGAAATCTCTTCATGAAGGCGGAGCTGTTTGTTGTTTTTCCCTTGAAATCAACCGCGTATTCCATCAGGGATGAAACGAAATATTAAAATGCAGCCTCCATCATAATATCTCCAACAAGTTGAGAACAGATTCTTTCACCTCTTTTTTATGAAGAAAATGTGCTGTTTAGCCAGTTCTGTTTGAAGTTGTATTTACCTCGAAATCAATTAGTGAAAAGGAATAATTTACAAAATTTAAGAAGGGCGTTTACTTTACACGGACTAGATAAAATATTGTAAAATAAATTTCTTTGTTAAGAAATATGTGTTAAAAATTATGTTTTCTTTGTTATAAACCTTACTAACTCCTTTCTACCTACCACAGAATACCGGATGATCAGAATACAGAAATAGAGAGAGAGATTCCTTTTAAAACCGAGGGGCATTTTCATTATTCTCTTGAGGCTAATAAGACCACAAGTCAAATTTAGGTAATGATAGAAAAGAATTTCCTCTTGTAGCAGAACATTTTCCTCTTATAGCATACGTTTTACGCTCATCTTTAATTGACTGTGGCATATATACTCCAGCCGAATTCCACGGTGGAAACCTACAGGATACTTAAGAGGAAGAAATTCCCTATCAACACCATATGTTCTAATTAATTCTCCGAAACTGTAATGCTTAAAAAAATCACATTCGATATAGCCGCCGATTCGATTTTTGGAGAAACAAGAAAGTTGTTATCGTAGACAACCGTGGTTTTTCATACAAAATTAATGATCGTAAGTAGTATGTATGTAAGAAGTATGTAGTATCGCAGAACATTTCTTTCAGAGTATTTAGACAAAATGTACTCCTCACTCAAGGACGTATAATACTTTTTATGGGGAGAGGGAATAATGGGTGTTTCTTTAGGTATTTTGATGGTTAGGAATAATTAAAGAAATAGAATAAATGAGGAACCACCCAGTCCACTGCGAGAAAGATTTACGTAGTAGGTTAAAGAGAAAACATCAAGTACATCTAATAAACATCAATTAAAATACATGGTGCTAAGTAACCAATGCATGTTTAAAGAGTTACTTACCTTAAATTTTGAACAAATGATGATTATTCTTGCTATGCATGCGTAAATTCGCCCAATCCATCGTGTTACTCAAAGAAAAGTAAGGAAAAATTTGGGATAACCAATTTGGTTGTTATTTCGTTTGTCAATCTAGAGTTGGAAGATGTAATGCCCTCTCCATTCACCTCAATGTTACAACCCATTTGCACTAAGATATCGTCCTTTAAATTGAACGGAAGCGGCGTTTATGCACGCTGAGTAACAAAAATAACATCCATATTCACTTCCACGGTGTTGTTTTTGCCTTCATTTTCCGTACAGTCAAAGGTTAAGGATACCGGAACTAGCCATGGACTGACCACCTTCCATAGTTAAAAAGTCGATGTTAATGAACTTTTTTAAGATCTGTACAAAGTGACCACACATTGTTGCTAATGGAGACACGCTGAATGGTAGTATTTCTTAATTTTTCATAAGAAATTGGTATCAACTCATGGAGTAATTCAATCATGTGTTTTACGAAGCATAACGATACACAGTTGTTCAACAAAAATGTTAAAAACAAGGGAGAGCACGAAACAACTGTTGTTTTAGAATTAATCTCTTGATTTCAACCTTGAACGTTATCAAAGCGAGGATTGTGATACTTTTGTTCCCAGGACTAAGGCCAAAAAAATGTGCTCACACTCACTGAAGCATTACGTCGAATAGCAGTACGGTGGGTGAATAGAGAAGTGGGTTACCTTTTTTTAATTGGACAACCCTTTAGCAGGAGACAGAATGAGGTGAAAGTCCAATCTGTTGCTAACGACATCACCTGCTGAGCAAGCAAAGTCATTGTGAACCCTCACCCACGGTAACTCCCTTCCCCGTTCTGTGCCATTTCTCATAACCTGCCGCAGCGCATCAAAACTTTCTTGAGGCATAAGAGATAGCGCAAATCTTGCCTGAGAGCGCAACCGTCATAACGAGGACTTTATTACACGGCCCATGGAATCTCGCAATAGAAATCCCTTAATGGACGACTCTTCCGTGAAACTCGCACGAAACTTTAACTGAATGACGTTTTGCGTGATTTCGCTCCATTCAACATGACACGGGAGATAAATTGGAACAGATAGTTGTTCATAACAATCTATTTCCCTAAACTGAGCACTAAAAGGGCATTAGGAAAACAGCTGAACAAATGAAATGGATTACTAGACCGTATTCTTAATACTTATCTAAAAACTGGAAATCCCTTGTTCTTATGCCTATGGCTGAGATCCTAGATGAAGTAGTTTCAAGTATTTCTGTGCTTTGCGGTATACCTCATCCCTTGAGAAGCCCAAGAAAGAACGCCAAATGGCATACATGTGCATGCTAAGTGGTTATACACAAACTATGAATATCCGTCAACCGAGTAACAATATTCAAAGAGCCACATAACAAATAGAGGATTAGGTTTTTCTATCCGTACAGAGAACTACAGTCGGATTTCATATCCATCAATTATAAACTGCGTAGGATATTACGCAGTTCAAACACACCATAACAAAAGTGGAGGAATTCTTGCTTCACTAATGACAATCGACACATCTAAAAATAGGTTTCCCAAAAGTATGTTTTCAAACATATGCACTCTCATACGCCGGAAGATTATTGCTATATATATATCATCAACATTTAGCGGCTATCGCCACTATTATAAAGAAAACAATATATTTGACCTTATTACCTTCTCTTGCAAAGATTCAAAACTATGGTGAATGATTCAGTTCGGGAACAAGAAATTTGGTGAGGAAAAACTTAGTAACCGATCCAGTGATAAAAAAAATGAAGGAGAGGGTCTGATTATGCCTCACCTCGAATGCGCCGTAGTCAGTTGTGACTCTGAACAAACCAAATCTTGGTTTTGATTTTTAAAAACTATATACAAAGGAAAGCTGTGCGCTTCGTCGAAAACTGCAACGAGCGCAGAAAGAGTATTTCAAAGTTTTTAGAAGAATTACGTTGGGAGCCGCTAATGAATCGGAGGCTACACGCTACCCGTAGGTTGCTCGAGAAATTTAAAACAAGTGCACTTCAAAGTGACATAGAGGATACCACATTGAAATTGCATTACACATCAATATCCGATAAAGGTGACCAAAGAAAAGGAATATATTGCTGAAATGAGTGCTAAAAACATTCGTTCAGACCACGAGAAGTTAGTGGCCATGATAAAAGCTTGGCTTTTCTCAAAACATTACTAAAATACACGCCTTTTCACCTCCCTATAAATTTCTCATTTATTCCCATACGTGGCTGGAGTCTTAAAATCTACAACAAACGCCTATGAGGCGGATCTCAACGTAGTAAGCAGCAGTAGAGGACGAAAGCACAACCGTCCCGAAGGCAATCATCATTTCCATTGATTCATCAAAGTTGGGAGATATAGCCGTTTCCTCCTGATCCATCCTAATCTCTAGAGAGCTCTGTTAGTTAATTCATTACCGGAGCTATTATGATTGAATGAAAGTAGTTGTCCTTAGCGTTCCCGGTGAGATCATTCTTTATAATTTCTAATTCCCGTTTATCCGACTCTTCCCAAAAATCCTTTACAGCTTAGCGTTTGCCCTTTTCATCTGGGCTATTCTTTCAATATGAATTTCCCCAGGGAGGGAGCAACGTCTTCTTCGTTTCTCATTCTATCTATCCACTGGGTATCCAGCACCCAGCTCCTTATGATGGCTGGAACTGTTCTTTGCTAATGATGAAACTGAACTCACTAGTTATTCCCACACTTGTTACAGATTTTTATAAAAGTATGACCAGGGTTTCTTTGCCTGGCAGCTGCATAAGATATGTAATTTTAATCTTTTGCCATTTGTATACTTTGGGTATAGAGGTTGAGAGAGAATGGCGGAAAGGGATAGTGAGAGTCGGATAAGGATTTGAAAGCTACGGATGGGAGAAGATCTGTAATGACTGGGAGGTGAAATTCTACTGGACGGGGTAAGGTTGGCAGCGCCACAGAAGGGCTCGAAGAATTTTCAACATCAAAGAAAGAGGAATGACGGGAAATGACCAACCGCTGATAATGAAAGATTGTTTCTTGATCTCTAACCGTTTTAATCTTTCATCTGTCCGAGTAAATGTTATTATATCTAACTCTTGAACTTTGGTAACTGACCGTGAAGGTGCATAACAGTAGGGAAAAAAGCTGCTTCAGAGCATTGTCATCTAGGAGGTGATTGGTAAACAGCGGGGCCGGATTTATTTCCCCTTGCTAGAAAGTACTTGCATAAAAAAACTTGAAGTGTCTCGTTTCGTCACGATAAAGCTATTACATCAAAATACATCTACCGACAATTTCTTTTCTGAGTAATTTCTTGCAACTGACTTATCAATCACGTTAGATATAAACTTAATTAGCATCTTTATCTCCGTGATTACTCTTTGGACAAAATAATTTCATCTGCGTTATGAGAGGACTCTAGTGCTCTTCTTGGTTTTTTGTGCTGGGATGCTCCATCCATCAAGGCATTTGTATGTTCTGCCCTACCCAAACACATCTTGCCATTGTGTATTTTCTGGCAAACCTAACTTTTTATCGTAGTAACAAATATACATTTTGTCTTGGTAAAGTATTCAAACTTAATAATCCAAAAATCTGTTAGTGATTGCTTTTCTCAACTTATACTGCAATGACATTTAAAAACAGCGTAAAAAATCTATCCTATCATGGGTGTATTCTCTTTCACTATTTGAGTAGTTTGCCAAGTTCTCATTTTAGATTCCTTTTTCACATAATTCAAACCAATGTGCTTAAAGCCTACTAAACACTAAATGGAAATTATAGGCTACTTATTACTGCTAGAAACTTCGGTGCTTGGTTTCTTAACTATGGGGACATTGAAGGCATGAAACGTGACAAGATTCTGATGAATCACTCTATTGATGAAATAGTCTTAAGTCTTGCTCTTATACAATTATTAGAAACACAGAAAAATTACCTGGATCTCCTCACCTTAATTCATATCAAGATAGTGTAGCAACTAGCAAATAATCCGCGACCCCCATCAGAGAATTTCTCTACGATGATGAATCGTTTGCAGACGTGAAGTGGATGTAGGGCTCTTGCACTACTCCACCGCTTGGACTGCAACATAATTGAAATGGGTGAGGAGAAAAATGAGGGGGATTCTTTTGTGAAAGCTTTTAATTCCTCGAATTGCACTGGACACTCGTCGCGACCGCGATAGAGTGAGTGAGCTGGCGAATCGGGAGGAGAATGGAAGAGTTGACGAGGGACGAAGGAGAGGGCCATCGAGCGAAATGTGCCGGAGCAGTTTGTGTACTGAATTTACGCACTGTTTGCTATTCACTCATATGTGGAGCGGAGGACGCTATTTTGTTTGCTTTGGCTCGGATTAATGAAATGAAACACAGAGCATACGACGTCCGCTGAGTGGCTCTACGTGAGTTTTACTTAAATTGACAGCGCACACGTCGATGCAGCAGTAGCAGCGAGTGAGAGGAGGAATTCCGGGAAATTTCCCATTTCTTGCGCTTAAAAATCCGTACTTATGGGAGAATATATATATAACGGAGCGCGATTTACACCAAAGGTCAAATTAAGTTAATTGAAAATTAAATCATCAGAATTCTGCGAAGGATCGGGTCAAGAGGCCTGCTGTGGCTTTCGTTTTTCCTCCTAAATGTCAAGCAATGAATATGACGGAATCTTAAATTCACAGGCTTGGCCTCAGTGGAACTCCAAATTAATACGAGAGGGGATTTACAGTTCTTTTCTACGATGTGGAATCCATTTCCCGCTAAAACATCACTGTGGCTTAGCGTCAATTCTGATGCTTAAGATGATGTGACGTGGTGAAATAAAAAGGGTAGAGTTCTCCGTCCATTAAGAACCATTAAATTCTGTCCGTTGGAATTAAAAATAGAATGTCACCTGAATCATTGGAATTTATGCATTTTATATTCTTAATTAATATCAATATTGTTTGCTTGTTTTTTTATTTGAGGGTTTTAATATGATGGCTTGTCTACACAATAATACTGACGCAACAGAATATATTAAACGATATTCTGTTGGTACACAAAATATGTACCGTAAGTTATATCCAAATGCATATTTAAAAATTAACGATTATAAAAATTAAATCATTCATCAATTATTTATGATAATTAATATCGACTTAATAGAAAAAGATAACATTTACCTAATTAATTTTCACACAACTTCCTTGAGTGATAGCATCCTCGCACTGGTCCCCACAAAATCGACATTTATTTTTTAGCGCATAGAATTTTAGCGCATAGAATAACTTACTTCTAAATAGCTGAATGTAAGAATTATTACCTGAAAAATAATATCGATGAAGCCAACTAAATTAGTTTCATGTACAATATGAAACCACAGAATATTTTCCTCATAATTCAACCATGGTACTTGATTCAATACTCTCATTTGGAATTTAACTAATTCCTTCTAGCACAATAATATACTATACAGCCATGTATCTTTCAAAAATAAATTCAATGTAATTCAATGTAATTTAATAAAGAAGAACCATGGGAGATGATTTCACTGACTTGGGTAAATGCTTTTCTCTTTATCTCAAAGACATGTATAGCCAGAACTCCAGGTATTCACTTAAATTTCTCAAATGAAGTTCATTTCACCTCGCTCCGTCTAATATAAGGATGATGTGAGGCAAGTCATTCACACAGAATAAGCGTATACGGGAATTCTATACCCGGTTCGTTTCATTATAGACCCGTAAAGCGGAGGCAACCAAATCTCAATACGCAACACGAATACGAGGGCCAGTGTGTAAGTCCATGACTAATGACCGCGAGACATTCATGCGAACCCTTTACTCATTCAGTTCCAGCCGGGACTCCCACGTAAAATAGCTTCCAAACGACTACGCTCCAGCGAGCAGGGCAGATTGGGGGAGGGGAAGAAAAGAAGATAGGAACCCAATTTGGCGTGGCCGCGGCCTCGTTTGGCGGCGCTACCTATTCACCGATTCCGGCGAGCCAACGCATGAGCGCAAATAAAACAGCTAATCGAACACCCCCGAAACGGAGGGCAGGCGTGGTGGTGCCTTTCGCATGCCGGACGGAGGCAAACCGACGAACCGAGCGTCCGTCTTCGAAAAAAAACGCGCCCGGTTGCTACAGAGGACCAGCGTGCGTGGCGGACGGTCGAAACCCCGAACCACGATTGGTGGCGAGGACCTAATTTGACTCATCATCAGCGGTTATCAGTACGACGATCGGTTAGCTGCAACTGTGTAAGTCACCTTTTCCACCAAAACTTTCGATGTTTCATGACTTCTTAAAAATCCTACATAACTCATTAGTTTATTTTATCATTATTGACGTGTTTTTATGCCCCATCTTCGGTCTACGTGCATGTTACTAGCTTAAGCTACAGTTTAGTATGTCTAATTGAAACAGTTTCCCAATTAACATTCATTCCTAATACCCCAAACATTTTCCTAATATCTTTTATGCCACATCTTTATTTAGACACCAGAACTTTTAAACGCCTAAAATTGAAAACATTACGACTTCTAATTTGACTCACAATATACATTCTTTAGCTTTAAATAATAAAAAACAGGCTAAATCGATATCCTAAATTCGAGAATCAAAGGTAATCGGACGGGGATCGAACCCTCGATGCACATGCTCCAGCGCAATCACACTAACCAGTCCGCCACCCACGCTCAGACCATCTCACTCTTGCTGGACTTCTAATTTTCTATACATAAATCAGGTGTTGCTAGATCTCGGCCACCTGCAACTTTGTATGTGAAACTCCAAAAATCGTCCACCCCACGGCTCAAAACTAACATATCTTTAAAAATAATAACTACAAACATTGACTCATTTGCTACATCTCAAGTCTGCGCACATCCAGAGCCCAATTACTATTATGATGCATAACAGTTCATCTATCAACTCTTTCTAGTTTCCAGGAAGATATTATGTCTTCATCATCATCATCAAGACATCAAGTAGCATTACACCCCCAACTTCGCAGAGTTATTACTCCCTTTTTTCCCACCTATCCCTGTGAATTAATGGTGATTCCATCGGTTCTTTTGGCCATAATCATTGTTCTGTCACACCACACTTCCTCATATTCAATTTGTGACTTATCCACAGGTTTAATCTTTCAAACTTCACTACCATATAGTATCACAATTTATACTTAAGTTTTTTGGAATCATTTTACAACCTCCCAAGTTTCTGTTTCCAGGCGGGAAGAATTACAGTTACTAACACTTTGGGGTAATGACTGTCAATTATGATATTATAAATAGCAATTCTACCACACGCGGAGAAAAAGGAATAATACACATTACATATACATTATGTGTACGTTAGCCCCGCCTCCTGCAGGAGATAGTAAGGGAGGAGAAGGGGACGACGAGGGGGAAGGCGTGCTAGCTGGGTCCAGGCGTCAGATGCAACGAAGTGAGGCGATCGAATTATAATGGCCGCAGTCGGAATGACCCTTCGTGGCGCTCGCCAGGGTTCTTCCACGATAGGAATTCCACTGATTTCAACGGGAAACCACATTCACTAAATTAACTCCGTAGAATATGTGTGGATGTGAAAATTTCCGTTGTGACCCCAAAACAGGCTTTAAAAAATGTTTTAATTACGGCAAATTTTCGTTTGGTGCTTTGGCTGGTTAGGTGGTCCATTGGGAGGTAATCAACAACTGAGATCACTTAACTATATTTAGGAGAGATTGGTATTTTGCTAAGGTAAGGGTTATTTGGGATATGAAAGAAGGGTGGAGAATAACCCGGCGTCGGTGTTAGACTGCTCTAAAAGAAATGCTACAGTATAACGCCCCATGCGATGGACGGAATTCTGTAAATTATGTTCTCTCCAAATAACACCCAGGAAGAAATCTGATGACCTCACAGCAGGGCTGCCAGCGAGAAGATTCCAAAATTACGTGAGTAAAGTGAGGGCCTTCTCCAAGAAAAGTGAGCAAAAAGTGAGAATTTAAAGGAAAAAGTGAGCAAATAGTGACAATATTGAGGAACATAACTAAAGAATATCATCAATATTTGGAGTTTGGAGACACTGATACACGTATTCTACGCACAAACTTTATACTTCCAGTGTTGTCACGTGATTTTGCAATTTTTGTATCACCATGAAGATGTTTCAACGTGCAGATTGCAGACACAATGTGGTAAATAGTGAAATAAAATGTATCACATAAATGACAAGTTTTATTTTCCAATAAGAAATATAGGAGCAAAAGATTTTCTCGAGTCATCAATAAATAAAATTCAACTGGTAACATAAAATGTATTTATGTTATAAATCAGGATAGAAATAAAGTGATTAAAGCATAGACAAGTTATGTCATTTAGGAATTAAACTAACAAGCAACATCATCTCGAAAGGGGACCGGGTTGGTGTGGTGGCTAAAGTACTGGCTAATCACACGGGCGGCCAGGGTTCAAATCCCTGCAGAGGAGGATGTTTTTCAGAGGGAACCCGATCCCTACTTGAGTGTCTTGTGGAGGGCAATTCAAGTACAGTACTCCGTCTGTCGGATGAAACTTTAAACCGTGGTCCCCTTAGCGACTTTCGTTAAGAGCAGGCTAATGCTGACGCCGGGTTTCTATCCACCCTTCCTCCCTTACCTCTCCCCTATGGTGTAAATGACCTTAGCTGTCGGTCGCCTCCCCAAAATACAATCCAATCCAACATCTCTAAATATTGAGATCAAATTCACCTACGCATAAACAAAGATTGACTTAATTGTCAAGGAACAAATGATTTTCTTGAGTCAACAATATAAAAGATGTAAACTGGTAACAAGAATCAGGACGGAAATAAAGTGTAAACAAAGAGAAGACAAATAAAGTCATTAAAGAAAAAAATTGACGAGTCATGTCTATAAATATTGAAATAAATTGCAGCAGATTAATGAGAAGTTTTCTTTACTAATAAACAAAGACTGACTCAATTGTCTAGAAACAAAAGATTTTTTCGAGTCTTCAATAAAAAGAACATGAATTGATAACATTAAATAAATGCATGTTATAATCAAGGACTGAAATAAAGCAAAGGCAAAGACAAGACAAGTCACTTAACAATTACACTGACAGGTAATGTCTCTTAAGCTGGATCGGGATCATCTACATTCTCCATGTATTCCCGCCGCCTTTTTCCATGATTCTGAAATAGCTTGGCCAAAAGAGAGGAAGTTCGCTTCTCGACATTCTTTCTTTATTTGAATATCTCGCGCACGTGCACAGACAGCCATGGGACCCTCTAATATACCTTTGGCAACTCTGGCTCCTTCAAAATCCCTTTTCCTAAGAGCATCCTTTAATTTTTTTGGCTTCGTCAATTCATTTTGGTTTGTTTTGGTTTTGGTACGTTTGGTGTTCGCTCTCTTCAGCCGCTGTCGCCACCCTCAGATCTTCCTGCAGCTTTCCTATGTTCTTCCTATCCTTCCTTTGATTTTCTTCTTCTTCCTCTTTCTTGCAACGTTCATTTCCTTCTAAATCCTTTCTGGCAAATTCATATGTTTCCTGTTTGCGTTTGGCTTCTAGATGACCATGATATTTGCCATGCGCATTCTGAGCCGCTGTTAAAAGGTCCTTGGTGATGGCACGAATTCTCCTTTGCCTCCATAGAATCTTAAGCCATCTTTTATGTTTAGTCGTGCATTCATAGTGCGCTCCTCCATGGCAGAACGCTCAACTGGAAGTTGATTTCTTGAAAATGAAAAATGGCGCTCAACATCTGCACTTCCATGAGCCATTGGAAAAGCTTCAGTACTTTGCGACAGCGTGGCTACGGGATATCGATTTTGTGAGAGAGTACCGACACCAATCGCATTTCCTCTACCTGAACCCCTTGCTTGCTTTCCGTACAGCAGTAGCAGCAGGCAAGAGCAAGTCGAGATGCGAGACAGAACGACCAGACGAAGATAAATTTCTTTGACTACACACGACTTCATAATAACTGACAACATACGTGCAAGATGAAGAGGACACGCCGGGGAACGTAATCGGCGGAAAAATAAAGGACGAGTGCTTATCGATTGAGCGAAACGATCATAAGATGCACACATATGGCTTGTACAGTGTGTTTGAAATAGACATGCCATCGCATAACACTGAGAAAACAAACCCCACCGGCAAGGGCCTCTACCTGGCCGTCCGAAAGCACTTACGCACGCTTTAAATATCACTTAGATGAGTGTCACACATTTCTCATATACAATTTTAACGTTCAGAAACAGGAAAAGTACATGACGCTATAACATTGACCAAACACTTACCTAGACGGTGCAAAGACACATACACAACCTGCCAGCCGGCAGCTACGCACACGCCGTGCACTCAAGTCACAACAAACTACGAGACCCTGGGCTGCTGCAGTAAAGTTCTGTATTAGGAACAGAACAGTTCTGTATTAGGTCGTAATACAGAACTTTACGCTGCAGCATATTTTCGCGGCTGCAGCGGTCGGAAAAACCTCGCTTGGCACTGAAAACGCGCGCATTTTGAAAGTGTTTGATTTGGCTTTCGGCACTAAACGTTAAGAAACTCGAATGGCACATTTTGCGAGTAAAAGGCAAAATATCTCAAATAAAGAGAATAGTGAACGTTTTTCAAAAAAAGTTAGGAATAGTGAGTGTTTTGAAAAAAGTGAGAAAAGTGCCCTGGCACTGGCAGCCCTGCCTCACAGTCACGTTGATAAGAGAGCGAAATATGTTTATCTCTGTGTATCCAACCATCAATACGCCAAATGAAACGATACAGGCAAATCGCAATCCTGCCTACCAATTTGCACTGCTGCAAATTAATTTTTTTCAACTGAATGTCCGGAGGTTTTGCCACCGTGAGGAAGAAATTGACATATTGTGACTTGAAAGAGTTTGAAATGGGTTTTAATTACCTCTATTGTGATAAAAATGAAAAGTACGCATTATTAAAAATCAAAATATTTAAGGAAATTTGAAGGTGATTTTTTTATATTTTATCAGGAAAGATGGACAGTAAGTATTTCAGCTACATCTACATATTACCCCACAAGTCACCTCAAGGGTAGGTGGCACAGGAAGAAGAAAGAGTGTATTGCAAGTAGAATAGCGTATACAGCGTAAATAAATGGAAATAAAACAATCTGATTGATAGCTATCCTGCTGGCTCATCGGGTTTTAATTATCCCCTACTGAATCTAAATGGACATGTCCATTCTGAATACTAAAATTATGAACACAATGTACGCTTTAAGGACAGCCTCTGAGAAAAAACGACCATTTTATACTCAATCATGCCAAGACAGTATTTAAGATCTGCCACGCAACTCATTCCAAAGAACACAAAGTGAAATACCCAAGGAGGTTACCAGAGGTTAGGGACGACTAAAGAGCTCCCAGAAAGTATATCCCTTATTCATCGAGTATTAACTTCGGTATTCTATTAATTTAATCTAAAAAAAATATGAATTATCCTTCAATTTTAAAAGCCTGAACAGCACCTCACTTTGCTAAGTAGAAGTCTCAATTCATCCCAAAACCTACCTTTACCACCCTCCCCCCCCACAAACTCCACATTGAGAATTCCTCATCAGTTGAGAATGACCGTCTAAGACCATTCGAGTATACATTAGAAGGGTGATGTTATAATAACTAGGTGTGACATTCACTCCGACACCACTCGATTCGTATGGTAGTATATTAAATCAATACCATTGGGCTCAGTGATTTAAAAGAAATCAATAATCTACATGCTTACTTTACCTGTGTCTGTATCATCCGTGAATTAAGTTCAGATGAATGTGTGAAAAGTCATCACTTCAAACTCGTATGAATCGGGTTTGAGCGTCGACTAGATTATGGTTTTCTCTTCAGAAGGGCCCAACTTCGAATCCCAGCGTTTGCAGAAACTTTTCAGTGGAATAACGATCCTTACTCGTGATAGATGGAGAGAGAAACTAAGACCGTCCTTTGGCACGTTAAGACCTGTAGACTTCTCGGCTCTTTTCGTCGAGAGTCCCTAATTTCGAGCATTCATGTAAAACCATCTGTGCCCCATAGAGGTATTGTATCATTCAGCACACAAAACGGTATAGTTTCTTAATTATATATGTATTTTGGAGGCCGATTAAAGAGTAATGCCTAATGTAATACACATAAAGAGATTGCGTAAGAAAGGGACTGATTAAAAGTACATATTCAGTTTTATAAAACATAGTAAATGACTATGATTAGGCACTTTAAAGTGTCCTAGAAAGTCCCATAGACGTTTTTCCTCGGTAAGTTTAGTCAAATTTCATGGAAAATGCATACATAGCTGTAAATGTAACATCATTGCCAGAGGTAAATTAGATGAGGAAATGCAAAATAGTTAGTTCCAGTAACCTCTAGAGCGATAAGTTTCCCTTATCAGCAAGATCATTTACGGAAAAATAAGGGTAATACGGCATTAACTCCATCTTTTTCCTCATGAAAAAAGCGTGTAAGGCATAGGCATAAATCGACATAAACCGCATTTCCCCTTCCACCACCTCCTTGCTGCTCACAGACAACCAAAAAAAGCTATTCTTGGAGCACAGAAACGATTCAAAGGAAATACGTCGAACCACGAAATTGCAGCATATTCTGAAGTTATGTCTATCATAAGTTAATCTATGAGAATATAAACACTTTACATATTTCAAAAGATTATTTAAAAAATTAGTGACTTTTTAATGACGACTGAAAAAGAAGAGGAAAAACTTTGGCTAGTAATGGAAACGCTAGAGCTTGGAGCAATTTTAAGGTGTTTAATTTAAAAAAATGCAATAACAGGTAGCAAACACAAACACATTTTCCTTTGCTTTTGATTTAGATTAGAATTTTTCTTTCATCTTACGATTATGCTCATTTAAAATATTCACTAAGATCCTTTGGAATCGAGTAGCTAAGTCTTTCTCAAAAGAAAGAAATGCTCAGTTGAATATGTATGATTTCGTTTAGTTTATCTTTTTGATATAGCAAATAAACACACACTATTAACTAATAAACAACTAAAATATGTACCTCACCAGAGCTAATTTTAATATAATATCACAATTTATATCAAATTAATACAAAGTTAAAGAAGATGCAACGTGCAAACTCCATTCAGCGTCCAAATTAGTAGAGTATTGTACAATGTTTTAAAGATAAATTGGAAAATGCTTCCGGGTTTGGACTATAGAGAAAAGAAAGAAACATGGTCATGAGATTTAAACCAGTATTTCTGTCTTTAGACATTGAATACATGAATATTCTACCTTTTGAGTTTCCATAGTGTTTCAATTAAATATTTGCGACATCGCGGCAGATTAACCAAAAGTTTTCATGGCAAGAACAAATGAGCATATAAATAAGAAAACATATTGAAAGGGAAAAAAAGAGACAAACATTCGAACGAAAGACAATGTTCGTCAACGCGAGAACCGTGACAAAAACCTTTGATTTACTTCAAATAAACGCTAGCAATGGATATTTCCGGGTTAAATGAGCAGTAAAGCAGATGTTTGGCTTCAAATGGAGCGCAGACTGCTGCCATTGCTTAAGAGTAAAGGGCCTTGAAATCCACATAATAAACTAAAGTTAACATGAAACAAAAAAATAATTCCATGTGACACAAGACATTAGCAAAAATTCATCTTTCCCGTCTCAATTCCTCCTACCAAACATTTCCAATCAGATATTATCAGGTGAAAATATAGCGTTTTATGGAACTTAATAGTAATACCGGTTTACTCAACAAGTGGGTTACACTGTGAGTAAAACTCTTTCACAAAACTAGAAGTGTCTGAGTCAAATTTTGGATCGATTAACCGCATGTTTGGTGAGGTATTGCCCATTAAAATCGACAGTTTTTAAGCCAGGTTATGAGGCAAAAAACAAAATGGAAGAACTAAAATTCAAATTATAAATAGTTATATTCAAGTTACCTCAAAAATTACTTAAAAGAGATAATATAAACCTCGCAAAACGCTCGATAAAGGAAACATGGTCATTTCTGGGAGTTTGACCGCATATTCATTTCGGACGTGTGAAAATATATTTAAGCGTAAGCGTATAAATACGCAACCCAGTTCAAAATGTGGCGGCACCGCATGAATTGATCGACTTTATTTATCTACGTTTTAACAAATTGATGTATTTCATTAAAATCCAGAAGGTATTCAACTCTGAAAATTAATACATTTGTAAATATTTGATAAATTAGATTGATTTTTTGTCATGTAATATTTGCGTATTAGGCTACAAATAACCTGAATGATGTCAATTCTATATCTGACGCCTAAAACTGTTAATAGATACATCCATAATTTAGTAAAATTTACTATGCGAATGTGTTGTAAAGGCTTAGTTCATTTCTTTCCACAGCAAGATCTGAAAGATTTTGGTAAAAGTGTCAGCATAAAAATAGCAATAGAAATCGTACCAGTATGTAAATGAAATTCAACAGCATGTTCCTTGGTGACCTTAGGTTCTTTATCAACGCAATTAAAATGTTAAGCCACGCGAATAAATTAATCAAGCTTGAACTCACAAATGTTTGACGAAGTAGTCAAGAAATATCTACTCGCCGTTTGTACGAAAATAGTTCAGAACTCTTAATTAAAATGGAGATGGCGGGGAGCAGAGAGAATTCTATGAGTATCGCAAATCAGGAAACAGAGCCAGTGAAATAGTTACCACGTGGGCGGAATGAAGACAAAATTAATTTTATGGAAAATCTGGAAATGTTAAGAGTAATCACAAGACAAATTTAATTGAAATGTAAGGGGGTGAAAATTTAAAGAAAGACAAAAAAGAAGGACGAAGAAGAAGAAGAGACAAAACGATCTCTTGGATGAAGACCAACAGCACATGCCTTGAATATAACAAGACCCGAATACCACGTAAATAATAAAATCAAAGGCAACATAATCTATCAACAAGTAAACTGATCAAATGCGATTTTGAAGGCACTTTAAATTTTAATGAAAGCAGATTACAGGAAATTAATGCAGATTACAGGAAAGTCGCGAGGTCTTGGCGGTAAAATAAAAAAGAATCCCGTGAAACATAAATACAAAATTAATGACCTCAGCATAAAAGGGCTTTCCATTATAACTTAAATTGACAAATGAGAAAGTAGGAGTGCCAAAGCCTAACCATGCCTATGGTTACCTATTAATCATAAAAGAGGATTCTTGTCAGTCACTTCCTTACTTTTTCCCAATGACTTGGTGTCTAGGCTTCGGATATTTTTACGGCCGTGGAAAAGCGGTTTACTCGTAGGGATAAAAGCAAGCCAAAAACTTTCAACCGAAATAAATGAAGTCCCAAGTGTTACTGAAGATGACCTTAAATATACATTATCGAGTACATATTACGGTGGTTAGAGGAATTTATATAGGAGTTGAAGAAAGAAAAAACACATGCTGTGATGACACAACAGGAATGAATATGTAAGAAAAGGGAGATATTGAATTGGAATATCCTTTTGCCAAGAAGTATTATATTCATTGTGGCGCGGTATTATTTTCATTCAAACACATTGATTATCTAAATTTAATACTTTGTTCACTTACAGAAACAACGTTATGCTAAATACAGCTGCAAACTTTTCGTTATATTGTCGCAATCATATGCAATTGAGTTTTCAAGCAGAACAGTTTTTCAGAATTGGACAGGAGAATAATATTGAAATATCCATAGATCTCTGAGCTGATCGAAGGGGAAAAAGGACCGTAGAAAGTGGATTTGGATATCGCCAAAAGTAATCTGTATAATTTTCCTCGTTGGGAAAGTTCCCATCAATGACAATGGGATGGAAATGTATGATTAGGCTATCGATATACAAACAGCTTTCTAGAAACATATTTTTAGAAACATATTTCAAACATATTTCTAAAAAATATTTCAAACATATTTCTAGAAACATATTTCAAACACATTTCTAGAAACATGCAAGCTTGGGGGCCTATATTGGAGGATAGGGAACTTAATAAGCGTACCTACATAATAAAAGTAAGTGAGACAAACTACATGACCTCAAGAGAATTGCAGTCAAAATAAAAACGAGAACAATAGGATAACGTAAGAAGGAAGAGCTAATTAAACAAGGCAATGAAATTATTATTAGGAGTAAGGTGCCGTCACAAGGCTCCTCTTACTGTATCAAGTTCGCACAGTCTGTCTTGATGTTGGAAACACACTATCCGCTGGACCTTGTCACCCAAATTCTGCATTTACTGAATCACGTGAGCAATAAAATGATGAAGTCATAGCAGAACGGCAGATATCTAGTATCACCGGATGTCAGAAAACATTATAGGAAACCTAGCCAAAAAAATGTTTTGTCAGGTTACGTTATGTGCGAAAGAGAATGGAATCACTCGAGATTTCCTATTACACATTCCAAAAGGTCAGCCGAAATGACGGATGGATATTGTTCCATCATTTCTAAATTCACCCAATATAACAGATATTGGTAACAGAAGCATAACGTAGAGAAATATTTGCGGGGAATGTAATTTTATAAAATAACAATCAATCACTCCCTTGACATCTGATTAAAATCTCTCTTCTCAAGATTTACTGTAAGCTTAAAAATAAATTCAAGAATAGCGCGGCTAAATGTCAGTAAGTTTTGATGCTAAGCTACTCAAAGACAATCTCCTACCCCTAACGAGGAAATATTTAACCAAAGAAACCTAGGGAAACTGCAGTGAGCTGAACATGATGAAATGAAGGGAAAACATTTTTTGAAGAAGCATAATCAGAATATATAATTTAGTCAGAATATAATATTTAATTATATAGATAATTTACTAGTGATAGAGAGAGTTCATCATTGAGGATTTCGACCATGTTTTTATCTTTCCAATTCCTCACTTGTCATATTGGTCCCTCTAAACCGCCGTAGGTAAAAGATTAGTTGGAACGGGACATTATATCAATAACGGATACACAACTGAACTTAGCTAATTGAAAAAATACTTATTAAAGTGTACTTATTGCAAAGAAAATTACATTAGACATTGTAATAATGGACTACTTACAATTAATCACCATTCATGTGGCTCCAATGAAAATAGTTACTAGATCTACATTATGTTCTCCATATTCATCTTTCTCCTCTCATTATGGAAAACGTACCTTGAGGTGGCTCGCACGGTAATAGGTAGATGTATTTTGTCAGTCAGCATTCAAGGTAATTAATTAATTATTAATAAAATTCCTCAATGTTCAAAAGTTTCAAGAACCTCTATCACTGTTAATAATAAAAATGCCTAGGGAAATTCATCACAATTAAGTATAGCTCTTGCCCACCAAAGATCACCTTACAGAGTCGAAAAAACAACAGCACGGCGTCTAAGGTAAATCCATCACCTGCACTTCCCATAAAAACATTTTTCAACATGACCTGACTTTCGAACAGGTATTACAGCCGCAGAGGGAACAGTAAAGCACAGTGTCTTGATACGGTGTGGTCGTCTCATTCGTGACTCCGACCCCAGCGAGAGTTCACCCACGGAGATTCCGCTCGTAAACTGTGCTGCGTTGTGCGAAAAAGGGACGAGGAAATTAAAGATGGAGGGAGGACTGGGAAATGGGGTTATGTACGTCCGGCTTGCATGGATCCCCGACCCGACAGACTGCCTGCCCGAAGAGTACACCAACATACAAAATATTTCATTAATCACAATGGGATCTGTCAATTCGCTCTATTACAAAGCTCACATCGCAAGCCAACAGCAAACTTGAATCACATGAGAGCGTCGATCATGTTTTTATATTGATATACGGTAGGTACAGGTGTCAAAATAATCTTAAGTTTTTAACCACTGTGACACAGATAGCTAACGTTTTCAAACAAATATTTTGAACGAATTTGATGACAAAGCATTATTCAAAAAATATTTCAAAACATTTTATGACGATATTCGCCGGTGACTATTATGCACCAACAAAATACTACCATTAACTTACCAAATGTTTCGCCAGCACGCATCGTCCCATTAACCGCCCCACACATATTTTGTGGGCGCAGATATTAGGTGATGAGTTCCAATCTACGCTGAATTTAACGTCTTGTTCAGAAATCTCCCCATTTAATCGGCATAAATTAATAGGACAACCCAAACCTTTTACAAACAAGGACCGTTGAGTTTAAACCCCGAAGGATTGTACGATTTTTCTAGGTAAAAAGGTAAAAATATGTAAAGGTTTTCCCAGTGTAAGAAGGAGGGTTGGCAAACCTGTAATTATAATTTCCATTAAATGAAGCCTAGAAATTAAGCATTAATAAGTGCACGTTGGGGCTAGAGACTCCAGGTAGGTATGCAGGCACACGAGGTGGATAGGAGGAAACCATCCAGATGAGGCCAAGGGAGTAAAAATTCACGCCCGAAGGGTGGGATAGGTGGTCCCGTCGGCGGGCTGGAAGGAGGGAAGAAATAAATAAGACATGGTGCGTGGGAGACAGAGAGCAATGGGGACACTGCGTCGCACGGGAGGACATAAAACAGCCGAAAAAAAGGAACGGGAAAATTGGAGGCAAGGGCGTGGGCGTGAAGGAAATGCTAAGGGCATAAAGGGAGAGGACTGCCGAGGAAAGCAAGGCCAAAGGTTTCGGACGGGTCACAGCCTCCGCAGGTAGGCAGTAGGGAAAGGTAGGAACTCGGTTAGAAACATGCATACGGAGACATGGAGGAACTCTAAGATGCGGACTCGGATTGACGAGGGAATTCTATCGCTGTAGATCGCGAAGAACACGTAGCGAGATCAGGCATCCGCAAGACATTCTCAGGATGCTTCGCTTTCCTGTGGAAGCATGAAAACTCATATTTTCTGTCTCAAGCTATCAGACCTCTTGAAGAACGCACCAAAACTCGGTTACTGCCGTCATGTAGCTAGTAACGGTGAATTACTGTATATTACACATTCCACTTTTACGTCGGCACTAATTATCAGTGTGGCAAAGCCACTTACCTTTATTTCCGTCAGGGGTTCTATCAGTAATTGTAATCTTCAACGAACAGTAATGTAATTGGATAAACAGCTGGATGACTTTTAGAACACAAGGTAGCAGTGGAGAATAGGACATTTAGACGGACTACCGGTTATATTTTTTATTCATTAGCACACCGCTACATTCAGGCCTTGGTACATTATTCTTGATAAATATAAACCAGACTTTTGGTAACGACAACGTTAAGCAAATGTGATTGATGGTAGAATTTTTAAAATAAAATCCACATCCAAGAGATTTAAACTGACTGTTTTTCAAATTGGCAGTTATCACTGAGACAAATCGATACGCATCAAGTTGTTACGCTCTGTTATATTTTAAATTAAAGGCTATTGTAGGCTAACACTTAAGTTAAACTAGTAAATCAGCAAACTTTTGGATTCAATTGTAACCCACTTCTAAAATTGGAAGGTCTCATTTTTAATAGGATAAAACATTTAGTTCCAAGATGTAAATATCAACCATCTACGCTTTTTACCTTATGGTATATATTAAACACAGTGTGTGCCTTCATTTTTTTCATATAGGTAAATAATAGTACTTCTTGCCAGTGTTGTAAGGCTAGCCGTATCTGACACTACCGTGTATAAATCCTCATCAAAATCGATAACATCGAAATTAATTACACATGAGAAAAAGCTTTAGACCTCGGTGTGTGTTAAGTAGCTGGATGAACCTATTCTCATGACAAAATAAAGTAATACATCTCGGAGATTGTTCATTTTAGAGCTAAGCAATTCTTAGAAAAATTAAGTATCTGTATTTAAGATTACGTAAATAATTCCTCATTTCGGCAAGTGAAGTTTTTTTTCCATCTCATTACCCTGGATAGGCAAGGATTGACCCATATCCCTTTCCTCCACACTTCACAGCTATTATACCTCTTATTTCCATTTGGAGGATTTTTCCCGCGCCCCAAATGCTTTCTCAAGTCTATAGCACCAGGTTTATCCATAGAACTTGAACCGTCTAAGGAAGAAAATTGCATTAGCATATCCTTTTCCACATTATTTTCTGCATAGAGCTTTTGAAGGCATTAAGGAAGCATTTAAAAAAGATTTCAAAGCGAAAAAAAAGCTTCGGGAGTCCCAGAGGAATTTAACTATTCCAGGCAGCGCTCTTTGAAATGGAGTAGAAATTAAAAACAGGAGGACTTAAATCCTGGAAGAAATTCGGTTAATTTTCTCCGGGTGTACGTCCTGGCTGACTATGCTAGGGCAGTTAATTAAAAATATATCCTTGCAAATTTTTTCCACTGCAATTCCGAGAGCTTAGGAGCTCGTGCGAGGGATCATTTTAATATTTCAAAAATTGCAGTAGCATTAATAGCGTCATCATCAAATTATCCTGGGCGGAAAATCTCGAATCCTCGGCAAAGACGGTTGGGGGTACATCATAAGGAAAATAATGCGAGGTGGTTAACAGGACGCTTGAATCATTGTAGGCTGAATTTCCTTTTCCACGGGGATGATCCCTTTTAGAGGTTGGAGCATTGCGACTCTGTTGGCAATATTTCCAGGACTACTGGCTGAAGAGCTCTGCGTGTGGGGGTACATGTGCGTGAGAGAGATACCGGTGAAGGTACAACCACGGAGGGAGGAGAAGAAGAGGGAGCGAACAATGAATAAATTACGCGGGCATCACAGCGTCTCGAGCTTGAGGTAGCTAAGTGTCTGCGCACGGAGCTGAAAATTAACGCGTCTGGATTCCACATTCTTCGCAACCGTTTGTTAGGCATCACACGCATGGGTGAAGGCAACGCCACGCTCAGCTAAGGCGTCCATGACAACCACTGGAGGATCTGCCTCTCCGAATGAGGGTGAAAGATGAGAGGGAAAGGAGGAACGAAAGACGAGAGATACGAGACAACCGTTGTGGCTTCGCGGTATTTAATTGAATCTGAATCGCTCTCCCGATGTAATAATTGTCAAATATTTCGGCCCACGGGAGAAACGGAAGACCGATATTGAGGTCTTAGTATATGCATCCACGTTTACTATGCCATATTATTAAATCGTGTTCAATATTTTCTAGTTTTGAATGCAAAAAAATCGTTTTCCATTGATATTTCTCGTCTGAATCAACAGTCTGATGCATCATTACAAATTTTAACTCTCAGTTATCATCAAGCAAACATAAGGGCTATATAATTCAGCAATTAGTATTTTCATTTCGTAATAAAACCGGATCTAAGACCATAATTCAAAACCGGGTGTCAAAAAGTTCTTTACCTAGTGTGAGAATAATGTGAAGTATTTAGTTGGTAAAAAAATATCTTTAGTCAACGTATTGGGCCCAATGTTTGGCCAATATATATACATGATAAATTCCCGTTTATTTCGTGATGCATACTGTTAAAACATTTTCTATTGGCTTGGCTTGTAATCACATATTTTCTGATATTAACCTTATTTGGCTGGCTATCATCTAATTTCTAATATATTCAGACATATGTCGCTCTGCTATTTTTCATTGATATTCCGCAAATTTTATGTAATATAGATGAAACACTAAATATTGAATGATTGATCTCCTCTTCTTGTGTCACAAACTTGTTTGGATGAAATTTTCACTTCTTTTAGTATTCTTTCGAAAACTTGAGCCAGGACTGCTATTAACTGCTAAAATTCATCATTAAAAACTCAATTAATTCCTCAAATTTATCAAGAAAACATCATAAATGGCACAATAAGCATAAAAAGAAGGTTTGTGGTTAATACGTTGAAAAATAGTTTTAAGCGAGGCAATATTTGAAGTCTTAAGAAAAGGAGGGCGTGTGTGAAGCAATGTACGCGTGTAAATGAAGAGAAGAGGAAATATAGGATAGAGCAGTATTGACATAATTAATAGTGTCAGCTTTACAGTCCTATCACCCAGAATTGATCAGTTTTGATTATTCCTTCCTCGAGAGGAAACAACTTAATGAGTACGTATGTATGCAATCATTCGCAGAGAGATAAGGATAGTCTTACTGATCCAAACCATCATAATATATTAAGTATCACACTAGGAAGCCAATAAGAACAACAGCAGAAGGATTGACACCTATTTTAGACTGATATACGAGCCAGCTAAGAAGAGACGTAAACATATGCTTAGGTTGTTCAGGTGGCCCAATTGACGTTGATTTGAATTATGCGGCATTCCAGACGCGTGCCAACACAGTGGACTTTGAGTACACACTATCTCGCTAGCACGCTTGCGATTGTTCTAATACCAATGAATTGCGCTTTGATAATAGATCACACAGCGAACCTCCTGCGCTCAGCCCACATCAAAAATCAATCCGTGCTCGCATGGCAGCAAGCAATCTCACTCAGAAGTCGACCTAAACAATCGATTTTTTTACATTCCTCGGACAAGGGTTACACAGTCGGTGATAGTATGAAACACATGGCATAATGCAATGCAAACGTGTTTTAGTCGCGGTTTAAAACCTTTGAAACACTCTCGCCACTAACTACAGCGCAAAGTATCTACATGCCAATCTAATCCATGTAAAGAAATGACATACTGTAATACAGAATTAATAGGAAAGCAACGTTTCTGCGATCGGAAGCTTTAGTAAATATAATAACAGTCATTTTCTTTAAATGGAAAGCAGTGTCACACGGAAGACATTTGCATTTAATAAAAAGTGTAGATGCTCTTCGTTCTGTTTTGTTGCGTTTTTTAAATGACATGTGTTATTTATATCACTTGACATACAAAAGACGGTAGCTTTAACCATGGATTTATATTTGAACCCCATCTTTTAAAAAACTTTCAATCACCATATTAGTCATTTTCAGTCACCGTTACAAACAGGATTTCCTTCTACTCCATTATCACATTCGTGTTTATCCTCTGCGACTTCTGTTTCTGGATTTTAGGCGTTAAAAAGTCCGTTAAACTGATTGCAAATACATAAAACCAAATTATATTTTCATTCAATTCCTCTGATTGTTATCTGCATTATCGTGTGTTGTCATACACGGCAAAAAGTCATTAAATAACTCAACTCAATCGATATCTCTCTGATATTGCTTCCATGTGTTATGACAAGGATTTAGTTCTGACTCTTAATCAGTCCTGTTCACTATTAGCGAAAAACAACAACTTCTCACGCGAGCAAAACACTTTATCCTGGAATTATAGTTCCTTTAAAATCTCTAGCGATTTGATCTTAACAAATTTGAGTTTCACCTATGAACCAAGGCTTTGTGAACATAGATAGTTTCAAATGATAGAATCAGTTAGACATGTGACCAACAAATTTTCAATAATTTCAAAGTCTCATGAAAATTATAGTGTGTCCTCGATAATCAAACAGATTTTCAGAGAGAACTTCGTTGACATCCACCGAAAATAAAAGCCTCATTCATGGCAAATGTGACGAGCAAACGTGATTCTATCACTGACAAAATTCTACAAAAAAAATTCCACCCACACCTTGAAACCGAGCGATTTTTCCCTTCATTCAGAGACGGAAAACGTCACGCTCGACGCATAGGGGCGAGGGTATGGTATATCCCAGGAGCGCGGAAGGAAAATCATCCTTAATGACCCACTTGTGGAGACCTGCGAGCCAGCACGCATCCACACGGACACAGCGCACGCAGGATATGATTGTACACGTGCGAGCGTTTGCCTTTATAAGCATGAGGAAGGAGGCCGAGACGAGACGATTCCTGAGAAGGCGATCGGGAGGGAATTAAGCTGTCTTCCCCCGAGCACGATTAATTCCCCCTCGCGTCCTCAACACCCCGAACTACGCCCCCCCTCGGCGTCCGGTCTCATCCCATTTCCCCACTCCCTCTCATGCGTGACCATCGAAACGCACCTTCCCTTTATTGAGAACATGCGCGTAGCCACGTTGGAACTCGGCGCTGAAGCCCTAGTTAAGGAAGGCTTAATCATCATCATTGGTCTTATAATCCTAAGACTGGTTGACTGCAGCCCTCTACCCTTCCCTATCTTGTGCTAGTTCCCTTACCTCTTAGTACCTCTTCCTATATACTTTCCTGTTTATTTGGTCCATGAAGTTATTCCTAGGTCTTCCTATGGGGACTCTCCCCTCTATTTTGCCTTCCAATATTTTCTTCTCTAACCCAATGTGCCTCAGGGTCTGTCCAATCTATCTCGCTCTACTTTTTTCTATGGCGTTCCATATGATCCTTTCTCTTCGAATCTTCTGTACACTGCATCATTTCTTATTTTGTCCGTCCATTTAATCCTCAGCATTCTCCTCCACCACCAGGTTTCAAAAGCGTCTTGTCTTTTCTGGTCAGCTTTTCCAATGTTCCAGGCTTACTATTCATAGAGTGCCACCCTTCTCACGAATGTTTTGCACATACTGGTTCCTGATTTGGAGTTCTATCTTCTTTGAGCACAGCAGTTGTCGTTGTTCCGTGATGGCCTTCTTGGCATGGGCTATTCTCCACTTAGAAGGTTCACTATAGGCTACTAATGGTGAAAACACATTTTGATGTACTCCTCAAAAATGAAATATGCTTACATTGACAATGTCCACACTATTAAAACTAAATAGATGACACTATTGGTACACATTATGATGGTTCGACAACTATAATGCCGGCAGATTTCATTTCCCACCCAGATAATATAATGGTGGTTGTAGCTAGAGACCATTTCACCGAGAAATCAATGAATTTTGCCTCGTTTTAAAGAAAGATATCTCACCCTTCCAAAAGTGCCTCAATATCAGCACTTCACCGCACTACTTCCTGAAATATTTTCCAACAAAGACGAGCCTTTTTACTTAGGAAATAGTACGTGCATGCTCTCCATAGAGACATTACATTAAAAAAGAGGAATTTTTTACACCTCAATTCCGTTAAAAATATCAAGAAAGAGCAGTTAGTGTTTTCTCCTCTACTTTAAAAAAAATATAATAGTCACAAGAGTAATTTTTCAATAAGCAAAGTTCATTTTCCAGAAGCAAAAGGTATATGAAAAATATACCAAAATATTGAAAAAAGTCAATTTAGTAAAATCAATTTAAAAAATTGTATACGTTTAATCCACAAACTATTATTTGAAATCAGTATGCTCACCTCTCGGTCGCTAATTTTAGTTTATATCTGACAGTCTTAAGTGCGCTATCATACCTTAAATTCAATAAAAAAATTCCAAATCCCATGACTAGAATGGTTTGGCCACGATATCTCATCTGGGCTCAAACTCTCTTCATTTACAAATTTCTCTGAAGATAAGATCTACCTAGATTAATTTTCTCACTACATACATATCGAGCTCCACCTCAAATTTGGCCGCAATGATTCTCATTGACGTCTCTTGCTTTACTTTCACTACAACAAATCCCTCATTCACTGTTCTTCAGTCTCAGTCTAGTATACACAGTCGTCTTTCATTCCCTTATATTAACAGTCGTCTTCCAATTTCCCCACCAATCCACATTTTCTACATTTACTTTCCTTACCAAATAATTTTGATGAGAATAAGATTATCTCTCTGCATCCAAAACAACACATCCTCGAAAAAGAATTCCACAACTCATCTTCTAAAAACCTCTCCACTTTTACTCTGATTTCATTACACATTATTTCACAGGAACTCGTTTTCAACCACACTCACTTGAAAGACCTTTTACTATTCATCTTCTAATGGGATAAAAAATTTAAAAAAGGAGTTCTTCAACAAATCCAAAATTATTCTCTTCTTTTGTTGCGCATTTCAGTAATTCATTTTCACTCCGCTCCGCTCCACTCCATTCTTAATTTTGAAACTCGAAGGATGGTCGAGGTGATTTTTTTTAATGTTAATATTCATGATACTAATGTTGTTTGGAAAACTCAGTCATATATATTCCATTTCATGTTAACATATATGTTCACTTAAGTAGAACGAAAAAGACCAATTGAAAAAATCAACAGCTAATGCATTACTAACTAATGATAATAGTACTGATACATTATATTCGATGCTCTTGAGGGAAGACAAACAACAACTTCTGATTTTAATGCTCAATTAAAGACAAAATATCCTCCAAAAATGAATGATAAATGACCACAAAAGAGTATCTACCCAATTTTATAAAATTATGCTTTTTATACAGCTAAGAAATTTTACATTACTAAGCCTTAGGTGAAAACTTATCAATTATTGATGCTGGCCCGATGAAAGACGCATCAAGACTTAAAGCAAGCAAGTAACTCCTTAATTGTCTCGCCTAATATAGTTATAGCAATTTATTCTTCTTCCATTAGCTCTTTTATAATTTTTCTGTTATCTAATAATCCTTAAATTTTATCTTAAAGCAACCATTTTCTTTACAAGTTAACCCATGATTTATATATAGAAATAGCTCCTAGGTCATAAAAATAATTTACTATAGAAAAGTTAACTAGAATAGTGTCAACAATAATAGTTCAGAGAGGTAAATAGATAGCCTAAAACAACAGAAAATTTTACTAAATAATGTTAATGAACGCTAATTCAAGCAAATACCATAGAGGAATAAAAATTAAATTTTGAAATGTTATGGAACTTTCATACGATTGAAGTTAGCAGTGTTTGCTTACAGCAGAGTGGGAACCGCATTCCATAGCGAAGTTTTTTTCGGAGCATCATCATTATATATTCTACCTTGTTTTTGTTCGTACAAAAGCCAGTCACGAGCAAAAAAGTAAATGCCTGGTATTGGTTGATTAAAAAATTTCTGCCGTGTAAATGAAGGTTATTTTTTATTCATTCTGACGTGCATTTGTCATAAAATTCCGCGAATGCCAGTCATTGCGTACTTTACGGCTCAATCAGTGTGAAAGTCGAAGGATGGGCGTGATCCTTCAAAAGGTGAAAAGGAACCGGTGATTTTTGCATTTGTAACTGTTTCTTTTTTGGGGTTAAGGGGGAGAGAGAGAGAGAGGGAGAGAGAGTGGCAGTGTAGGTTCAACCATGACGAATTCAAATCACTGCCGGACGAATAACGGTCTCCTGAATGACGCCGACAAACACCCGTCCGACCCGTATGACTGCGGGCGCCCGTAGGAGAGACAACTTTACGAGCGGGAGCTGGCTTGTCGGACACGCGATCAAACACGGTATAGGGTTGAAAAAACACTCACTTCGTCCAACCACGTCCAACCCCTTTCCGACCACCCGCCAATCCCACGTAGCCCACCCACCGACTATGAGTGTCAAACATTGGTTTTACATTAATGCCCACTCACTAGTCCCTCGGCCCGGTCCTAGCAGTAAAAACCTCCTCTTCCTGTCCTCACACGAAATGTAACTGCCCCAGCACTGCGTACGGCTAGTAGCCGGAGCCGTGGAATGAATCTAACGAGATCCTCATCATATGCCCTCGGAGCACCGCCGCCTGATACAATATTCATGCATGAGGATAAGATTGAAAGCTGATTACGAGCCAAAGCTTGAGAGCGTTAGATCCCGGTTTTAATCCTGGTGTGGGAGGATTTATTGCTGAAATTTTGATCCCAAATCGGGGACATGGCTTGGAGCCTCAGTATCAAGATATTACCTCGCAGACCGCTGATGAGAAAAACTGCTAATAGTATTAAAACCCCAGCATTAAAGTGTGTCTTAAAGGGGATGAAATGAAACCTTAACTATCATCATTGACAAAATTTTCACCAGTTTCTTTTCTGCAACATGTCAGGCAGAGGATAAATGCTAATGGTGTGAGAAATAGGTTCATAATCATCTTATTATTCCAATATTTTCCAAATTTCATTGATGCTTATTTATTATACGAGAATAGGTTAACGATCTGACAAATTCATCAAGCAATTCAAGTTTTCTCTTATAGCCTCTCAAATCCCACTTCAACTGCCAGGCCATAAAAATTTCGAATCGTAGCGGAGAAAAATCGATAGCATAATGTAAATTATGAATATCGTTCCCTGATATTTTTGACTGCATTATACATTTCTTGCATGCGTTAGTTACGCCGAAATTTTGGTATAAATAAAGATTATCCGAAAAAAATTCGCTCCTAGAAAGGTATTGTGAAACTTGAGAGGTTTTTCTCGCAAAGAATTTTTCTCATACTCTGAAAAAATAACGACACACTGAGGCCAAATGGCTACAGTGAAGGTTAAATGATAAAAGAATGGACACAAAAAATACATAAGCTCACAGATTTTGCTAAGGAAACTAAGTAGTTATTGATTTTATTAAATAAATCCCAATTAAATAGCCTCATTTTTAAAATAGATTATGAATTGATATTTGCCGAATGCAAAATCCGAAGTGAAAGATAAGCTACACGAGAAACAGCGATTAAGCTACCAAGTTAAAGATTGATATCAGTACATTTTCACAATTTCCTCCAGTCTCAAGTATTTGGGTCGCCAATTTTGCTTGTTTTTTATTATTTCTCATAACACTTAAGAAAAAATTTTTAGTTTTAAAATGGCAAGAACTATTTAAATGCATATTTACTGTCACGGATACTGTTGCAAAAAATATAGCAAATGCATTGACCCCACTTGGTAAAGAAATGAGAGAACACATGCTTAAGGAATATGGGACTTCGCATTATATCCCGTAACACTTTTGGTAATAATTCTAACACATACTACGCAGAGATACTTATGAAACATTACCTTGTTAAAGAAAGGATTATGAATCGCTTTAAATCAATCTCGCGAATCTCAGGTCTATGATGATCAAGATTTGAGACATTAACAATCGGGATACCTCCTTTTCTTCTGGCTTTCTCTTTTAAGTTGTGAATTATTAATACCAACATTTCTGCATCAAGTCTTCAGAATAATTACTTCAAATGACGGCCATAATAAGGCTACTACGGTGGAAGAAAAAATTAAAAGTTTAATAGTAATGACGAAGATCAGGGCTATTAAGATTATGACTTTCCTCTAGAGCAGAACGGCAAAAATAGTACAGACAGAGGGAAGTATATGAAAAATAGTGAAACAATAGTTTTAATTGATGACGAATTAAGATATCATAAAAATTTAAAGATATTTAGAAATCATATTCAATAACGTAAGACAAATTACCATTCACCATGCTGTTTCGAATCATTTTAGCACGAAGGAAAAAATACTGAGGCAGCGTTTACTGTCTAGCATACTATAAGGGTAATAAGCCCTGACGGATCTTCAAAGACAATTTATACATGGAAATTTTCCTTGAAAAATACATCAAGACTTCTGGCCGAAAGAAGTTTCTACAAGCAACAGATCATTCCAAAGAGTGAATTGACTCCTTCAGCTATGAAAAGAAAACTCTTTCCTATCAATTTTACTTCGGATCTATTTAAAGGTACTCTTCGCGCTCACCAACGAAATCTCTCTGAAGCACGGTCCAATTCCCATAAATGGATGAAAATACACGCGGGTGACTTTTTGAAACGATCTGCTCACGGTTGTAGCAGAAATACTCATGGATCAATAGTCACTCCCAATATTCCACCGACGCACACATAGACGTACGAAGGGCTAAATCCAAAAGATGGATGGGAAAAAAATTGAGGGAGGAAAAACATTTTTTTATATATTGAGAGAGAGATGTAGAGTCATTCGATTGGGTGCCTGGCGTTCGTTTCTGAGGCCTTTTAGTCGGATGAAGGAATGGAAAGGCGTTCGTTCCTTTGGGACGGAGAACCTCGAGGCTGGCTGGCCTCTTTGCTTCTCCCTCAGAGCACTCAAGGGAAGGTGAAGAGAAGTATCGAGAAAGAAAAGAGCGGGATGGGAATTGCGAGATGGCTCAGCTTCGGTAAGGAGGCAAATTTTTAGTGAATCAGCTAGCAATTGGGATAGAACCTAACTTTCCGGAACTCATCTTGATAGCGTTGCCAGATATTGCAGTATCAGTATCCGTCAATTCTCGTCAAAATTTGACGAGGTAAAACAGGTCAATAAAATGCCATTTCCATTCCAAATAATCTTCTAAAAAAAGATAGTCATGCATAATTGCGCCTGTTCTTTCAATATATTCATATTAATGATCATATTGAGATTTAACTTGTGATATACATTTGTGTTTTTGTGACAGACTTTTAAATGGCACACTATAATTGAATATGCAAACAATTATTCTATACTGATTTAGATATTCATAATGTTCCACACGAATTCGGAATTCCATTTAATGTATACTAATTTAGAAAATCAATTGATTCTTCACCAATATTAGAAAATTAATTGCAATGGGTGAAAAGTTCATTTATTGCACTGAATGTAAAGGTATTCAAATTTTGAAAACCAGTCAGTCAATAATTTCAAGGATTATACTCTTAATGGATGCGTAAAATTTTATTTCTACTTACAGATTTCTTAACACCTGGACATAAATCATAAACCCTTACCTTAGCCGTTAATTCCCAAATCATTAAAAGCTGGCTGATATTTTTCCCTTAGTGTATATATTAAGTTAAATGACATTCTAATTTCTTGGCATTTTAAACATAAACATTCAAGTTTTAAACATAACCATCACTTAATCTTTTCATGTGTGCAGCTCTAGGTCGTTTACACTTCTAGCCATATAATTTAATAATACCAAATAATCTGTATCTCATAATTACAAGTTTCTTCGTAATTCCTGATTTGGTTTATATATGTTTCAATAGAAGTATTAATCAACTACTCCATGTTAGACATTCAAGGGTATTCAAATGAAGCTCTTCCTTCAAATAAATAAGGTTTACAGATAGATGAACTGAATGAGAATTTTCTCCAACAAGTATTTTGCTTCAGCGGGGCACTACCAGTTAGTTAAATCTTTTGACCAATGTTTCTCACATGAAAAATATTTTCACCGACAAAACATTACAAAAAATACAAAAATTCACTGAGCGATAACTATTTAAAATTATAAGGTAAGCGCATGCAATTCTGGTCCTTAACAAGAGGAAGATTCTTCGGCACAGAGGTACCGCCAATTTCAAAGTATAGCACACTACTTCACCTAATTTATGAACAAAAAACTAGGCAGATTTTTTTATTGATAAACGCTTGTCTATAACAAACCCGCTTTATGCAGGCCACATTCCGGATATTTCGTCGTTCAATTGCTATGGTAAAACGATGAGACATTGTTATATGAAACACGATTATTCATTCTTGGACTACTTTGGTTGAAATTAATAAATGAAATAGTGACCTCAGACTTGTCGCACCTCAAAAGTAGTACCACTAAAGCCAACACACTGTACCTCTGCCTTAACTTGGGCTATAGTTGCCTCTAAAATGTACAAAATAAATACATGATAAAAAATGATAAATGCTGGTAATCGACTGCAGTATAGGAGATACATTGTTCACTTTGTTAGCAATTCAAAAAAGAAGATTGAACATAATCGAAAATGAGCTTATTTTAACTCGGGGTCTTCATTTGACCCCACTCTAGAGTCCGTTTTGTCTCTAAACTGGTTATGATTGTCATATAAATAGGGTATGACAGGTTAGCAGTCTTTTATACGCATTTTTGCAAAGGATATATTAAACAATTGATGCAAAACATCTGGAAAATTGGGCATCTTCCGAATAAGCTATCCCTCACAGTAAATAACGACATATACTGGATAAATACTAGGTACAAAGTATTTATCATACATCGTTAGGGAATTCAGTTCCCAAGACAAAATGACCGCAGCTAGTTTGACGATATGAGATTTCTCCATCACAGATAAAAACGAAAAAAAGGACTATGAGAAATCTGAGTAACAGGAACACAGTACGAACCGTCTGATCATCACGTAACATTGGAAAATTAGATATCTATAGACCTAGAAGTTTATATTATCACCGGTGACCTTGTACACGGTTCATTATTCACTTCAAAAAATTTTAATCGGACTTATCATTTCCGGAAATGGTACACGCTACATTTAGAAACATACTGAAATTATTTATAAATGAGTCAAAGTTAAGACAAGAAATACGGTTTAATAAGATTTGCAGACATACTGCTCCAGTTAGTGACATAAAAAATATAAAAAGTGTTATAATCTACAATTATATATAGCTTATAGAATATTGCTTATAAATCCAAAAATTTTATACTCTCGGATAAAGGAGATAGTTGCATGGACGGCAGAAAAAGGTTATTTAAATCAACGGATGATTCATAGAAAATAACTGAGTATTCACGAATGTATTAGATAACACGCTAATCATATAAGTTAGGTAATATGTAGTGATTAGAATATCCAGTCACTACCAGATCCCCGTTTTCTGCGAGGAAGCCCTCATAAAAACGCTAAGTCGAAACAGCAATAAAGTTGTTCACATACTGAATGTAAAGAATACGCGTCTTTGTTGCCGAATTAACTTAGCAAGTGTAACCATAAACCTACCAAAAGAACCTCCGTTAAAGAAGTTACGTATAGATATCATAGTAAACTTCATTATGAAGTTTTAATAATTTCGAACTTCGAAAGAGAAACTTACACTGCCCCTTACTCTTGTAGTAACGTCAGAGTCAAAGCATTCAGTGGTATAAAAACCATCAAAATTAACATCATATCCAACTCGCCAGTGCTGGAATACCAATTGATTGGACGCCCCCATAAAGTTGGAAACATGGATTTTCAAACATCACGAAACTTTCCAGCTTCCTTAAAAATAAAATTGGACCTGGAAGGAACTTGATGGATTCCAGCAGAAACGAGTTGTAGATAACTCCCTTAGGCTATTCAATAATGAGACAAAATACCACAAAAATATGGAGAAACCAGAGAATCCTACCACGACCAAAAGATGGATCACACTCATATCACCGGTAGGTAACAGAATATCTCCCCACCGCTCGGTCAGTAGGTCAGCCCCTACTTGTATTGACTGTTCCTTTTTTCGGGATTCATTCCGCGATGTATGTTTTAAGAAAACAACAATATTTCGCTAGTACTCCTGCCAGCTTCATCAGGTTAACTGAACTGACTTCTCAGTTTCGCTAGTCTTTAATGAGTCTGGACTCCCATTGTAGCCGGAATTTAAATTTGAAAAAATTCGTTTTAGACTGCTACTCAACTTGTAATCATCTTCTCGGTTGACGTTCTCCGGTCTCTTCGCAATTTCTATAGCCTCCCTGATTAATCTTGGGTAATAGCGTATTTCTCTAGCTATTATTCTTGTCTTCTCAAAGTTGAAATTATAAGTGGGGCCGCTGAGATGGTGTTCGGCTATTGCAGAAATGCTGTTATTATTATTTTTAATTGCCCGTTGATGCTCTTGGTGGAGTATTTTTAGGGTTCTGCATGTCTGGCTTACATATGGTTGTCCAGAGCTGCACAAAACATTCATATATTCCTCCGTAGAGGTTCCGTGGAAGCGGGTCTTTGGCTTTCAAAAGTACATCCCCTGTCTTCGTCGTGCTTGTGAATCCGCAAACTACGTTGTACCTCGATAGAACTCTGGAGATTTTCTCCGTAGTTCCAGACACATAAGGGAGAGTGGCATATGCCTTTGGTTTCTCTCTTTGTTTTCTGTCGGGTCAGAGGGATTTTTATTTTGGACCCCGAGAGAATTTCTTTCTTCTTTCCGTGCAGTTTTTAAGATGTAGTCACGTCGGAAACCATTTTTCTTAAATGCACTTAATAAGCGCTGCTTTTCGCCGGCGACGGAATCGGCGTCAGAGATCCTAAAAGCTTAAATCTTAAATTAAATTAAATTTTTAAAAATCTTAAAACATACATCGCGGAATGAATCCCGTAAAAAGGAACAGTCAACACTGCATCCGTGGATACCTACGAGCTAATCCCTACTTGTATTGATTGAATATCGATGAATTTGTATCCTACAACATAGGCAAACTTCACTCAGTTACATGATGAATGTGTATATGCTTAAGGATAAATACGTTTGAATACCCTGAAGGAACATCAATTAAATTACGAAGCACAGAACTTGGAATTGTTTAACCACAAATATATGATGATTTCTTTATTAATAATCAAACATCTATAATTATTTAAAATCCCTCATAATTTTATGAAGCCCCACCTAATATTTGTACTGCAACATGCTGAAGGTATAATTACAGTGTCTAAGAAAGATTTTGCCAAGGAAGAATTCCAATAAAATAATATAGGACTCTTTTAAAGAAGTATTGTTTCCGTTCTCGTGTTTCTAATGCAAAATGCCTTTTAAAGGCGTTAAAAGGCAAAAGGCAAAAACTGCTATTGAGTCACGACTATGGTTTAAATGATGCAATAAAAACTGATGCGAACATGATTCTTCCAATGGCTTAACCAAATAAAACGAAATCAATAACGATTTGCGGGTAGAATTGTGCACTTCAAATTATTTAGTTCACGCAATATAAACAAGGATAGGTAAACTACACCATTTAATGAACTATCAAACAGATATTTAAATGATTATTCAATCCATTTTTAAACGTGGTGAGCAAAGATTTAATTTTTATGAGTCTCTTTTACTATTGCAGAGTTTTTTTAGTATTCTTGCTTTATTGTTGTTTCCTCGCATAAGTTCGAGAAATGATCTAATTATAGTCATTAGATAGTTTTGTAACCGTCACGACTAGACTCCGCCGTTTCCTCCGAAGTTTTGGATAAGTCCATCCAAAGGGTCACTGCAGGTTTATAACTTACAAACTTAAGAATCGAGACGCACTTACCTCCTCCGGGTACGTAGAGGTTGAGGAAGAGGCAGTCCTCACTCTGGTTGGTTAGCAACGGCAGGGTTCTCCGAAGTCTGAGATAACGACCTCGAGGCATGACAGCCAGTGCTGCGGTGCGGTTGGAGAAATCCACGGGAAACTTCTGAGGAAAGAGTTTTGAAAACACGTAAATAAAAGAGTTAAGCTTGATCCGATGAAACATTGAAAAAAAAAGATGAGGCGTTTTATTAAATGCGAATAATTTATTGGAGATATCTGACTGTTTTTTTTCAAAGAGTGGGCTAGTAAGCATGATTTTTTAACAATGAAACACGCTTTTTTTGTTAACCGGGGGTAGTACTTTTATCAATTCCTACCTTCTTCAATATGAATCAAAATAGAATCGGATAAGTAGGTATATTCAGAAAGTCTAACAAGCGGTAAGTTTAAAATCATACTCTGGTTTTTACGTTGTCAAGCGTTTTCTTTACTTGTATTAGGTTGCAAATCTAGATATGATAGCATTACCATTTTAAAAATTCCAATTTGAATTTCGCACAGAGCTAAAACCTCTGCAATGAAGAAGCCTTTCCTAGTGTGGAGGTAGTTAACAATAACTATGAAGTTTTATGGGCCTCCAACATCCTTGAAAGAAGGCAAAATTTATTAAGATTATGTAAGAATGCACAATGATAAGCCACAAGGTGAAATTAAAGTAGTGTTGCTTATGACTGTCAACTACAGGGATATTTAGCATTCTCATTTCCTTTTATGCTAGCAACATTCAAATAATGGCTCGAAACAGTTCGTACTCTTTGAAAAACTAAATGCACTCTGTTGACATATCTCACGAGACACATACTTGAGTTCACAGATGCGCGATCCAAGATGCTTCGAGAAAATGCGAATTATGCACGAACGAGGAAACATATTTTAAGAGAAAGGTCCATGCTTTCATTCCAGCACTAGATTGCCTAGGTGCTCACGCATCGACTCGCATGAGTACATACCTCGTATCGAGGGATATTAAAGTCGGGTTAACCCACCATTTCCCAGTTTCGACATTTAACAAAGTAAGAAGGTGGACAAGAAATTGAGGAAGGGGCTATTTTCTTTACTCTCTTTCAGAAATTTGCGCAATCATTCTCGAAATTATCCGCTTGAATGCGAATTAATTTTCACTGTACAGCCATTCAAATAGCTGACAGTACCAATTGTAAATCTGTCTTAAGAAGGTCGGGAATTTTTTTTTATATGAGTAAAGACAAAATCAACATACCTGAGGGCACACTGGAGCAAAACGGTCGGCCACCTTTACGCCTTCCCACTTGCCGGCGGGCTGCGGGGGCGCAAACCTCAGTTCTCCGACGGGCGGCGCCCCGTAGCGCACTCCCCAGAACGCCTCCACCGACTCCAGGGGGGGTACCTGCACGCCTTGTTGACCCCCTCCACCCTGCTGCGAGTGGCCGCGGGACGATGACAGGCCGGCCCTTACGCCGAGGCCCCTCAGCTCGAGGACGATCCCCCTGAGGGTCCCGCTCTGCGTCTGCACCACCCTCGGCGACTGCCGCGAACCGTGAAGGGTGTGTTGCGGGTGTTGCTGGTGCTGTCCCAGGATAGAGGCCTTGCGGGAGTGCTGGGACGAGGCCGGGGGATGAGTCGGAGGCGGCGGGGGCGGCGGTGGTCGGGTCGAGGGCGATAAGGCCCGGGCGGCCGAAGGCATCGGCATGGGGAGGGGCAGAAGAAGCAGGGCGATGAGGAAGATGGCGGCGTCAGAGGCTGGGGGACGCCGATCGCTACCCGGGACTCGCATTTCCGGCGCAACATATTCGCTCAACGGGAGTTCAATTTGAGAAACCGCCACCAGGTTGGAGGACCGAGGAAGGGGGATTCATTAAGGTGCACACCAAGACAAAGGGGAATGAACGAGCGTGTTTTGAATTCCGAGTGACGCTTAAAAAAGGACGAAGACACAAGGAGTAGAAAACCACACGCCCGAATGTGGCATTATATTCACGTAATTAGACATACGACGTGAGGCGAACAATATTCCGAAGGTGGAAATATAAGCGCACAGAGGAAAGTGAAGGAGACACTGTATCCTTTTGACAGCAGGGGTCTTAACAAAAACACAACCTTGAAGTCACAACCACGTCACACTTCATAGAAGAATAAGTGTTTAAATATATAATTTATCCGGAAAACTCACAGACGAACTAAAATTATACAAAGTCGCACAATTCTTAATGATGCCACTGAGATATATTCAGCGGACGAGGAGAAATTCACTAGCATCGCAATATATAGACGTAAACTTCAAGATCTCTTTCGTTTCAGCGCGTTGAAAGTAATGGGTTGTCTTCCTAGTCCAGCAGTACGGCTTTCCATCCACTCAGCCATTGACTTCTAACAACCACGAAATATATTTTAGTTTAAACCAATTCCTGTTAGTCCAATATTGTTATACATCAATCCTTTCATCCACAAAGTGATGATTACATAAATATGAAATAGTGCGTTACTCTCTTTCTCCTAAGAGGATCAAAGTGGGCCCATGAAACCATAGGCAGAAGAAGTTCTCCAAATACGGGAGAACTGACGGTGCCGTCGCAAATATTCTCCCTAATTACTTGCTCCTCCCTTACTGCGTAATCCCGGGCTCTTCTTCACCCGGCCGGTGACGGGCGCATAGCAGATTAGGATCGCTCACGACCCGCCGCCGGTCGCCCGCCCGCTGCCTTTCATTAATCGTCTCCAACAGCTTCCTCCGCCTACACCACCGTCCTCCCTCCTTGTTTAAGATAAGGCCGGGCTGCAGCAGGACAAGGGGGGGTCAAAGCGGCCGGTCTTCTGTCACCCTTTCCTGCAAATTAATTAAAGGGAGGCATTTTAAAAATTAATTTCCCTTGCCATTTACAGATTATCATCTTCCCCGCAAAAGTGAGTTTTCTACCACAGAAACGATAATCCTGGACCAATATACGCCAAGGTAGCGACAAGTTAACCTTTAAATTTTACATGCATTAAAATATATATAGTTTTAATGGCACTTTCGGCATCATTAAAACGGTAATTAAACATTCTCAAAGAAGTGTAAAACATCTTGTTTGAGGGATTAAACCAAAAAAATATTACATTAGTGGCATCAATAGCGTATAAAACAGAGTAATAAATTCATTATTTATTTGATACCAAAGTTTGTCGTTGCTAATAAATTTGGAATATTTAGCATTTTCGGTGGTGGCTAAGGTAATTAATTTAATTAAATGTACTCATATTATGAAAATAAAAAAATCATCAAGGCAAGGTAAGCGGTACTTATAATCATGTGATATGAAGTGTATATTTAATGAAAATTTCAAATTTAAATTGTCTTCAATGATTAGATAGGTCTCTTTCTTGTAATTCGGGTGGAGGAAAAAGGGATGGGAATATATCTTAAATATGGACCCAAAAGCACTCAACTGTTTTGGTCAGAAAATCAATTTTAGTAGTAAGTAGTGCAAATAAATTCTGAAATAGAGGCTCTAAACTCCAATCGGGAATATAGTGACTGACTGGCGGTCTCTCAAGGCACTATACTTCTCTTATATTATTTATATAAACTTTATTTTAGAAATTTATTAGAACACTATGTATGCTGGGTCAAATAAATCCTGCCTGCAAACGTGATACATCAGTTCCCACTGGCATCTGATGAAGGATTACGCGGTACAAGAGAGACAGAGAGATCTTAAAATTTAAACCATCAAATGAGACTCTTTATCAACGACCCATCTATCCAGATCACGCAGGTATTTTTCCCGAGTAAATTGAGTAAGATAAGTTTCAGACAAGGAAAGTTTTCTTCCATTTTGGACACTTTCACATCTCTGAAAATTAATTACTTCTATGAAAGGGGCGCCGAAAATTAAGCGCGCTATTTTTAATCCTCCCTGCCTTAGCCTTTCATGAGGCAAGTCTTGAGTCAAGTGCCGCATACTCATTAGAGGCTCAATTTCCTGCCCGACGCCCTCGAGGTCTGAGAATTACTTCTTCCACGGAGAGGGTCTCTCGCTTATCCTACGTTGGAGCACTGAACACGCACCTAGTGGTGTAAGAAACCCGAAGCTGGAGTAGGGGAAAATATTCCTGCAGCCAGCCATCCACTTATGCACACGGGTGAGTGTCCCGCTCCCTTTACTACCCTGACCACCACCAACTCACTCCTGACTATCTCTCCCCTTCTCCATTTAAAATCCCCCCACTCGTTATCCTTAGAAGTCCATGAGGAACTGAGGGCAACAACCAGAAAATGCGCAATAGTTTTGTATAGAAAAGGGAAAAATGGCGTCACTTATCAAGGCACACTAAAGTCCTTTGAGAGCCATCAAAGGAGATGATTAAATGGCATAATTTACGCCCGAGGGGTGATCAATTATGAGACTAAAGGGTACAAGAAACGCTTAAAGACCTCGACCTAAAACACATAACATGTTGTGCTTTACGCATAAAAATTGATCAACATAAAAATCAATGGCCAATCATTTCAGTTTAAACGTAAACGTATAATGTACTTTAAAAATCCTTAATGGAAGCAGAAATACCTGCGAGTATTCCTCAAATTTCACATGTACTGAGGGGCTATTAATATTTACATAGGTTCTATTTGTAAATAAATGACATAATTGCTCTATACCAGTGATTTTCTAACTCGGTGCACCAAGGTGAAACATTTCGATATACTTGGGGCGCTCGTGTTTAGAATATCCATAGTATGGAATGTACTGACCTAGACCAACGACTGTTGTCGTTAATTAATGCACTGCATTTACAGTGCAAGGGTTTCAAATTGTTTATAAACTAGAGGAGAAGCTTGAATCAGTGTAAGTTGTTAACACGTTTTAAAAACGTGGAGAAAATTCGGTGATTTCTTATTGGTAGATAATAGTTAAAACCGACGTTTTCTTCCAAAGCAAGTGATAATGGAAAATATTTCAAATAATACTTATATGTCTGTGGCACCCTAATAAAAGAAAATTTTACGCATTTAAACCCAGTTATTTAAAACCTCTGATAGATTTCTGTAGATTAATCTAGTTTTTCCCACAAGTAACCCCGTTGAAACACTCGTTAGGATCGATTTACCGCACAAATAATTACTATAGGGCATTCTTCTCTAAATTAAAAGCCTAATTAAAATACACATGCTACCCTTAAATGCGTCAAAGAAAAGAGATAAAAACAAAGAAAACAAGGTGAAAATTTTTCGAAGTAGCCAATTTAATAATAACTGATGATCTACTTACGTATGGCTTCCTGGAGGTGAAATAATGAGTGAGATAGCATTACAAGAAAATCTTCATAACCAATAAACGAAGATCGCATCCTAAACCCCACGCGTAAAAGTAGCAATAAACACACCATGTATTCGTATAGTTAGAATTTACCGGAGTTAGCCTGCAGGAAGTTTCATGATCAGATTCAGCCAATAAAACTATCAAATACTTTCTCATGGACCAGTAAAATATATAAGTATTTCAAAAACTGGTAGCTTAAACGGTATATTAAAAATGATAAAATCCATCAAATTTGAGTCAAGTCCATAATATTTAAACTAAAAATGTTTTATTAAAGTCCTTTGCGAAACCAAAAGGAAGATATCGCCTCGAAGTTTTGACTTTTTTTACTATTTCCTAATAATAAAGACACACCTCATTAAAAAGTGTATATATAATATATTACAAATGATAGTAAATTATAGATATTAACTAAATGAATGCAAGCGCTTGGTAAGTGAAATAAATTTTAGTATCCTGGCACGTCAAGTAACTACTCAAGTCCTTGAATATGATAGACAACTACATCAAAATGAAAATCCAAATATAATGCATATGCAAATGCCTCATCAAACAGATTAAAATAAGTTTCATTCATTTCGTAACACTTATCATTTCAAATCAAGAGAAATATTGTCAGACTTCTTTAGAATCTTTTCTACACGCCAATATACGTATACCCTTTCCAATAACTCGCAGAAAAATGAAAGAGATACAGAAAAAAGGCCTTTTGGAGAGTTGCACACGTTGCATAATAAGCCTAATTTCTTTAGGACACCAAGCTTTACAAACACATGGGATTTGAAAGAATTATAAAATCTATGAGCTGATACTCTACAAGAGAACGATGGAAGACGGCTTCGCGTTAATATCATACACGCAGCTGATATGTATTTGAGATTGCCCATTCCACTATCAATTGAGCGCTTGTTTGAACGCAGCAAAGCCCTCATGAAACGATCCTGGAATCAATTCTTGGAATTTCCCACACATTGAGAGAAACTGTCATTCAAAATTTCAGCTCTGATTGAAATGTAATTGCAGAGGACCACTCACACTGACGTTGACTTCGAGCCTCGATTATGCGTTCAAACCTCCAATTAAACAAATCGACATATTTATTACACAGCAAATTTTTCCCAATTGATTTTATTGTAAGACCAACATGTTGTTACATGAAGCCTTAGAATTGGAAACAAAATAATATTCCAGGACACCATTGAGTTACCACAAGCGATTTACCTCGAAATATTTCACCAAATAGTATTTTTTAGGTTTAAAAAAAAGTTCTTCCTATTTTCCGAGCCATGCATATGCCACCATAAAGGAAATAAAGCGCAACGTAAAAATGAGAAAATATAAAAATTGCATTCATTAGAAAATTATTTTAAATAGTATCAACATGCTGCTTCCAGATGAACCTACACCCTTCAGAAATGATGGTAGAGCTAAATCGCATTTAAGAGAATCAGAAGAGAGAGATTCAAATAACTTAAAAAGTACCGTCAGTTAAATTACCTCATAGCTGTATAATAAAAGATAACACTGATGAAAGACAATATCAAGAAAAACTACATCAGTTAAAGACTTTCCTGGAGCTCATCACTTCCATAGATGATCCGCTCAAAGTAAATATTTCTTCAATTTGATATAAATATACGACGCTTACAATCTTATCATACAATTAATGATGAAATAAAAGAACGTTGGTCAATCCGCCGATGATTTTCGTTAGCTCTCCAGACTTCCCACACATAATTTACCTCATGTTATCCGCACGCAATACAATCAAACAAATAACTATTACATGATTAGTTTGAACTAGAATTCTTAAGTTTTCAAAATATCCACTATCATCCTTAGGCATGGAAATGGGTAATTCTTACCACGTAGTTGCAGTGGGTACACATTTAGATGGACGCTTGAGGAAGTAAAATCAAATTGGATAAACAAGCAGTTTAAAGAAATAAACGTCAAAAACTGAGAGATACGTCATCTAACAAGAAAAATCTACAAGGTACGTTCAAAATGCACTTCAATTAATCAGCCACCCAGTGATGAACTTCAATGCCGAATAAATCGATTTATTGTATAGATGGGATAATAATCACATAAAAAAGATAGCTAAAATGACATATGTACGCTTCCATTATAAATAATTAAACCAAGTTTTTATATTTGGCGTTTAACGGTCAATTTAAGAGGTCTAAAATATTATTCCGCGATGTAAATTAACATACCTTAAAGCTTAAATCAAAGTTTAACGGGTTTCATGTCTTTTCTATGGATTTATCATCACCGTATTGAGGTGATGCAGAGATTTTGGCGGATAAATTATTTCACAAAATGTCAAAAATTTTGGAAAATTACCCCCACTCCATATTTTCAAAGTGGAAATGGTAAAACTGAAGGATTTCCAATCATTGCATTTAACAAATGATGTGGTACGAAGACACTCTTTAGTTAAGTCCCGGGAATCACCTAGACTCTATAACCAGCGTGAAGGAAAGATACACAGCGGCGCTGTGTTGAGGATACTACAATTTATCCAGCAAAGAGAAGGAAGGTTTTCCGAAGGTGGAAAAAAGAAAGATGAAAAAAGTGAGGCTACTTCGCTCTGGATAGACCACATCTAGAATACACCGCCAGCGTTCTAAAGTCAGCTCTGAATGATTGAGTTTACAAAGTACACAAAATTCCAAGGACAGTCGCGCGCTTCGTTAAAACTTGTACAAACGAACGGAAAGTGCTAGTAAGCTGATAGAAGTTAGGGAGCCATAAGAGAATGGGAGGCTGCTCCAAGCAAGGATTAGGCTCCTTGGTGAATTAAAATCAGGATAGTTCCAGTATGGCACAGAGGACATTATTTTGACCCCGCGCTACATCTTCTGAACAGATATATATATTCCCTGCTCCTACGTAAATTAGTGATCGTAACAAAACCGGCGTGACAATAAATTAGACACATTTTTAACAAACGATTTTCTGCTCTCCTCTCCACCTTCTTTTTCCCGAATCTCTCCCCTTTAATGGCTGGCAGACGAACACGCCCTAACACACGTCTCGGCGTAGGCTCGCAAGGTAGCCCGTATATATAGGTATTTTATTTTACATGTGATTTGGCGTGCCTCTCAGTAAAGGTCCATAAATCGTAAAGGGTGCATCCTTGAAATGCAGGATAATATTTTCTTAGAATTGACCTATAATAAAAAAGGTAATTAATATAAATTAATTATTAATGGCTTTACTAAGAGTGGAAATGACGCCAGAAGCAACTCGAATAATTAGAACTTTTACTGATTGGGAATAAGTTCATAGCACAAACTGCAAATGTTTTCTAATAACTTTAAGTTCTGATACCGATAATTTAAGGACCTGATGATTTACTATACGAATTTATTCGACACAAGTGCACAAATTTCAAATTTTATCATGCGTATCGTTACCTTTTCACCATTTATTTCAATGGCTCTGTTTATCGCATAATCTGAAGTAATAATTATATTATAAATTAATTAAGTTCAATTTCACCTGTGTTTCACGAAGTTTTAATCATTTTGAATATATAAAAGCGTTAAAGTTTGAATTAAGTTTGAGTTAAGCTTCGGCTTTCGTAATGAAACATCAATCCTAATGCCTGCAAATATACTCTGATCTACATATGATCCATCCACCTTCAACGCTGCACAGACCTCCACTCAATGTATTCCTGAGTGTTGTGTAGAATCATAACTATCACGCATTTAGAGCCAAGTCAGCCTATTTTCATGCTATGGTTTCAAGATACTATGTTGCATTTTCCGAAGCTGTTACTATCAACATTTACCTAACACCACTTAACACTTCACCGGAGAAGTAGTGAGGTAAGCAGAGGCAAGCAATAGAATATATTTTCCAATACAATGACCCGTCATAATACTAAGGTGCTGCGCAACAATTGCATTAAAAAACCTCGATTGAATGTATTAAAGAGCAAATATTTAAACAGTAAATTTCTCATTTATAGTCCAATGTCAGTTCAAAAAGTGAAAGTATCACAAAATGTGACGTTGAGACGCCACGCATAGTTTAAATGATTTCTTAATAGAAACTAATTAATGAAGAAATCATACTTAAGAGTTTGTAATGTCCCATCGGGAAAAATGACAACAAAAGGAGAACATGACCACCTGTCTCGAGAGATAAAATCCAAAAGCGTACGTAATCAATTTCACAGAGTTAACGATCCGATAAAAAAAATCAAAAGGATCCAATTTCTTGCTGGCATATCACGTTTCCCTAACGAAACCATTCCGGCGATGATTACGACGGCAATATCTGAAAATTAGACACAAGCTTCGGGGACACCGAGCTCAATTATCTCGCTCGTGTCGACTACCGTGCGTCGCCAAATGGAGGAGAGTGGGGAGGAGATATAAAGAGGGAGAGGGCACGGGTTCCTTCCTCCATACACGGCAGCTGCAGTTCCCAATTACCCGTCCAATCTTGCACGTGATTCTCCACGGCCGTCCGAGGAGATATTAAAGTCGCCGCGGCGCCCGAGTCTCGGCGTCGGTCGTCCCCGTGGGGAGCGGATCTCCTCGCGGGAGGAGGCAGGCCGGCCAAACATGGCTCGTTTAACGAACCGATTGAGGTCCAGCTAAGGGGTGCCAACTATCCCTCGTATTACATAAGATTTCCATTGAGGGCGTACGGATGGAATGACAACGCTGCTCGGGTTGTGGAATACAAATACCAACAATAATTCATGGGTGCTAGATTAAAAATGTAAGTGCTCATTTAAGCCCATAAATATTGATGCATCAAATATTCTTCATTGAATATGAAGTTATAATCCACACTTTCTTAATTCAAGATACCAGCAACCATGGCCGAAAACAAAAATTAGTTATTGATGGTTTTAGCTCTAATATGGTCGTTGTCACATCCGGTGTCCCTCAACGAAGCGTGATTGGCCCTCTTTATTTCATAATTTATATAAATGACCTAAGTCCTAGAATTAGCAGTAAGTTGAGCTTATTTGCAGATGATACAGTAATCTACCTTGAAATAAGCGAAGAAGCGGGATTTGAAGTTCTGTCATCTGAACTTAACAACGTTCATTCGTGGTGCCAGGAGTGGGGTTTAGAACTAAATATTAGTAAAATTCCCTTCACCGCACTTCACTTCCAACGAAAGTCATCAAGCAAAAGCCATACCTACACCGTGGGTGAAGAAAACAAAATCTTCAGATACAGTAAAATATCTTGGAATTACCTTAACTTCAGATATATTGTGGGGAACTCACATACAAAACATATGCGGCACAGCATTAAAGAAACTAGGTTTTGCTAAGCGTATCATAGGAAGGTCCTCGGATGAAAAAGTAAAAGAGAGATGCTACTTCGCTCTGGTTAGGCCACACTAAGAATACGCAGCGAGCATTTGGAACCCTGATCACCAAGATTTAACCAAAAAAATTAACAAATTACAAAAAAAGCAACACGCTTCGTTATAAACTGCTACGAACGAACCTATAGTGTTTCACAACTTTTAGAGGCATTAAGGTGGGAGCCCCTACAGACTCGGAGGCTGCACTCTAGGCTTAGGCTGCTTAATAAATTTAGAGTGACACAGAGAATATTATCATAACGCAGGCGGCGCACTTTAGTAAATAAGTTCACAATTCAATATCAATATTCGATTTAATCAATACAGCACCAAACAAAAATTAATATATATAGGTATATAAATACCCTCTGATAAATACTCTAAATGAATCGAATTACTAAAACAAATTCTTGTTTGCAATTCATTACTTTTATTTTTACAATACACGCGTATAAAATGTTATTTTAATATTTATTTACTAAGCCAAATCTGTTCTTTCATTTGACTAAAATACGTCCTAAACTAGAAACCGTTAAATAAACGATGCTACTTTGAAACACAGCCAATGCCATTTGGGGGGGAGGGAATGAAATTACCTAGTAATCCATTAATTGGTCTTTGTTTACATTAAAAGATCGTGAAAAATTATTATTTTTCATTTATTTCCTAGATAAATCAGTATATATGCTATTATCTTGGACGGACTCTATGATCAACCAATATGCAAATATTAGCAAACACGCATTTTAATGCTCAATAGCATAGACATAGCATTAATAATGTATCCAAAGCTAGCCCATTTGTTAATGTTGAAACTGAAATAGGTATTTCATAATTCAGGCTCTTTATTTATAATGCTATCTTACTGTATTGCATAGCCAGCCCCTCTCATTATGATCCAATTGTAGTCACTATTGAGTATTTGCATGGGTCAGAATTTGGTGGCGAATGAATTATCAATGAATCCTTTCATCATAAATAAGTTAATCCTGCTGTAAAACTTTACTATGTTGTTTCATAAATTTAAGCCATTTGAGTTGCACATTTTTCGCATTGATATCCAGAAAGGCGAAACGCGCGCTGTTTGGCTATCGGATTCTGACGTAATCCCTTAATTGACCGGCTCGTGTTCATGATTTTGCCGTGATAGGAGTGACAACCAGACATAATTTATTTGAAATTTAAAGAAATTGTTTCGTTTACGGTTTCCGGATGCCAACATAATCCACAACGGATTTGGACATAATTCCTGAAATCATTTCTTTATTAGCCAGTAACCCCAGTCCAAGCCGACCAATCCCTTCAGCATGCATGAGGCATGGGTCACGTGCTAGCGGTGTAATTGAAATATCTGAGCCTATTCCTGGGAAGAGGAAGAGTATTCGTGGCGCGTAAGGCGACCCTAATTCCCCGGTTTTGCGCATAGACCCATTTGCGCTGAAAAAATAATCGGTCGGACCTCCATAGCGCTGCGGGAAACTGTAAAAGCCGGGTGGGCCTCAAAGATTCATCTCAGATATGCCTCATGCATGGTTGACGTCGAAAGTGATTCATCACCAGACTGTTTCCAATTCTGCAGATGATCACGACTAAAGATATATTGGACGTTTTTGGATTAATTCGACTCCTGGAGCCTTCCTATGATTTATCGTTTCCTATAAAATTGAATTGATTCAAGATCTTAGAGCCAGATACTTAGATAATACGAAACCCACGACTAATGCACACAAATAATAATTTAAGTGGGTTTTCCACAGTATTCGTTACGGATTTAGAGACATCAATATGAAATTCACAATGGTCTGCGATTATTTCAATTGGAATAATCCTAGTGGAAGACGGAATCCACATTAGAGACTGCAAAAAAAATAGTTTATAAATGTGTTTTAGTTTGAGTAACCACGCTTAGCAGATTACGCATTCTATCAGGCACAGATCTTTTAAATACAGAAAAAGGAGAGCGAATATGGCCATGGCAGAAAATTATGTATTGATGACAATCTCGAACTTATGACAGATATTGGCTCTGAAAAATTACAAATTAAATATAGATCGCAAAGAGTACCAAACATCTATCATAAAGATAAGCCATCGGGTAAATATGATCACAAGTCCATACGATTATTTAAAAACAATTCCGGAATGATTCTCGGCACAATTTAAACCTAAAAGACACACCGAGTTCAAAAAGCAAATAGCTGTACTAAACAAGTGATCACTTAAATTACCACCAAGAGCATAAGTTTTAATTGACCTTAAGAAGGTTGGTGGAGAATGGTGAGAATAGAACGTATGTGGTTTACTAAATGGAAGATGAAGGCATAAGAACCAAAAGAGGGTTAATTCAGATCAACGCAAGTGTTAGATCCGGCCGCTGATTAGGTATGGTGATTTGGAAAGGACAAGCAAAGGATTGGCCAGAAACGTTGGCACTGCATCGAACTAAGAGAGCAGACATGAGAGAGTCACGGCAGTGATTCAGAAGCACTCGTGCTCGCAGACACAGCCGTTTTGATACTTCGAGCCCGTGGGAATCCGGTGTTTTTCCCGACTGGTGCGAATCACACCGAGGGAACTGAACTAGTGGTAGAGAGAGCGACAGGGTGATATGAGATTAAAACAAGTTGAACACGGCCTCTATTTGGGTCAGCTGGCACCAGTACTCTCAGCTATTCCTACCTTTCTTTCGCACCAAATGCGGTCCAACGCTTTGATTTTTTTGTCCCCACACATCCCTCTCGTTCTCTCTCTCTCTCTGTTTTCGGCAAAAGCCAGCAGGTTTTGGGGAATGATCCTATCGACATCGGCCAAATACGTCGGCGAAAACTTGGCTCGACGCTATTTGTTTTTTGTCACTAAATCAGTGTTCCCTCTTCCATCGTCTCACTACCCCATCTTTACTTTCTCACTCCACAGTCCACAAAATCCACTCTAAATCCTCCCGTTCCCACCGCATCTCTCCTTTCGATTCCTCGTAGCCCTTTTAAACTGGTCCTCTTCCCTCTCAGCCTACAGGCTGATATTTTTCAGCCTTCTCCTACCCAGCAAAATAGGCAGTCAACGCTGGCACAAGTGCTGAGGTGGATGCTCTGCCTCTTGCTACGGAGTCACACCATAGACCATTGATCGCGCTACATTGGACGGATTAACTAGATTCGCTAGGGAGGGAAGGCGAGAAAAAGGTAGAGACTCGAAGCCGTCCGGCTGGGATAAAAACTCTTTCATTTTTTACTTGTTCCCTTCCTATTCCGCCTGAATAAAACGATGGCGGAGGGCGAGCTTGAAACCAATTAATCTCGTATGGACAAGCGGTGGAGCGTTCGCCTCCAAATTTTAATGACGATTGCCCCAGGGAGTTGTAGCGCCGTCAAAACTGCCATTTTGGGTCTATCACGAAGAGCAGTTGTCACGTCCTGTATTCTGAATGCGATGCAGGAATCGAAAAAAATCAACCCCCACACGATGTTCAAGAACACGAGCTAAAAATTTTGGCGAAAGCGACGGAATTATTTCCACATGTTGCCCTTGCGAGAATTGTACGTCCAGCATTTTAGGTTAGAAAATATTATATTAGTTGCGTGCGTGCTACTGCATTTTTTGTGACTACCTTATTTCAAAGATGCATTCACTTCATTTCTGAAAAAATGGTTTAATTTTTCTCAAAACATTTAACAATGAATTCCAAATAATGTGTTGAAAATATTATGGAAATTAACTGTCACTCCACCACATAGTCATACGCTGTGAAAATAAATAATTTACATTAAGTATTCCCTAATCTATTTTTCCCTTACATTTTTGAGTCTAACAACTTCCTGGATGTCACTATTTTATGCTCATTTACATTCTGACACGTCTTCATTGGCTAAAAAGCAGTGATGAAGTCGTACTATTTCTATCGGAATAAATTGACTTTGTTTTCAACAGTATCCTGAATGTTTACCGTAAAAATTTGCAGGACTTAAGTTAACACATAAGTTATTGATTATCACGCGAAAGAAAATGGTTTTCCCGTGAAAGGCAAATATTGACCTTTGTGAATATTTGCCTTCCACGAAATGCTGCTCATCCCTTTCTCTTAATTACATAACAGGTAAGATACTTCCACGAAAAGCTGCTCATCCCTTTCTCTTAATTACATAACAGGTATGGCCTATCGGTGTGCGGTAAGGTTCCATGAAGCAGCGCCTAGAAAATTGCCTGTACTAGTCTACAACTCGGTATAAGGGTGTTTACTCCGTTGGCTAGGCACAGGTGGGTATTTAGATCACAAGAGATTCCGGATAAACGAAATGAGGTGAGGATTACCTGGGGATGGGATCGCTGCCTCTTCAACGGAAGGCATTTCAAGGTGTTGCATTCTGTCGGACGGTGATTCTAGTCCTTAGCCTCGTAGTCACTAAAGAAGGAATCGCCTATTCACGCCAGGTGATACGAAGCAAAAGACTTCTAATTACCCCTAATTTAAGATTGGAGATAGCTGAACTGTGACAGTAAAAACATCGTTTATTGATTTCACCAATGGAAATTTATGATATACTAACAGTTACTTCACCAAAACCAAAACACATATATCCGCAGGCATTGACTTTCGGTAGATTTCCAATTCATTCTCCGCCAATTACTTCATTTCGAACCTAAGATTTTTTCTGACACCATCATAATTCAATAGGTACATTTTCCATTGTCCATTTATACATTATTAAGTCTTTGGTAATTTTTCCATTTATTTCTCCTTCTTATATTGTTTTAAAAAGGCTATTGGGTCGCAAAATGTAAGCCTCTTCTTAGTCTAAGAGTTTTCATTGCTCATGAAGTAATATAACTCTTCATTCACCTTCGCACGATTTCCTTTCTTCTCTTTCGCTAAATAATTTTCTGGAAATGAGAAGCCAGATATACCGTTTTCATCACAATATGTTACCAATATTGCCAATAATTATACGCATCGCATTGTCTAGAGACACATACTATTAAATAAAAAACCAAGGAATATTTCTGAGAATTTTATGTGGAACCATAAAATTAGAGCTGCAAATCAACAAGCCACCAGAGGGAAGCTAAATCATTATATGCAATTGGAGCAGGGCCCATAAAGCGTACAGGGGGGACCATTACATTGGTATTATGAACGAGTGATATATATGAAGAACGCGATTAGGATTCGGGGGACATAAAAATTGTTTTCGTCGCACAAAACGATATCCACGAGCCTTTCATTGTCCTTCATAACGTTGGCCACAGCTTCGACCAACCACGCAACTCCAAGACGGTGAGAGTCGCAGGGATAAAGGGCTCAGGCATCAAAAGACGCCATGATATATAGACTCTAGCAGAGCCACGAGACAGAGTTAAAGACGTGGATTTTGGTTTGATTCGTGGATGAAACCCAAAAGCAAGGGATAGAAAACGACAAGCCCATGCGTCTTCACCAACATTTTTCATTTTTTAAACCCGTCATAGAGTGATAACCGCCACTACCTCTCTTGCTGCTTTTTTTCTGCCCTACTTATTTTACACCTTAGTACTGCAGTATTCCTTCAGTTCTAGGGCTGACAAACAGTTGAAATCGTTGATTTTAAATTATAAAATCAATGTCTTTGAAAAACTTCAATTACAAGATTTAGTTGGAGGACATCAGATCTTTACTTATGCTTTTCATCTTATTATTCAAAGTCCTCAATGCATGGCTGGCTAAGTGTTAAAGAGGGCAGGGTCAAGTCCATCAAAGAGACTTTTGTGGAAAATTCGTTTTAGGTTCCGCATATTATTTCCACAAATCACCTGTACTCGACATATTCCACGAAATGGTAAATATATATCTTTTGGAACTGGTTCTCTCTTATGCTGAAATTATATGAGTAAGGCCGTGCAATACAAGGAATAAAAATAGACCTCCCGTTTTAACAATGGGCCCTCCATATTTTAGTTATGGTTATTCGCAAGAGAAGATGATTCCAGTAACGTGCTATTTGAGCCGCTGATATTAAACTAAATCGTAGATATGGGTAATCTACTCCATAATAAGCACAGTTCAAATCTACTTCCGCAGAATAATTGCCACGTATTAAGAACGCATGTACTTTCCCGACAGCAATAAGAAATAACCCCTGAAGAATCGAGCCAACCTTTGATAAAGTTTATTAATCTAACTACTTAACAGTGCAAATGCCTACGTGGTTAGTTCTCAATGTATCTTTTGGAATGTATTTGTACCTCCAAATCTCAAAGAGCATGAACACGACTAGAGAATATAAATGCGTCAGCCGACCTTAAGAAACAATAGCCTGCAGAGAGTGATGACATTTATCATAGCGTTTTGTTTTGAAAATCCTTTCTCTAAAAGACGCTTCAAATTTATGTTCAATTATCGGCACATGAAGGAAGTTATGATTAATAATTATGCTCATGCAAATGCAAGAACCCTGCAGGGTACGAGGGTAAGTCAAGAAGCTTACAAGTCGCAAACGACATCTTTTCATCATCAGCATCCGTCGTAAATATTTCATTGGAAACGCTTGGAACATTCACCGTAAGTCCCAACTTCGCCCCCAATGATTTTCATCTATTCGGGCACCTAAAATATCATATTGGTGGCCCACGTTTTGAAAATGATGATGCCGTAGGCCAAGAGGTTACTCGTTGGCTGCAATAGCCAACAAAGGACTTCTTTGCTGTCGGCTGTCAAGGACTTGTAAAGAGATGGGATAAGGGTCTGAATGCACAGGGTAAATATGAAGAAAGGTTGAATATTTCGGAAAATTACTTTCATTATTATTGCCTCTATCCAGTTTTGCGAGTTATTTATTGACTTGCCCACGAAGAAACGGCAAACCAGCCATGTGAATTGATCTGAAATAGGTACACTAATCCTTTACCTCTTATTATTCGATTTATATCGCTCTAATTGTTCATAACATAAGTAGGAATTATTTATTTCGTTATACAAGAGTTTTTGACTAGCATGATAATTTTATCCCAAAAATGCAACGTAATTATCATAGGATCGAAATACGGAATTAATTAGCTTTGCAGCAGCAGCAATGCAGTGCGGGTAAATATTGGAATTACCATAAGATTCACAAGATTTTGAGGCGACTTTCAGCAAAACTGCTAAATACATCATCATCAAATTAAGAACAAAAGCTATAAAGTATTCGAAGAAAGAAAAATTCAAGGTTATGATTAGAATATCCGATCTATAAAATCAAGGTGAACATACAAATAACGTTTTTTGAACTAATGTTGAGCAAAGAGCGGGAGCATATACTCTGTTCTAGGTGTTCCCGTCTCTAGTACACATAGTAGCACAAGAGACAGGAGCACGATTATGATTCTCCATAAATCCTGCCTGTGCGTTTCCTACTGCGCTCATGAGAGCGAAATTGACATTGCTTTTCTTCAAATTCTGGCTGACGCTATCAATTACAAGTTTTTATAAATGAAGTGTTTTCTTAGGACTGTAGCTGTGAGTAAAGGGGCTTTATAGTGCAATGCGTTTTATAAAAAGATTAGGAAACCTCCAAAAAAGAAATCCTCATCACTTACTAGGACGTGCTTGATAAGCCGCTGCTGTGGAGAAAGAATCCAACAGTGCGCTTAGGCAGAATCTGAGCTTATCCGGTGATTTGGAAACGACAATTTCGTACAGATCTGACATTATATCAGAACAGCCACATTAACAAGCACAATTCAAGTGTAGTAATGTCTTAAAATTCATAGATCTGACGCCCTTAAATATTTGCCAAAGTGGATGTGCTAAAACCTAATCAGCCTAATGCACTGAATGACAAAATTGAGTAGGTATCTCATCCTCACTGAAAGTTCGAGTCGATTACTTACAACATTTTCGCTGTTTAAATGTAGTTTTATGAAACTCACAACACGACGGATACGATTTCGCCCGCCAAGGAATGCGTAGGAGTCGTCCAGAGGTTTCTTTCCTTCCCTGGCATCCTCGCAACACACCCACGCAAAACAATGCCCCTCGCTGCGTCCGAGATACCCTTTGGAGTCCCGCGAGGACGCTGGCATATTTATTTCTCACCGTGCCTTGACGCGTGGGAGTTGCCGCCGCATAGCCAGCGGCCCTACCGTTTCTCGCGACCGTAACATAAGCAAGCCCTCACAGTGCTTGAAGACGGGAGTGGAGCGTGAGGGCTTTTCGGGCAAGCGCTGGCCCGCGTCCGCCACGGTACCGCTAACCCCTCCTTCCCCCGCATTTTCCCCTCCAAAGTAAACATACCCTTGGGCCACACAGCAAAAGGGTAGTGGTGGTTAAAAGGTGTAATTACACACCCGCTCTACATCTCCGGGAATTTACGAGCACCATAAAACGCTAACCCTATAATTGAGCTGTAGCTTATGGACACATTCACGACGCCTTAGAGCTTGAAAGCACATGGTGTTTAGCCTGAGGAATAAGCATGAACTTGCGTTGATTGCACGAGGAATTCCAAGTATAACGAAACAGAAATTAAAACTGAATCTGGAGAGTACCAACATGGAACACAAAGGAGGAATCGTTAAGGACCATCATTTAATCCTAAAGAGGTAAAATGGATTGTAAAGAGATGAAAGAGGTTGACTGACGGTGACTAAAATAAGTTACAGACGCAAAGTGAGCGATGTAGACGCATTTGAGGGGCAGTTTTTCTATTTGGTACTTCCTTAAAATTGCACAACCTCTCCACCTCCTTCCCTGTGTAAACATCATACGTTCACATCGCCAGCGGAACATTTGCTTGAGTGAATCTTCATATTCTTGCAAACTAGGTATTGATTCGTTCATTCTTTTATAGCAGTGCACTTCGAAAATCATCGTGAGTACCAAGAACTAAGTAGCAAGAGAGCCTTCGTATAAAAACTTCGTAAAAAACGTATTTTTCGTAAACTATATCGCTATTAAGTTTTTAAAGATTCGGAGAATAAAATGTAATAAGCATGGTGGACAGAGCCTCCATTTTATGATTATCAAACTGCGTTTTCTTACTGTCAAGAATGTTTCGGTCTTCATCATGCAATCCATTTATAAAGGGTCACATTTTAAATTTTTATGAGAGATTTCTAAGGCATTGGGCGAGATAATTCCCTCATACAACTCATTTTTCTTGGTTCATTTCCCACCCTGAGAGATGGCATGTATTCCCACATTGATTAACAATGATGCGCCAGAAGTCCGTATAAGCGTCTTGAGATGCGTTAACCTTGCACTATTCATAACGACTACGGTGATACCATAAAGTACTTCCATGAAAATGCTATCTCTTTTTATCAACATTCCCCTCCGTTTGGTATTTTTCACTATCCGCCATATTTCAGTTACAGTTTTATAATAATAATAATTTCTTTATACGTAACAGCCGAATCCAATTACTGCGTATTTAATATATGGACGAACACACACAACCATGCCCAGGGAGGTGTAAATATCCTACCCTGGCGGGACTCGAACCCGCGACCTTCGGTATGGCAGGCGAGGATTTTTATCCCAGGACTTTACCCCGCCGCCACCGAGGCCGGCAATTTTCTTTTCATTGTTTATTCTCCCCGAATGAAATGTGTCTTGATTTATGTTTATGATTCTGACGAGTAAAAATAGATATACACTGAGATACAGAAAATTTCATTCATGACTGATTATGAGTCACTCGGGACTAGCCATGGATTAAACCTTACCGAGTCACCCGCAATGCACGATTGTGCGAAGTTTCACAGAGGAAAAATCATCCGCCTTGACCGGGATTTCCTCTCGGACGGTGGCGCCTTAGCGCACAACAAGTGACTGCTTGTAACATTGTATGTCCGGCAGTCGAGAACATCTGGTCCCGTAAAGGTCATAAAAATCCACAATTTCAATCAAATTCCGAAGAACATTCTTCAGAATGAGAAAACCTTAACACAACTCAGGTTGGAAACAAAGGACGACATAAAGCACAGTGAATAGAGAAATTACTTATTGAATAAAATAAATATGTAATAAATAAGTAAATATGAGAGTTCCTCAGCCTGGAGAATTTAGTTTTAGATGCCATGCCGATAAAAATACATCGCCATATACATCTCTTAAGACCCCTTGTAATTTTAAGAACATGCTTGTTAAGTGTAAGGACGGCATTGACTAAAACAAGAAAAGTGGTGTATCTGCCCTTAATTGTAATGACTGCATTACTGTGTACATTGGGCAAACTCAAAGAAATGTTAATATTAAGACCAAGGAACATTGGAGTGCTTTGAAAAAAATTTATGAAAATAGAAGTACTTCGCCAAACACCTACTGTGCAACGGTCATAGCAGTGAATTTGTAACCAAATTTCTGCATGATAACTACAGTCCACGTGAGCTCTATGCCCTAGAGCAACTAGAAATTTTAAGAATGCATGACCCTGATGAGTGTATTGATAATGAAAGCTTGTTCCCTCTCCCCTCCCTAATCCTTGAGGCAGTTATACACTGATACCTGCCTCCTCCCTCTCTTCCTCCCCCCTCTTCCCCTTTCTTCCGCCCCTACCCGTTTCCCTCCCCATTCCCCCATTTTTCCCCAATATATAAGAGAGTTCCCGAACTTGAACTGCACCTGATGATGATACTTACGCATTGAATTCCGGGTCGCGCTTTTGTGTTTTCTTTCTGTGGTGTAGTAAAATTTACCATTAAATTAAACCATGGAAACATACCAAAAATGTAACCAAGACACTGTTTCATTTGTTCGATTAAAATACCTTTTTTTTCTCTTTCCTCATTCGATTCTCACCCTCACCGTCATATCTCCTAAAATACTGGCCTTCGCGTGGAGCGACTCGGCGGAAACCCAGAAAAGAAAAATTTCCATCCAAACAAGCCCTTTATATCTTTCATTCCAATTCCTCACTCTTTCCGTTCACCTCTCTCTCCCTCCATCCCCCTCTCTCTCTCTCTCATTCTCCAGGGCCTCCTCCTCGACTGCTCCCCTATACTGACGTGCACTCACAAAGCCGAGTGCCTTGACCCCCCTCCCCGTCTCCTCTCCTCCCTCCCTCCCTTCCTCGACACCACTCTCCTACCCAAGTTTCTCCCCACTTTCGCCCCCACCCGTCCCCGCCCTCTCTCACTCACTCTCTTTCTCTCTCTCACCAGACTCCCTTCAACTTTCTCTTTCAAGCATCGCTGCTCCACTCCCCACGTCTTAAATTTCGGGGGAGAACTCTCGAGATTCCTCGGGCCACATAACTCACTTGAGTCCGCAAGAATAAAGGGGCACGCTTTGGTGCGACAATCAACTTAATGTCGCACGGGTCGCTTGAGAGAGCAGAGAGAGCTAAAGCTGTCTCCGAACGCGAGATTTAGCTATCAAACACCATTATGTCCCCCGCAGCGTGCGTAATTAAGGGTTCACTGCAACAAGGCGATTGCAAAAGGCGAGTTGAATTCGCGATAAGTAGAGTTTAAGGGAGAAAAATATTTTCTTTAAGAGTTCTCCTCGTCTTCTCAAAAAAGCCAAAAAAAGAGGTGGTAGTAGAGCTCAGTTGAACGAAGGAAATAAATTAAAAAGTCACTCAAAAAGATTACGTGGCATGTTTTTTAGCAGTTATTTTTGTAGCGATTACCCACAGATAATGAGACTCACTTAAGCATGATAATAAATTATGCATTTAATTTCGTCGTCACTACTTCGACGAATTGTAGATCATACACAAGATAGGTAGAAAACCATATGCCCTTAAGACCGACGGTCGCCACTGCATATAATCGACCCAATATTAACAATCATTTAAATATCACCGTCGTGTTTTCTTTATAGCAATATACTACAGCGTCACTCTTGAAACAACAGTAAAAAGTTATTTTCTCTTAATGATAATCTTGGAGTTTTATATCACTTTTGAAGCTAGCATATAGTAGAGTCGTTCTATCAGTCCTCATCTACATTTCTAGAATTGTTACTTACAGTATATGAATTTCAGCAGTACGTAAGTTATTAGTCCCACGACCTGCTAATGCTTACTTGTATGTAGATAAATTGATGGATTGTTTCTGGATAACCAATATAATTAAGAATTTTTCCCCATTAGGAGACATTGGCATGTGTTCTTTGTCAATGAGCATGCTAAATGAACTTTTCCTTTGTGCTAAAGGTCGTGCTTTTGCTGAACCGTATTTCACCCTGAAACATGGGAAACCCAAAATATGATTGTTTCAAAGCCTTGTTTGTTGATCCTCCCACGCCCAGTTTCAATCAATGATGTGGGGGCGGTAATAAGTCCGCCTCAATGCCATGGAAGATTTTCCGACACCATGCTCTCGATACCAAATATCTCCATCTCGATACCAAATATCTCCGTTTCAACCTATTATCAACAAAAGTAACCAAAAGTAATTCCGAAACGCCATACAGATTCAAATAAGCCCTGCTGAAGCTGAATTCATCAGCTGTCTTTGCCCAGATGGAGTAAACATTTACCAAGGACACCAATTAGGCCCATCCCTTTTCGCAAACGTCCTTAGTGATCCCATATTCATGCTTCGCTTCCTCTCTTGCCATCAGTCATAATGATAAATTGCTGCGAGAGCAATGGAGCAATTAGAGCTCACCCTCTTTTGATTAATTTATCTTTTGGTGTTCACTTGGCCTACACAATCAGCCTAAAACACGCTTGCTGTTGTTCGAATGTTTAATTTTTGCAAAAATCCTTGTTTCATTTACATGAAAGGCAACATGAATTACTTTCGTCTCATTAACACCACGATCTATATAATCTGCTCTCCGATTTAAGTGAACAGTCCCCCGCAAAAGCAAAGGGATCTCAAATCTAAAATCCCCCTCCAGGAAGTTGAAAGAGTATCGTTGGAGGTTCATTGAACAATAAATTGTGTGATTAATGTGTTCAAGCATTTCAACTAAGGGAGGTAACTTATCATACTAAAGCTACTTGGGAAGAGGGAAGCAATTAATTAATGCTTCTTAAATCTCTTATAATATTATGAAACATTTTATTGCAAAAGGAAGATCATCTTTCGAGAAACCATCACTGCTGATACGAGTGAACGAGGAAATTCATCAATTAAAGATAACAATTAGTCCCTCACTTTAATATGTTTTAAGAGGGGGAAAGGAAATATATAATACGGGGTTAAGGATCAGAAAGAGTAGTATCATTTGAGATGTTCGTAAAATTGAGAAATTGTGTCTCGAGAAAGTAGAAAATCACCGCGAAAGAGCGTCCATTAATGTAAAGCACGGACAGTCCTCGTCACGTTGGCAGGGTATTAATAATGTAAATTGCAGGAATAATGCTTCGAAAGCAGAATTTTTAGTCCGTGACGAGATATCAGGAGATTCATATTCAATGGCAAGCTAAATAAAGGTCAATGAACACAAAACAATGATAAAGAATAAAATCGGGAACTGTTTTCGACTATCATTATATTTACTCGTGGATGACTGATTACGAATATTGCATCCAATAACTTATTATGTCAGCCGATGCGGCAGGTGTGCCGATAGAGAGAAGGCACTTTTCATATCTTTTCTTCATTCCTTTTTTAACTTCGACCTTAACTAGTAATAGACGCCAAAAGTATTTTCAATTATTGCGAGGTCAGCAAAAATATCGAATTAGATAATACTTAATTTGCAGTGGTTGATAAGCTATGAATAAAGTCGTTCCGGCAGAATTATTTTAAAAATAAATCGCGACTAAAATTAAATCGCTATCAGACCGTTGTGAGCTAAATTTTTAAGTAAACCAGCTACATAAGTCGACTACGAAGCTGGTTTATTACCAGCTACTTAAGAAGCTTATCTCTTTTCAGAAAACACCCAGAAGCTTTATACTCTTGACCCCGACAAAGAACGAATGTTTGGATAATAATCAAAGAATTAAGGTATCCGGATGCCGAAATTGTAGCTATAATATATCATTATTATAGCAAATACTTCTAGAAATCGTAATAATTGCCGTTAATACTACAAATGGATGGCTCGGCAGTAAGGTGGGTGAAATGCCAACAACTCATGAGGTCTTGTTTTAGTTTTTAAATATAACCATTTCTCGGCATATATGAATAGGCGTACTCATTCACAAACGTTAACAACATCACAATTCCAATAATTCAATGGTACGCAAATTAATGTATTTGGCGCAGAAATAACTCATTGCAGGCGGACTACACAGATGCCTGCGGATATAAGGGGAATTTTATGAAACAGAAGGCTGAATAACGAACGTTTCACTTTTCTATACACAAATTATTACACCAATCCAATTCTACAAATACATTTTCAAGCTGATAAATCTGACATAGCCCTTGGAGGTGGCATGCAAAATACAGCTTATACTTTTCTAAAAAATTATACACTGCGATCAACGCACTACTGAGGTAGACATAAGTATATTAAAACCAAATTGTTAATGAATTTAAAGACGGTTTCCGGCATGACTTTTCCAATGGAACAATTTTGGCTGGTGCCTGATCAGTCATTGAGACTGCTGTTCATCGTTCTCTATAGATAGCAAGAAAAAAATACGTAAACCACAATCAGGAAATGTCATCCATTTCGTGTTTTTCTCCACTTTGTTGGATGCACAAATTCATAGCACTTGGATCAATAGTTTAATGAGATCCTTTAAGTTATGGTCCCAAATATTTAAGTAACATAGCAGGAATAAATACAGAATTCCTTATTTGCTCTCATACCGTGGCGTTAATTTTATGTATATCTATCCAATGTATATAAATTACTTTCGCAAAAGATATGTCGTCACTGCGTGTTTATAATTTCACATGTTTGCGTGGAAATTACCGTATCATTCGTCATATTACAACTCATATACAGTGTAAATATGCCTCCAAACGGTTAATTGCCCATCCGCCATCATGGTTACTTACGAAACTCACAGGTATTTCACTAATTTACTCAGGCCAAATAATTTTAGACTATTTATTGAGCCAATACATTTGTCAAATGTTACTCCAACGCATGCTGATGGAACACTTTGATTTAAAGATTGCGAAAATTATACGGATACGTCGCACAGTGGTCCAGATTCCAAATCTGACTGGACAAAATTGTCTGTGATGGGAATTGGGTGTAAAAAGAGATTTTTTTTATCGTCATGTAGCATTATTGTCATATAATGCTAAGAAATTTTTACTAATGCCATCTGACATACGATTACAAATTTTATACAAATATTACAGGTTTTATTACAACATCATTAACTCTGAGACTCTGGCAAGTGAAATTTGGAGTGTAAAGTTTGAATTTCAACGTGTATGCAATTTTCATTACACTGAAAAATAAGAATGTTATTCTATTGAGGAATGAAATAAATAACAAAAAATTTTCAAATAAAAACAATACCTCCTAAATATCCACAATAGCAATAATGAAAATAACCAAAATATAAATGTAAATGCTAAGATAGAATCCAACACATTGATCATTTCACACAAAAATCTGGAAGTCATTATACAACTGAATTAATTAGACATGACTGATAAAATTAAAAATGGTAAACAATACAATAATTGTTAAAACAAAAAACAAAATAATAACCAACATGTGGGAACGTTATGCAACGAATGAATCTAATTTAGAGTGTTCTTTACACTGAAAAATATTAATTTTAAAGCACTCATACATGAGGCTTACGCTTCAAAATTTACAAATTATAGACAATATCACAACAATATATATGATTTAATAATGTGAAAAACCAAACTGTGAAATGCGAAAGTGTTCCAGCATTAGCCACAACGTGATGAGAAATTTAAAGGCATTAGCTTAAATATTTATAAATAATAGTCCACAACAGTATTTATTTACCTTTTTCTCAGAAATCAAGACTGTCATCAGACTCTGAGCTGCTTTCATCTTCAGATGCGCTGCCTGCCGTGTGCTCAATGGTTCGTTCATACGGTTCTACGAGCAATTTGACAACCTCAACTGGAATTTTTTTACTTTTCTTTTGAGGAAGTTTTCTCATGCTTTAGACAACAGGATATGATGTTATAAGTAGCATGTGTATCAAGTCTTCCATTGTATTTCTTCTTGAAAATTTTCTGGTGTGTCTCTCCCTAAATCGCTTATAATCTTTATGGCGTGCTTCTTGGGCTTCTTCAGATGACTGGCCCATCGGCAACAGGGCTGTCTGAATTATGTTCCCACCATGAATCAAAATTTTGTGCAAACTTGCAGGCATGTAATACCACCCATACAAAGTGACATACATCTTAGCGGTATTCATTGCGTAGCTCTCAAACGCACTCACATTTATGTCGAAACCACTGGCAATTGTTTTCAAAATTACTGAAAAGCGCTTAATTAGGTCTTCATTTAACCCTGTAATTGACGAAGTCAACTTCGGATTTGCAAAAAAATCGATGGGCTGTGTTTCCGTCATTTATGGTGCCACTACCTGGCTTAGGTATGTCGACAAATAATCCCATTTCTCGACAAAAACGTTCTTGAATTTCTTTTTTTCTGAGTTCCACTCTTTCCCTGTCGGATTTTCTTATCTGCCATGATTTTACTTCAAGTCTATAAGAAATGTGAAGAAGGCATTCAAAGCACCTGATCCACGCATGTAAACAGGATAGCCCATAAGAGAGTGAGCTAGGGTTAGAATTTTTATTGGAGTGACTTTTCAAATTGTTTATTGTCTTGGGAGTAGCTCCGCAAATGAAACAATTCTGTGTAGACTGCTCGGTTAGTGTAGCGCACACCTTGCCGTTAACCATCGCCAAGGCTAGTTTGTGCTACACCAAAATCTCTTGTCCTTTAATCTCAACCTTTGTCGGGATAAGTTTCTCTATTTGTGCTTTCATTTTGCTGACCTCCTCACGCGTCGTTTCCGCTGTTTATTTTTTGAAATGTATTTTTATTGGCCGACAGTATCTTCTTGATGAAGCCCTAGGATTCTGCCATACAATCATTTGTTTGCCTCCTCCGCTAGTACCTGGATTACAATGAGTGTAGATTTGTAGAGGAACGAGAGAAATTAGGAACAAAGAGGAGTCGTCCCCTTCTTCATCGTTATATCGCTGCTTGTATTTACTTAGAACGGAAGCGCCGTCACATCCTCATTTAAAAATTTCCGTTAATTGTGGGAGTGTATCTATACCCAATTTCAGCTGTTTGAGAACTTCATACTGCACGCAAATATGCCGTTTTACAGTGATCTAGAAGAGACTGCAGCCCTATTTCGGCGGACACTTCGGTGATATGTATGTCTTCCGGGTAGCATTGTTTTTTTGCTTCAATAATTGAATTGTACGTGGGATATATGTCTGAACTCTGCTTTTTTGCTTCATGGCGTATTGAGAGGTATTGCTTTTTTATTATTATCAATATACGACGCCAGAGCTTGTTCACATGTAAGTTTAATTGGAACTTTAACACTAGATGAAGTGAAGGCTTTCTTACTTCTTGTGGCTCTCTTCGGACAGAAATTCGACACCTGATTCACAATTTCAGCTGCATCTCTTCTTTCCTCTGATCGCAAACTAACCTGAGTGGCAAAAGCTAGTTCTTTGCATGTTGCTTTTGTTATTAAAGGCTCAACCCTCCTTTTATAAGTTCTAGCACTGTTTTCCAAATAATCATTTTCGGGCGACCGGAAGGAGTAAAGGGTGAATCAGACAAGCCTGGGGAACTTCGAGATGATTGCTGATCACGAGCGGTTGCAAGTCTCACAATATCTGGAAATTTCAATACCCATGGAAGCCACGTTCTTTGACATGAATTTAGGCAGTACACGAAAATTAGACTTCCATCTTTTCTTTACTTTCAAACAAAAATCATCGTAAATCATATTCATAGATGCTCTCACATCATCACTACAGTCTTTTAAATTATAACGATTCAAAATATATTCTAATTCACAGGAGTTTCTTCTAAGTGTATCAGATTTACTTCGCCAAACCTCAAACAACTCTTGCCGAGAAATGATTCCTGAAAACGTAAAAGAATTCTTGAGTCCTGTTCTTTATTTTTAGCCAATTTCAACTCATGTTACCTTGAGGTAATCTATGACCCTAATAAAAAACTTTCCTAAATTTCCCGTTTTATAATGCCAAACTAACATCATGTCATGAGACATAATCGTTTCCTACTGAGGAAATTAATATATCATACCTTCATCTACGATCTCCATGCCCAAAATTATGCACCTTTCAGTTGCACTTAAGCAATCAAAGAAGCGCAGAGAACGCCACAATAGAGAGCAATCACAATTTGTAACGAATGAGGGAAAATTGCGATGCACAATATTTCAGCAACGGAACACCAGACACAACACTCGAACACGTCCGAAGGTTTTCGAAAGAGACTAAGAACTACGGAGATTTTTCCTGGATACGAAGAACTAGGGGACCATATGTGGGGGGTACGCACATAGGGTGAGAGGAAGCAGAAGGGAAGATAAGAAGTGAAAACAGATATAATAATAGAAGAGTCTCTCTCTTTTTTTCCTCGCCCATCCTCTGCTACCTCCCCCATCCACAAGCTGACCGCTAGGTTTTTTCCCACATTTTTATCTTCTTCACTCAGCTTAAGAAGAAATTGAATCATTCCAAGTAAAACAATATGGAACTTTAAAAAAAATAAAAGAACAAGAAAACTTAACAATGCCCAAACCCTGGAATCCCATTCTAGTACAAGTCCAAGATGGAAGAATTCACTAGCCCCAATAACCTTTTACCCATTCAAAACTGGAGTCGTCGTATAGGTCATCCGAATATGTCTTTGTACATACAATTAAAATATAAATGAAATATGCTCAAAGAAACTTTACCATACGATCAGCATATTTCGTCACTTGTTCTCCCTATTTGGTCCACCACTACCTGTGCCGTCACAGGTAAACGTAAGAATAACTCCTGAGGTTGCGCAAAGTTGCAGCTAATTATTATTAGCAAAGGCTCTCAGATGTATGATTGTTCACTGGGCGCAAAATTATCGGATAATGTAACGGCGTTTTTTATTTAAGGCTTGCGAAAGTACTTATTTTTATTCCCATTTCACACGAAGTTACTGTGACCATTTATAGACTTTTTAACCATGCTTATATATGAGAAATTGCTTCCTTTTAGTATTAAAATGAAAGAAATACTTTTTAAATGGCTAATAAAGCCAAAAGAATGAAATAATCAATCATAATAATCATTGTATCATCATTATTGCAGAGCGCTAAAATCTTGGCCGCCAAGAAATGGCGCAGCAGTCAAACAAAGCCCCAATGTTTAACACTCTCCTGATCGGCATTCCCTTGATACAACGCACTTTCATTTATATCTTTTGGTTCTACCGTTTTTCTAGTTTGATCACTCATTGGCTGAATACATTCCTATAAAGTCGACTTTTGAGGTTTTGTCCAGTCATATTTGGAATCTGGACCACTGTGCGTCGGTGCCGTTCTTGCAACCGGTCACAGACATTCGAGTGCAGCAATTCAATGCACAAACGTCGGTAGGTAGTAGAAGATATACCAGGTCGCACGTCGTCCTCTAGTTTCTAATGGACCCCCACATCACACAAACCTCTACAACTTTCGTCTTCAACTCCTCTCTCGTCGTGACACCCTACCGTTACTTCTAACCCTATGACACGCATGTCCCTTTTATCCCTTGCTCTCTAGCCGTCTCTTCCTCGTCCTATTTCTCCGCCCCAGCCCTTAATCCCTTGTCCGTTTCGTAGCGAAGACTCCACTTAATCCCCTCCTCCTCCCTTTCTGTCCCTTTTCCACGGCCCAACTCGGTCCTCTCCCAACTGCCTATCTTTTACTCTCCGGTTGCTCGTCCTTCTCGATGTGTGTCTCTCACTTCAAACTCTCTTCACTCCTCTCCAAAGCCAGGCATCGTCCTCTCTCCTCTCTTTCTCTCTCTAGGCCCCTCCTCCCTCTCCTAACCCTCCCCCCCTCTCTCCCTCGCTACCGCAAACTCGCTACCCGTCCCTCCCCCTCGTGACGTGCTCTCAACGTCCTTTTGGATGATTCGATTGGGAGCAGGACGGAGGGAATTGAGACTTGGGCAGGTGGGGATGAAATGGGTGGGATAGTGTAGAGTTGTTGTTCGGATCGCGCCCCGAATATTGAGGATTTTGGATACGCCGGCTGAAATGGGGTGCTCCCGAAAGTTGGTCTCGGATAGCAGAGTCATATACAGTATACGTCTTCGATTCCGGCGTTACATTGTGTGGAATCAGAGGATATCCGCAGTTGGGGACAAATAAGTTCACTTTGGCTCCAAACAGTTTATTCAGGGCCAATAGAATAAAATTAAATGTTGATCAAGGAAGCGTTTGTAATGACGTAAAAGCAACATGGTTGGGCAAAGACACAGAGTATAGTATTCACGCATTTCTATGGGAAAGCAGTAAATGTGAAGCAGTTAAGATGTATCAATCGTTACATTGCAATCTGCTACAAGGTGAGCACTTAACTTTGGCCCATTGATGAAAGAGTAATGAGGAATTTCGGGCTCTACCCAGCTGTTAAAAAAATTTACGATAAACGCCAGCACATTGACATATTTGCATAGAGTATTTCATTACGATTTATATTCTCAAATATTGACTGATCATGAACAATCAAATTTTAAACCCATGTAAATGTAACTTCACATTTTGTAAACTTTCTCCGTGCGGGATTGCGGAGTATTCAAAAATTGCAATCGAATTATGTGAATGAATTTTGCCTCCACTTAGGAATGTGCACAGTTGCTTTATTATCCTAAACATGTACCTTCAAATCTAGGAAATAACCATTTTAGCGATTTATTCAACTTCCTCGTACTGGAGAGATAATTTATGAATAATATACAATAGATATAATATCTATACGCATATGGCTAAATAAGTTATATTAATATAAATTTATGCCGAATCTTATACAACGGCATGACAGTTTTCAATGCACTTAAGCCTTAGTACGGCGTTCACTAGGAACTGAATCTGCCTAAAAGATTATGATGCACGCAATTAGAAATGGCTACGGTGTCAGAGTAAAACGAAGAAGAAAAAATTAAAGTCATAAATAATCAAATTGCAGCGAATGTAAATATTCCAACAAGAACCAAATTTCCTCATCATGAGTCTCTAGCTACTAAAATTTTGGCGTTAAATTATCTCAATAGTCAAATATCTTTCTCGGGCTTCGCACCGGGTAATGTTTTCATAATCCGCCGACCTTTCAGAAAACGACTTGTTTTCCATTTTCAAGGCACGTGTTATTTCCGCCGTGACCACTATAACGAAACGTCGGCGGATCATGAAAACATTACCCGGTGCGAAGCCCGAGAAAGAGATTTAAATATAATACACCGGGAAAATCTTAAATCATTCATTATCTCAATAGTCGTTTAAAGTTTCTTAATTTCATCTAGGCTTAGACTTTCCACATTCTAAGTTGTAGAGAACTTGCGAGTGCACAAAGCGTAGTACTTGAAAATTAAAGAACTGCTATTTTTCCACAGCTTGGACTACTTAATCATGGATATCAGGGAAACATGTCATAAAGAATACTGAAAGCCTAGGGCACTACGTAACTCTAAGTTTTATAGTATAATATCAAAATATTTTATTATAATCGCGATTTTTAATCGTAGCCTCCAGAAATAACGCACATTACACGGCCAATTGAGCCACAGAATGGAGACTAAAGGGTAGAGAAGTTATACAAAGAGAACCTTGAATAAGCTTAATCTCTTACACTATTCACGACCACGAGGAATAAAGCCGAACACTAGCATGGCAAACCATGTCGACTATTATCAGATATCCCTCCGCCCCTCATTCATGGGCAGCAGTCCTAAAATCTCCCATCGCACTAAGATCACCGCGATATGCATGATAGAGGGTCTTGGCCACACTCCCTTGCGGTGCGGCAGTCTGCAGGGCATTGTGAGGATCTATATCCCTCCAAATTTATTACTTTCGTTTGACCAGAAAAATATTTAGGCACGAGTAATAGACTTCAGGACACCCTCAAGTGGAGGGTTGAGGAATAGTACAAAATGATGCAAAAATTCTCGGTCACAATAACGCACTCAATCCAAAAAATAGCCACGACCCTTTTAATTTTTCCACTAGATATTTAACTATTAGGGCCTATCCTTGACGAGCTTCTCGAATCTGAACATTCTTGAAAGAAGCGTTTCCCATCTTAACCTTATTAGAATTAGAATCAGTTCTCAGTATCAAATAAGAACTAACTGGAGCTAAATTGCCAGCTTTTCAAGCTTAAGAGCAGCTCAAAACATCAATCAGAAAACTAGAGGAAGCTTCATGTTTCTTCTTCTAATAGCCTTAAACAAAGCGTTCCCACTGACTTTGGTTATAATACATATGATTTTCTAGGAGAATATCTCTATTGGCTAGGCTCAAGCTCCAGACAGAAAAGCCCTAAAAGCTGAAACAAACGATTTATCTAAATGTCATATTATAATTGCGTAACAATCTATTTGTTTGTCTTTCAAAAAACAGCCGTCATAATTTTATAAATCTTTGTACTAGAATTTAACATCGTGTAGAATAAAAATTTTAAGTAAATATACATTTTCTTCGGGTTTACTTTTACAGTTTGGACATACCACTAAAGATATAAAGATTCGTATATAGATATTTATTTCATAATCCAAACCGTAGACCGCAACTGAAATAAAATTACCTGCACGCCACAATATAATCTCACCACTTCCATTAGAGTCCATAAAAATATCCCATAAAGGTACAACGTATAAGATAACAGCTCCTCAAGACACGATAAAGATGACAGAAATTCAAGAAGCCTAAAATTTCTATTAATAATTAGCACATGGCGATAACGAACCGTATCGCCTTACATGCTCCAACGCACGGGCAGGAACCTTCGACATTATATCCGAAATCTTAAGCAGAATCATTAAAAACGTTGGAGAAGGAAGGCTCGGACGGGTTGTAAAAATAAAAGCAAATATCCGCCTCCCCCTCAGGCGTAAAGCCTCTCCGTATCATTTATATTGTACCCGTAGCCATTAAAACTCCGGCTTATCCTCATCCTCCTCAGCCACTCCGGGCGAAGGGAAGGGCGTGGACACCCCCAATATTTTTTCCCTTCCCTAAAGGAACGTGAAAAATTAAAAGGAAAGGAGCAAAGCGGCACTGGGTTTGTCGGGAGAAAAGAAAGAAGGGCAAAGGTGTGGGGAACGCTAGGGGACGCAGTTACGAGGAAAGGAATGAGGTGTAAGGGGAGGATTTTTGAGAGAGTGGAAGGGAGAGGGAGGGAGAGAGGGGGGAGGGGAGAGGGCCAAAGGGATAGAAAGACGCAGAAGCCACCACACATGGCCGTACAAAAGGGTTCAGAAAACTTTTACCCTCTTTCCGACCCATGCCTCCCAGCACCCTCCTCCTCCGCCTCTCATCCTTTTGCAAGCGAACAGAATCCGAACCCGTGTCTCGGGGAGGACAACTTCTTGGACTGTCTCCAAAAGGGATATGTCACCGCCCACTCGGAAATCGCCGTTGCACGCGCACCCTGTAAGGCCTTCCTCCACTCCCTCCTAATTCTCGGGCCAGCCCTCCCCGACCACCCCACCCCCCAACGATTTACCCACCCAGCGCCCTCTCCCTATCTCCACAGCAACGCCTTCTCCGACTGCGATTGCCTCTCTCGCTGCCTGACCTCTCCGATGGGCATCCACCTATCTACACACCATACGAGCCATCACGAAGGCAGGTGGCAAAGGTTATTAGGGCCACTGAGGAAGATGGAGAGGGCATAGCGTCATCAAACTATATCCTGAACAACCAAAATATCCATTATGTAGCTTCCCTCGTCATTTCTTTCCTTGCCTCTAAATATCACGGACGTTTAGACGCATTAGCGAATATAAAGCAAGAATATCTATCTTCTGTTTAAAATTTAAACGTAATGAACTCTTAAAAATGCATAAATCACTTTTAAATGTGGATTCTCATCGAAGTTACTCCACTTCTTCGCTGGAAATAAGGATCACTTTCAATTTAAAAAAAAGAGAATGTGAAGAATATTTACAGTCTGCATATTCAAAAAGGAAATGCGGGAAGATTTTAAATGAGGTACCGATGGAAAATATCGTAAAATAGCAGAGTTATTACGCCATTCCGTAAGCAATTGTGTGAATCGGGGGAACAAACATGGCGGAATGGCCACGCTCACGATATAGCTTCAACCATTTGCCACCATAAAAGGTGCCCTCAAATCTACGTTTAGGATAAATGGATAGCAGAGTAACCAGAATTAGTCGTGCGGTAATATTGGTGATGAAAAAAGGTTGGTTGTGGTGCCATTTTTATGGAAAACTCCTGATCGAACATCAGACATAATCGATGCAACGTCAAAAGCACTAGGATGTACCATCCATCTTTACCAGATAATCGCTATGTTGTCTATTGCATCACCTAATTGGTCTTCACTACACTTGTGAGTAGCCTAGGGGCATGTAGTGGAATCATATATATGTAGGACTACATTTCTTTCCAATTTTTCATATGGAACACCATACAGAAAAGATGAACAAGATGGATTGGACACACCCTGAGACACAATGAGTTTTTGAAGAAAATAATTGAAGGGAAAATGAAGGGAAAAGTCCCCAGAGAAAGACCCACGAAAAAGTTCATGGACCTAATGAAGAGAAAGGTACATAGGAAAAGATACCAGAAGGTAAGGGAACTTACATTAGACAGGGAAGGGTGGAGGGCTGCAGTCAACCAACTTAGGATAGAACAATCATTGATGACATTTCTTTGATAGCCGAAGTAGCATGGCGGTCGGAAGTAGAGCCGACTGAGAGTTTTGTATTTTTTAGCACGGTGGATATTGGACTTAGTCGGAATTTACTTTTACTAAGACACTATCATTAACTTCTCAAAATATTTGAGTGGCTGTGGATGTAGTCATTATAGGAACGATTAAGGTTATCCTATTTTGCACATTGACTAACAGTAAAAATGATACACCTTCTCGTAACGGTCCAATGCAGTCAAACGTACTTTTAAACGAAATTTACGACCTTTATCTTAATTTAAACTTGGGATCGGAAGAGTTATCCTTAGGAGTAAAACTGAAAGAGCACTCATGGGTATGAAAAGGAATGAGGCAGTGGGAATAGATAACATGCCCGCAGAGTACTTTACGAGTACGTGAGTATGAGGAACGGTAGAGGAAAACTTTTTGCGCTGATCCGCAGAATTTATGACGATAGAACGTGTCCAGAGGACTTCATGAAGACAATACTAATTCCGACTCCGAAAATGAGCAAGGCGAAAACGTGCGAAAACCATAGGTCAATAAACTTAATATTCTATGAGGACAAAGTAGGTCTGAGAATTATAAAGTGTAGAGAGCAAGGCCAACTAATGCCTGGCTGAAAACCAGTATGGGTTTATGAAAGGGAGGAGAATGCGGGACGCTATACGAGTGATGAGAATGCTAATAGAGAGGAAACCTAAAATGTGGCCCGGGTGTTTTTGCTTGCTTTTCAGATTTTGAGGTGTTTAATACGGCGAACTAGACGAAATTAATGGAATTGCGAAAGAAAATACGGGTCGACTGGAGGTACGGACATTCATTTGGTACCCATATTTTAACCAGACTGCGCAGGATAGGACAAAGGCGAACCAAGCTGGTCCGTTTAAGGACGTGGAGTTTGGAGAAGATGACATTTTTTTATAAGTTTCAATACACATACTACGAAAATAATGCTGACAAGTTTAATGGCCAAATAACTTGAAAACTACTAAAGCATAAATTACATCTTCTTGAAACTTAAATCAGCGCTAGTCAGAGATAAAAATAACTTGCTAATATTAAATGATACGAGAGTTTGTTGTTTGCTTCGCAAGGGAAATTAGCGACATTCGTTGAATTAATCGAGGACATGAACGGGTAACAGGAAAAAAACAATAAAACGTTGGTGAAAATCAATACGAGTTTTATTAGTGGCTCATATATATCACAAAAATCAAAGGACCTCAGCTTGTAAGTATGGCTGTTTTAAAAACTTCACACACGTAGCGACAGAGCTTAACATTCTAGCCAGTCAGATTTATACAAATTTTCACTGTATCTTTATATCTATCCACAAAAATCTTAACCTTGCTAACATTTTGCACGCTTTGAGGGACCCATCCTACTCTATTGAGACAATGGGATACAATCCACCCAATCATCGCGATTTGCAGAATGGTCAAGACAATTCATTATTCAATGAACAAGTATGCACAAGTATGCGACAGTAGATTTGACGCCCCAGCCTCGACAGAGTCTCAGCTTAAATTATGGCAACAAGTATCCAACGGTTTTTTTTTAATGCCAGTCTTGAATATTAATAAAAATAAATCTCAAACGGTTAAAAATAAATTGTCGATTTCCCCTAAAAAATGATGATAAAAAAGCTACATAAATTAATATATTCATTTATTATCAATTTAGATCATTTTTTTACAAGGTGCATATCTCATCGCAATAATAACTTGAAAAATGATCATGAGAAGTCAATATTATCATCTCTCCCCGCTGCTAATCGACACCCGCCCAAAAATTTCACTTTCATTCAAGAGACCTTAAAAATCCTAGCCTAATAAAAACCAACATACAAATTCACGTCTACTCTTGCCACTTAATCACACGTTTGTTCACATAAAAAAGTAACAACAAAGTTGTGAATTCTTCAAGGGTTTTCGTCCGGTAAGATCTTACCCGGAAAAAAACCCTAGAAGAAGTCACAGCAGTCATTCGCCGGGAGAAAATGAACTTCTACATAACATCAAAGTTCACTTCCACGTCCATGTAGAAAAAATCATAAACTTTACCCTTTGCAAACATTAAACAGTACTCTTTCATGCAGATTTATTCGCAAAAAGGCTCAAATTTCCCAAAACTACATGATCATAAGTCTTTCAACTGTTTGTCATTCTATTAAACTGTTCAGTGATGTAAACAAAGACAATTTTTTCAGAATTATACAGCCACTCGTAAACTAAGCATAGAAATTGGAAGATAAGTAAGAATAAATCATGTATGAATTTTAAAAAATCGTAAGTATTTATCGTATTAAACAAGAAAAAAACTTTTGAAATGATTTTATTGTTTAAAGTTTGTTTAGAGTGAATGAAAAAAACATAATTTATGCATTAATCTCTGATCTCTAAGTGTGATCGGTGTAAGTCATCTAGTAACATTATCTTTTAAAATCATAGTTAAGTCAATTACTGTATTCATGGGTCATCAAGTATCAAATATTATCGGGGCCATTTAATTCTAGCCATAAATCTAAGGAATACAAACACATGAGTAGGCTGTTTCATGAAACTTTTGCATAATGTGCCAAAATTATAAGAATTTCTTTCCCCTTAGCACTCTAAATTGCCTACCCTACTGCATATAATCCTCATCTACCCTTGCTTACCAGTACATCAAAAAAATAGAAGTACTATTCCTTCATTGGATTCTGTGACCTTGAAACTTTGGACAATTTTGGTGCAAAGCAGAAACCGAGTCGTATTTTGGACTTACATGAATATCTGCAAAGCCATTTAATATTTTCTGCCATCGGCGTGGCGTCACCAAAAATCAATGAAATTAAATGAGATGTCATCATATGCATAAATGCTCTTATTTTAAGGATATTATCCAAGTTCTCTCCTACAATCTTGAATTGTAACTGGCATTGCATAAGGCTCGCCGTTACGCCACCGTGAGATTTTCTTTACCCCTTAAATGGAAAAAACGGCTGAGAATAGAGTCTCATCAATATGGATTTATTGGAATGTCATTGATTTTCTCATTTCAATGCGCGGCAGGAGCTAATTTTTAACTTAGAATCATGATTTTTATTCTGTGCCTTGCGAAAAGTCAAAGGATGTCATCGAGGGATAAGGTTTAGATTCTAGAGAGTGAGCTCTGAGGCAACTATGTCATCATAGAAGAAAAGAAAGTAATTAAGAGCCAAAATCACTTTTTTTGTATCTTAAAAGGGGTGACTATGATTGATTGTTTATTAGGAACTTTGATCAACATTAAATGGCTTATCTAGCCATAGGTATCGCTTTATGCAATGAAATTTATTTTGATAACATGAAACCCTACTTGATTGAGGTACTCAGTGCGGAATCATTTGGAGTGTTCAAATTCAAGTTTGACTTTTCCACTGAATTTCTCTAATTCGTTACTTTTTAGACTTGCTTGGCGACTGTAATTACGTAGAGTATTTCAGTTTGTATTTAAACAACAAAAACTTTGAATTTGAACCAAACTAGTGTAATAGAATTACTATGACAGGTAAAACGAAAATAATAATTAATACAGAATTTCAATGCATCAGGATATACATTCAAATTCCAATAAATTCAAAGGTTGAATGAAATAAAAGTATCTTGGCATGAAATCTATCCCGTGAACATCATGAGCAGTAATCGAAACCGCCCAAAGTAGTGTGGAGAGCTCTTAATCAATATAATAATCGATTACATCATAATATAGCAGTGAAAAATATAAGTGCTAATATGCCTTGTTAATTCTAATTGATGATAACATCAGAATTATATTAACCCGCTTTGCAAAGATGATAAACACTAATCAGGACTGCAAGCATACATTTCCCTCGAATCCTAGGGAAACCCCGCGGCTATCTCTCATTCCCTATCTCGTTCTCACACCAAATAACCCCTTACCCGATCCAATCCCTCCGACCATTTCACTTTCGTAACCCCGATCACCAATTCAGCAGTCCGTTCCACGGGTGGTGAGCGCTTGGTGGAATAATCAATTCCGGAATTGCCATTCGGCAGTAAACGGCTGACGAGGTTGCCAGGGGTAGCCCCAATGCTTTGGAATGACCGAACCGAAATCAATATGCAGAAGGGAGAAAAGATTTCCTCATCGACATCCATGTCGGAATCTTTACCGTATTCGAGTGTATGATGAAACGATGATAAACACGCACAGCTGGCTCCTTTCCTTTCTATTAACCGCCATCAATCCTTTTTTGGACGTGAATGATAATGAGGCTCGGATATAACAGGGAAAGAAGAGAGGAAATATAGGTTTCCTTATCATGCTTCCTCGGGTGCAAAAGCCAGGCTACTCAACATTACCCTTTCATTACAACTTAGAACGTCAAAACTCACTCTCGCACTCAATAACTTAAGAGAATACAGCCAGGTTTAAGTTTTTGGTGAAATGAACGGTCTCGCGCGAGACTATGTGGTAATTCACTAACGTGGGGATAACGAGAAAAGAACCACGTAAAATTACATTTGAGAAACTAAAATTATTTCGACCTTGGTTGTAGCGTTCAATGGCCGATGATGTTGAAAAACTGGTAAAAAATATTACATTTTCTTCAGTGATATTTTACATAACTCTTTTATCGTATTCTTTGTTAACGTTTTTGTTTCAGAGTCCCACCGTCGATTAAAATATTAGCTGTGTTCATGAGCTAGATATTATTGCGGGTTTTTAAACTAAAAGCATTAATTAATACTACTACGCTCTATTTTGCTCGCGTTAGTAAATTTTCATCCTTAAAACATGACAATACGAACGCAATATGCCAAATAATCCAGTAGGTGGTAAAATTTTAGGCAAGTGAACATTCAGCATTGTAATTGTCTTCCAAAACTAACTAAAAGTAAAGACTACAATTGTATCAAAACGTATGCTCTCAAAATTGATTATAAATTTTGGTGAAAAATATGAGGTTCTAAACTAAAATACGAGTCATGTGAAGTCCTCACGTAGCTTTGCATCACTCCAACTTGTCCGGTGTCAGGGCTAAGCCTATCACTTTGATCACTCCCACGGGTGGCTAGCAATTCTGGGCGAAACATAACGCACACACCCCATCCCGCCGAACTCTGTATTGGAAAATGATTCCGAAGTCATCCCCATTCGCTCGCAGAACGCGTCCGTTATCCGGAAGGAATTCCGACAAACGTAGGTGTCATCAAGTTCTCCACTCCGAGGTTATCTCGGATCAAACATTCTCGTGGGTCTATTGTGCGTCCGTCTGATGTAACAAGTGGTAAACAGCCACTTCCACCCTATAGCCCAAACCCCTCCTTACCTCCCGAGCGATCCCCTACAGTTCCGAGTTCCCAAGGCGGTCCCTCAGCCACAGCTTTGAAGGGAATCGACCACAATGAAAACCCCCACGGTGGTGCACGGACGGTTGCGGCAAGGCTTCCCCGCTTCCCTATCAGCCACCTAGTCAGACCCATCGCAGCGTGGAAACTGAACTGCCGCTGTTAGGAAACAACCTCTGCCACTCCAACGCCGCTCGGACGCAGACGCCTTCCGCGCATGGGGTCGGAGAGGGACTTAGTGCAGTAACCACGGTGGAAGATGGCGTTAGGTCGCCCCAAATCCCTCCCTTTGCCGGCTAACCCATTCCCCTAATGCACGCTCGGCGGCAAATTCACTCACGTCGGGGGAAACAAGAGGCAAACACCGCCCGGATGGGCATCGCCCTTCAGGAAACCGAAGGCGTCGACGTGCTCCCAAATTGCCGGTAGCAGATTGGACGTCAAATCGTCGCGTGACGCAAGTCACGTCATTTTCCTGGTGGGACGGGCGATGTTCTTCACCGCAAGCCTCCCAACACAATGGATTGCGATACTGCAAGCTTTCATCTACATCTAGAAACGTACTTAATCGGCAAGCCATCATGACGGAGGTTTGACGGGGATCACTGCACTAGCAACTTTGAGATTTGAGGATGTCTTCCATACATAAGCAATCACGCTAAAATTAAATTTATAAATTATGCTATGTGTCTATGCTAAGCTATGCTTTTGCTATGTGTCACTTAAAATCTATACATTTTTAAAAAGTAATCACCATGATGATGATGAATTAATTATCGCATCTATTATTCTTTATAACTCCATACAATTCATAATGCTTAGATTTATTTAGTTTATGTCCTTACACACGAATGAATATGATTCCACATGAATCATGAAATAAATTATCCAGTCAATCGTTGAATATGACTTGTCTTGGTCCGTTGAAAGGCGTATTCATAAAAAAAAAGCCAGGTTACCACGGTGAAAATCCGAAAAACATTAATATTACCGAAACGAAAAGCAAACACAAATGGTGACAGGCGAAGAGAAAAAATCTCACAGGAAAATTTAATATTCAGGCAAAAAGAACGAAAACGTTAAGAACGTTATTTCGGTTCATGGAGAAGGAACATCGTAGGCTTTTCGTGCATTCCATCATTTCGAAACAAAACCCATTTATTTCAGAGAACCAGAAAATTACGGTATCGCATCTTCGATTCCCAGCGATGGCTCATTTATTCAACGCCTTTTGGAACCCCAAGTCGATAAATCAAACGAAAGGAATGAAGGCCCTTTTTTAATTTGAGGTCCTCTCCGGGCGAAGGAGCGCTTCGCTCTCACCTTAAAAAACGGTGGCTTTTAATTTCCTCGCTTTATGACCCAAAAAGCAATTTAGGCTTTCACTTTTTTCACTTTGGGGTAAACTTTTTCTCAGACCATAATACCGTAACTCACGCAATTTCGATATGATTCACGCGGATTCCAAAAATCTCTGGCGAGATTAAATGAAAAAAAATGTGGGCCACCATGAAGATTAAATTTCCTCGTGTGCCGCGGGATAAGAGATTCCAGAGCGAAAGTAGGAGATGAAATACTGCCTATTTAAAGTAAAACATTCCTATGACAAAGAGTGACCAAGATAAAAGTGTTGCCATGAAATTCCATTACGATATTGGAACGCATGAAATTGCACAGGAAAAAATGAGCATGGCCAGGTTCACTCTACAAGTAATGAGAATGTGCGCAAAAAAAGAGACCTGCATGCATTCCATAAATCTTACGGGATTAAAATTCCACTTAACTCCAGAAATAGAATCGGTCAAACTGCTGCGCTATAATCAAATAATATGGTAAGCAAATAATGAAAAATGTGACTATAACTATAATAAAAAGAACTGAACGGAATTATTTCAGCTCAAAATATGCATTTAAAAAAGTAAAAATTCAGCAGTTTAAAAGAAACGACCTTAGTGAGTTAATTTCTTGAGAAACAAGTAGAATATCCTGATAACTATCATCATTACGAACATATTTATGACACGACGATTATGTAATCTAGAGGCAAATTTTTTTTTAAATTTGTAATACAAGCTTCCGAGGGCTAACTAAATTGAAAAACACGAATAAAACTAATGTCCATCCTAACGATCGAGAATGTATAGGATAACAAATCTACGACTTAATAATATTAAAGAATGCAAATGACTTACAGAGGATTAAACTCTTGGATAAAAGGAGAACTAGGTTTTTCACCCCACCGGATCTAAATGAGTGCGGTTACTAACGTCGTCAAATCTTCTTTTTTTCTAAAACAAGCCGTAATTCGTAGGCGCATGCAACTAGGAATCCTAGGGTTAATCCCTGAGCTAAATAATGGCCTCCTGGATTTACACTCAACGGGAAAATTAAACACCCATTTCTTTCCGCAGTCATCACTCTCACGGACGGAGACAAAAGTCACAAGGCTTGACTTCGCGCAAAAGTTCGCGAATTAAAATTCGCTCGAAGCATTTTCCCATTCTATTTTTGCGACCAACGGCATAAAGTTCCCCACAAGAGTAACGACAACCGACGTTAGGAAAGTAAAAAAGACCTCCTTGTTTGAACAGAAAGAGAACAGTTCTCCGTGGAGCATGCAAAAAAAATTGAGAAGGAAAATTGCTTTCCACAGACGAAGAATCAAAAGAGAGGGGGAGCGGACAGGAGTTTTTTTTCCGAACTCGAAAATCACTCTTCAAAAAAATCTCCTTGAGAAAAAAAGGGATTAAGAAAAGCGAGGAAAATATATATATCTGCTCCAAGTTGATTCTTATTTTCTCTCAGCCTCTACGGTTGAAAAATAGAAGATCAAGTGCTAAACGCAGTACTGGAATTTCTAGGTAGGGACGGGGCTCAAAAGTGCACGAAAGAGTTACTACGCAGTTGAAACGGTTTTTTATAGTCTTTTAAATCTTAAGAATCTTGTTACAGTCGCTCATGAATCCAAGACATTTCCTTACACGTCTTACTTGGCTCTCCGTCACGTACCCGAAAGTAATCCGCTAATTTCACACCCAAAAAATATCCTAACTTTTCGAATGGACGAAGTTACACTCTATAAAACCTCGGGAGAAACCCAGGGTCTGAAACCTCATTTCGACCACTAAGACAGTGGAGTTTAATCGTTTGTTTTAAAATTAACGATACACAAGACTCTAATGTCACGTTCAATAATGTTTTATACAGATATTTCCCGTTTTCCAGTTATTTCCACGCTCACGTAAGATCAAACATTATTTCCACACGGTATTTTTTTAAAATTTAAACGTAAAAAAGTTTTAAAAGAATGGCATTTCCTTTTAACAACTGCACTAACCTGACCTCAGAACCCCTGCTACACAATTTTACTAAACTCCCAGCCACGCCACTTAATTGCTTTAGTTTCTCAGGACGAAAGAATAGGAGAGGCATTGGAGGAAACTCAGTGGATTAACCGCGCACAATCTAAGGCATAATTATTTTGTTTTTTTGCAGTTGAGCATTAGATGTGTGCCCAGCTGTATTCTCCTCTCCTATCCCTTCAGAATAAAGCATGACCTTAACCGAGAAAATAACAGCATTTTCACGTATCCAGCTCAATCACCATCCACGTCAGTTCTTCATTCTTTGTGCTCAAAAGTATAATTAATAAAGTTCATACACAATAAAAACAGATGAGAGAACTAGAGGTAATGTTGGAAAAAACAGCTGGCCTAGCTGAGAAGGGAAGGGAGAAAAGAAAAACGATTATGAGGAACTGACTCGTTAACTCAAATATACTTAGAAAATTCTTTTTGTTAATTAGGTTTGAAGGATGAACAACATTGAATTAAAAATCAGATTTATAGACATTTTCCTTTATACTATAGACAAAGCACAATTTAAAGCATTAATTTTTGTTACTTTTTCGGGGTTAATTAATCCTGGAAAGGTAGGTTTAACTACTGTTTTGGTTTGTCACTTTCAGTCTCTTGTAAGCATGTTACACTGTTTAATTTAACTTTTCTGCGAAGTTGTTTTCGGACTGGAGATTCATCAGACTCGTCATTTTCCTCTATCTATCATTTGATACTCAAAACGTGAATTCTGCTTCACTTTGGGAAAATGAAAGGTCTTTGAATCATCGAGCGTGCAACGGCAAGTTTTCGGGGTTGAGGATGCTGGGAGTTGGCAGGGATAGTAATATCGGATCAGATACTTTTTTGGTGAATGTTAAATTTGAGTTTCCCTCCCCATAGAGAGATAGACAAGGCCAGGGAATTAAGTGAATTGACTCCGAACTTAGTTTAGTTTAGAACTTAGTATGCCTCCGAAGGTATAGTTTATTGAAAGAATATTGGAGTTAGGTAAATATAAAAACCCATCCAGCAACCTCCTACGTCCAGTAAAATTACCGATAATATCATCTGCGTATCTAAATTTTTAAATATATTTCCAGTTTGGGAGCTGACCGAGTTAAAAATATCTTAATCCCAATAAAATCGAGGATAATCAGCCCGAAGGCAGACGAAAGGGGAAATCCTGTACACAAGGCTTGATTTTTTTCCTATAAAAGTTCCCTAAACTGGAAGTAGTTATGGTCAACGCACAGAAATAAAAGTTTAATTTATTCTTTTTTATCCAGTTTCAATAAAAATTTTAATTTACGTAGTCAAAAACAGAAAATATACAATTCGATGAGAACTTAGATATCGATCGGTAAAATAAACTAGTGTTGTATTATAAAACGTGTTTTGTACATCATGATTAACGTTTCAAGGTAGTTAATATATTTCCATGCGATGAAAAATACCTTCGCACATTACTATTTCCGTAGGTTGCAAATACTTATTTCTCCTTATCAATGTGAACAAAGAAGTAGCGGTGCAGAAGTAGCAGTAAACTATCTGAAGAAAGAGAAGAACATCCGAGTACCAGGCATAAAAAGTATGTCATGGAAGACCCACATTTTGAGTTCTACAGAACAGTTTTTTCCGTGTTGTGTGACGACTTCAAGAATATTATCATCAATACGTGGAGGATTTCAGTGGACGCGATTACTAAAACAATTATAACATAAACCATGGAAAACTACAATTCAAGCCCTTGGAGCACTTTGCGGGTTTTAGCTTGAATTGCAAGCACAATGTGACTGACGAAACAGGCATTCATCAAGCGACTAATCCATTTTCACCATTCAAATTTTGCTACAATTTTTTTGCACAACACAAAATTTGCTACATTCTGTGATCGTGGGTTGCCAGGATCTTAAGTTCATAAATTCTCAAAATCATTACCATTCCTTGCAAAAAGGTACCACAAACACAATATTTTGTAAATACTAATCGAGACGCTTTGCAAAAGATAGAGGGCCATTTTCCAATCAACCAGCCCGTGAACTAAATTGCTACTGTCTCCAAGATAGGAAAGTAAAATCCAAATATCTAATCCATTCTCACGAAACTATCCTTCCATTAAATAAATTCATTTCTGAAACGTTCTTTTGATATGATTTCGTTCCATTCGTTGAAGTAGTCGAGAAAATTCTAAATCCATGGAATAAAGTTACAAATCTCGTAATTAGAGAGGCCTTGCTCGAGGTCGATGAACTCCATCCGATACAAAATCACAGACATACAACTAGGTTGAATGAATCCAAGAAAAGCAGGAAGGAATCACAGCGGAAGGAGAATCCTCGTTAACTATTTAAAGGTGTTGAGTACCTATCCCTGCAAGAGCGCAACAAGAACGGAACGGAACTCTAGGGAACGTCTAGCGAACTATCGATTTGTCCAATCTTGTAGCCTCTCCGGAGCGTATTCAAGTAATTGGATAATTTTATTTTTATGGAAAAGTTCCCTCATAGGTTCTTAGGAGAACTCCTTCGTCTTACGTGCCTTCCCCAGTTAGAGGGACGTATTCGGTTAACGGTTTTGGTTTGGTAAGTTTATTCATTAGGTACACCTTCGATGTCCCGAAGTTCCGGAATTCCTCGCTCCCAAGTAACTATTCATGTACCTGGCTTTAAACAGGCATTCAGGAACAGGACAGAGATATTATCTCATTCTCTGTTTCACACCATTGACTTCTGAATATATCGTAGATTTCTTAGAGATGACCGGTTTCTTTTTCGGATTCGGCTTTATTCTTCGCATACCCTTGGTTTCATTAGCAGTATTATTCTGAGCTTGTTTCTTAAAAGTTAAATGAGCTGTTTTTAAAGATCCCAAATTTGATCCACATAATAATGTGGGGTGCCATTTCCAGGTGCAAGTCAATCACCCGAGCTTTGAGCCATCATATTCTCTATCATTGCACTACAATTCCAGCATTTTAGAAAGCGTCAAGGATAATATGGATAATATATCAGTTAAGAACATGGGCTTTAGTATTGGTTAAGAAGTGAATTTTAAAGGTATAGGAGCATTTAAAACAGAATCAAAATGAGGTTAAGATGTGAAAAGATAAAAACTACATGAATAAATGACATCACATGCAATAGCAAGTCCAAACACAATATAAGCTAAAACAATATTAACTGATGCGAAAATACCTTGAAACTTATAATTCGTGATTAAAAATATATACCATTGAGCTTTGCGCCATTCACACATTTAAATTTCAATGACAGCTTATGGGCTTTAAATCAAATATGAATTCGAAGTTAATCATAATGTCTACTTACTCAGGTATGTACACTAAATAATCCTGCAGTATAAGAAAATAACTGTGGTCTTGAGGTCAAATTTTTCAGCCATAGGGTCGCAAGGGTAACCGATCTCACACTTTCGCATTTAACTGCATGTCAGTGTTGATAAGGTAATAAGGCCACATGCCAAGAGTGTACCTCACGTCATACTTTCAGTAATGACAATCACTTGACACATTGGTATATACAGGAGATTTACCGAAATAAACAGCTAAAATTCTCAGGTAAGTTTTTCTTAGAATTTAGGAATTTGACCCTTTTTATATCTCTCTCACGTTGAGTGAAAAGGGACAAAAGTGAAATTACAATGTATTGACTGAAAATCTACTCCGAAGGAAGGTATGTTTGCCAGCATAATGAAGTATGTATAATTTGTATATAAATATGTCATTAGAGTATAAAAATTAGAGTATTTCATATTTATTTTCATTTGCCGTAAGAAGGAACTAGTAAAATTAATCGGTACCACGGTTATTCCCGTTAGACATTTTTATTAGAGCCGTCTTTCTTAAACCTCCACCTTTTAAAAGAATACTTAGCATGCTAACCGTCAAAATGGTTACAATGATTCTTAAAATACCTGTGTGATTTTTTTACATGTGCCAGCACTTCAGTTTTAAGAATATCACAGGCAATAACCATTCACATTCATAGATCAATAAATATGTGTGACGTTACATGAAGGTCTGTGGTAAATGCAGGCCTGTTTTATGTTGAAAATCACACTTTTTTATAGCCTACGAGGAAAAAGCGGGTACATGAAGAATAGAAATATTCGGTAACTTTTAAATTATATCACTAATATCACGTAATACATCAAATGAAGTGAGATTAGAATGAATTTCAACTAAAAAGGGAGGACTATTCACACGCTACGTCGTGGCGTAAGGAGCAGTTGACTGTGCACCGTGCAGCTGCCTTCCTTCTCAGCTGTTTGAATGAGTTAGAGTGAATTTAAAAAGAAAATATACGTTGTAAAAGGCTGCTTAGTCTTTCATCTGGCAGAGGAAACATTCTACCCCAACCTCCTTCATGGTGATTTTCTAATTAACTTTCACGGCGATTACGATCCACATAATTCGCTCAAACTATTATGCCCAGGGGCGGACATCATCTTCCATAGCGGGAAGACTTAGGCTGACATCAACTCATTAAGTGACTGAATATACCTACACGAAAGACCATTGGTCTCAAGCCTCAAAAATCTCACTCAAAAGACAAAGTGAGACATTTCACGATCTATTTATGCGCTCTACCTCGCTCCACTCACGCATTTGCATTTCATCCACTCATTGGATCCTCTATTCCCTGCCTGAAGAGATTATCGGGAGGTGGGATTTCGTGGGGGAAGGGAATCCTGGCAGGAGATTCACCTGAAACACGAAACAACAGCCAGCACGATGGAATCCCACGTCTTTTCGCCAATTAGGTTCCCCACCGATTTCCCCATCTCCAGATCCTGCCTTTGCTTTCCCTTTTAAAGCGCTCGGGAGAGAGAGAGCGAGAGAGAGAGAGAAAGGCGTTAACCCGAACAAGAACTCCAGAGCTAAATAGGGAGGAGAGGTGGAACCTAAAAGGAAAAGGAGACAAGGTGTGGTGGGGTTGGCGGGCGTGGGGGGGGGGAAGGAACAACAATGGTTTACAAATGGTCGCGATCCCTTTCCCCTTACATCCACGCAGGAACAAACACAACAACCCCCCCGAACCAACCCCTCAAAAACAACCCTCTCAACTCTCTCTCTCCTCCTTCCCGGCATTCCCAGAGGCAATTAACATAGACGAGATCCCCATTTTTCTGCTCAAAGCGTATTTATACAGCGGGGCAGAGGGGGTGGAGGGGGATACACAAGACGGAGCGAAGATGGAATGGCTAAAGGGCGAAATGGGCGGTGGGAAGTGGGGGGAAGGGTGGGAGGGACTTTAAAGAGACGGCGGAGAGGACTGCGGCTGTTTCGTGTGCTCGCGCGGTAAACGGCATGCCGCCGCCGGAGGACTCGTATAAATCACGCGAAAGGAAGTTTAAAGCGAGGAAAAGGGCTGACGCGGACAAAGCTCGGTGGAAACTTCGGGCTCTCCCCGATGTATCGTGTGCTCGCGCTTGTTCGGGATGGAATGCAATCAGCTCGGTTAAAAAAAAGCAAACAACTGAGATACACAGTCGAGTGGAATGGTTAGAGATGTGTGAGGGTGGGTAATGTATGCGAGAAGAAGAGTAAGCCAAGAGATACGCAGACAAAAACCCGAGTCATAAACAAAATAGAAATAGCACTCAGGATCTCCACCTATCCGATTGCATTGTAGTCCGTCGCCAAACGCATACACGTCGCCGGAAATTTACCGAATGAACGGACGCTCCAAGAAATATCCCCAACGCTGTGTCTCGACGCGGGATTCTGCTGCATTCCTTCGTGCGGCTCCAGCTAAAATTAATCAACGCGAGGTTATAGGAGCAGTACCTAGCGCTCTTTGTTCCCATTCACTGAGGACAGTTGAAGCAATAATTTAGCCCGGCAGAAAGGAAATATCGCCACGTTTTATAATATCCATGACCAAAGCTCGTTCAAAAACCACGATATTACCACTTGCAGGATGACTGCGGCAATTCATTCATCCGTTTAATGCAGGCAATGAGACTTTCCTACTATTGATATTATCATGCAGTAATTTCGCAGACAGTTCTTTAAGCATAGGTAATTATGTTCAGGTTTAATCTGTTCACAGCTTTTGCAAAGCACAAGCGGGCTCTAAAAATATTTGATAGTTTCACACTCTACAAAAAAAGGTCTCTTTTTCTAAGACTCAAAGACAACTATTCCAACCAATTCATTAATTCAAAATGTGAATTATTATTAACTATTTATTTAGTCTGGCTATAATTAATACCCTTTTTGCAATATTACTCGACTGGTAATCACGAGCAGAGGAATTTGTTTTCTTATTTTACAAATCGGTGTAAAAAATAAATTACTCAAACCATCCTTCCGTTCAAGTAAAAGCATAACTATCCACATTCAAATAAACCGCATATATTCCACATAGGAACTGTGTCATAGAAGTCTTTAACAGCTAACTTCATTTGTTCTTTTGAATTTTGACACTATTCAATATTTATTGAAATTGATACACTTTCTCAAATTCCAGAGTTTACAAGGCAATAGGACCAATAAAAGTAATACGGATCAATTCAGATTAAAACGAGACAATGGGCACTTATTCTCAAATAAGAAGTAAAAAAGAGTTGAGGCTGTAAAATACCTTAGCCATGAGGTAGTAAAAACACAAGTTACCAAAGCCAATTTATGAAACAGTTATCTCTTAAAAATCTTGACTCCTCGCTATCATGTGCCTACATCATACATGTGCCTTCACTTAGTTGTCCTAATGTCCTTGCTTGGTTAATTGTCCTACTAAAAATTAAATGAAGAGTGTTCCTGAAACACTAAGAACGAAAGTCTAAATTACCTTTTTCAACCTCCTTATTTTTTGTTTACAGACGAATGTGGTGCTTTGGGCATTGGTAAGGTAGATGAAGGCTAAAGAGGTATGAGCCGAAATGGAAACATGGATTTTCCGTCACACTAGCCAAAAAGCAGCCTCTTTTCCTTATCGATTACTTTCATTACATTAAATCAATGTAATTGTTTTAAATATTAAATAAATAGTATTATTTTGAAGACATCTGCAATACATCTCTACATAGTGAACTTTTTCTCCGACAAACCTCAATGGCGAAAACTTGGGGCACCCAAAGTATGCTATAAAAATGGATTTCCTTTTATTACCTGTTCGGCAAAGCACCTCCTGTGCAGGGCGTTAACGACATAAACCGGCAGAGTCGAAGGTCAAGATAATTTGCAATAATATAATTTGCAATAAAAAAATAAGTGGCAATTGCAAAACAATCATGTTCGGTAATTAAAGTTACAGGATTCGCGGATATTATGTGAAAAAGAATCCAAGAAGATCATGTAATTAAAGGGAGACTTATCCAAAATTTCTGTATTTGAAGAGAAAATGAAGCATCAAAGTCAATGAACTATAAATATGTGGCCATGTTAGTATCCTAGAGCATTGAGCATGGAGTCATTGAACGGAACGCGCAACGTTTATTTCCGGAGATTCCGTCAATTAAGGGAGATTTAAATGACTGCAGTCGTGGAGTAAAAATGTTGCGAAAGAATGGTGGCGGAATCGCATAAGAGGACCTGGCTTCAACATTCTCGGCGGATCTGGTACCTTTGAATTCTAGAGGCAAATTTACCGAGTATCGAAGCATTGCTGTTTCTCACGCTAGTGGAGCCACATCATTAATTAAGGTATGCATGGTCTGTACACAAAATAAGCACATTGGCGGCCCCGGTGGCGACGGGGTAAAGTCCTCGCACGCTAACCCGAGCGTCGTGGGTCCGAATCCCGCCTGCGTGGAATTATCATCACTCAGGGAATGGGTGTTACTGTTCGTCTATTGTTTTCGTTATTTACCCGACATAAATTGGTAAATAGGCTGTATTGTGGATGGAAAATACAATATAACAAATATATCATACAATTACGTTATCGCAATTAGAATTAAAACATCAAACCTAAGGGATAATTCATATACGAATATAACTTGATTCCAGCGATGAGTATATATGAGGAGGAGACTAGGTGGGGATCAGTTAGCGACAAGATGCTACACGCTACACTTTTATAACTTGGAAAATTCAGATGTGGAAAGTTTCTGAGCGACACGAAGAATATTACGTTGACCCCCGCGCTTTATCTCTAACGCTAATAGAAGCTGCATAATGAGAGATGCACAGGCAAACTAACAGTCACAATAATTCCTCCTTTCCACTCACCATTAGTGATGGAACAGTATTGTGACACTAACATAATACTCACCGTTAACATATACTTTACCTCTGCCCTCTCCTTCCCCCTATGCTCTACTCCCTATTTCAAGGTCTGACAGATGCAATAAAATAAGAGAGATATTCTGCCGAACAGATAGGTACAAAAACTCGTTCTTTCGGCGTACAATAAGCGACCACAATAAAGACTGAGCTCCTCTAAATACACTCCCATAGTACATGTCACCATTTCACCTCCAAAAATTTCACACATTTACACGGCTGGTGACCTACCACTCCCTGCCACACGCGCATGCGGCGGATCGCGGGGTAGTAAGTAGATGTAGATTCTCTCTCCTTTCACATCTGGCGTTCCAATGCCGGTTCAAGGAGTAGAAAGCAGATGATGTCACTGTAACATTAAGGAACCAATTACCACACGGTTCTACATTTTAACTGCAAATCCTTATCATCGTCTTGTTTTCTACATATTGATATCATTTAATTTGATATCTTATTAATCAGATATCTTAGGATATGTATTTATAGTCTATGGGAAAGTCTCTTCGTCTAATAATTTTTTTTTCGTTATGCTTGTACGTTCCTTACCAGGGTTGACCATTTTTCTGTAAATAGTCACCCACACCAGGAAATATAAGGGGCACACATCTTTCCAGTCTCCTCCTGCCATCTTTTTCACACAGCTTCCCAGTACATCAAGCTTTTAGTAAAAACTATCTCGCCTTATACCGTCCAAAATCGTTCTCCATTCCCTGCTATTACTCATTCTTTCCTGCCACTACGTTTAACCATCTCTTCCCTCCTGATACGCTGCTATTGCCTTCGTAGGCATCACGTCGATAATCAACTTCATCAATAATATTAAAAATCTATAAAACGCAACCTTTTATAAGAGAAACATTTTTAAAGTTATACAGAAGAAAAATCAAAATCTCTTGTATCAAGCGCATTATATGTCAGACCCACGCACTACTTTGCCGCTTTAGCTATTATGTTAGCTTTTTATATAATGTATCTACAAGGAGTCTAGCCTGGGCCCTGCCAGGGAGTTAAGATTGGAGTTGGCTCAACGGGGAGGTAATATGTATTGTTAGTTTGCGAAAGAAATACATGATCTATCGCGGTAAAAACTGATACAAAAACCCACGATCTTGAGGAAACCGACTCGGGATGAAAACCAAGCTAGGCACACGTATAGATTGCTCAATTTGGTGATCGCGTGGTGGACTGCCGTCGCGTTGGTGTTCCTCGACATTTGATGGGCGCTCCGCTTGCTCGGGTGGCCCACCGCTCGCCCGGCGTCGATTAATGCGCCGTTTACGCTCCTCTCGGCTCTCCTCAATCCGGGGACGCGTACGCAGCATAAATTTCCTCAACGAAGGCGAATTTGCGCTTCTTAGGCGCCATAACGCCTTTGAGGAAGTCGGCAGTATGCTACATGGCTCTGGAAGGTTCAGGGTCCCGGCAGGAAATTACAACAATAGAAACCTTCCAGAACCGATATTAAATTCAAATTATTTTTTCATGGCGAATTTCAGCCTTTGGTGTATAAGCACCCGTGCGAGTTACTTCGTACCGCATCATTTGTCAATGCAATGATTGGAAATTCGTCAATTCGTCGTTATATAAACGGCAATTCTGGGTTTATCCACCGCGAGTGACTTTGCCAGCACAAATATCGTATCATGTGCTATAGTGTAGACTTGAGTAGTGAACATCTAGAATCCTTTTCAAATATCCACGTGGTCAACCGAGTCTCCTGCCCTTCCCAATGGCCCACGAGTGGAATGTTACAAAGATGTGGTCTTTCATTTCCATTCGTACACAAAGTCTTACGAGAAAACGTGGCTAAGTCCACCTCTCTCTCTCCCAAACCCACCTCCCGGTTTCAAAGTCAAAGGCCCCACCTCCTACCGCGACGCCGCACAATGAAATCGCCCAAACAGCGTGACATATCAAATGGACGGACATAGCGCTTTATATATAGGATATCACTACGTCAAAAAAACGTGCCACTGCTCATTTTCCTCTGATCCCTATCGCAGGATCCGACAATTGACATTATTTATGCGTTTCATTTTCTCGCTAATCCTACTTACTCTACTCTCAACGTGCATACTTCTAGTTACTCATGTTAACCATATCTAGAAAGTCTTTGCTCTTTTGTTGGCAGGAGAAGGAAGTACGGTTCCAGTGTCACATTGCTTGATTGCATGGTAGGCATAGCGCTTGGCTACGGACCTTAGCTCGGATACAGACAATAGCCATTAAGAGTCCTCTTGAGACATCCAAAACTCCTTGAAGACCGACTTCTTGGAATCCATTTCTCATTGGTAAAATAGAAGTGAACTTACAGACTAATATCCAGAAAGCTGCTAATTTGCACATACGTCCAGCCCAACCAAATGAGGATATTTCACTCACTTTTAGATTTAAAGCGTAGAGACTCTTACGTTATATCAGAAGCAACATAGGGCGTCACTTTGCGAAAATTTGTTATGTACATAATGAACAGTAAAACGTTTACTATTTTTACACTTTTTCATAATTGACCGAACAGGTTTCAACACATATTGTCATTATCAAGATGCTAGCATTGTATAGTGACTTAGTTTTAGCACCTTGATAATGAAAATGTGTTTAAACCTGGTCGGTCAACAAAAAAGTGTGAAAATAGTTAAACTTTTACTGTTCATCATGGAATCTTACCTTATCTTATAAATAATTATTTTGGACGAATAATATTCAAGTTTGTGACAATAGACGTTGATAGGAATGAGATAGAAAATAACATAGAGAAATAAAAATTAAAGTTTTAAGAAAATAAAACGGTGATTCGGAAAAGAGGAAGTTAAGGTAATGATGCCCGAAATTCATCTATCAGTTGGTAAATACACTATAATGTTCATTAGGTTTGTGAGATACCCGCCTCCATGCCATTAGGGCCTACGCACTCTTGCTCGGGGAAAATTCGCCTACTACTTGTAGGATCTCATTCGTCCGACCCCTTTGACTAGATGAAGCAAATTCCGATTGTGTGGCAGAGACGGGAGATCATTGGTGGTGGCACCGTTACTTTGAATAATCCTCACCGTTCATTCTCTCCTTCTCATTCCGGTAATAATTAATCGTGCGGGCCTCGCGAACCGCGATCGGTCCACCGCCGAACCTACCCCACCACCCCCTACTCGGTCCTAGAAGACCCGTGGGCCACATGATGAAGAAATAGTCGGCCTATTATATTCATTCAACGAATAAGATGGAAAAACTTGCATACTGATTTACTTCAAAGTAAAATCCTAAAATTAGCATAGAGAAGGCAACAAAATTGTAGAACCTACAGAAAGGTACCGTAATGTGTGGAAGATGAGAGATTTTTGCGGGGAAATGAAGGAAAACAATAGGTATTTCGGATCAATATATATGAGGAACAACCTACCAGGTAAGTTTCCAATAATTCCATTAACAAATGATATGGTAGGAAGTCACTCGCACGGGTGCATATACACCAAGGGTTGAAATTGCCGGTCAGATGTGTTATTCACTTACACCACCAAGCCATCTTCCTTTAAGGAAAATTGAAGTGACCGGCAATTGGGAGATACGGGTTCGAATCCCGATCAAGTCAAATGATTTTCTAATGGCGAATTTAAACCCATGGTTTACCAGATAAGGGTTCTAGAAGGCTAACAGGAAGGATAAAAATAAATAACTTTGGTATGAAAAATGTAGAAAAGAAACCCCACAAAAGCACAAAATACAGGAAAAAACAAGCATCTGCCATTTTAGAGATACAGCACACGATCTGCGTAGCAAAATGAGCGATAGTCTATCTTATAAGGTTCTTGTGATTCCCCTGGAAACGGAAACTACAAGAAAAATTATGAGTATAATAGTGATGATAAAATTTTCCGTAATTCTTGAGTTGGTTTTCTTTTAGATAACAGTTTCACCGGCATTTCAACGGGCTCCTTCAGCTTGAAGAAAGTGTCAGAAAAGTAAAAGGGTGAATACCTGAGAATAAGGAACATTCGCTTCAATACCACAGAAACCGAGAGTGGAAGGATATAAAAATGCAAATAAACGAAGAAAGAGACGTAACCATATATATCATCAACGCTGCTTTTATAGAAGTTTTGGAAAACCAATTAATAGGGTCGATACATATTCAACCACCTCCCCAAAATGGAAGATGCAAACTCCTTAAAAATAAGGGAGAGAAAAATAAGGGGAAATTAGAGCTGATAAACTTGAACACACCGAACACTATTCAAGGAAACTACAGAAAAGCACCCGACACTTCAAAAATAACTTACAATAGCATCATGCACTTATTGCATTCAATGTAGCACAAAAATGACAACCATACTAGCCCCAACCGACGAAACGTCCTTGGGGCAGCCCGCAAGGTACGACGTTGCTGTAGATTTTGATGAACGGCAAGTTTTTGTTAAAATTCTCGAGGAAGGAAAGCACGCTCCTAAACCATGGTTGGATAAATATTCCTCGTTCCCAAGTGTCGGAAGGAAAAACGGAAGGAGTAACTTGGAGACGTTCCGTTTCGAAACCCAGACCTATTTGCTATGGGAAACCAAGTAAAAAAACATTCACCCCTTTCCCGAACACACGAGCGAGTTCCACCTTCCCGTGTTACAACCCGCTCCGACTCGACCGAAAAAGCAACCCGAGTTCACGAGTGTGGGTGTGTCTGAGCGCCCATTCCTTATCCTTCTGCTCCGACACCTTTCACATTCCTAATACGTCTCCCCGAAAGCACAAACACACCGCCCCTCACCCGCTCGGGGGCCCATCGCCGACTTGCCTCGCAGACATTAATTACCGCCGGGGCAAATGGGCCGGGTGAGAGTGAAAGGAAGGGGGGAAGGGGGTGAGGAGGAGCAAAGGGAAGGAGGCCTGAAACTTCCCCTCCCCTGCCATCGAAGAGACGACCCGCGTCTCCCACACTTCTTCCCACGGCCTACCCTCAGCCCCCTCCACCCACCACCCTTCACAGCCTGTCTTCTCCTCGATCTCAGCCCCAGAAGCAATCTTCCCTGCGTTCTCCAGCAACGTCCACGCCTCACGTTGCATCCACACGCACTCAACGAATCCAACTCTTCGTTATCCCACGCACAAATACTCACTGATCTCCATTACTCTCACAACCTTGCTATCATTCGTCGCTGTTAACCTCCCCGCGATAATCTCCGCTAACCCATAGACGGCGTCGCCAGCATTTCAGATTTATTTGTCCTTGCATCCCGCTCAGATTTTGCTGCAGGCAAAGTATACATAAAAACACTTAGACAAGATACTTCCCAAACCAGCCAAGGTCCTGCTCCTTTTTATCATGGCTTCATTCGAAACATATCGTAGCCACATTCCTGATACATATAACTTTGCCCCATCCTATCGTTGGTAACTATTTAATACATCAAATCCGTAGGCAAATGAACACCACTAATCTATTAAATTTCACCAAATTTAGTGGGTAATAATAAGTCTGTGCTCTATTCCCTCTTCGATGGATCGATTCAATATTCTCACACCTTGTAGGGTCAATTATGTCTAATCTGTTTACATAAAAGATGTGCCTCTGACTCAAAGATCGATCACGCTTATTTGATACCGCACAATCTACTATAATAAAATATGAAATACAGCCTTCTTTTAGACCATTAGATGTTCTATTTAAAATATAACAATTTTATAAGGATTATTTCCAATCGAACATGTATAGCTATAGTTCAAAAATTATGTCTTTCTTAAATAACTAATTTAGTTAAAGCAGGGTCACCACACTTAAAATACCTATCTGCAACCTGAGGACAAGAGCACTTAACAAAAATTAGCATAGCAGAGCACTTAAGAAGAGCAAGAAAACTTAACAAAAAAATCATAGCGGATATCTGATTGGCTCAGACGGCTATACTGCTTTCTACCGGTCAATAATCTCTGAATGGTCAATGTGCTCGGTTGCATAAAATAATAATGAGATAATAATTCACCTACATTAATACATTAATGAAATACATTAATTCCCAAAGATAAAGGAAGTTGGTTGGTAATGAGAGGACAGAGTGCGTAGCAGAAAGTACTATGTAGTAGAGAGAAAGTATGCAATATTAAGAATAAAGTACAAATAGAACTATATGCAATATAAGTGAAATACAATAATTATCACTTGAGGACCTATAAACGAGGAACAAAGCAACAACACTCTTGAAATAACAATAAGAACACATTGAAGCGAGCGGATTGGCATACATATCTTCGTTGTTTAGTCATTCTTCCCTTGACCCAACAAATCCTCATCAACCCTTTTTTCATGATGCCTTCCTTCATCTTCTCAGCAGCAATCTTCCTTCCTCGTGGTCCTCCACATCATTTCACCTCCAACCGGATTCTCACGCACCTGCAAATCCAGTTCTTTATTATCACACGCACAAATCTCCCTTACCCGCAACTCTCCTGTCTTTCTATATGCCGCTCCAACCTTCTCACAGTAATCTTCTCCCTACCTGAACGGCGTTTGCCTCTCAAGCTATCTAATGTTGCTGTCATACTCCACCCTGTTTTCATTGTGCTATTCGATGAAGCAAGATAAATAATCACGAGCCCGAAGCCCATTTCACAAGATACTTTATCTAACTAAAGATTTATGATTTTCGCTGTTATGATAGCTTTCCAGTATCGCTCGATGCAGAGCTAGCATGCAGGATAACAAGCATTACCTATAGCTATCATACTCACTGATACTGTGATACCATTAGTGTCATGTTACCAGTTTTCTAATAGAATGTAGTTGACCAACACGCTTCCTTTCACAGTAGCTGTGCAATCTTTATTGTCTCATTTCACTGTCATTAAAACTTCCTCTGGCCATAAGTAATTATATAGCAATTTGATTAAATGTTGAAGTATTGGTTGGATTAGGCGTTTCTCGATTTTTGTTAGGCTTCCTCTTATTTTATTAGGTTATTCATGTTAGCAGGTATGCGCTCCTGTACTTCCATTGTTCTATTATTCTTTTTCTTTTTTGTATTTGAGAATGTTCCGGAAATTTATACGAGAAAGATCATATGATTCTACCTATTCCTAACACTGATAAATTTTGGGTGTTCCACCGAGAATTCTGAAATCTAGTGACTGTTCTTTTGTTTGTGTTATGTGTTGTCACGCTGTGACGAAGTTTTTTTCCATTCTTCCCACGTTCGTGGAAAGATCTTGACTCTCACACACTCACGCTTACATCTACAATTTCGTTACCCCACGCAACTGCAACGTTTTACTGACGGAAAGAATGGGTAATCAGTAGATCCTTGCTCTCAAAATCCATATGGCAACTAGGGCTCTATCCGAATTAAGCCATTGTTTCATTAAGTGAGCCACAGGGCGTGTAAAATATCCGATAACGAATGAGTAAACGATTTACGACGGAAAGCCTTTGTATTTCATATCACCTCTAGTCCTTAGGATATATCACAATATAGCCGCTTCGAACAATCTCTCCAGCTACTCTCAATTGAAATACAAATTCTCGTATCTGCCTACAAATTTCTAATTTTTTTACGAAAATTTGTAGAATTGTATAAATATTTTCATTTAAGAAATGAGTGCTAGAGAATACTATGAAGTAAAGCATGTCACAGTGACATTATATTCAAATATATCCAACTATATAAAGAAAAGAGAAGGTTAGGTATATCTGAAGCCGATGATTTAGCTTTAGATTAATTTAGAATTTAAGTGTCAAAAATGAAAACTGTTGGGAAAATTTATCTTTCATCAACTCGATGTGGCGTGGCGTGCTATGCACCAGTGGATGGAGAGAGTGACTGTGTGAAAGATGAGTTTTGGGAAAAACTGAGAGAGGTTTTGAATGATTGTGATCCTGGTGAGAGAATAATTTTACTAGGTGACATGAATGAGTGGGTTGGTGTGAGGCGGGATGCATCTGAGAGAGTGGTTGGGCTTTTGGTGACCCCCGAGTGAATGATAATGGTGAAAACTTGGTGAGTGTGTGTATTGAAAAAGGATTGTTTGTGTCGAATACATGGTTTAAACATAAGAAAATGCATATGTATACTTGGAAAAGGGGCGATTGTAAAAGCATGATTGACTTTATTGTGTATGATCAGAGATTGAGAGAGTTAGTGTGGGACACGCGAGTGATTAGGGGTGCTGAATGTGGAATAGACCACTATTTGATACTCTCCAAAGTGAATCTGGGCAGAAAGTGAGTGCCATGGAAGAATGTTAGGCGTAAGCAGTTGAGAGTAAAAGTGGAAAGGTTGCTAGACAGCGAAGTAAGAATGCGGTATGGTTGCAAGCTTGAGGATGCTCTATCGCCGAAGCAGAGGGAATGGGACGAGAATATTAGAAACGAGAACATAAATGAAGCGTGGGAGTTTTTAAAAGGAATAATTGTGAAATGTGCTGAAAGTGTATGTGGAAAAGGAGTGGTAGGATCAATGAAAAATGATGCTTGGTGGAAGGAAGAAGTGAAAATTGCAGAAAGGGAAAAGAAAGAGGCGTCCAAGAATATGATTGCTGCCAAATCTGAGGAAGAGAGTACTAAGGCATGTGAGATTTGCAGAAAGAAAAAGAATGAATGCAAAATAGTAGTGAAAGAGAGCAAGGAAAGAATGCTTGCGGATGAAGCTAGCAAAACGCAGAGCGATTTTGAAGGCAATAAAAAGCTGTTTTGGAAGTGGGTAAAAAGGGCTAATATTGGTGAAGGTTGGGGAATGAATGCGATAAAGAACCAAAGTGGAGAGATCATGTGAGACGAGAGCAATATCAGGGTTGCTGGAGGGAGTATTTTGAAGAATTGTACAATAATTTTGCAGGCGTTGAGGATGAGCCTTGTGAAGTGGTATGTGAGAATGTGAGGATGGAAAAGGATATCAGTGAGAAGGAGGTCACAACGGCTGTGAAAATATTGAAAAATGGGTAGGCTGCAGGCATAGATGGGATATCCAGTGAAATGTTAAAGAGTGGGTATAAATTACTAATTTGTAGACTGCGTGAACTATACAATTTATGCATACAGGTTTCTGTTATTTCAGCGGATTGGAAGAATGCTATCATTGTTCCGTTGTACAAAGGGAAGGAAGGAATGACCGAATGTAATAATTATCGGGCCATTAGTTTATTGAGTATCCCGGGAAAAGTGTACAGTAAAATATTAATGGAAAGAGTTAGGAATATTACTTCCGACAGAATATGGGGTGTGCAGTGTGGGTTTATGCCTGGGAGAGGATGTAGTGACCAGCTTTTGCACTTCAGCAAGTGATAAAAAAATGTATGAATGTCCGAAAGAAAGTGTACTGTGCGTTTGTCGATTTAGAGAAGGCATATGACAGAGTTAATGGAAAGAAGTTGTGGAAGGTTTTGAGAGACTATGGAGTAAATGGGCAGTTTTTGAATGTTTTGATGGCGATGTATGACAATAGTAAGGCAAGTGTCACAGTAAACGGGGTTCTGAGTGATTGGTTTGTAATAAATCAGGGTGTAAAGCAAGGATGCATAATGTCTCCATGGCTGTTTAATGTATTTATGGATGAATGTGTTAGAGAAGTCTTGTATTGAAAACGTCGGTGTTTTGATTGAAAATGTAAACTTGCGAGTTCTTCTATATGCGGATGATGCTGTTTTGATATCAGACAGTCAACAGGGATTACAGAAGCTCCTAGATAAGTTTTGTGAATCAGCGGAGAGAATGGAATTGAAGGATAATGTGTGCAAGACTAAAGTAGTAGTTTTTGATAAGGAGAATGGGCATAATAACTGTATGATGAGGGCGAATGGTGATGTAATTGAACAGGTGGATGATTTTGCGTACTTAGATAAGATGTATGCGAAAGATGAAAGAATAGATGAGACGATAAAGAGACGTGCGAATGCTGGAAGGAAAGTAGTAGGTAGCATGTGGAGCATATCAAGGAATGAGTGTTTGTCTAAGGAAGCAAAAATTGCCGTGTACAAAAATGTACTTCTCCCCACTTTTTTTAATAGTAGTGAAACATGGGTATGTCAAGATAGACATAAGAGTAGACTAAGTGCTATGGGTATGAGTTATCTGAGGAGTATTTGCGGCAAACGTTGGATGGATAGGGTCAGGAATGAGTGGGTCATGAATGAATGTGGGTTAAATACTCCAGTAATGGACGTGAATGAAAGGAGTGTGCTTCGTTGGTTTGGCCATGTTGAGAGAATGGATGAGACTCAAATAACAACAACAACAGATATACAAGAGTAGAATGAATGGTGTGAGAGGTAGAGGTAGGCCGAGAAAGTTGTGGTACAATGTGGTTGAGGAAATTCTTAGGAGGAGGAATATTAGGAGTCTTAAAAACAGGAGGGCGTGTATGAAACAGTGTATGGGGGTAAATGAGGCAAAAGAGGTTTTCAAGGATAGGTCAGTATGGAGGAAAATATTGAAGCAGAGTTAGGTGTACAATTATGTATTATTGAGTGAAACATTTTGACTGTGACAAAGGGAACGGCGTGGTGGGTATGTATTTATGTATCAACTCGATTATTAGAAAGGTAGCTAACTTCTGCTAAATCACAAAATGTAGGTTTAGCGCCTGTCGGCCGCTAATCGGGTAAATTACACCTACACTTAAACATTTCACTGGATATCCCATCTATGCCGGCAGCCTTCCCATTTTTTAATACTCTCACAGCCGTTATGACCTCATTCTCACTTTTCTCCTTTTCCATCATTACATCCTAGCATACTACTTCGCAAGGCTCATCCTCAGAGCCTGCAACATTATTGTATAATTCTTCATAATACTCCCTCCAGCAGTCCCTGATATTGCTCTCATCCCAAATGATCTCTCCACTTTTGTTCTTTACCTCATTCATTCCCCTGCATTACCAATCTTAGCCCTTTTTACCCACTTCCAAAACAGCTTTTTATTGCCTTCAAAATCGCTCTGCGTTTTGCTAGCTTCATCCGCAAGCATTCTTTCCTTGCTCTCTTTCACTACTATTTTGCATTCATTCTTTTTCTTTCTGCAAATCTCACATGCCTTAGTACGCTCTTCCTCAGATTTGGCAGCAATCATATTCTTGTACGCCACTTTCTTTTCCCTTACTGCAATTTTCATTTCTTCATTCCACCAAGCATCACCTTTCACTCTTCTACCATTCCTATTCCACATAAACTTTCAGCACATTTTACAATCACTCCTTTTAAACACTCTCACGAATCATTCACATTTCCGTTTCAGATATACTCGTCACATTCTTTCTGCTTCAAGGATAGAGCATCCTCAAATATGCAACCATACTGCATTCTCACCTCGCCGTCTAACAACCTCTCCACTTTTACTCTCAACTGTTTACGCGCAACATTCTTCCATGGCACTCACTATCTGCCCAGATTCACTTTGGAGAGTACCAAATAGTGGTCTGTTCCACATTTAGTACCTCTCTCCACTCTCGTGTCCCATACTAACTCCCTCAATCTCTCATCGTACACTAAGAAATCAATCATGCTTTTACAATCGCCCCTTTGCTAAGTATATATATGTATTCTCTTATGATTAAACCATGTATTCGACACAAACAATCCTTTTTACAAGCACACACTTGCCAATTTTTCACCATCATTCACTCGAGGGTCACCAAATGGCCCAACCACTCTCAGATGGATCCTGCGTCACACCAACCCAGCCATTCAGTTGGTATTCATGCATAATATATTGACCTACTGCGTATTGCTCTCTTAATCCGATCAACTAAACCACAAAATGATTCAAATCCTTCACATAAACCGACCACTCCACGATGCACTGGATTTATTATGGACAAAGGGAGATCAATGAAAAACAAAAGGTTGCTAAAGGAGAGCTTGGAGTGAGTTTTTATAAGAGTAAATCCCAAAATGAATGCAAATACCCAGCATTGTGCAAAACGGTTTAACGCATAAGCGGACTGTAAGAGTTACAGTACTGTTCGTGAAAGTAGCAAAACTAAAAAGCATGTATACATCTACGTCAATGCATGAGTCAGAAAACGAAGACAATGATGCTCGAAACTATAACTGGAGGATGGTTGAGCGTTGATGTGATTGGAATCTCTAAAAAGAGCCTAAGTATACCATTAGGCACATTTTTGTTGACTTATAATTACATAAAATCCAAGGCAGGGCTGGCCAAAGTACAGACCGAGGAGTATTTCAAATGCAAAAGACATGATGTATTCAGGTCATGTATTTTAAATACAAAATACAAATGTACTTCAAACAAGTATATTAAATTAATTGCATTTGAAATACTGCATAGCCCCAGTAGGTCCAAATGCTTAAATTTACATCCAGGGCTGGGCAAAATACAGGCCGAGAATTATTATGGAAATATATAATACGACTGAAAATGTATTTGAAATACAAAATACAAATGTACTTCAAATACATATTTTATAGTACTGGTATTTGAAATACTGCCCACCCCTGATCCTAGGTGATTGAATTCTATATGTACGGTAGGTTAAATTAGTGAACAGAAACTAAAATATGTTCCCTTTTAGAGGTATATAATATTACGTTTAATACACTAAAGACCGCGTAATATAGCTTACTATGTATCCTTCTATACTCAACGCTCACAACTGAAAAAAACTGCTTCGACTCTAACTCCAAGACTATCTTTTCATTAATTTTGGTTATCCGTGCAGCTGATTCAGGTCGTTTTTAACTTCATATTAATACCGCGTTGAATGCCGCTCGGGTGGATAAAAACCCGCATATTTTCGACAGTTTTACGGCTTTTTTTGCGAATTACACAGTTTAGTCCTTCAGGCGAGCTCAGGGGATATTGAAAAAATGCAAGCTAGGAACTTAATTAAATTCATTGCGGGACATTCTGTTGACTCAAAAAATAAAACTATAAAGCAGTCATACTGTATTATTTCACTAAAGTTTGAAAATTCCAGCTTCCATTTTTTATGTTTCAGACCAATTTTTATCTTACTTTGGTTAGCAAGTTGAGTTCTAAAAATGTGTGACAAACTACTGCATGCACAACCTCGTTAAATTAATCATTTACTCCATACGATATCTTCCAATTAGCATTCCTGCTAGTATTCACCTTCCAGGAAAAGCTCAATTATCTTCCTGTGAAAACACATATACCGTTAAAACTCAAGCTACGAGAACCATTGGCTTCAATTGAGTAGAACCAAGTATTTAGGTCAAGTCAAACAGCACTTTTTGATTTTTTTAAAAGCAAAACGCTCCTTTCCGGTGGATAAAAATATTTGATGAAAGTAAAAAAATGAAAATGCCATTTTAAAAAATTATGTCGATATTATACGATGACAAGCAGATCCCCAAAATCAATTTTTTTATTTTAATTAAAAAAGCTCAGACTACCATATTCTCCCATTTAACTAACCCTGTTCAAAATACCTAAGGATACTTGCTCTAGTTGAAGAGAGAGCTTAAACAATTTTTCCACACATTTTCCAAAAGTAGTGTAAAACAAAATAATAATTGAATATACTTCATTAGAATGGGGATTTTTAATCATAACAGGCGTTTTGGTATTTAAACTTTGGCATTTTAAATCTACAGTGTAGATACCCCACATGTCAGCTCAAATGTAATCCAAATCATGTGCGGCTAATCAGAAAAAATCCCGGAGTAAAACTACTAAATACACCGGGAGACGTTTCAAAGCAAAGATCATGATCCTCTTGAAAGAATTCCGTAGGTGCTTAGTGTTGAGCTTGAAGCTGTTTTAAGTTGGCATATTACGTCAAGAGACCAGAGCCCAATTTAACTATCAAAAATGTTTACAATGTCGTCATGGCTTCGTATTGTAATTTTTTACGTGCAAATTTCCTTCTTCTCGATGTCTTAATTAGCTGCGTCCCAATTGCTGAATAATACCGTTTTTTTCATTTCTCGCGAATCACGACGACAGATATACCAACGAGAAGAGGTTATGAATGATTTGACAAAAAATGCTTCATATAATAACGAAGAGCGTAGCTTGGTATCCAAAAGTAAAGCCTGTTTTTTTCGAAAAACAAACCAATTATAGTGACTGTCGCGCAAAACTGGTGCATATGTGTTTTGAAAGATACAGCGATTTTTTGGGAAGTTAATAAGTATTTAATTTTCCATTTCGTATCACCGCGTTACCACAACAATCCCGCCGATTATAACAATACAAATTTTCGTCGTATTTGCTGGCTTCATCGATGGAAGTGGAAAATATTTCCAACGCTTGGAATTAATGTAAGACATTAACGACTAATTGTCACGTCGATACTCCTAATTTGGTTGCGCCAATGACGGAAATGTATTTTTGTATGAATAAGAACTCCAGCCTCGTAAGGTACCAGAGAGATATTGGAACACGTTCCAATTAATACCTTGAGTGGCAAGATGCATCATTGAGTGGCAAGATACAATTTTTTACAATTATTTCCAAAAGTAGTTCAATATACGGCTAATGCTATGCTATCACCAGAAATATGAACTCTTTTTCTTTAAATTGAGGCTATATCCACTTTATGAGTAATGCCATCATGAATTTTATGAGCAGTTCCATCTTGCTTAAACTGATTTATTGAGATCTCTTTACCGTCATAAATCAAACTGATTTTAACCAGAGTAGCTGGAGGCATGAGAGAAAACATATTAAACTGGCAATGTTCCTCTGAAGGGCAAATTCGTCTCTTGAGCTGTGATCTTTTCCCAAGCAGTTTTCCGTTTTCCCGGAAACAAACTATACACCACTAAGTTTTCAGACCAAATTACTTCTTCAGAAATGCCAAGCGTAAGAATAAGAGCATCAACTCTCACTTTCACCCTCAACTTCAACTCTTCCTGGACGTATTTCTCTGCGTAAAATGCATTAAATAAATGAAATACCGGAATTCCCATAATTTTTAATACTTCTATCTATATTTAATGGTGTATTCATATTTAGTGCCCAAAAACTCTAAACGCCTTATATTTAACTCTAATGACTTCCCAATAACTAGACTTGTACAATTTCCGTTCAATACATGGGAGTGTACAGCTTGTTCCAAAGAACATTTTGAGGGAATTTTCACTTCCATGTGGAACGCTTTCATCTTTTAATATTTTGTTATTTCCTCATGCTATCCCATAGTTCTTTACAAAACAAATCAACAACCATTACATGGATTAATGAGAAATTTAGTTGATTTTCGTTGCCTTCTCCAATAATATTTTTCCCGCGACATCAAATCCCACCTGGAACTTTTAATCGTGTTATGTTACCATTACAATCTCCTAGCAGTGGATCAACATGGCTAACATAGCATTTCCTTCCTTGTGCCTCAGGCTTTTGATCTGCAAGGCATGTACGGCCCCGTCTGGAGCAATTAACGCTTCTCCAGTCTGTGGAAGGTCAATTCCCATTATTTAAGGGACATTGTGACGCAAGTTCCCTTTCACTAAGGCTATTTACCCCATGTGTCATCAATATAAAACAATAAACGGTGGGGTTACTCAGACATAGGTCGCAAATAAACAGCACACAACCATAGTTCATGCCTAGTAAACCTGGGGGTTACTACATTAGGTAATTGAATTCGAAATGGCTACTTCTCATAGATTCGAGGTTGAATCATTTATAAATACATACGTCATCCAACGAGTTCAAACTGATACAAAAATCAGTTGGAACATTTATAAATACATAAAACATCATCCCATTAGTTCGCACTCATAAAATATTCGAGGAAGAGCAGATAGGTGTTTCTGTTGTATCAGCCTTTACTGAGATCCCTGACTCAAGTGTACCTCTTTCATATAAACAAGGGTTTTGATAGGGCAAAGTCTATGCCCGCGAAGGGCTACAAAGTGTTAGAGAGAAAAGAAATAGGTGTAGTGAAAGCTTAGTGAAGAGGCAGAGACAAATTAATAATCAAATTTTGTGAGACAATAGTCCATTAAAGGTAGTAATAGAAGGATACAAGAATTGAAATAACTGCAACGAAAGACTAAGAATGGAATACATAAGCCAAATTTGAAGGACGAAGTCATTACGCGGGAATGAAGCGGTCGGCGGAGAAGAGAACTCATTGTCAGGAGAAATGAAGAAAACCAATTTTTGGATTAATAACAGCTGATGATGTTGACAACCAAAGTAATTATAGCAACTAAAACCCAGCCTTCCTCAAGTGAACGTTAATTTTACTCGATAATGGAGCGAATAAAATGCAGTAAATTTCAATTCATAGTTTGTGAACATAGCGTTCGAGAAATGGCGCTCAGAAATTAGAATACAACGGAGCTCAAAGTGAAGCTCTTGAGTCTATTCAGCCATGTTTGTTATTCATAGGGCGCATAAAATGGTGAGACCCGTGGCAGGAGAAGATTGTTCCCGGCTCGCCGTCCTTGATATCCAAGAACGGCACTTAAATCGAGAGACCTCTCATTCACATTCCATTTGAACACGCTCGCTCTCTCTGCCTTTCTCCTCATACTTTTACCCCTCTGTCTCTCTTTACGCTGAAGCCACAAACAAACTCCTGGATTCCCCCTTTTCCAAACCTCTTCCGCCACGTCTTCCCTACATTACAACCCTATCCCCTTCTTCCTTCCTTTTTCCAGAGCGTTCTTTCTTTCTCCCTTTTTTTGCCTCGGCTCAAACCCCACTCCAACATCTCCTCGTTTCTCCTCTCTCTCAGAGTTTTCCCCTCCTCGACGAACCAACCACCCCGCCACGTTCGCCTCGTAAAGTTTCACTCCCACATCCCCGTAGTAGGCGAGAAGGAGAGAAGAGAGGGAGAAAGAATGACTTACCCCTTAGCACCAGTAACCATTCCTCGGGCAAAAATATTCATTCTTTACAAAAGAGACGAAATGAGGACTAAGAGACCATTATCACTCCTTGTCTCATTCAAGAGCCATTACGCGCGTTAGATTAATAAGGGTTTCATAGCATCGCGTTTAATGAAGATTAAGTTCAGCCATTTCGGCTAACTTTACTTATTTAATATGATTTGTCATTTATTATCATGACTTCATAGTTAACGTCATTATCATCTTTGTCGATTTATTAGCTCTAACTCTATCGAATTCCCTTCATTGCTAAATAATTATGCACTTAGAGCAACGTATACTATTTACCATGAAGCAGTGAAAGGTCGTTGCCACGGCTACCGGTATCAACACGCAGCAAACGTCACCTATGGTGATATCGCAAGTAGAGGATAATACCTATACATATCTCCTATAATAACCTTCATCATTTCAAAAATATTTTTACTGAGGAAACATAATATAACAAGCACTCGTTTCATGTTTGAATGTTAGCAATCCAACTCATTCAAGCTTACAAAAATAAGTAAAATTTTCACCAATTTCCCCCCGCGAAGTCAGGAGTACATACACCAAAGTTTGTCGTCAAGAACTCTTTGATATAGGCGTCTCTTTTTTATTTCATCCTTAAAGTTTCCAGCTGGGACACTTATTACAAATTATATGCACTTGGCAATTGCCAAAAATAACCCATCTGTGCTATTTAGATTATCCATAGCAAAGCGTCAGCCATTTCTCATCACCAATGCAATATTCACTGAAACTTTGGGTGAATATCGTCTTGATTGCCTCCTAAAGGCTTTCTAGAGGATAAACCTTAATCTTCCGGCAATGGACGTATTTTGAGAATTTTTATTGGGGGAGGGACAGAGATTGCCGGGGGGTCCTGGAAAATCTATTTCAAAGCCTTTTGAGAGCTATTTGCGATCGCAGCATTATTGCCAATCATATAAATTTTTCCTCACTTAAATTAAATAACTAATTGGAATAAAATTAGCAGAGTAACGAACAATGCCCCCGTAAACTTGACATTTCCAAGTTTTTCACATTACGAAAATATTTTTCGTTCAGAATATTGGGGGAGCAACTGCCCCTTCTAGCTACTCCCAAGTTTTCTCTTGCCTCCCAAGTTTTTGTGAAAAGTCTGTGCTATCCAGAAAAATAATAACTAGAACGAAAAAAACACGATATAAAGATAAAACATCGATGCTCCATATTCCCCCATTAACTACACTTTTTATACCATTTAAGAAGGGAAAATATTGTACAAAATATATTTATATTATATCCATGGATAACTATATTCAAATAGTTTCTCGATCAAGGAAAAATACTCGGCAATATCATTAACCAGGACGGCACATCAATTGAGATTTGACCATGATTGTAGAGATGACGTGATTACACTGAAGAAAAAGGTATTGTAACCACCATGAGCAGAAACTGGGAACCGCGGCTTAACCACTGTCTGGTTTGGCCAACTAGTGTCTAGTTCATCAACCGATCACCATCGTATTCCTCCATCTTCTTTGAGTCTGCCAATTTCTTTGAGATGCAAAAATTTCGGGTTTGCACCATCTTCATTTCGGTTTGCGGTGTTAATTTATCGGTTTCCAATTCTAGTCCACCTCATTGAACTCATTACGATCCAAAACACAAGAAACCCACTAAACATATACTTCATAAAAGCACCCTCGGGATGGCTATAACTCCACTTGACCCCACGAATGAAAAGCCATTTAAATGTGAGCTCCTACACACACACACACATAACCAGGACATAACTCACATGCTTCTATACTCGTTATAGAATTTCTGCAATATTATAAATATACTCCAATCAGGTTAACTACTTGACACGGGTATTTCTCTCGTAAAATCAATGAAGCTTACTTTACAGCCTCCACAGGTGTAAGTTTAACTTTGTAGCAAATTACTTTGTGAGACCACAGCGTTGCTGATAAAACACGCCCGCAAAAATCGAAGATGCTGTAGTACGCAAAATCGGGTGTTCAGATTTCAAAAATTGTGCTTTGAAGATTCCACCCACTCTCCGCGTATATTCTTCAATAATTTACTATTGAATTTAAGCCCTCCATGTCTTTCAAAAATCTACATGCTTTCCAGCGATAAAGATTTAGGATTCGAGCGGAAGTCCTGGTACCGTTTCCTAAAACTAGATATATCTTCTTACCTAATAATCACTACTCCACATGACGCGGAGTAAAAATGAGAAAAACTCTCGAAGGAGAGAAGCTGCAGCAAAAAGTTAGGAGCACGAGAAAATTTTCCAAAATAGTCTCGTTATTCAATGAAGAATACCAAAAGTGGTGGAAGTACATTGCAAGAAGCAGAGCGTATCTAATTCTTTATTCTCCTCCCCATTCCTCATATCTACTTTGTTTTCCCTATTTACAATGGATCGCTGGATTCCTTTCATCAAATCCTCGTCTTTAACAACTTGTCTGAGCATGGACACGGGAAAAATTCACCCACTAATTTTTAAAGGTCATCCCTAGTGTTTTACAATATTCATCAAAAATATGTCTATTTACGGAATTAGTCTCCTAATGGCCGGTTGTAAGAACATTTAGTCATGGAATCAATAGTAATGAGATCCAGTGAGTTATAAAAATCGGGTTGCAGGAACACATCTACTACAAGTTACATAACTTATTTACCAGTAGTTAATAGGTTCTAATATTTTATATGATCTTCTACCGCCGGATAAACTTTATGAAAGTTTAGCCTATGAATGGTTCCTAATAGACATAATAATTAGTCAGTATGAGATAGCAAATTGCTAATTTGTCTCAATACAACTCGTTTATCTAGTATCAAGCCTCCAAGTGGTTCATTGCACATCCGCCATATTGGCTATTTACGGAACTCAATAACTCCATGCCAAAAGTAATAAAACCAATAAATTTATCTAATGTTTATGCTACACTGATTGATGGTTGCCATTGCATATGGATCCTAAAACTTTATCTGACTAACTAACTCGCCATTAATGAAGTCACTGAAATGTCGTAGACATGGAACCTTTACTACGTATAACCTTGAATTGGATCTATTCAAGAAGCAGGTACTCAAAATCCAGTCTTCACACTGAATCTCAAATATCACTATAACTCAACTTCTTACACCTCCTTATCCTTCCACCTCCGTAACTCAATAAAAAAAGTAATAACGAACTAATGGAAATCACTAAAGTAAGACATATCAACGGAGTTATTCCACTCCACTCTTGGAATAGGATCACTTCAGACTCATGATGTACACAATGCGTTGTCCACCATTTAAACAAGTCTACTCAACCAACGGTCCCAAATGTATGAAAATGTGTAGTCCACTTTATACTGGCGTAATTACGATAACACGTTAAGATCTCGTTAATATGCTTTTACACTTGAACAGGTGCATCGTGACTTGAACGCCATCTTAACACATGAACTCTGGGCGCGCTTCGCATACGTACAACGGCAAGCGAATCGAAAATTTACATGCCCCAAACATTGCCTCTTAGGGAGGCCAAAGCCCATACCGGGCTGTAGTGCCGAGGAAGTAAGTAAGTAAGTAAACATTGCCTCTTAACTCAGAAGAAGCATCACTTCAAACGTCTGAAAAACCCCGTTAGTCCAAGGAATACCTAGCCAAAAATACGTGACGAATCCCCGAAGATGAAAGTTCAACAACTGATTAGTTACGGGATCACATAAAAGTGATTAAGCCAAGCATGTGATGCACTCCAAACACTAGTATTTGTACGATGTAAACTACAAAAAATACAATTCGTACGACAATAACTACAAAAAATGCTCTGGGAAAGAAATTAGTCTTTTTGAGTCTTCTACGGAGGTCATAATTTTAATTAATTTGAATTTTTAATAGATATTCTGCATTTATAATGGTGGTATAAATTATATCAATAATTATTAATTTTATTAAACACGACATTATAAATTAATTGGTACATTAATTATCTCACATTTTAAGGAACATAAATTTTACCACATTGATAAGAGTGACAGAGGAGGTAGCATCGCTAAAGTAACCTCAAAGCCATTCACTTATATAAATCAGAGGCGCAAAACGCTGCATTCCCGAACATTATCTCTTAACAAAAGGGTTTCTCATCATGTTTTAAATAACGCTATCCTAAAGGTTTTGAAAAAACCTTTTCTTATTGCCCCATCTAATTTTTAACAAGCAAGTACTGTGTAAAAACTCATTTTGTTCAATTTGATGTGTGCCTGATGTCTCTTGGCCAGTTATTCAACGTTCACAACGTGTCGCATATAAAAAGTCCCAAGTTTCTGTGTTTTGAGGGAAACCTGCTTGTAATTATATGACTTTCCCCCCTCCAAATTTATATCTCACCCCCACAGAAGGCGGAGAATATTCAACACAAAAATTCCCCTTTCTCCCCTTTGGAGATTCTCCCCTTTGGAGAATATTCAACACAAAAAATCGCAAACCCATTGTCAAAGGCATACGGAGTGTTTTGCAGCTACTTATTTCAATTTGCTTCCCAAAACAGATCGCCTTTAAAAAAATATTTGTCCAAGGAGGGTGTTCAGAGAAAAACCGCTCCTTGAAAATCGTTGAATGAATTCTATAATGTACATTCTGCAGGGCTTCATAATTTTCACAGAACCCATTCCACTTTATTACTCAAAAAGAGAAGCCACTTAAGGCCCTGGAGATGGACACGAAGAACCATCCGTTTGCTTGTTTGCTGCTATTAGGTTTTATTGTCTGATTAATTTTTTCATAGAATTAAATCCGATGTTGATATGCTCTTTTGTCGCATTTGCCCGCATCAACCCACCGACCAACCTTCCTAAAATATACATCAGTATTATCATTGAGTCAAACTTTATAAAGCATCGGGCAGATGGAGCTTACGAGACATGACAAAACTGGGCCACAGCCTTCCCGTTCGGAGCACCTCTGAGAGTTCTATGGACTTGGCCCTACTTCTAAGGACACACACAATCTTGCAACTCTTCGAGTACATTGCTGTCCCTATGAGTATATTCAGAACCGACTTCTCGAATAGATTACTTAGAACTTTTTAAATAATGCATTACATCCTAGCTCAACCGTCATTTTTTTTCATTGTCAGTCGTGAGTTTTTAACACCAAACCTTTCCTCCATAATACTAAACCCAGTGGCGCGTATTCTACACTTGATCATTACCATTCAATGCAAGAGACGCGCCACTTCAATATCTCTCGAGACGTCCGTTAAATTCTCACACTAAGACCTCGCCGGCCAAAGTAATCTACACTGTACTCACAAGCGCTCGAACAGAATTAAGCGGTGAGGTCTTTAATTATTTTTCCCAAGTCAGGAGATATGTAGGTACAAGATTCCTTGTAGTTGCGACTCCTTCCGTCCAATTTATTAGCCATTCTTTCGCGGGGAAGGAGAGGGAGAGAGAAACCTCACCCAAAAATCACGCCCGTGCCCTGACTGCTAACTTTGCACTAATGGGGTTCCATCCGACAGCGGGCAGCGATCCCCTCCCTCCCATTCCCCAATCCCTTGGGCTCCCCGCTCGCCCGCCCGCCCTTGTAACTCCCACAACCCCCCCCCCCCTCCGCCCCTTTCCTCAGTCGCCCTCTTCCTCTCGCCGCAAAATCCCCGTCCATGCCTCCACGCCTCGCCTCCCTACACACACAACCACACACCTTTCCCACGCAAGGTCCGATTCGTCTTCCTCCGAGACCCCCATCCGTCTTCCTTCAACCCTCCTCCTTCTCACATCTCACTCCATGCGACCGCCACCTCCTCCTCCATATCTCCTCATTCCCTCCCTCCTCCTTCCACACTCCCACCTCCTCTCTTCACGGCGAAGCCTGAAGAAGTCCCGCCAGAAAATCGTTAACAGCTTCATCCCCGCATCCATCTCCAACTAATCCACTTCTCTCCCCACGGCACTCCTGCCAACATCCACTCCCTCCACTTCTCCTCGCCTCTCCACTCCTTCTTCCTCTCGCTTCCCTCTTCCTCCTCCTCCTTCATTTCCTTCTCCTCTCCCCCTCTCTTATTTCACCTCCTCGCTATCCCATTCGCTCCTATCTCTCCACCTTCGCCTCCCATTCCCTCCGATGAAACTTCCCTCTCCTCCGCGGATAAACCCTCGCGTGTAACAGGGCATTCCGGAATACATACATTTAGGAATAATGATTTTCCATACAATTTCGTCTTTACCACCACGGCTATAACACCCGACTGAGCATATGCCTATAAATTACATCACAACATCTTCACCGTGATTAGGTGTCAGGAAAAGTGATGACCAATAAAATATTCTGGAATTTACCTGATTTTTAAAAAGTATTCTACCGGTTGAGGTAGGTTTTGTTGAATTTTTGTTTTGTTGAAGTTTCATAGAATCTCCTCCCGGTTCTCCACACTTTCAGGGTCCTTATTGCTCTAATATATCCTTTTTTGCCTCTGCATACGATCTACCCTTCTTCATCCCGTCCATGAAACCTATTCTCTTTCTTCCTCTTCCGCGCCTGACCCGTATCTTCCCTCTATCACATTCTTGAGCAAGCCCTCGCCCCTCATTATTCCCTCCAGCCACCGGTCTCGAATTTCATTCAAAAGTTTCCTTTCCTCACCCACCATCTTAAGCACTTCCTCGTTTGTCTTCCTATCCGTCCACCTCACCTTCTCTATCTTTCTCCCACATCTCAAATGCCTGCAGCCTATTCTCGTCCTCCTTTCTAAGGGTGCACTGATTAACTGATTTTTAATCACCAAAATATGTGTGTTTTGGAGTCCACCAACTAGCACGTCTGGAATTCATATATGACTTCCTTAGACTAGGCATATATTTGGATCATCCTCTTCAATGATAATCATGCCCACATGCATACCAATCACGCATTTCTTCTCGGAGAAGACAGGATTGAAGAAGTTTAACTCTTGGTAATGGTCCTGTCCACGTGACTCTGATTTCATAATTCTCTCCAATTCCCCGACCTTTGTTTGCCTATTTTACTTCAGCTATACTCATTCACTTCTTTATAGAAGCTCTTTGGTTCTAAATACTCCTAAACTAATCATTTCAAGAGCAGCACCCACAACCTTTCCCCATGGCTCCCTCAGTATACCCCTTCACGCCATTTAAGCTTCACGCCATCCTCTATCTTAAGCCTGTTCAGCTACAAATAAATATATTCGACTATCGCCCATTACGACTGTATGACCAAACCAACGAAGCACGCAACTTTCACGCATGTTAATAAACGGAGCATTCTATATCCTTTCATCACTAACTCTTACACTTATCCCGACTGTAATTATCACAAATTCTTCCCAGTTTCCTAATACAACATTTAGGCTACATCCATGCTTATCCCAGTACACCAAAATTTCTGAACACAGTAAAAAGGAACGAGTCGAAATTTTTTACGAAGTAATCATTGCTTCCTCTGACAGACGTTCATTCCTTCCAGCCGGATAACAGACGCAGGACAGAAAAGACAGAACACAGTGGAAATTAAGTGAAATGGAACAAATACGAAGACAAGCTGGTTTAAGAGAATTAACGTTAAACAAACCGCATGCAGTGATAGGAAGAGAAGATATACATGGACAACGCATGGACAACGGACCTATGACAAGCGTAATCGGATACATTAGAAAGTGACGGTTCCCAATAACCCACCCACAGGGAAAAGAGAAGGAAAAAATGTCGCAGAAGACCCAGAATGAAAACATAAAACAAGAAATATTTTAAGGTAAGAAAATCGTTACAAAGAGCAGACGGGGAATGAAGTCGAGTGATACAGCAGACTAACCTTAATGGCTAATGACGACGATGATGGTTTAAATTATCTTACCTTCAACACTGCACTACATTTGAAAATTTATTTACCTTTTTTTCCTCATCACCTAATATCAGTTGTCGGGATTATGTCATGAAATGCACGGAGCATTGAGTTTGCAGAGAAAAATCGAAGATAATACCAGTAAGTTGTAATCAGTAGGCCCAGATTTCAAACCGTATTTCGTAGGTAGATCGATTCCTTACCAAACACTCCAAAGTCTGAGAATTCCCGCATTAACTCGTCTTAATTCATTCATATGGAATTAGAAAATAACAGCCACGTATAAACGCGTGAAGAAAATTTATTTTAGTGACGTATTAAGTCCAGAAAAAGTGGTAATAATGTTGTAAGACGTAATCTGTCCACGGGAATATACGCGGCTTCTTGAGTCAGAGTACTCGTAATAAAGCAGGCATATCTTTGTATGACGTTGGACCTATCTTTGAAGAAAGTTATAAAAGGCTCCAAAATCAGCCGCTCATATTGCAATCCCCATTATGGGCGCTTCTGTGTGTGTTCGAGCATGTTTACTCGTGTATTTAAGAAAAATTACGTTCTCCAGTTCATTGCTAGTCGGCTACTGAAATTTTGTTAGCTACGCTTCCACGCATTTAGATCCTCTTAAGCAAATCATCCCAGGGGCTAAAAACAAAAGAAAATTCATCCCCTGGTCCAATACGGCTCCATCCCTCCGTCCCCGTCCTTCACTCTTTCGGCGTTCTATAAATAATTTCTCGCCTTAATCTAAGCCCAAAGCCCTTCTTTTCAACCGCAGTCAAAACTTCCTCGTCTTAAATCACTTTCCTCACTTTCATCCATCCAGTCTCTTTCTCCTCTTGAATATGCCCCCACCCCTCCATCCCCCATCCCTCAGACGACCCGGAAAAATACTCTCCCAACCCCAATCCCTTGGTTTCACATCATCCCTATACCAGCCCATTTTCCATTCTTCTTACCCTGTCTTCTTCTTTTTTTAAGGGGACGATCTCTTCCAAATCTTCTCTCCGCCCTTACCTTTCCTTGGACCCCGACGCAAAACGCAATCCCCGTTTTCAGGTCGCTCTCACTTCCGCACCGCTTCTTCTTTTAAGCAAACTCAAACCTCGAGCCAATTCCTTCCCATCTTTTGAATTTAACTCCGCGAAACCCACCCACCCCTTCCCACCCCTTTTACATCCCGCCCACCTGCCCATTCAGCCGCACATATAAATATTTACACCCCTGTCTACCCTCCTCTCAACAAACATCTCAGCTCTTCCTCCGCCTCTTCTTTAGAAATTATTTCCTTAGCGTGGAAGAGGAATTTTCCGTAAACATCGCAGAGCGTTTTGCTAGCCCGCCAAGAGTCTTGAGAGGAACACCGAATAGTTAATCGACTTAATTTCGGGGCCACCGGGGACTCAGGTTTCGCTGCTCATGAAAGACTCGTATACGATTGAGAGGAATGAGATATTGTTTATTACTACAATTTGAAATAAAAAATTTTAAGACTAATTTAAATAGAATGAGCATTTTTAAATGATCCTTTTCGCCATCAAACAACTATTTCTCTCATGGTTTTCATAAGTAAGTTTGGCGTACTTCCAAGCTGCTTTTCTTCCATTAATTATGACTACGCTTTTCCTTCCATATTTCGGCAAAAAGTTTCCTCCTTTACTTTGCCGAGCTCTTAATACTTTTTCTTTTAATGGAGGATTTTCACAAATTTTCTCCTATCTCTTATCTTAAATGTCTTCTAAATCACTTTCTCACTCTAGGGTCTACCTGAAAAACCCAGGTTTCTGAATATTTCAATGCCAAAATGCCATTGACATGAAAGCCTACCAGCCTAATCAGTTATAATGTCTTTCAGTTATGGCCCAAAGGAATATAAATAATAAAAAGGGTATTATACTTCATCCAACGATAAAATATAAAAAATATGTTTCCCCAAGTATTCCTCAAATTGCCTGCATTGCGAGTTCGATAATTCAAATTCCATACATACAATTTCAAAGTCTTCTTTTCCAATTCAACCGAACTTCTATCCTTTTTCCTCGCTAATTTGCCACTAAAACGTTTCTTTAATTGAGAAATATCGGCGAACTACTAAGCTGCTGTTATTGCGAAAAAACAACTGAGGCATTGAAAATCTTTTATCTCCAATTTTTACAACACTCTCTTAGTAATATCCATATTCACGGCATTTATCTTATGCTTATGCTTCTCCTGGATTTTACAGCAGCTTCCCAATACTTTTGTTTTTATCTTTTAAGTTTACTTACTCAGGAAAGCATTAATTTTTAAATGAACATTCTCCAAGAGCCAATGAATTTCTTTCAATCATCTTCCAGCCTTTTAAATCTGCTTTAGTTTTCTTACAGGCCATCTTACCTGTCATTATCCGCAAGCGCTCCTCACCTCATACAATTACCAATTCATCCACACGACTCAGTAGCTAGTGAATTATTCTATTATCCCCGTCTAATGAAAAAGTTATTTACGTATTCTTGCAAAACGCTGGTACTCCTGATGAGTGATGTAGTATTAAATGATTCGAAAACCTACGCGCCGGAGGGGAATCAGAAGAGGGAATGGGATTCTTTATGGGTATCTCTACGCTATTCATCGTATGTTAACATAGACTTTTTTCCACAAATAACGTCATTAAGGCGTCGTAGATTACAAGTAAGCATTTAATAAAAGAAATAAAGTAGACGGTTATTTCATGCACACACAGAATTAATCGAAAGTGATTCATTAGTCTGATGTTAAATAATGCTATAAATATATGAATCTACGTTTTATTACGCAGAAATTTATAATATCCTGGAAAATTGTTTATAATACCCTGGTACTGTTCCATATTTTTTTTCTCAATGAGGAAGTGACTTATATTTGACGAAACGTTGCCTATGACTGCGCAAGTAGTTTTCATAAAAAATAATCTGTATTCTAGCATACGTTACTTATATAACATTTTAACATGTTTTTCCATGGCAACGGCCTGTCACCGGAAACACCGGTTACCGATTAGTCACCAAAATTAAGCATCCTTGTTCTGGCCTCGACTTTAAAGGGGTTATCTTCCATTCAATCGAGAGCTGCTGCCCCTGTCAACAAGTCGCAGACAAAACCTGAAAAATTTGTATAGCCGTCGAAGCATATTTTATTAAAATGCAACTACTTGGAATTCTCTCAAAAGGATTAAGCATAAACTCTAAAATTACAATTTCTTAACACATTTAGTGCCACTGAATTTCAGCAATTCTAGCGAGAACTGTAAAGGGAAATTTCAGTAAAAATGTAGCATATTAAAAGAAAAAGCGCTGCGAAATTGTTTATGAAGATATCAACCTGTACTTTTTTATTTAATTTTAATAAGACTGTTCATTCATGATATTTTCATAAGTTTTACACTGTTTATAAATATAAATACTCCTGTGCATTATTTTTAAATATGAATAAAGATCGCTTATGACTATTCCAAAGTGCAAGAACAAATTACGTATGGATTACTCTAAGTTCATTCAAATCCCATTCTTTTGTATAAAAAGGAATATATATATATATATATATATATATATATATATATATATATATATATATATATATATATATATATATATATATATATATATATATATATATATATATATATATATATATATATATATATATATATGGTTTATGGGTAATAAGATGAAGATGATAAAAGCAAGGCACGATTACACGACACTATGGTGTTATAAGTGAATACCTGCACTTGTCGCGGGAAAATTGAGTCCATTAGAAATAGTGGTTCTCTCGGCTGAAGTGGTCATCAATAAAAATATATCAGTTATACATGAAGTATTTTAGAGCCATTCTTCCATTTTAAAGGCCTCAGGGCAGACAATCAGTAAAAGAAGTATTTCCCTGAACTCCATTAACACCAAGGCAGGGCTTCTCATTGGAGGAGACTTACGCATCCACGCGAGAACCAACTTCCTTGAGCAAGCATCAAAACGGTGTCTCTTTAAGGAGGACGACGGCGCGGGTTTAACATCCACGCGGTCAGCGCGGCCAAGGAACGTTTTCGGAATCCAATTCCTGAGGAGAGTCCCGAAAATGTCCACCCCATTCCTTTTCCTTCTCGCCTCAGGGCAAGCGTAAGCAGTCGGTCGGATTAGGCCCACGACTCGCATAGAGGAACAGTGTCCGAGTGGGACGATCCTTGCCACTTCTCCTTCCCTCCTAAAGGCCCGCCGCCTAAACACTCCCTTCACATATTCACATCCCTAACCTCCCCCAGAGCGGTGATCCACCTTTCCCTCGATCCACACACCCCTTTCCTGCACCAACCCCTATTCAAACAGCCAAGCCAAACCCCCTAAAGCCGATTCACGGCCCATTCCATCCCAAAGTATCTCTTCCTTCCCTTTGGCTCAACCCGCATTGTTTGCACTAGAGGAAGACGTTCCACTTCCTTAGACCCACCAAAGAGGAGTAGGAGGCCTAGCACACCGCAGTGTGGACTCCACAGCCTCCTCTTTCTATAGAGAGGAGAGAGGCCAATCACTCAAGGGACGCATTAGTGTGATAGTGGACTATAGCGGATGGCACAATGGCCCTTGTGGATTCCACATCCACTGCGTTACCAAAGACGGATTCTCTCACTTTCACTAGAAACCAGCACCTTATATTTAAGGTGGTTCTTTCAGTTCATTCATTCATTGGTTGTTCAATCCTAAGATTGGTTTACTGCAGCACTCCACTCTTCCCTATCAAATGCTAGTTCCCTTACCTCCTGGTATCTCTTCCTATGTACTTTCCTCTTTATTTGGTCCATGAACGTATTCCTAGGTCTTCCTCTGGAGACATTCCCCTAAATTTTTCCTTCAATCATGTTCTTCACAACCCCATTGTGTCTCAATGCACCTATCCGCTGTTACTCTTTTATATTCCCATCGGTAGAAGAGAAAGGTGTTACAACCTTTTTCGCTATTATGGGCATCTCCCCGAGGACTTTCTCCACTAGGCGAGACGGGGTGTCACAGGAGGGGCTTACTCCGTGAACCTTTCCCCTTCCACGGATATGTGCGAAAACATTATCCCACGAGAGTTTACCCGTGAGCATTAAGCCGATCCCCTGGAATCCTCCCAAGCGGTCCCTTGAGCCGAACCTTGGACATAAGCGTAAACATGCTCCGGGATCGTTTTCCGTTTGCATTAGATGCAGAAAGACGGTTGAAATACGCGTTCACTTCGCGTAAGAGGACAAAATTCTGGGGCGATTATTAACATATAATCCACGGAAAGAAGACAATTCCATCACCAGGATAATTTATTTTCATCCGAAAGGATACTTGAATAGATCCACTAAATATCGAAGCAAACTCAAGAGCAAACGATCAATGACACCACACACAGATGGGTCCGAATCGTTAAAGGTCGAGTCGCGAAGGAAAAACGTATAAAAAGAGTAAGGAAAAAAATATCAAGGTAATCAGGAAATATCGAGTACCCGTTAGGTAAGGAAATCGATAATATAAAATGAAAAGTATAAAAAAGACAACCCCGAAAAAGTGCAAGAAAAAGTTAAAAGAATTCAATTGATACGATGGGTGAAGAGAGTAAGAGCAGAGTTCGAAAACTTCTCCTTCTGAAGGGCCACTCTGCAAAGCTTTAAAGTGCTTGAGTTTAGCCACCTCCAGTAATTACCTTCATAAAATGGCAGAAAAGTAGGATTTCATTAACAGCCTAATGGTTTCCATTCATCCCAATAAAAAACTATTGGCCTCATTTGACCGGCTGAGTGTAAGTCATTAGCCGTCTTACACTTGAAGTGATTTATAAAATGGGCTACTACCATATATACATATATTCTCTTATGTTACCATATTAGAGAGGCTTAGCATAGAAATTCAACTGGCAAAAATTTGGTAAAAATAAATCTTACACATCTGTGGTCATCCTGCGTTTGATTTGATAGCAAACTAGGCGATGGTGAGTAAATATCTAGTTTAGATCATAAATAATATAGCTCGTAGGAGAATCAATGTATTGCGGAGGTCATTCAATAATACAATACGCAATGCAAATCAAGATTTCCAAGGTTACGATGTTTACTAGGATGATTATCCGATGTTCTTATAAAAAAGATAGGTCATTATTATAGTTATCAGAAAAAATATGAATTTTACCTTGTGATATCTGTACCCTTACTCTGAGAGACCGGGCTAACGCTGTTTTAAAAAATCACTCCACCATCAAAAAGGTTGAGTCATGATATAGAGGATATTAGTCATTCTCAAATATGCTCACGGTTTCAAATTCGACTGACTTAGAAAGAATTTCTGCTGAAGAAAAAGATAACGGACGATTATCAGTATGATCAGAAGAAACACTTAGAAAGCTAATTCAAACCTGTTTCCCCATCGAATTCTTAAAAATATTCTTTCATGTAAATGGATACTTATTTTGGAAGCGCTACAGTCACAGAGGAGAAACCACTCTCAATAATTGAACTAATTTGTACGTTAGTAACACTCCCAATCACGGATGAACTACCACTCACTTCAACAGTGAGACGTCTTCCAGATTAATAATTAACCAATGTTCGAAGAAATACTGCATTATTCGCCATATAATAATTGGCTAACAAATGTTACACGAACTAATTTGAAGTTATAAGAATTTCAGTAAACTTTTTAAAGGCTGAAGTCAATAATTCCAATAACTTGAATAATAAAGTATACAAATAGATTGTATATTGAAACCCCATCCAACAATCCATGTTAGTTTGGATAAAGAAATACGCAAAAAAAGTAATAGACTTCAGACACTTCGACTAAAATCATAATACACACCGTCATATAAATTTTAAGACGCTGTACTTGTCCTAACCAGGTGTAGTACCTAAAGTGATTGGGTATAAAAATTATATATTATATGAGGTGAGACTGGGAGTCGCATTCCTTGGACGAGAACGAGAGATTATCATCAATATGCAGCATTAAGCTACAATAGGAATAATAATAGACCGTGAGGAAAAGAGATACAGTGAGAAAATATAACTTTTTTAAACACGACTTCACTACTGCCTTTCTCTTGAACGACACACTTCCTTGCATAAGCCATCCCCAGAGGTCAATGAATTTTTTCGGAGAACATCCTTTCTCATCAAATGGTATAGTTGGAAAAAGTAACCAACTGAAAGTTGCAAATGAATTTGAAAGGTAAAATTGCACTTGTACTCCAAAACTAGAGTGAAAGGGAAAAAATCACGCAAAAACAATAATAAATCAATATGAGCATTAATGCACACCCTGACCTCTCTTATCATTTTAAGCAACAGCGCCACAGAACCCAAGTGCGTTTCAGTAACAACCCCCGGTAGTCCAATCGCTATCCAGGAATCGAGATTATTGCCCGCATCCCTTAGGTCGAGGAATAGTGAGGAACTTTAACTCAGAACAAACACAGTCTTCTACGAGTCCCAGACGTTACAAGGCCAGTGTCTGACCGACTGATTTCGGGCCTTTTCGTCATCTTCCGACATCGATTCGCTAGTGGGTCGTCACCCAGACGCCCAGATTCCCATCATCACTTTTCCCTTTTCCTCGCCAGTCCTCCATCACCCCCATGAACCTCCACTCTGAATACATCCTCTCTCTTACCTTGGGGCTCAAGTCTACTCCCGCCCGTTCCTCAATGCTCTCCTACCCCATTCAGGTCCGCCAATCGAGCCACTCGTGGAAACAGCGGAGCGATTCCGGCAAAGTGGACAGAAGGATATAGAGGGGCAGCGACCGGCGGGCACAGCGAAAGAGAGGGAGAAAGAGAATTCGAATTTCGGCGGATGGAATCCTTTTATTCCGCGCGCCACGAAACCCATTTCGCTTCCACTGTAATTTACTCATCGGCAGTCCTTTCGACTTTTGGCGAATTTGCGATAGGCCCACCGGACAGGGCTTCCAGGGAAAGTGGCAAAAGAAAGTGATATCAGTTTGCCCCCTCAACAAGGTCATCAATAATCATGAAGTTGGACCTATGCTGCCGGTCCTGGCCTCTACCGTAGCTTTGATGACCAATTTTAACAACTAAGCTTCATGATATTTTAGTTTTCATTCAAAAGCATATGCAATTCATGTAGAAGATTGAAAGAGAAAAATTGAACATGAAAATTAGTATATTAAAATTGTCGATTCGGATCGAAGTTCTATTATAAAGTTTTCATGTTAGCCCTTATGAAGTATGCTGTACTGAAAGGAATATCTAACGTAGAAGGGCCATAAAATATGCCATCAAATAAAGTTATGTTGAACTTGCAGTGGTTCCACGTTCCTTTCAGTAAACTGATTAAAGTATTTTGAAATGTCGTTAATAACCGGATGAGATATAATATGATTTGTACTAGAACTGTCATGTATCCATATCACATGGACCGTGAAATTCATTTCGAGAATTCCATAATATTTTTCTTTGCCTGCATGTAGCACTCAGACTTGAGAGCTTTCATTGGTTTTGTAAGGATGATGCATTCATTTTTTGTTACTTAAAGAGTATCATAATGTACAAACCCCCCTTCCTTGCTAACAGCAAGCACCCATTTACTCGTTAATATGTAGATAAAGCTACAAAACTGACTGACTGACTCATCAAAACTCCTAGGCATTTCTAAACGAGCTAAGTGGGTGAAATTTTCAGGGTAGAGTTAGAATCATATGTAGAGTTGGGAAAAAAATGAAAAAGTTAAGAAGTCGATTAGGCTTTGATTTGTTGCAATCAATAGCTTTACAAGGGATTTAATGGGAAAAATGAAAAATTTAAGTGTGGACCTTTTTCCTTTCGTTCATTCAAATATGAAATAATTGAGCTACAAGACTGATTCTTTCACAAATATAAGGATGAATGTTTGAAAAATCTTATTCTTGCAATCGATTCTTTCCTACCTACCGTTTAACTGATATTTTTAAACTTTTATATGGGATTTTATAAATTTTTTCACTTTTGTTGCTATGGATATATTTCTCCATTGTCGCCGGGCCGAGTGTCGATTCGAGGTTTGGAACTCAGCGAGGCGGGCCAGTTTCAGGGGAGGGATAGATTTATGTGTCGATATTGCATAAAAGTTAAAAAAATCGTTTAGGTTTCGAGTTATTGCAATCGATAGCTTTACATATATGAGTTAGGTATCCTAAGTGCATGTTAGTCAATCTTCTTTATACCATTTTTCGCACTGCTAAGTACTGGGTATAATTTCTTCAACTTTTTCCTGGCCTCTACCGTAGCTTTGATGACCAATTTCAACCAACCAAATTTCATGATATTGTAGTTTTCATTAAAAAACATGCAGTCCATGTAGAAGATTGGTAGGAAAAAATTGAATATGAAAATTAATATATTAAAAATCTCGATTCCAATCGAATTTATATGGTAAAATTCTTCATGTGAGCTCTTATTAAATATGCTGTACTGAAATGAGATATCTAACGTAGAAGAGCGTCTTATATGCCGTCAAATGAGGTTATGATGATCTTCCAGTGGTTCCACGTTCGTTTCGGTATACTGATTATAGTATTTTGAAAAGTCGTTAATAACCGGATGACATACAATATAAGTTTGGACTAGAACTGTCTGGTATCCATACCTCATGGGGCGCGTATTTAATTTTCGAGAATTATACTTTTCTTTGCTTGCATGTAGCACGCAGACTTGAGAGCTTTCATTGTTTTTTTTTTCCTTATTTAAAGAGTATCATTATATAACACTCCTCCCTCTGCATGCAAACTGCAAGCACCCATTTACTCGTATTATACTAAGCACACAATATATAATTGCATAAGCATAATTTGCCAACTAAAAAATGACTGTTCCTTTTTTTTGGGATTCATTCCGCGATGTATGTTTTAAGAAAACAACAATATTTCGCTGGTCCTCCTGCCAGCTTCATCAGGTTAACTGAACTGACTTCATAGTCTCGCTCGTTGAATATAATTCACTTAAAACTGCTCCGATGATTCCGTTGATTCACGCGTAATTAACGTTTCAACTATGTGAAGAAGATATTGACTCCGTGAGGAGAGCGGACGAGTGATAGCTCAAATAGATAGGTGAAAGAATAATGGTAAGTTTCATGACAACTTAAAGTACAAATAGTTCCCTGTAATCGTAAAATGACTCTTCATTGGCCAGTCTCTGTATTTTTTCACCATAACGAATAGGTATTTCTCATTATCCCTTCTTCGCAATGTGATAACCAATCAAAATTCCTCACTCAATTAAATGTTTCCTTTAATCACGGAATTCTACACTCAACTGTCTTAAGACCGCTTTGCACGATACATTTCATTGTACAAATGAATGTATCACAGGTTATACAAGAAAATTAATGGAATTAGAGCAGGTTCCCGTTCCCGCTCAGTCATTCAGAAAATCATACGATTTGCCGCTTTACACGGTAAAATTTTCCTCATCAAATAATTCATACATTCGTTTGTACCATGTAAAGCGGCCTTTCTTGAAACTTCGCCTCCACATGTTATTTTCGGCCTATTGAGTGATATTCATCATTGACAGATCTGAGACTAGATATGACTGAGGACCGGCTTAAAATATGAACATAGTATGCCCTGCCAGTGATTTTAATCCTGTAAAACATGAGGAAATACTTCATCAGACACATAATCCGTATTCTGATGTGGCTACATAGCAATTTCCAAAGATCACTCAATCTCTCGCCGCGGAACTATTCCATAGCAAGAGATGTAGTCCGTTGGGATAACTTGACAGCTTAAAGTGGCGTTTGGGAAACAAGGTTTTTCGACCCCAAAAATTGGAGCTTGAGACCCAATGGATGGAAAGGACGAGTTCTCGCCTTCAAATCCGACCGCTGAGCCGAGTTGTCTGTTAAAGTTAGTATGCTTCAGAAAGGAGGACTTCGTGTCCCCTTTGGGATGTAATGGCTCGCCGACGTTCCGTCTTTCTTTCTCTCCTTCTCCCTCTCACCTCTGTCCTTCACGTTCCCCGCCATTCCTCTAACAGTCCCTTCCTCAAGAGGACCCCTCCCGCTCCGTCATACCCTTCCTGCTGTCATTTACCCACTTTCCCACTTTTGGCCGTATTAAATTTGCCCTTGATCCACCCCCATCGAGGATATTTGATTTTAGATTAGTTACCCCATGGGAGGGAGGGAACGGGCATATTCGCCACGTCATAGCATATCACAACATGGAAAGCCTGAGAGATTATATGAGTGATGACATGAAATCATCGTTCCACCGTGCATTATTCTTAGAGCTGGAATAATGGGATTGCCGAAAGCACATTGTTCATCAAATCAATGAATCGCATTGAATGCAGATGGATTCAGGAATGATGACGTTCGTTTCGCTAATTATTGATCCTAACGATGTTCCACTCAATCGCATAATTAGAAAGTGTACCGAAAATATCTGGATATAAGGATGATTATATGTTTAAGGCCTCTATGATAATTGGACATGAACTACAATCAGCTGTTAAGTGAAAATTTTTTATGCCAGGTCAAGATCAATTTCTTTCCCGAATGCGTCATTAATGTTTAACAAACTTTTTTAGTCATGAAAATGTTGCCATAAGATTAAGCAAAATGAAATTATGGAATTAAACTTCGGAAGAACTCATTGAATAGTTTATTTTTTCCGAGAGCTACTAGAATAATGCTCGTAAGACTGGAGAGAAAGGTTGCTCGGTGGTTAGTCCAGCAAGTTGATTCTATCAGGTATGGAATTTAATTCAGTAATTTGTGTAAATTCTCCTCGAGAATTCCATCGGATTAAATTTTTTAAAAAAGCACCGATCATCATCATTAGGGTAACTATATAACGTTCAGATTGAGTACGATCAGTTTGAGGCTTATATTCCGCATTTTACAATCAGGTGACTACTGATATGTTGGATAGAGAAATTTCAAAATTGCGACGGGAAGGAGGAGTATTTCACGTTGTGTTATACTAACGTTTTCTTGAAGTCATTTTCCAAGAATTACTAAGGTTAAAACTAGTCTCTCCATTGAAATGTCCATATCTTCACTGGAATTTCCTTATTAGCCGGTTCTCAACAGCTTGAACAATCAGGCTTCAACAATTCAAACAACCTGATTGTTGTACGCAGAATATAAGCCTAACGCACTCACCCTGTACGAAAATTAGTTACGATGATGACGAGTCGCCCGATGAAATGTTGCCGCTGTTTACAAATTCAACCCGGCGGAATTCCCGAGGAGAATGTACACAAATTAAAAAATCGCATTAAAAACCTAATAGAATAAATGTGCGATACTAACCACCTAACAACTTTTCTCTCCATACGTATCATAAGTCCGTCTTGATCTCAACTGTAGTACTTACTAATAATTGTAGGGGCGAATAAACTTATAAATTAGTATAATACTTATACTTGATTAATCAATAACCAACTTTCTTCAACAACTAAAAATTTTTTAGAGTGTAGCGCATTGCGTGTTTGATGAAAATTCACTCCCACAACACACCATTGAGGTGGCCTGTATACTACTGTATACCCGCAGGAGGGCTAATGAAGGTGCGCATGTCAAAGTGGAGTACTTTTAGAAGCAAAAACTGACTCTCTCATCACATATATCGAAGTCAAAAAAAGATATGGAAGTCATTAAAGGTTAGTTTTAAGCATTTTGTTTCCAATTACAAGAATGAACATAGCATATATTGAAGAAATCACAAATTATATCATAACGTTCATTACTAAGCCGTCGAGGCAAAGCAGCACCTACAGACTCTAATGTTTACTAAAATATAAATCACACAGGTGGTGTATACATGGTAATCCAATATCCACCGTAAGACGCCTTTATGTATCGCCTAAATGAAACTGCGGAGATGTAAACATCTGAAATATATTTTCAGTTGATGTCCGTTCGGTTGACGTTCCGGCAATGTTCCGTTCAGTTGACGTCAATTTTGTTATTGACATTCACAGGAGGATACTTGCTTTTTTATGAAGAATATATATTTTCACAGACTTTTCCTAGAAAGAACGATCACAGCGCTTCTCTTCGAACTAAAACAAGAACCAAAGATGATAACACTCAATTGAGCCGCGACGAGGATCCACGTGCGTGACCTTCCCCTTTCGCTGAAACATCTAAAAGGTATGAAAAATAAAACCTCGAAGGACACCAATCGATTTCTATTTGGCAAGGCAACAACGCAAGCATTCGTTAATGACCCTAAAAGCTGTTTTACGCATATTTCAACACTTAAAATACCAGAAGTGAAAGCGACCAGGAAAACCTGACCTCAGGACACCAATTGCATTTAATTCGTCTTATTATGTTTTCCCATCAATAGCGCTGCCTGACCGCTCCCCGGACAAAAGCTAGCTCACTACCGTTACATCGTTTTCGTCAAATTCATGAGGGGCAGATTAGGAGGGCTCATAATGATGGAATTGTTACAGCTGATTCCTAATGATGAAAATGGGCTGCGATTAGTGATACCCGCAGCACTGGATCTCAAAACAGTTTTGCGCCTGACGAAAAATGAAATGGATACAACGGGTAATTCTGGGTGATCACTGGAGCAAATTGTGTCCGTAAAGGCCGCTTTACACGGTACACTTTATTGTACAAACGAATGTATCATAGAGTGTAAAAGAAACTGAATGGAAATAGCGTAAGTTCTATTTTTCGTTCAATCATTCAGTAAATCGTACGATTTTCCGCTTTACACGGCATAATTTTCCTCATGAAAGAGTTTATACATTCATTTGTATGATAAAATGTACCGTGTAAAGCAGCCTTAAGAAGAACTGGAGCTTCATTATTAGGTTTGCAGGAGGATACTAAGTTTACAAGGTGCATCGACATCTTAGGGCCACTTAGCACGTCTAGTAAGCCGTAAAAAGAACACGCAGATTAAACTTGGGTTAGAAGATTCTACATTCTAGAAAAATTTGGCATAGGGTGTCTTAAACGCATTACATAAAAAATGATGAAAAGCTGGGAGTAAGATTCGAAAAGGGGTTTCAGACCCAAATTTCAAGGGAAAAAATGACCACCATCAAGAAAAGCCGTATGATTCACGAAGGCAAGAAATACATGCATAAAATGTCTTTTATCTTTACGGTACCGTGGTAGATTGGAACTTAATTGCTCGATGACTATTTAGGTACAGCACAAACGGTCAAAGAGCTTTCAAGAATCGATTATAAAATTCAGTCTCACAAAAAGTTTTGTTGGCTATATTGATAGATGTGTCCTAAATCAACAAAGTTCAATTATTTGGTATTTTGTAACTGGCGAGGACTAGTAGTAGACTAGTGTTTTGATAATTAACGATTGTCCCTTTTCTTTTGTTGTACCTGTGTCTGCCTGTGTGTGTGTTGTTGAGTCGTTGATGTCGGAACTTGTTGATTAAATAACATATCTTTATTGACTAAATAGAATATAATATAGGAACTTGTCGCTCTAAAAAGGAGCGAGTTATATCTTACGTGCCTGTTCATGAATACGTGTTAGAAGAAAAGTGCATATCATTTGGCTTCATATATCATACTTAGATTTATCTACATTTATATTCATGCGGCATTTTACCGGAAGTATTTCAAGGCGCAAAATAAATGGTTATTAATACTTGGAGACATACAACTTTTTTAACCATCAGCTGAATATTCTCCTACGCCGAAGTGGTCTTCGAATGGAATATAAGGAAAGTTTAACTAAAAGTTTAGAGAAGGATAAACGGTAACGATTTTTATGAAACTAATTGTAAGTGATCCTAAATGAGCCTCCGTCGACTTGTTATTTATCACTTAGAGGAAAACGACAGTCAAAAGGAAAAACATATCGAAAGAGAATCAAATCAACAAACATTCAGGAAAGTAAATAGTTTTCCCATCACTTTTTAAGATAAAAATTTATCCTATGTTACTTTATGAATTGAAATAATGGGATGATATGGGAGGTCTTTAAATACTCAACTCAAAAGTGGAAGAAAACGTTTACATTAGATTTACCCTGTAGCGAAAGAACTCGAAGAGAAAGTAATTAACAAATAAAATATAAATTTGAAATTCGTCGCCAAAATAAAATATTTTATCTTTATTTTCCTATCACTTTTTACATCAAACTGGACACATTTTACACCATTTAAAGATTCCTCTATAACATGGACTAAGCATGTAAAATGAAATTATTTCCACTCCAAAACACGGCAAACAAGCATTGGAATGATTCATGAAAATATGTATCAAATGATGCAAGTTTACTTCACGGCTCCTATGAGATGAATATAAGTTGTACAGCATTAATATAAAATGTGGCAACTAGGTTACAGATCCCAGAGTGCCCGAACGCACGAAAATGGCAAAATGTAAAAACAAGAGACAGAGTGAAGTCTCTTTCGGAACCTACACCGAAAAAACTGTCACACAAGGAAGGTATACACATATTTCCCTCTTTGCTTTCCAGGGTACACAGTCACAGAAATATTCGGTGATGTATATCTTGGGTATCATTTGGTAAGCAAGAGAGAAAAACAAAAGTTTTACGAGAAATTCTCCCCCCCCCCCCCCCGAGGACAACGGAACCCTGATGAGTCCATTCTTTTCCGGCGGATAAAATGAAAAAAATAGATATGCCGAGCCGTTCGAAAATTTGGTAATTCGGGGAATAATCTAAAAAGCTCGCGGCGGCCTCCAGGCGATACGCATCTGGCATCTCATTGAATTTCCAGGTAGGCAGAAGAGAGAGGAAGACGGTTATCAGAATCCGAGCTTGCTTCTCCAGCCGCCAGCCAGAATCCCCACTAACGCTATATAATCTGAGAGACATAACAGATTACAATGCGCCGTTAGAAAGGCAAAATTCCTCGGAAAATACAAACGCACCCAGTACATCTTATTAAATTCGTGCCTCCCAATCGTGAGAAAGGGGTATACGTAATGTGAGTTAAACTAAACTATTCTCGCGGTATACATACAATCAGGAATACATGCTATATGGTATGTATTCCTGAATATTGTGGTATATATACACAATTAATGTTGGTTTAAAAGCACTCTTGGGATGCTTCAAGGAGTCCAAATCGCATTCCATTATGAGTGTGGCATATTTCTTTATGTTTCCAAGTTTCATAGTGTATTAGGAGCAGGTTTTTGTAATGAAAAATAAAGTGAAAATTATTTAAGTGGTCTTAACTCGGTTATCTGTAGGCCGCAATTATTGCTTCCTTTCATTTTCAAACGCTTTTATCCCCTAATTTGCCATTTTCACAAATTTTATTAGGAAGGAAACGAATTCCAAATAAAAACCAGCTTAAAAACTCTACCTCTCACTGATTATGCCAATACAGTGGCGGCCGCGCGCTGCTTCAAAATGTAATCGATTCACAAAATGTAATTGTTATTATAATGACGCAAATCGTCTACAACAGTGAATGCCACAAAGTTTGAAACCTAGGTCTCGACCAATGGAATATCTTTGGTTGAATTAAGTTTTTAATCCCCATCCTTCCCAAATTATGCATGCACGGCTTATTTGGTACCGCCATGCCAACCACTCGCGAGCCGACCGGGCTCAGAACTTGCCTCACCACCCCCTCGGAATTTTTTCTCCCTCTCATCCAATTACCTCGCGTTCAATTTCCTTCTGTCCCCGATCATCTCCCGAAATGGAACCCTAAAAACTTCCGCCTTCATTCTATTTTCCCAAATGAAATAACGCCCTCGATACTCAAAATTAACTCTTTTCCCCACTGGCCATTTCCGTAGGATATCGCGGAGTGCTCCCATCCCCTAAACTTTGATGCATTCCGTTTAATAATCGCATCCAATCACGAATAAAAGAGGTAGCACGACTTGTCTTGCGTAACGATAAGAGTCGATGAATCGAACACCGAAATATCCGCGGAATTCATTTGCACGAATTAACTCTCTTTGCTTTGATTCAGATCGCGTATACTTGTTCGAAATTTAACTGGAAAAATTAATTCGAATTAGAAAGTGAGGTTTCACGAATAAAAAATAACTTGTCTTATGGCCGTTTGCAAGAACATTTAGTTATAGAATCAATAGTTATGAGATCCATAATATTATAGATCTGATAAAAATATTCGGGTTGCAGGAACACACCTACTAGTTACATAACTTATTTACCAATAGTCAACAGCTTCGAGTATTTGATCTAATCATCTACCGCCGGATAAAATTTATGAAAATTTAGCCTAATAATAATTAATAATGCACATAATAATTAGCCAGTAAGGGTAAATTAGCTGGCCATTCGTCTCAAAACAACTCTTTTATCTAGTAATAAAGTCTCCAAACTGTTCATTGCGCATCCTCCATCTTGGCTACTTATGGAACTCATAACAACATGCCATAAGTTATGAAATGAATAAATTTATCGAATGTTTCTGCAACACTTATTGAATGGTTGCCATGGCTAATGGGTCCTATAACTTTACAGAATACATATGTACCGTTCCTGCAACTGGCCATTAGTGGACTTCCCAAATTTGTACGTCCGAAAACGATACCGTCTAAGTAACAGCTGCGCAGTTCTTCTATGATGAATGATACCCATGTCAAACGTTTCTGACGAACGTCCGCAACATTAGTGACTCCAAAAGGGTGAGACCATAGCGATGAGAAGTTTCGCTAAAAAATAGCAACTCTCTGACAGTGATGGTGAAAGAGTTCATGCATTATAATCGTTCACGCACAACCGTCTTCATTATCAACGGCGAATCGCAAATTGCTACTTATGGAATATGGAACTCACGTAAATAAATTTCTTAATCACATCGGCTAAGGAATGGATCACTTGAAGATTTCCATAGTTTCTAATGTGAATCACTCAAGGTCACAATTTTATAAAGTAACTTCGCCTAACATTACCGTAAACACATGATAGCATAAGTCATATAACTGACTTGAAAAATTATATTTCATCAGAAGACGTAACTTACGGGAAAAGGGAAACTAACGGGAAAGAAAAACTGAAACCCCAGATCCACGTTTCACTAGCTCCCTTCGGCCTAATGCATGATGTCACGCAAGCGAGCTAAAATCTAATGAGTCAAATGTCATATTGGATAAATTTGGATACCCTCGAGTTTTCCAATTTTTGCATGAATCGTTTGCACGAATGAAGTTTGCACGGAGGCATTCCGTTCGAATGCTATGAGAAAAATCCGCCAATCTTCCACACAGCAATAGGCACAAAACGAGATTTTCAGTAATCATTCAGTAATCATCTAATAAAAGAATTAATAGGCTAGACTTAAGTATGCGGATCACAGACGAAAAACACGGGAAAGTAATCGCTCTCCACGGGCTCCCAACATCATAAAAGCACACGTATTGACATCGGTCCAACAAAAATATGGGAGCGCTCCTCTTTCGTTGCGGCGCTAAATAATTCATGAGTGGAAATTCTACAAACTATCCATTCATTAAGTAACTACGCCGCGCGAGGAAAAGGGAACCTTTCAAGTTCTTTTTTTACATTATTTTCTTTCCGCTAAACCCCTCTGGCTGAGTTTTCTTTCCCATGTGGATCACCCCCCCCCCCTCACCATCTCCCTTCCTTCTGTTTTCTCCATTTCGTCCACTCCTCGTCCACTTCCATAACTCTCTCGTTTATCTCCCAGGCCTCCTCCTCCTCCCATCCCTCCTAAAGGGCCAGCCCACGCACCAGGGGGGAGGAGGGCCCTTCCTCCTTCACAACGTCTCTTCGGGAACACTAACCATCACTTCCCGTCCTCCATACGAGAGACGTTCCCTTAAAGCGCCACGCTCTCCATTAATTAACACTCATCTCACTCATCCTCCGCTCAGTCACTCTCTCTCTCTCTCTCTAAGTGACTGTCTCTCTCTCTTTTCCTACCTCTCCTTTTCTCTACCCCTGGTTTCACCTCGGCACACAATCCGTCGCTTCCTTCGCCTGGCCTTTCCTTTCCTCCTCTCAAACTCGGAGCGCTCAACACTTTCACCGTCCACGCCTCCTTTTAACTTCTTTCTCTCTCTCTCGAGTGCCAGCAAAATCCAAGTCGCATCATCCAAAACGTCCCAAAATTCTATCTCTCTCCACCTTCATACCCTCCCATAACCGTGATCAAAAAAAGTCACACTGTTATCATCAAGTTACACATTTCTAACATCATCATCGTACATGTTGTTCAATCTTAAGATTGGTTAGCTTCAACCCTCCACCCTTCCCTATCTAATGCTAGTTCCCTTACCCACTGGTATCTCTTCCTATGTACTTTCCTCTTTATTTGATCCATGAACTAATTCCTGGGTCTTCCCCTGGGGACTTTTCCCTCTAGTTTAATGACTTGGCGTGTCATCTATGACACGCGTGTCACGGGTTTTCCATCACTAACAGAGATCTTTCTTTTCATAGCCGCAGTTGCCACTGTCAACTATGAGGCGCAATCATACCGTGATATACACTATCAGTTAATAGACATCACACTATGCGCTACCTTGAAGCGAAGATATGCTCTCAGCATTGAAATTAACTATAAATTAAAATTTGTATTTGATGATTGATTTTCAATCCCCGCCATGAGCACTCGTAGAAATAATACAAATTGATAGATCCCGGAAGGCAAGGATCTAGCCTGACAAAGCAATACCAAAGCGCACGGTCTTTCGAGTGAAAAAACATGAATCTAAGGTCTCTCACGTCCCATGGTCGTTCTATTCGATGTAACCTCTCCAATCCGCTGCCCCTTGCACCTCTATCGTACGGCCATCTTTCTCCTTCATCGGATCCTGGTTTCCTCTTCAAATTCTCCAGCAACTGCCCGAGCCCCTCCACGTGCTTCCCTTTTTTCCACTATAGCCACCCGTCATCAGGGCATTTTCTGTTAGTCTTATCATACTAATATCGGGATAACAAATCAAAACTTTATTATTTAGTGAGTGGATATTTTATAAATAAATAATGGAAATTCTTTGCTAGTATTCGATAATTGTTATAAATCAGAAGTTCGTTAAATTCTAACAATCGAAAAATCTTAATTATAATAAATGAAAATGGTAAATAATAGAAAAATATTTTAAATGTTAACAAATCCAGGCAGTGAAATTGGTTTGCAAATATCTCAATTCCTGTACCTGCTGGAGGTAAAATTGTTTTCGGGGCAATCGTATTACGCCCTATCATCAACATACTAATATACACAACGTCGACGTGCTGGCCTTTCCAACATGCCAACTAACACTTTTCGCCCGATGTTTCTTCAGAGCGTAGTTAAAATATTATTTGATATGATATGTAACTTAAGTCTTTTGAAATATGATCTGGGACCCCATCTCTTACAAGTCTTACGCAATACTTGAATTGCCCCATAGTTAGCGAAGAGTGGGGTGGAGTTGGAGAGGAAACTGCAGATATCTTGCACTAGTCTCAGGTTTCAACAGTATAGCCCCCATCTTACGAGTATTGAGTTACGTGGAACAAAAGAGGCTCGAGAAAGCTCGCCTTACACCGCGATCCCAGAAAAAGTATTAGATATCACGATAAAAATAAGACTGGAACTCACCCAGGTGCCCCTCTTAAGTCTAACACATTTCTTTGTTTCAAGGGAGGGACGAGGTTTCAGCTTGTCGGGCTAAGGGTTTATGGTTTTGCTGAATACGCAATATATATATGAGTTCCTCAGCATTATTACACAGACTAACTTTCAACAATGTCACTTGACACTCCTCATTCCCAAAAGACTGCATGAGACAGAAGGCACTCCCCACACTTCATTCCAGGCGGCTGAAGTCTATGTTGTCGCAATTGTTTCCTCGTTGAGGTGTATTCAGCAATCACTTTTAATTAAACCTCTACTCTTTTAATAGAATCTCTAAAAATATACATCGCGTGAAATTTAAAAGCTGCGGAAACAAAAAATCTACACCATTGAAGGTGGTTGGAGCGCGACTCACAAATCATTGAGAACATATCCTCAAACTCTTCACTTTGGTACATCTACTAATAATTTGGAAATAAGCATAAATATGTAGAAAAATAAATTATGCACAGATTATATTTTACAATTTTCGTCTCAATGAAAGCATTGTTACGATGAGTGGAGTACGAAATTTGAAATTTAAGCGAACATCGCAGAGACGTGTTTATTTTAAGGGATGATGCCTTTATTTCTATTTGTAATCATTAACGTAATAATATGAAAGGTGTGTTTTCAAGTTTTGGAGAAAATCTGTATATATATATATAATAGAATTATGTCGAAATATACGTCATACACTTTAAGGCTACTTGTTAAAAATGTCATTAAATTGACTGGTAATCAAACCTGTAGAATGCAATTTTTTCACTTTAATATTTTACCAGTAGGTACACGTAAGCTAAGTTTCAGGAAGCTAATTTTCAATGAAATCATCACATATTGCTTTATTTTTTAGAGATGAGCAGTGGGGATAAGGGTCAAAAATTATCCAAAGAATTTTCCATCTTAACATGTGGTTAGGAGGATACAACGATCAAACACTCCTCTACATCATAACCAAGATACTACCTCATGAGTCACCTTGGAGGCGAGTGGCAGGGATATATGGGGTACAATTATTTCCATTGCAACTTATACAAATTTTACAAATGTCTCGTACGCTAGGAAGCTGGACTAAAATTTGTGGGGGCGGGCGCATTTCGTGCCAATCCGGAACTGTTCGAAGGCCTCCGCTGCCGTGGGGCGGTGAACTACCACCCAGAGGGATGGTTCAAACTCGACGTTTCCGAGATTATTATCCCCCATCCGAGAAAACCGTGTGGCACACTATTACAGGGGCCATGTGGTGATGAGGCTTGGCAACACAGCAATTATGTCGTATTATACACGGAGGCCAGAGAGCGACTTAATTTTATAGGTTCTATGCCTTCAGTACCCTGATTGGGTCTTAAAAAGTCACGTGACAAAACAACTTACTATTCGCTCACTCCCACAAATTTTTGTCCTCCCACCTAGCACCCAAGACGTTTGAAAGAGATAACAGCGTTGGAAAGGGGAAAATGACGGGGGAGGAGGAAGGAATTGTATTGCGTTTTTACTTCGGGTCACAAGTTTATGTAGCGAAAATATGTTACAATCATTAACAATGCGTGGCCAAAAGAATTTTTATACATAACAGTATGGCAGTGTACTTCAATTATTTCTTTAATTCCAATCAATTCACGTAGCGTACAGTCGATACAATATTCTTCCCCCACACGGGAACTCGCCGAATGTGAATTTAATTCAAGGAATTTAAGCCAAGCGCGTAGATTTTGAGTCTCGTACGTCTCAAAATCAAGTCCTTTCATCATCTTCATTATAGTTTCAGTTCACAGTAGCAGTTTTGAACGAAGCGCACGTCTTTCCTTTGAATTTTATTTACACTGTGGAATACATCACGTCTTGGGTCGCAAATTTTCGCAGCGTATTCGAGACGTTGCCTAACCGGAGCTAATGAGCAAACCTATGCAGTTCATGTGTTACAACAAAAACACAATCGTAAGCACCACTTGGGCGCAGAGAAAATTTAAACTGAATAACAGGCCTATGTACTATACTTACAGAGTATTAAAGGCCACGCTAAACGATATGCGAAATTTACGGAAAAACAACGGTGGGTTCGGTATCCAGTGCAATGTCAATGGACTGCAAAAAAAAACACCAAATCGATATCTTTCTAATTTTCACCAATTCAAGTCTACCTTCGACGACTCATAAAAAATTAATGTGAAACTCAGTACCATTATTACTTAAGTCTCCCCAAAGCAATAAGATATATCTTATAAAACGCAATCAGCGAATGGCGAACAAATGATGACAGTTTCAAAAGCACAGACAAAAGAAATAAAGAGGCTAGAATTCCCACGAAATTATCTATGGGACGTTTCAGCGGTCAAGTTCCCGCTGTCGATAATTACAGATACGTACATATTCTTACCTATATCTTTCTGTTGAATATTGAAAATCACTAATTTCAAAGGATTCATTCGTGCTAAATCGATAACACTTGGGTGGTATAACATCCACCATATCGGCCAGCAAATCGTGAGAAATAGATTTTTCTATTAACCTCAACCAAGGCAACCTTAACCATGTAGTAATTTGGCCCCTGGTAGCTTTTAACCGAGTTCTTTCAATAGATTTTAAAGCGGCTTACAGAGAATGGGGTGGAGTGCTGCAGCAAAAATCTTCCGTTCGCTAACTACTGATTACAAAGCATAGCATATGTGGGTATTTCATTTTACTTCTCCATTCGTGTGCTAGCGGTGAAAGTTTATGTACCATATTTTATTTTCCCTCGCTAATCGGTCAACCCTAAATCTATTTCATCCGAAAAAGCTCATGGACCCAGTTTTATACCATCTGCGCGTACCTCTTATGAGGTTTGCATCTCGAATAAACATGCGCTGGACTCTTCACATCAAATAGAATCCGCCAAAATGTAAATCCAAAGTAATACTATGAAAATGAATCTCTCCCTACGCCCTGAGCTGCGTTCAGGGCCGCTCGTCCGGCCCGGAAGGAAACAATCTCGTTTTTTTTATAAAGAAGTTTGACCTCGGAATCATGCATGACCAACATGACTCAATTGCCTTGGACGTGATAGGAGAATAGAATTAGTTGGTGTCCTCAAATGACTATGAAACAAAGTTTTATTGCCCAAAAATAAAAAAAATAATATTCCCAAACATGATTTCCATGAAACCAGGCAAACAGCCAATTGAATGGAATACGTTTCATCGAAAACATTCATTTTCAGCTTTCATTAAAAGTGATGAGGAACTAACTTTCACTTAGTTTAATCAACCTTTGTTCGATGCAGTCCCTTGACAGCAAATGCGCTATATTTGATAAATAACAAAAGCGGAAATGAAATACCCACTCCGCGTACCAATATAGAAAATTTTCACGAGAGAAATTTTATCATTTTATATTTTTATACAGGAAAATCCGTTTTTATTTGAAAACGTTTAAGCGGAGCATTTAAAGCAACCGGTGCGTCATTATGAATTATAAAAGCAATCCACAGAATCACTAAACACGAGACAGAGATTCAACATGTTAATTTCACACCATCATTTATTAATCTGTCCTGAACAGCTATTTTATGTAACTAAACATTAATGAAAAAACTTTCCGCGAATGCCAAAGGCATCAGCCAGGTCGCAATTATCATTCAGAGCAGTTCCTATTTTTATTTAGTTGGGAGGGCAATGGGAAGTTGAGCGAGCCATTTCAACCAGAGCACTGTCCAAATAAATAACAATTCAGCTTGGATAAAATCCCATATCACTCCAGATACCTTTCACTTTTCCATATCCCCTCTACCATCCCTTTATTTCCTTCCCTCCGTTTCCTCCCTTTCCGATTTTCGTATTTTCCTAAGTTTCAAACATTTTGCTTAAAGCTGCTCAAATGATTTCTAAAATGCCTATGTATTACGCCAAATTCCTTTGAAATTCGACGCTGATTTGATGGCTGATTCGCAGTTTTCAAAGAAATAAATGGAAACAAAATAGCTCACACCAAATGATAGATAAAGTATACCCTTATGAAGAATTCTTAACTGTATTCTGTCCCATAAGCACCAACTTACAAGTCAGCATAAGAAGTATTTAGAGGTGTCACTTTGTCAGGTCATCAGAATATGTTTAAGTTTTGAGATGAATAGTCATAAACTCAAAACTAGAGTAACAGTATATTTTATCATCATACACGGTTTCAACACTTTCCTGATGTCAGAGTTAAATAGTCAGCATTAACCATCAGAGGCCTTTTGAAAGGCAAGAGATGGTTGTGTGGTGGAGGTAGAACGAGGGGTTTAGTCAAAATAAAAAAGACAATATTATTTAATTGGAGAAGTATCATAAGTCAGATACCTACATAAAGAGGCTCTGCGCCAATTGTCAAATGGAAAAAGAGATTTGGTTAAAGTTTTGAAATGAATTTTAGCACGGAGGCTTGCCCTCAAATTTTAGGTGCTCGTATAGCATAGGTTACGGCACGCCGGCTAATTCATGACCTGAATCATCCCAGTGGAATTTCCGATAAGAATTTACACTAAACTACCGCCGGGCAAACACTTACTCTTTTTATGGCCTTATCATTTGGCAAAGAGGCATTGACGGCCAAAAAGAGATTTGAACCTGTTTGAAAGGCTGTTTGTATAGGGTTTGGGGCATTAGTACCTAGACTACCTCGGCCGGAAAGAAAGAAATTTCTAACAGGTTAGGAATTTCTCTAAAAACTGGAACACAAAAAATATCAGTCATCATTCCCGTAGAAAATTTTTCACTACACATAAAAAATATCCCCGATTAATGCTCATCATTCACGCCATCATAAAAGTCACGCATCTAATCTAATAAGACGATTCCTTGACTGAACGCCCCAACAATTCCAACACTGAAGCAGGAAATAAATAAAACAAACAAATAAAAGTAACAAATTACGTTCCGAGATTTTTGAATGGCACTCCGATTCATTCCAACACCTTTCGTGTGTTTCCTAGTGTAACCTAATACTCAGCCTTTCAAACCCCAGCGCTCCTCTTTCCGTCCACCGAGTGACTGATAAGACCTCCCCAAACCTTGTACCACGCTCTCTTTCCAACTCTTCTTCACTCCCTCTCCATCACCACACCCTAAAACGAAATGAAAGAATGCCAGGGAAGAGCCCCGTCTTCTCGCAACACGGCTTAAACTCCTCGTCCTTCGTCCCCCCATGCTCGAACCTCCAAAGATCTCACCCCTTTTCCTCAAGAAAAAACCCCGTTTTTTTTCTTCGAGATTCCAGGATCCCCACGCGCGTCTCTCCCGCCGAACCGCACAAAGGGGAGACGGAGTTGTGGCTAGGGAGGGAAACGTGGAGAGGAAGAGGCCTCCGGGATACGGATGAGCTCAGTGAGAGTGAGAGAGAGAAATACGTGTGGAAAGGTGCAAACGGGCTATATTCCATCCCTACAACAGGCCTCCCTGCAGCATGCGCACGATCGCGGGCGGAAAACTTTGTGTGAACGGGTCTTCGTACCAGCGTAATTTATCGCTCATCATACTACAAAATTCCCGGCATAACCCCAAATATTGCAACCTATCTGCCGAAGGAGCGAGGAAACCTACGGATGACATAATACAACACTAAAGTTCACTCATAGACCAATATTTTGTCAGTTGCGTGCTCCATTCACTAAACCCTCCACAGTACGAAAAAAGCACGACATAAGAAGTACGATATAATATCCAGTACTAATGAAAATGCTAACGAAACTACAAATTCCCAATTAGTTTTGGAACAGTGAACTATAATTCATCGCTTGGTTGGACCGAATTGGCGAATTTGTTATAAGCTTATTCATTATTATTGTGGTTTTCAAAATGATTCCGTTGGTGTTATTAGTCTGGTTCTGGTGTTATCAACATGACTCATCTTATAAAGTGTGTTGCTGGGAGAAATAGCTTCCCAAGGCAATTACAACATAGGGAAAAAATGAAGTGTCGTGCCAGCACGAAACTCAGACGAGTAAAGCGTGAGTAACGAGCCGTGTTGGTACGAAATGTTAACTGGAGAGAAAAGTAATGTGTCCGTAATAATTACCATTGAGAGAACAAAACAGCGTGTCGGTAAGAAACTTGATCGAGAGAGTATTCGTTAAGTACTGAGCCGGGGCGACGAGAAATTTTCCGTTGATTTCCGTACCGGATTATATCCTTGGGTAAAATTGGAGAAAATGAAGCACTTCATTCAACGTCTACATCTATGTTGAGCCGTTTTTGCCGGGACACTAGCGATTCTTCTGCTAGCCACATGCTACCAGATAGGCCGTGACAGATAGGGTGTGGCAGGGGGTGTTAGAACAGCAGCTATGAAGAGAGTAGGAAATATGGAAAAAGGAAATTAGAAGATGAAGAGAGCGCGAGTTGAACTATATGTAAACGGAACATATAAGTCCCTCCCTCTCCTCTTGAAGTAGACGAAAATTGTGTCTGTAGATAAATTATTTTAAGACCATCTGTTCGGCAAGGTTCTTTCTCATTTTGACACTTCTTTCAGTTCTATCGATGCGTTTGAATAAAGCGGGTTTAAAATAATGTCCTCCTACAGATAATGTACCTTGTAACTTGTCAGCATTGAATTTTTCAGATTAAGTTAACCTAGTAGCTTTGGAGTCACCAAAAACTCCAAGCTCAATAAAACATAAAATGCGCCACATACAGTACAACTAGTTGAAGATGTTGACGAAGCGAGCGGTTTCCCTCAGCATTTTTAATTTTTTATGTGTATTTCAGTGGGTCCGTGGATGGTTTAACTTTACAAATGGACCCGGTAGGTGGCGCTGCGATCGGGTTCTAGGAAATGTTTTACGACATTTTTGTGGCGACTGTAAATGGTGTCATCATCTTCTATATTGTTGCCAAGGAGGCCTTGCAGATTTGTTGATGTTTATGTAACTAAGTCAGAGGACTGAGATTGTAGCGGACATTGATAATTGCTCGAATAAAATTGATTTCATAAACGTGGAGATCTCCTCAATTACCCATCTCCACATTGGTGACCCCGACAAGGAGAATAAATAGTCAACCTTTGGTGGAGATGGTTTTGTCGCGCGACGACGAGCTTCAACGCTTACGTAAAGAAAACGCCCAGCTCCATCAGCAACTAAATGATTCTGATTCAAGAAGCAGCCACACGGACACTAAGCAGATCCCGCCTGCGGTTCGTCGCGTCGCCGTGAAACTACCACCATTTTGGCCCGAGAAACCGAGTCTTTGGTTTTCACAGGCGGAATCTCAGTTCGTGCTGTCGGATATCACAAGCGAGGTAACGAAGTTACATTACGTTGCCTCACATTTAGATTCTCGCGTGGCCTGTGAGGTTGAGGACATAATCACGATTCCTCCGTCTCTGAATCCTTATTCGACTCTACTATCGAAGCTTATAGAACATCTGTCAGCCTCTGAGGAGCAGCGCGTTCGCCAGTTACTGTCGGACGAGGACCTCGGCGATCGCAAGCCTCCCCAATTCTTCCGACATCTTCGCTCCCTCGCCGGAACGATCGTTCTTCCGGATGAGCTCTTCAGGCAACTGTGGCTGAGGCGATTGCTCCCGCACGTCCAAGGAATCCTGACTGCCCAAGCGGAGTTACCCCTAGACAAGTTGTCGGAGCTCGCTGACAAGATCATCGAGGTGTCAACTTCTCATATGGCCGTCCATGCCGTTTCTCCCAACAGCATATCGACGGATGATAAGCTGTACCTAGCCATCGAGGGTTTATCAAGACAAGTTGAGGAGCTGTCGGTTTCACAAGGTCATCGTTTCAGGTCGCACGATCGTCGGTGGTCAAAATCGAGAAGCCCGCCGCCCTCTCGAGGTGGTCGATGGTGTTGGTACCATAATCCCAAAATTTCACCCGCCATCCTCTCCCGCAATATTTTTAAAAGGAAAAAATCACAAGTTTATGAATAATTGACCGTTAAAACCTTCTGAGAAATTCATGAATAACTGCCCATCTTTGAATAATTTATAGTTATGTTTGTGTACCATAGGTGGCGCTGATGTCGAATTTTATTTTATTAGACGTACACATCAATACATGCGCAAGTCGTCACACTTGCGTCGTAGCTCGGCGTTGTTTTGATGAAACGATAAGTTTGAAATGTCAAATGTCACTTAGTATGCAGTTTATTGAAAAAACGTTTGCTGAATCCGCTAATAGCAGGAAAGCCAACGTTTGGGCACGACAACGTCTGTCGGGTCCGCTAGTTATGCTATAAAAATATAAATGGTGCTGAATTAAAATAGACATATATGGTTTGCCGTGGTTCTCTCTGCAAAGTTATCACGTCAGCGTTATACTTCTCGTGTACCGTAGACCTGGGTATAGACCATTGTAATGAGATACTAACATTTACCTCTTAACGAGGAATTTGTTTCTGCTTTCGTTTGGTATTCGAGCTTGCTCCACATGACACTGCGAGTAAATATAAGGGGGGAAGAGTACGATAATAACTCAAGAACTATGGAACATTGTATATATCAATATCGACAGAAGTATTTCGGTATGAAGTTTCGCAAATCTATCATCTGAGAACCAAAAAAGACACCTATACAGTGTGGCACGATGTGCAGGCTCACAACCGGGAAACCATTTTTGTCTCACAGACAGTTAAGATCTTCAAACAGCCCTCCAAGTGGCAGTTTTTATACCACAAAGCTAACAAGAATGTCTTTACAACATCAACACAGATCTCTGCAAGCCTTTTGGACCCTGAAAGCATTTTGTACTCTGCATGGAGAAATTAGAATTATGGTTCCTTGAACAATGCATATTATGCCAGATTCAGGGTGACACAAAATATAGCATTTTAACCCACCACTCACCTCAAGAACTGACAAAAGCCTCAAAGTTAGAATTATAAGCGCAGTTGAACTGAAACGTACTGAAATTCTATCTTCTCAGTCAGTATTTACTACTATATCAAAGACGGCGAAGCACTAAGACACCCCATCAACATCTATTGCCGTTTCCCCCACTAACTCCCATTCTCACGGCAGGCAGAAGTCCTCAGCTAGTAACATAGCTGGGATTTCGTTTCGAAGTGGGGGTCCATGAACAGAAATAACGGATGGGGGGATAAAAATTATAAAATCAGGATCGAATTAGTAGGTTTGGGGAATCAAGGTTACTATACCGACTGCAGAGTAACAGCTGATATATGCAATTGCAACGATTTATAACTGTGTAACCTTCTGAGATAATACAAAACCAACGTTGTATCGTAGTTTTAAATATATTTTAGACAGTGTTTCAAAATTGGGAGCAATAAAATTCAACATTCTTTGTTAAATATAAATTTCTGTTTTAGACACACTTTTTTTAGATTAATCCACCATTTTGGGTAGGAGGTGGAGCAGGGGTACAGATTGCAATGAACCTCGGATACGTCACTGCTCGCAGTAGGTGGAGGTCGTGTGACGGGGTGAGTTATAATCAAAATCCGCACGACAGTGCACGCTTAGAGAGCAGCGAAACGTAAGGCCATGAACTGATCATGCTGGTACTAAGATGGTTGCGAAGACTGAGTATAACCCACTCCTCTCTCTCCCCACCAGAAAACACAATTTCTCGCGCCAACTCTTCCTCCTTCCCCTCCCTCCACTATCTCTCCCTCTATCTCTCTAACCCACCCAGCCATTCGTCCCACCACCCCCTCGAGGATTTGAACCTTCAGAGGAATCTCTTTCTACTGTGCGCGCGAGAGAGAGAGGGGGGAGGAACGAGAAGGAAGTTTTCCCGGGAACTGAGCGACGGAGAGGAAAGGAATGAGAATGAGGCAGAAGAGCGTGAGAGGGGTATGGCTGGGTTGGGAAGTGTAGGCAAAAGAAGGGGGAGGGTAGGCTCGGGAGGACGAGGAAAAGGAGGTGGGGTGAGAAACACGGGAGTGAGAGGGTGACGGAGGTAGAAGGCAGTTAGGTAGGGAAGGGGAGGAGAGGCGCCAACGCCTGATGCGGTTCGTAAGGCGATGAGGCGAAAGGAGGAGAAAGGAGGAGAAGGAGAAAAGGGGAAAGGAAAAGAGAGCTCACATTTGCATTCAGAGTGAGAAAGGAGAAAGGGGTGAGATGGAAGGAGGATTGAGGGAAAGAAAGAAAGGGAAAAGAGGGAGGGGGAAGGGTAAATCTTTGGGACTAAAAGATCTCCATAACCTACATACTCTCTAGTGTTACAAGAGAGGAACGTATCAAATGAAATATACTACGTACAAGGCCGAATGGAATAGGAAGATCATTGTCTCGACACAAAATACACACACAAGTTTGAAAAATAAAAACTATCACAATAATAGAGATAAAAGATTTAATAAATCAATTACCAGAAACAAATATAATATCAGCCGCTAAGAATAACGAGTTAGCACCGTGAATTTTGAACCGGCTGGTATTCAGGGGAAACGGGTCCAATCCAGATTCCAGAATATCTGGAGTGAAAGGGAAAATTTTGCACGTCAATCGGCGATCAGATTGAGAGAGAGAGAGAATTCCTTTACGATAGGGAATACAGATACACGGACAACGTTCTTTTTTTTCACGGACTACGCGCTTTTTGTTAATCGTAGAAAATGCCAAAGCAGGAGTAACTGCTCAGAGAATTTAATGGTAACATTTACAATACCACAGACTTATAAACACACGACCCGGTTTTCAACGCTTAAGCGTCATCTTCAGGTGTTTTTTACCGGGTTTACAATGTCTTATATACAAGCTTGGTGGGGGGTGGAGGTGAGAGATTAGGGTGGTGACCTTCGATCACTGCTCCTGGCCTTCAACTAGAGATGGGTGCCGCGAAGGTTTACTTTGGCGGCAGCGTTTTGGGGCAAAACGGGCGACTAGCGCCGGCGTGCACGCCGTCATATTCCACGGCGGCGGCGCTGAAGGCGTAAACTGAAAGTCGTATCTATGCATAAATGAAAAATTATGAAGTTCACAATTATGCTTTTCGTCTAATTATGCTAACATCTTAATCATAATCATAATTATGCTAGCGTCTGAATGAGCATAAAGTAATTAATAAATATAAATATTTGTGTGTAAACGGTCAAATATGAAATATTGCAGTAGTTTTTAATCCAAACTATACTACCAAACTCAGTGTAAACAAAAAATGTTCTTTGGCGAGCAGCGTACATGACTAAATTATTATAATGGCTACCGCTTACCACTAGTTCACGAAATCTACGGACATCGTCATTCTGATGAATAATATCTTGTTTTCCAACCCAGAGATGAGCCTTGCAGTTTCTTTAGCTGTTTGAAAAAGTCAAGCAACAATGAATATGCGTAGATTACGCTTACTGATGCCCGCCACGCACAGGCAGGTCTGTTTCGTGGTTCGATGAATCAAAATTGTCATGCATGTCGACTTTAGATGTCGATAGTAGGCATCGATAATACGATTGTCAATCGTATTATCATACCATACCATAATACGATTGTCAATCGATTATTGATGGTCAATTGATTGACACTGTACGATCGATTGTCGATGGTTGATATACTACCAATGATCGATCGATTAACGACGGTCTATCAACTTTCTATGGCCAATCGACTGTCGATGATCTACTGATTGCCAATGATCCATCGATAATCGACTGTCAAAGGTAAGTCGATGGGCAGTGATCCAGTGTACGCACCATTAGCTTGTCGAGTCGATTTTCACTGACCGGTAAATCGGAAAATTGACACATATCAGCCGTCAACCGTGGCCTGGAGCACGGACGACGCCTCGTAAGGGTCAACGACAATTGACAATTATCGAAGATAATCGTGGACCATCGAAAATCGACGACCATGGACAGCGACGATCATCGATGATTGCCCATCGAACAAGTCTGCGCAGAAATATTTCCTCCCCGCCGTTACCAGCCACGGATACTGAAGACGCCTATCCCTTAAATGCCGCAGCTTGTCGTTGTTGGCGACGTCCTCTGGAACTAGGGCACTCCCTCTCTACAGCTTCTTCGTTCGCTCAACTACCGAGTGCTTCTTGATGAGTTCATGAAGGTGTTGCACAGTTTTGGCGCTAGAGGAAGGTGATTCGGTTTCAGCAGCCGCAACCTTAACGTTAGCGTAGGGTCTGACGAACTCCTCCTTTAAGTCGCAGTCGATCGTGGAGATGTCTCTCAGGTGCGTACCGCAAGCGAAATGTTCACGTTGGACAGGTTTCTGATGCTCTTGTGTAATGTATTTATGTGTATGTGATTTTTAGGACAAAACATCTGCCTACCCTCTCGAACAGCAGCAAAACAATCCCCAAGGAGAGAAATGTCAAGAGTTGCTTTATCTCTGAAGCAGCTCATCCTTCTAGAGGAGAACCATTTTTCCTGGCTTTCCTTTTAGAATAAATAAAATAAGTGCTAGAGCCTCTAATTTTTTGATCGTCATGATTAAAACCAATGTGAAATAATAACACGCTCTTTCCACTACGGCGATTATGCAGTGTAATGTACACTTGAAGTACTAATGAGTAATTGTGTGATTAAACTGATGTGGTTCTGGTACAAATTAACCCGAGTACTTTTCGTTTGTTTTTTTTATATTTTTGCTCTAAATATGGTAAGTAAACAAGTATATACGTTAAACAATCTGTCGAAAAATTAAACGTCCAATGTCTTAAACAAATACTACGTCGCTAAACGTGATATATGGCAGCTGGCTCAATAGATTCCAGCGTAATTGCGAGAGGGTGCGCCTAGATATTGGAAAGTCAAAGTCAACTTTCTATTCGGGAAATCAAATTTTTGGAAATCGGCCATCAATTTTAACAGTTGACTACAAGTCGACTTATGTCATAAACTTTCGAATTTTGTACGACTGCCAATTTGATTTTTCGAACAATAAATTGATCATTTTTCGCAAAAAGAATTTGTTGTAAAACATAATTATGAGCCTGAAAAAACATTATTTTCTAAAGGCATCAACATAGCTAGGAGGAAGGAAAGTGGCACCAGTTTCACACATTTAGAAGGGCTATTTCTAAGGAAGGCATACATTTATCCCAGTTTAAGAATAATTTTAAAGAAGGCTGGTTAATATGATTAGCTTTGAAGTTCATCAGACTTAGTGCCTTCATTAGAAAGCGACGAAAAAATCAAAACATTTCTCATGTCCCTTCTTTTTAAATTCCTTGTCGTGCGGCATCATTTTCACACTTTCATCAGTACATATCATCTTCCTCTGCAAAAATTTGAGTTGTTAAAACCTCCGCACTCCTCACCTATCTTAATCAAACTATCTGAAGATCTATAAACTTTTACCTCCCCTTCGATGGAAAAAACAGTATCCCATAGCTTTGTCAAGCCGTTTTGGCCATAAACTATGCATATGGGCACCAACTTGATGCATAGGTTGGTTATATCGCGAATGAAAGACAGTAGCTAATGTGCTTATCATGGGAATTGTCCGGATGAGTTAATTACCTTTTTATACAGAGCCAGGGATTTAGAGTACAGGAAAATACGAGTAGAACGATGAGTGGACGAAGGCATTGCGCCAGCCCTTTTCAGTCTTAACAGCTATGACACGCGAGAATTTATACCGGTGGCAAGTGCAGACTAAGTTAGTGTTTCGACGACGGTACTTGGTTTTCTGTCCCATCACGTGACATCTGATATCGAAAATGGTGCTCCAGAGTTCTATGTGGGAATATTTTACTGAAAACTGAATGTCGACAAAGTGAATTGCACGGTTTGTACTTGAGAATTTAGTACAACGGGAGCGCTACAACTCACATTGCTTTATCGAGGACTAAGCATAAAGGCCGTTTTACACGGGACACGTAATTGAACCAGGTAATGTATGCGCAATCGTGAATTCCAAAATGCAACGTGTAAAGCGGCGAAATTCAAGAACGCATGCACGAATGCATGAATGCGAGACGTCAGAATAGCCCCTGCTCTAATTCGGAGGTCACATTCTTGCAATTTGTACGAATAGCACTCCATCTAGCGGTCGCAGAATTAACGAAATTTAAGTTCAAATGAAGTTAACTGACGAAAAGGTTCGATAACCTGAATGATGGGTGTTTACAGTCTTTGTGTGAGAGGATATTTAGAGTTACTTATATTGTTATTTATTTAGAGAGATATTTAATAGCTTGTTTAATTGTTCCTCTGTCATCCGCATAAAATTTCGGTAGGCATTCCTGTCTTCTACAGCCAGCTCCTGTTGGACCATATTAAGAATGCCCGTTCCCTCCTGTCGCTTACGGATCCACTCCCGCATCCAAAGTGCTCTTCTGGCTATTCTCCTGTGGTAACGCCTTTCTATGAGCTCTGCGGCCCCGATCATACTTCCCACTACTGCTAGCTCTGTAGCCTCCTCCTGTCCATTATTTTTCTCACAGAGAGAGAGTGACTCAATGTCAATATCACAGAATCCCACAATCACCACAACCTTATTTTTCACTGAATGTCAACAACGTCGTGTACAGAATATCGTATCTCTCCTGTTTGAACAAAACACTCGCTCTTAGCGTACTTATCAGACGACTGGAATTCACGAATGAATTTCTTAGCTTCAAGTGCCTAAGTCCGACTACAATCCATTAATTTTATCTTGAGATTAATTGGGAGTTTCCATGTATTCTAGAAGTCAGTTGATTCTGTTGGAACTCATGATAATGCCGAAAACATACTTTTGATTATGGTTCTGCAATTTTCACCGCATGGTGGTGCCAAAGACTCATATTGCTAACAATCCCCACTAAATCCATGGACAAGAGCATAATTAGAGGGGCAAAGATAAAATATCGACCCTATGAAATCGATACTGAACTTGCCATGGACAGTATTATATTATAATCCGAAAATAATATTTAACCTTCAAGATTACCTAATCCAAGGACTTCTAATATTTTACTTGATGATAAGATCCTTCTTCCTCCCAGGAAGCAGTTCATGGAGCAAATAAAGAGGAAGGTACATAGGAAGTGATACCAGGAGGTAAGGGAACTAGCATTAGATAGGGAAGGGTATAGGGATGCAGTCAACCAATATTAGGATTGAACAACCAATGAATGAATGAAGACCTTTCTTATCTATGTTATTCTACCAACTTCCTTAGCGTTGCATCCTCCAGGACATTTTCATTAGTATTGCACTATTGAGAATAAACAGCAACAATTAGCAAAACTCATGGTAAAAACTTATAAAATATAAATTTTTTCGGGTGACGCCCTTTTTCGAAAATTGAGCACCCCCGAACTTTTATACAATCAGTGCCGACAGAAGCCAAACGTGGAAGAACTCATAGGAAGCGTATCTAACAATAAGTCGAAAATCAGCTTTAGTACGATGACATTTAGGGTAACTTAAATGATTAACCACCAAGAAATTGATGCCCCGCATTTCGGGTAGAGTCCATATCCTCTTTAACTTAAGTTTTAAAAGAATTGTGGAAGAGATAATGCGCGGACAAAAGGGCAGATTTAAGAAAAAATACTCAAATTTATAAGGGTTTAAACAAACTTCAAAGTTCATATGAATATATACCTTCGAGTAAGAATAATTATTAATGTATCCACGATAAGCATAATTCCTAAAATTGTAAAAAAACAATGATAACCTCGTTAAACAATAAAAATCAAATTTTAACTCAAGGCTGTTGAGAGAATACAAGAAAAAAATTATGATCAACGTTGATATATATAAAATTAAGGCTATCCATAGACGCTTAAATTTTTTCAAGGCAAATACCACCCTTTTCAGCATTCGTGTGGCTATATGCCACATCATTTGTGAAACCACAATGGTTGTAAAATCGTAAATGATAAATTACAGAAAGTTTCTATTTAAATCATTGCGGAAATGATGAAAAGGTGATGTAGAAGTGCATACTATATAAGCAGCTCGATTTTATGTACCTAAAATATTTAGTCCTCCCCACCCCCCGCGATTATTTCGGTTTTCATCGGTCACAGATCAAATTAGACGGAGCATAAAAATGTTTCGCATAAAAATGTAACTGGATTTACTTAACTCAAAATTATAATACTAAAGAATCATGAGAATAATATATTAGCAGTACCACCACTGCATAACTACTTTAGGAAAAGATAATTACTAAACAGCAAGAGCTTTGACGTAAGACTGGGAATCATTCACAGGTTGATGATTCCTCACAAAAAACACCTGCAAACTCATGTTTCTAATTTTAAAGTTACAGGGCTTCAAGAACAAAAAATTAGAGAAATATTGAAATTTTTCCTTATCATTCTGATACCGAAGTTTCTAATGGATGAGGCTACAGTTAAGATTAACTAAAGTTTCTATTTTATCAGATACGATTGGAAACGATGATTAATTAGCCATAAATGATTTTTCACTGAGCTTAATTATCTATAATGAAGCAGTTACGGCATACCAGGGCAGGATTTATGTGATCTGCGTCAAACGAAATTGATTATCCGTTGACAAGAATTCAAAAAAGAACTAGTCAGAAATCCATCAATATGCTCTCATTTACAGTTTAGTAAACAGCTCTCCTATTTAAATCACCGAGCCTGCAATTATTGTCATGATTATTAAAAACGGAGGGCATTCTGCGATAGCGTTCATTTTCCGCTTTCTAATAAGCATGCGCTCGAGAAATTCTGCAATGAAAGCCATTTTGCAGAGAGCACCGAAAAATCTTGCTTTTCTCGGGTACAGACTTGATTCGGGCGGAAGGTTGCTCCCAAATATTGATACTAAATTCACTTGATCCCCCTTAGAAATGCATCCACGTCAAAAGCAAACCAGAATCTTAAAAGATACTACTTTAAGGTGCTCTTCCCATAAAACTTGAGAGTTGAATAATGAATATTCAAGTATACGACTCAAAATCAATAAATTAGGCAAAGCGGACTAGTTTTGTCGATATGATTAGAGAGAGCAGAGACTCTTCATTCCCAGGAAGGATTGGTATCGGTAAAAAAGTAAAGAAAATCGTAATAGGGGCGAATACAGGCCAATGAGCGGAGGAATTCCAAATCCAACAGACCCATGGGAGGAGCAGTTCCCCCATCCTATTCCAATTACTCCGTCTGAGCTTGCGATTATTATCTCGAGAGGGAAATTGATAATGTTTAATAGAGATTTCAAACGTAGTTATCCATCAAAATAGAACAGAGATAAGACCTCAGTAGATACCACTCGGAATCCAGAAGCTTATCAAAAATCTACTATAGATAGATTACGGAAAGTGAAGTCCTTGAAATACCTTCAACAATCATTACTGAACGTGATAAATAACAAATGACCATAGTAAATTTTTATAATGATTAATTTATTTCCCCATGAGTCATATGGAAAAGGCAAAGCACTGAAATAACTTCCTAATTTCTTACAACCATTAAATATCGGAAAACATGAAGTGGGAGATACCCATGGTACCTTTCCCGGCTATTTGTGGGTTCTTTTATATTTTTTTTCTATATAAGTTACGCCACCAAAATAAAAACCAGAAGAAATAAAAATATCATTCGAAGCGATTCCTGCATGTGTTTGAATGAAAACATAACTCGAATAGCATAACGATAGTTCATTACTAAAACTGAATGTTGGGCATACAATTTACTGGACCTTAAGGTTAAAATGTGAATTTCACCCTCTCACGTAATGTATATCTACTGAAAGAATAAAATTAGTGCTTAGATTCACACTGATGACTTTGTTTTCTCAGACATAAAAGGCATTGAATAATATATTTATACCGTACATAATATTGCAAGGGATAATGGGTCTCCAGCTCCATAGTAGGATGAGGCTGATCTAAGTTCTACTCCTCAATGAGACTACTCAATTTCTAGTCGTCTAGGGAGGGTAGGTGCCCTACAGTCATTTTTTTTAAACACAAAGAGCGGCAACAGTGCGTGTAACGACTCGACTGCGCAAAAGCTTTGACAGCACGGATACTCATTTCAACCAATAACCAACATTTTAGCGATTAAATCATTTCTCGACTTCAATTATAATGTAAATACAAACTAATTACTGACGTTAATTATGTGACAAGCTTCCCATTATATTTTCTGCTCCAGAATAACTTTCCTCGCATAGCCCATATTCCGTCGATGCAAATTTTCTCCATGATGACACCATTAGCTGTAAACTATGGATGCTACATCGACTGAAACACGTCGAGTAGTCAAGTTTTCGATGTTAATCAAAGTACTCACCACTCACACAATTTTCATCGGATTATTTTACTACTCGATATTTTCGATGCCTCGGCTGAAAATCATTGAGTAGTAGTCCGATATACCGACGTTGATGTGGCATCCCTACTGTAACCCTGATAGTGGACGAAATAACTGTGTGAATTTCGACAAACCTATTAGCGAGTTAAACAAATCCGTAATTATCAACACCATTTTTACTAACTAATGCACTAACCTGTTTACATGTTATACCGTCTTCATCATTAAAGTTCAATAAAAAGTTATAAAAATTGATGATTGCATCAACTTCGAAACTAAATGGTTCATGTAAAATAGTATAAAATAATACCAGGTGATTATTCATTAAAAATTGTAATAAAATAAATAACAGTAACAAGATAACTAACCGTTCAAATAAAATCCGCAACAATATTGGCTTTGAAGGCTTCTATGAAAAGGAAAACTTTCCCCTATTTTCTTTGTACAGCATATTTTAAACCAGAAATAGTAATTTACTCCTTATCCTCCGCGTGGATGTCCATTTTCCAATAGACAAGGAAAGGAACTCAATGCTTAACGGTTTTGTTTTTGATATAGTAAATAATTAAATGCATTGAAAATGAAGCCAGTGAATGAAACCTTTACCGACCAACGGACCAAAAAAGACTCAGGCAAGAAAAGCGAATCATTCAAGAACCTCACAACTTACAGGTTGCTTTGGCTTAAATTTGCATTCTCAGGCCTCACTTCTTACGCTGAGCCAACCCACAGCGACAAGGAAATATGATAGGATTTCCTCTGGTGTTTCAAAAAGTTGGTGACTTAGCCAACAAAATGAGAGGCCCTGATTATAAGCCATCGCCTCTCTTTTAGTGCTCGCACCTCGATTTAAATGGACTCAAAATGATTTAAAAGTAAAAAAAGAATCCATAACTGGCAAAATTTCAGATCTTGTTCGACCAGTTGATTTGGCACAATTTCCATATTCATGAGAAGTCGAATCGAAAAACGAAAAATCGAAAATTTTTTTAGCTTTTAACTATTCATTTGCACGCCTGGGTTTCCATCCGCTTACTGTTCCGAATGTCTAAGTAAGTTATCATTCATTTTTTATGAAAAATTGAAGTCTTGGAATACTAAGATGAAAAAAATTCTAAGTCCTGTCCGGATCCAGAAAGTCTGTCCAATTAACGGAAGTGGGACGGGTTTCTGCGGAGCTTAGCAATTTTAAATTAGCAGATCATGCAGACGGAAGGGTATTAAAAAAGAATACCTTTTTCCTCTTCATAGTTTTGGTAAAACTACCAAAAAAATTAATGTATTACATGACACTTGCGAACCATGATTAGAATTCAAACAGGAAAAGTGATCGAGTTCCATATACACAGCTTCAATCACCTTTACGCATCTGCTGCTCCTTCCGTTTATACATAGTCAAGTAATTTAAAGCGGGAGATAGAAGTTTAATAAAACTCATTTTTTTAATGATGCCCTTCAACCCAGTCAACACTTCCTGAATGAGAAGGAGCGTAATATAAAGTATCTAACTAAGATAACCCTTACCAAATAAACTTGCTAAGATAAGACGACCCTACCAAGATAAAGCACCGAAAGTTGCCATTCACACGACATCTACACGTCCCTATCAACCTCACACAATGCCTCGAATCAGTACCGACATCAACGCCGAAAACTCGGAACTTCGGAACATAAATCGAATTAGCTGTCTCGGAGCCCGTATTTGAAAGAAGCTAATATAAGGGCGCGGGGCCAGCCATTTTCTGAACTTTACAACATAAATAGACTACGCCACATTATTTTGGCGTATGCACTGTATCGTTCACAAAAAATGACAAATCAGCTCCACAGTAGCACAAGTTCTTTATAATAGTTATTTGTCACATCATCATGGCGTTGAAGAGACCATAGATTTTAGATGGAATTTACATTCCAGTTCCACTAGCATTATTCCCCTTTTTGCCGATGATTGGTCGTTGTACTGAAGAATCTGAAGGAAAGTGAGTATCGAATGTATTTCCGTTTTCAGATATATGTACTCAGAAGTACATAATTTGACTCTCTCATCGAATATAGTATTCACTACGCAATACACGAGTGTAAGTATACTGAATTCTGCTCGGTTTTCGGCACTGAAGTATGTATCGTGTAAAATAGTCTTCATGCTTTCAAACCCAGAATGTTTTTTTACTATGGTTTCCATAAGTCGTGAAAAATTTCTTTCATTTAAATATTTCTGAAAGGTTTGGCTTCAACCAACAAATACCCTATACTGCTGATAGCATGGAATTAGGATTCCTTAAATTCAAGAACAGCTTAAAATGATGTCTCAAAAGAACAGCCATATTGCTTTTCACACACGGAGAGAGCTATGAGCTTCTTCCAGCAGAACTAAATTCCAAAGAGGAAAGAACGTTCGCTTTTACTTGGACTCGAACCCGAATCCATAGACGTTGCCCTAAGAGCTTTAGCCATTTAAAATACCGAGGGGTCCTCCTCTCTATATGATTTTAGTAGGTTTTAAAGGACGTAAAAATCCGCATCACATTGAGGCTTTGAGATGCTCGATTAGCCTTCTTACATTACGTTCACCTACTTCGTATCCTAATCTAACTTTTATGCATTATGATTCGATATCTTAGAACGAAAAAAAGATCGGTAAGGGAATGAAATATACGGAAGAATTTTAGAACGCGCTCTGGAGCGAAAAGTTAAAGGACCGTGGTTCAGTTCTTGGTGCAAGACGATTACTGTTATGGGTTATCAACATAAGATTCGGTTTTGTCACTGCGATATTTCAATCTATAACTTCCCATGCATCTCGTCAACTAAAGTAATGCATAAAACGTTACAAAATGTACAGGATTGGTCTTCGTCGAGGTCGCTGTATGTATCATGATCACAAGAAAATAGGGCTGCCGCGTCTGCTTCCTACGCAGGCCTCCACGCACTTGCCCTGCATCAAATCACACAGGACTTTGTCCCACAAATATGCTCGCGACCTTACTCACCCTTCACATTCAGCACAACAAATAAATGTGCGAGATTTATTAGACTCGAATTCTGGAATACTTTTATTAACACTGTATTTGAGTGAGTTAATCAAAAGAAAATGCCATTTAAATTCAACTTCAGACGCAGAATCTAATATTTTTATAACATTACAGGTAAAAAAAATAATGAGGAGAAGGCTCTGAATGGATTGATTAAAATTAATTTAGAGCAAAGGCAATGTTACGGTCCCTAAGACGCCTCAGAAGATCCACGATTGAACTTCATCCGTCCTGCCAAGGTCAATTTCATACGAGAATTCTTGTTGCCAAAAATATGTCCAAACCTACTTGGAAGGCTAGATTTTTATCACAGATAGACTCAGTGAGGCTGAGTCAATACAAAATGCCTTCAAACACTCGTCACTTAAGACAACTAATTCGATTTCGAGATTAGAAAGAATCGAATCAAATATCAGGGCATTGACTTTCCTTTGAACCGAATCCTTCGGGTTCATTTCTTACCCATGTATGAAAACTCTGCCTTCCTTGATTATACTAAAGCGCTATATTCAATCGAAAAATTTGACGAAATTCAACATCTAACAGCCAAGTTTTAGCTGAAAAATCTTACAATTGAATACATTTCACACTTCATTGTCATATTTCCCATTACCACCTCAAAAAATAGTCATTTGGCAGACATTGACGCTGGAGCTCTATATAAAAAAATTACTTACCTCTCTGCATTGCAAATCACCTCATTTTTATTCAAGAATTCGAGCTAAAGATAAAAATAAAATTCCCGCCTAGCAAATAACTCATTCACTCAACTCCACTCACCTCCCGCAGCCATCGCGGGCTAACCATTTAATCTCGTTTACTATCTAATTTCCCACGATAGCTTAGGCGTCTCCGGGTACGAAGGGGTATGAGCGTAAAGGGGGGTGAGCAGATAGTGAAAAAGGGGGTGGAATGAAAACGGGGCGGGGGAGAGATGGGTCCCGTAGTTACCAATTCTACCCTTCCTACACCCCTCTTGCGCCTCTACCTCTCTCATCCACCTCATCGCCACAAACACCAAAGGGGAATTTAAGTTTCGCGGACCGAAATTTCTCACTCCACGCCCCGAATCTTCTCCCTATAATAAACCTTCCGAAGCCTCCTTACTCCTCCTTTACCTCCGTCTTCGGTTCCCAATCTCGTTCCTCCGACACCACGCCCTCGTAGTCGGGAGAGTGAACACCCGACCGCACCTCCCATTCCCACCCATCTCCTGCTTCACCTCTGCGCCTCATCCAGCCTCTTCCTACTCCTCCACTCTTGTACCCTACCTCGTTTATTTCGTGCCTCAGCGTTTAACCACTCTCCTTCGCCTATACCCGCCTCTCTGCCTTCCGCCCCTCGTCTTTAATTCCCCGAGTACTTTGCCCGAACGGCGTATTTAAGGACACGCCCCCTCCCGTTCTCTCCCCCGTTTCCTTCTCCGGGTCAACTCAGCAATACCTCACCTCCCACCCATCGCATTTTCCACATTCCTTTATAAGACTCTGCATCCTCCTCTGCTTAACATTCCAGAGACTTTCCTCTTGCCACAACCCCCGCTAGGGCCACATCGTAAAGGCGCAACCGGGTATCGAGGACGACAAGATGGTGCACTGGGCCAGGAATTTTTCAAGGAGTAGAAGGTTAGGCGTGTACCTGACAGGGTTTGTGTTCGTCTACTTAAAACGATCAAGGAAGCAACGTTTATATAATAAATAATAAAGTCTGCACTGGCGAGCCAATCACATGATACTCCCGGACTCAGTTCATCCTCTGTATAGGAAAAGTGTTACATCTACATTCTACGCTGCGAGGCGCCGCATAGGCTTGTGGCACAGGGTGCTAGGACACTAGCCCTGTAATGGTGAAAATTTGTGCAGAGAGAGTGCTATGCCAACTAGATCAATTGCCCTGTCCAATAGACCTAGCACATCAGTAACGAGCCGGTGACTCCGTTTGACTTTGGATAGACGTCCTAAGTTAGACAACATGACTCAACCTTATAATTGTGATCCCTGAAAAACACAAGCCTCCAACATATACAATGAGTCAAATATTTATGAAGATAGGTATTTGCATTTAAAAAAGGGCACCGAGTCAAATGTGACGTGAGCGCAATAATTTGCATGCATCATTGTATCAGCATTCACTCATGGATTGGATTGAATTTTGGGGAGGCGACTGACAACTAAGGTCATTTGCTCCATAGGGGACAGGTAAGGGACTAAGGGTGGATAGAAACACGTCGGCACTCGTCCCGTAGTTACCTGGTTACCCTGCTCTTAACGAATGGCGCCATGGGGATCACTGTTTAACGTCTCATCCGACAGACGAAGTACTGTACTTTAAGTGCCCTCCACAAGACAGTCAAGTAGAGATCGAGTTTCCTCTGAAAAACCTCCTCTTCTGCAGGCATTCATTTATTCCTCGTCATTCAAAAGATAGAACACACACTCACATAGAAGGTCAATAGTATCTTTCTTTATCTATCAGTTTAAAAATTGTTATAGTTAGGAAAAGGAGCATAACGCTATGGAGAATGTTTGGGATTCCCAAGATAACTTTTTCCCATTGCGGCTCGAAACAACGATATAATTAATTAACATAGTTGCAGGTGGAAATGATAGGCAAGTAGATACTCGCGTAGTTTCCACGATAGAAAATGATTCGCGAACATCCATCTTGGTTGTGTTCCACACCATTAGTCCCACCTTTGATACAGAATCTTGGTTTATCCTGAAAACTACGGTAAGGTTGTGGCTGTATGACCTCTCTCCGTGTGGAATTCCTAGCAAGGAGGAAACTATGTCAGTCAAGTATCCTAATGGAAGATAGTTCACTAAGTAGGTGAGAGTTTCAAGAGCGGTCGAACGTGCAAAGAGTACCAATCTTCACATTTCAGGATAAACTACTTGCTCAGAAAGAAGAATGAACACTCTCCGCCATTCGAACAACACTAACACATTGTTTGCCTAAGTAAGATTTCTCAGGCAACGTACATAACGTGATATCGGCCGACGTGAATTCATGGAGGAATTAATTTTCCCCATGTTGATGTAAAACCAGAGCACAGAAGTATTTTTTAGTATGCACACAATATTTTTAGAAGAATCCTATATTATTCACTAGAAATTCGGAAGACTAAGGCACATTAAAAATTATTCGTACATTCCATCGTGTGGCTACACGTGAATTCGTAATTCAACCGTTAAAGTCGTATAAAATAGGAAAATTATAATTGTACTCACATGGAACTAATACGATGAGAGGTAATCAACGGCGATGATTCCAAAGTTTTTTAGAGAAGGAAGTGAACCCTTAGAAGTACTCAGATCCGCCGCCGAATATAAGCAGGCACTGGGAGAAGATTTCCCCGGCTCAATGAGGTTGAGACTTCACGGCCATCGGCTGGTGTTCAGAAGATCCAATCAATCTTTGCTACCTGCAAGAAAAGAAAGTGAAAATTTGAAACATAAGGGCAGAAAATCTAGTAGATTTAGCCATAGAATTAATGTGGACTATTCTTTATACGATTTCAATTGAAGGAAATCAGGAAAAAGATTAAGGCAGTGAAATTAGTTTTTAACGTGAGAATGAAAGGGTATGCAGCACATTTTATTCACATATCCAAGACGATTGTATCAGAGGGCAAAAGGGGACGTTTAGAAGTATTGCGTTATAGATGCTATTTAGGGTAACATTCATAAACTTTGAGGAATTTGAGAACGTAAATTACAATAATTTGGATGGCCCCTTCTGAGGAAAGAGGAATGAGGACAATATAAAAAAACTTGAGCAAAGTACGTATTCCACCAGCTAAATTCTAATGCAGGTGAAGATCAAATAAGAATAGATAAATCGGGAATTTTCTTTGAAATATAAAATCATTTTTTCCAGCCGAACCACACCCTACATTGATTGCGCTAACTTCTATATTTACCTTTCGTCTCATTTTCTATTCTACAATCTAGCTCCACCAATTTCCCATCCGTCGCTCCAGCTCTGCCCGGTCTTTTTAATCTTCCACTTTGCTCACATTTCCCCACCCAACAGCTTTGGATTCGGACTATCTTGTTCCCTCTCTCCCCCCCTCTTCTTTCATCAGACCCCACTGAAAAGAAGAATACCTCCCCTTTCTTTCCTTTCCTCTCCATCCCCCCTCTCCTCTCTTCCTTCCTTATCGTACCTTAGACTTCTTTTATTCGCCTCGTTCGTCGCCATTCATCCGCTACCAACTCACTCTCTCGCCTTCGCACCGACAGTGTCAGTGGAGCGAAGAAAAAAGGTTTTTTCGCCATTCTTCCTTTCGATTCCCGTGGCCTCACAGGTATCCTCCTCCTCCCCGTCCCCCCGCATTCCCCCAGGACCAAAGTAGAGGCGTTAAAGAGGGAACACGCGTCACAAAGGCAAGGGAGGGAAAAGGATGATAGAAAGGAGGCGAAAAGAGGAGTGTTGAGAGGAGGTTCCTTTCTTCCTCTTTGTACGCAAACTGAAGGAAGAGAGAGTGGAGGGACAGGTCCTCCACGTTTTCCAACACTCCCCCTTCCCCAAAAAAACGTCAACATGAAAATGTTTACAGCGTCCCCCTTCCTCCCCCACACACCCTCTTGTTCTGGTGGTATTAAAACCGAAGTTGACGCTTGTGGAAAAGATGGATGGGTACAGTGTGGGGAGAAGGTTTGCTGTGGATCTCGCAATCTTTTTCGACTACTTACTCGTTAAAATACACTTGCCCTTTTAACGCTCGCAGCCTCGACCTTTCTTCCTTTTCCTCTTCTTTAGCGAGCAACCTCACCTCTTTCTCACCCTGAAAAACTCCCGTCCCCCCCCCCTCTCCGACATTTCCCCTCGCCCTCACCTCGCGATTCCATCCTACTCTCTCGTCGCAGGCATTCTTCTCGCTCTCTTAAGGCCGCGCGAGGTCGAATTATTCGAGCATCAACGACGCGAGGAGGATTAAATATCACACAATGGGTCACGTAGCGTTATGTCGCATTCCATCATTCTGGGTGCGGACTTTCCATTTCTCCATAGGCTCGTGTGGTTGTTTTCTATGCTGTTGATTGATTAAAGAAAGGATTAGCATTAGCTTACACTAAGGATAAGAAGCACAAGCGTCCTATGTGCGCATCCCATTCTTTCACGTAATTCATTCACTGTGCTATCCATATGGCACTTGAGTAGCGCAAACTTGAACGCTTTGATTGCAAAATGTATGAAATCGCTATGCATGCTCGCACAATCGTGCATTGCGGGTGACTGCGTAAGGTTTAATCCGTGGATAATAGTCCCGGTTGACTCAAAATCAGTTAAAAGAGCGAACACCTCCTTGTGTACCCGGTACGGCCTTACCTCTTAGACTGTGGCGCTTAGCCCACGACTTGTTACATTATATGCCTGGCAGTTGAGAACAACTGGTCCCGTAAAGGCCACGAAAATCTACAGGGGATGAGGACGACTCAAAACCTACTCCGGAAATCGGCCACGTACTGATAATAAACATGTTGTCTTGATATATTTGTGTATTGATAAAAAAATGAACTCTCATGAATTTTAAACCTTTAGGTGTATCACAAAATTTTAAAAGTTAGCTTTTTGAACTGTATGTAGGTGAGTGTTGATAAATAAAACCATGATGAATCGTAGCTTAACTGGCTACAGCACTTGGCCGGAAATCGAGGTTTCCCGGTTCGAGTCCCTATCAAGGCGGATGATTTTTCCTCTTTGGAATTTCGCACAATCCGGGTGACTACGTAAGGCTTAATCCTTGGCTAGTCCCGAATAACGTAAAATCATGCAAAATGTATCTTCAGTCTATATCTTAACAACGTTAAGGGATAAGTATCTAAGTAGATACCGGATTTCCACAAAAGTATCTCCAATATCCCCATTTCTTAAACTAAGATGCCTACACTTTGGTATTTACATCAGCTCTATCTCCTGAGACTAGTCAATTACATGCACATAGTCGCTATTTGATCCCCTAATCTACCAACCAATTCTAGAGGCCATGGATACTTTCACAGTTATATTGATTGAGAGTAACCATGAATGGCGATCAGCAAACTGATTTATTTACATTCCCCATCTCAACTTCTATATCCTTGTGTTGCCTATGATCAACAAGCATAAAATAAAAACGATTTATCATGCGATAGTAGATACGTAAGGAGTAAATGGAGAAACGTAGTGGAAAACTATCTGATATTCTACCGACTACAGTGAAAAAGCTGGTAATGGGTGGGCTATCTTATAGTAGCGAGTTTAAACTCCACCTCATTACTTGAAACTGTGTTGTTCTTAATAAAGTGGCCATAAAGATTAATTCCATGTAAGTTTGTCGCAGGAGCATCATAAACTAACTCCATCAATGGAAAATATCAACTTTTGAGACATCGAATCAATTTTAACTCTCAGACTTCATTGGCAACAAACAACGGTTTCAACTCCTGAAGCCAACATAACTTCCTTAAAATAACATGGAATTTTACCAAAGATAATATTTCGTCATTTGTGATTTACTGATGATTGCTCTGAGGAGGTGGAAGATTCTAGAGTTAAATCTCCCAAGCCATCTCTGTCAGGCAGCAAAGTTTCTGCTATGGTAGGTATATGATGCGCTTCTGGTTGATCGCAAAACTTCTCGTATATGATGCGCATTTGGAAAAAAATGTGGGTTGAGTTCATGTTGCTAATCTAATCCCCACTCATTTTCCCTCTGGGTGCTTCTTGGTTGAAACTTTTCTTTTGAAAAGTGAGAATATTATACCCCTTGAAGTGGGGTGGTCTATAGTGATGTAGTTTCCATTTTTCCTGATTTGTTCTGTTTCTTATAGGTTCTTCATTCAATCATAAATAATCATGACAATCGTTAATCACATTATATATGTTCAAAAGTATCAAAAACTTCGCAAACCTCTCGCTCATACTTTGGAGCGCTGATTCTTATTCTCCGCCATTTGTTTCCCGAAAACAAGAAGGAAACAGGTGAAGGGGGGTGGGATCGAGAGATAGAAAGAATGAAAGGGGGATTTTCCCCTTTCCTCCGTATCGTGAAAAATAAAAAGTAGCCGGCGGTAGTGGTGAAGGAAGGTGAAAGAGGAGTGAAGGGGGGTTGAGGGAGAGGGAGAGCGGGGGCTACTGAGGAGAAGAAGAGGGTGAGCAGGAGGGAGGGAGAGAGAGAGGTGGGGGTGGGGAGTGAAAAGGGTATGAATATTTCATTTTTGATACGCACTGAGAGAACAAGGAGTGGGCGCGGGCGCAAGTTTTGAGAGTGGGTTTTTAGCCTACGCCGCGGCCGCCGCAGTTCCCCTCCCTGACGCGCCCCCCTGCCCTTGTCCCCCCCGCCCTTCCCCCGCACCTCACCCCCAAGGGTTTATAGGGAGTGCGGGAGACAGAAGAAATATGGGTGGGGGATAGGATCCCTACGAGTGAGGGGTAAAAAGAGGAGGGGAGGCCGGCGTGGGAAAAGGTTGGGGCTATAGGAAGGGCTGGCTTAAAGGAACGAAATTGAATGATGGGAGAAAGAGTACGCTGATAAATAAGTGAGAGTGCACGCGGGTTAAAAAAACTGAATAAATAAATAAATGAAAAATAAAAACAACGAAAAGAAATGGAGGAAAGCAGACTTGGAAGAGGAAGTTTATGTATGAGAGGGGGTAGGGAGAGGAAGGGGGATGCAGGGTTATGGAAGGAGGTAGTGCAATTTGATCGCGTCCTTCGGCTTGCCTCGCGTTTTGTCTCTCGTCCCACAATATCCTTCCATTTTTCATTCGAAAAACCCCTCCCGAGCTTTTTAAGCGATTCGTCATGGTTCTGACGCACAACACACGCGTTCTTTCATTAATAATCGCAAATTCAATGGAAAACATCGGACGTAGTGGCGCTTGTTTCCGACAAAACCTTTCGGCCGAGGATGGATTATACTTAATAACCCCGGATCCCTATTTCTCAAGATAACGAGGGAAAAGATGACGAACTACACAATTAAGGCTTACCTGAATCCATAACGAAGTGTCCCTGAGGGTTTAATTGGATCGCGATTAATGTAATCTTTGAGGATCATGAGCAATCAGTTTACTTTGAAACTAAAATCAATCCAATTACGCTGATAATATTCAGTAGTGTAATATATCATCACGTATCTAAAGAACATGATGGACCTTGAACGACCTATTTATAATTCTAATTTTAGTTGAAACAGCAATCGGCAGGTTTCGACAGAGAGTGAAGCTTTCAATAACTAAATCCAAAGGCTTCAAACACATAATTACGACCTGAGTGTCGAAACCTAGGTAGTGGAAGGAAAATAAAATTGTGGAAAAATCAAGTTTATTCATTGTTTTAACATGAATCGTTTCCTCCAAGTAACGGCCGACAACACCAACTACATAATTATATTCTGAATGCATCAAAACATGTCACCCTCTCTGATTCGGCTTAAGGATGGAATACGAGATTAAGATAGTAATATAAATTCAAACTGCGATGATTTTTTTAAGCTCTTTTCAACTAAAAACATCCGTTTCGATGAGTACGCAGATATCTTCGGCTGCCTATCCCGGAAGGCAATAAGTTTTGATATAGCAGGATATTGATAAACGTCTTCATAAAGTTAGTATCAATGCCTACTAAAAAATTACTTAGCACAGTATGAACCTTACTAATGTTTCCTGAAGACCAAAAGAGGGTAGAATTTACGACAATGGCCACGGTCACACAGGTTATGCGATTAACTTTATTTCAAATTCAGAGGACAAGGCACATAAAAAAATTTAATTCTTCGATGGAAGGGAAAAAATACCTCAGTAAGCAGTTTGAGGAAAAAATGTACACTGGAGGACTTAAACATCATACACGTATCATTTTCACTTCAAACTAACTTTCCTCCCCTGTACAGTAAACCAGAATCATTCCATTAACACATACCACCAAAGGGAATTCTTCAAATATTTACGGCTACCACCGACTCAAAAACCGTGCCGTTCAAAACTGTGTTCATTCTTTATACGCTCCATATTCTCGAAATCGTCGGGGTAAAATTTCCAACTGAAAATATATTGAACTCCAACTGGATTAAAGGATTTGATATTATCCTGGCGAACATAGCTGATGCCCTTTCGGGTTCCCAGCTAGGTAAGGAAAACCACGACAGAAAACATTTCGACGGCGTTCTCTGCCATCGTCATCAGGCTTAGCCCTCATCTGGAAACCCGAGCGGACTCTATCAGTCATTTGGATTATTCACAAGATATCTCTTAACCCTGCATAACCCTGTTTTAACATATCTATTTCCTCTCACAATTATGTTGCCTTAAATTAGCATGATATTTTTATAGGATATTACAAGGCAGTATCTAGAAAATAAAACATGTTTTTTTGTGAAGGATACCATGTAAAACGCCTTGAAAGACTGTTTTCTAACATAAATAGTAACATAGATAAAAATAGGATTCTTGAATACTTGGTCATTGATGTATTTAACATAGCTAATTCAATTTCTTGTACAGATTGTGACTGTATTTATATCGGGCAGACATCACAGTATTTTAAATAATGATTAAACCAGCACAGATCTACAACAAAATTAACTAAACAAACTTATGCCCTTGATGACCATTCAATTATAAATAATCATAGTTTTCATTTTTAAAAATGCCAAAATTATTTATTATGAACCGTGTTTACCAAAAAGACTTTTCAAAGAAAAGATTGTTGGTACAGAACATAAAAAAACTAATGCTTTTAATAGGAGAACTGACATTGAAAAGCTTAGCAGAATATTTATTAGCTTGATAGGATGAACCGTTATTGAATTCTGTGATTTTTTGTTTTTATAAAAAAATACATATTTAATCAATGCCAATGTTAACTTTGATGGTATATTTGTTTTATTATCAATGAATTATTTATTTTATCTCTATTTATTTATATATTTTTTTGCAAAATTTGTTAATTGTTTATCTTATTTTAATTTCTGGTTGTTAACATATTTATTTACTGTTTGGAGTAGTTATTTACTTTGCTTTTGCCTACTATTAAGCTCAGTGATAGGTAAATTTTCGATTCCTCAACTTTTGTACTAATATTTGGACAATTACCTGGCTGTGTTTCTTTGCTTTGTGTTGCAAAGCCCTGAGGACACCAATATATATTTGGCAAAACGTTAACGGTGAGTTCAGTCAAGTCCATGACCAAATATTCAAGAATATTATCATCTATACTAAATTGATAGAGAAAGTTATAATTAACAGATAAAAAATATTCATATATTCCACGGCCTCTAAGCATAAAAGAACATGGATAGGTACAACAAGCCCTCCTATTTGTAAAAGCGTGCCAAGTTGGTCTCAAAATTGTTCCCTCCATCCCTTAATAGTCAAGATTAATCGCACCGCAGACTTCTTTCTCCGAGAAGTGCACACCACGAAGGCGCCGTCCGAGGCCTTATTTGGCGCCAGCGAACAGAATCGCTTTGGGTCGAGAGTACGGAAGCCCTTAGTCTTAAATCAAATCACTAGGGTGGATGACTCTTACTTTTGTTCGTGATGATTCCGCTGTCGGCTCCCATTTGGAAATTCATCCATTGGGGAAACACCTCCAAGGAGAAAGTTGGCAACACTTAATCCGACTTGGTTCCTAGAATTCGGTTCGAAATTCGCAAATGAGAAGCCAGGAGTAAAAAAATGCCAAAGATATTAGTTCTGACGCTCCAGAAAAACCTTGAGCTTATGATAAAGCTTAAGGGAAAAGGATTTCTGGAAGAAAATTTGCGCACTCTTCCTCAAAGGACACATAATTATGCGTCACAGAATGCACCTCAGTAAACTAAAACAATCATAGTTGTGAACTGAGGTAATGTTGCACTCACTAAAAAGATTGTAACTAATATAGCAACGTTAGCTCGTAGGCTTCCGCAGTGTTGACTACTCCTTTTTTCGGGATTCATTCCGCGATGTATGTTTTGAGAAAACAACAATATTTCGCTGGTCCTGCTGCCAGCTTCATCAGGTTAACTGAACTGACTTCTTAGGCCCGTATCGTCAGATCCTCCTTGAAGGCAACCTTCACCTCCTAACTCTCCTAAAAGGAGAGATTTCAGTTCGAGAGACTCTCCTCTCCTCCTATTAGGAGTCGAAGGAGACCTTCTAATCGAAGGTTACCATGGCCAACGCTTCTATTAGAAGGTCTCCTCCTAATTGTTTACAAATGGCCGCGGACTGGAAGTACCAGACGACCATCTCGATGATTTACTGGAATATATTTGCAACAATTTCCATGACTGTATACCTTTGCAACGCCTGGTAGATGGTAGAAGGTGGTGGAATCATCTTCAGATATATTTTTTAGGCCTGGGGCCAGGTTTTACAAGTGACAGTTACTGATATACGTATGCTAATGTTGTCGCTAGCGAACAGCAATAGACGTATTATGTACGCCACCGATCATAAAGACATGGACAGCCCTGTGGTTTTTCCGCTTCCAGCAGCTCTCAGGTAGGAGAAACTTTTTTATCTTTCACTATTATCGAGAAAAATTAATGATGACATGAATACAATGTGTGCTCTACGTTGTGTACGAATTTTATCAAACGCTAATGCTGCCCACAAGTTTTTGACATTTTGCTTTATTTTTATAATCCGACCCTGACAGTGTTTTGTGCCAAACTTCACGTAAATATTTGATGTATTGATTAAAATATGATTGCTTCGAATGATTTAAAATTAGATAATGACGTCCTATGAATAATTCTGCGAAAAGACTACCCAAATCTCGAGAACGAATACCTAAATATCATTGATCCGTTTGTAAAAGATAGTTTCTATTAGCTTATCATAGTACCCAAAGTTCATTCTACGTAATGCATTGTTCATAGTACTTTATTTCAATAAAGTGACTTTTCAAGATTATATTTGTATTAAATACAAGGTTTTTTGTTTACAGATTGCCAACGCTGACTAATAACAGTTGACGATGTGCATTGGGCGCAGAAAATCACGGTGTTGGTGGTATGAAATCTTGAATTGTCTTCATAAACATGTCAGTGCATATATGTTCTATCATTATTTGCCTATGTTGATTGAAATAACTCCTTGCCAATTTCAATTGGATCTACGAAGGCTGAAGTGATACCTCCTGATGTAATTCATATTTTTACTCCCAAACTAATAAAGTGTTAAAATAGTTAAAACTGCATTTATTGAAACAACATCCTATGCAAATGCGAACGACATTGGCGAGCGGAGCTAATAGCGGTTGCAAAATGGTAAGATTTCAATATTCACGCACTAATAAGTTGAACCACTGTCATTTACTGTTCCGGAAAATCATACCTACATCAATTAATTAAGCATGAACATTCTTTTAAGGTACTATTCGCTAGAAAGTAATGGATCACAAATCTAATTACCTGCGGGTCATCATAACTTGCAGCATCATGTTTCCGCAACCAGTTAGCATCGAAGCAGGCTCTTTATTAACCGTGCTATTGTACCTGGAACAAAGTTCTTAAATAGCCGTAGCTTCAAATGAATGAGAAACATATCGGGACAAATTAAATTTTATTCGCAGAAATTAGAATTTTCTTGTAGAATCACAAGTATAAAGATGTTCACCAAGGGAAAAACAAGAACGGCACTCCAAAAACAATTCAGTGAGAATACAATGCAAGATAAATTAACTGGAGACTTCTCCAGAGGAGGAGAGACTGAAGATACAGCCCTTAGTCTCGCTCGTCTTTATATGTATCTCTGTCTGGACTCCCATTGTTGCCGGAATCTAAATTTGAAAAAATTCGTTTTAGACTGCTACTCAGCTTGTAGCCGTCTTCTCGGTTGACGTTATCTGGTATCTTTGCAATTTCTATGGCCTCCCTGATTAATCTTGGGTAATAGCGTATTTCCCTAGATATTAATCTTGTCTCCTCAAAGTTGAAATTATGAGTGGGGCCGATGAGATGGTGTTCGGCTATTGCAGAAAGGCGGTAATTATTATTTTTAATTGCCCGTTGATGCTCTTGGAGGCGTATTTTTATGGCTCTGCATGTCTGGCCTACACATGAATGTCCATAGCTACACAAAACACTATATATTCCTCCGTAGAGGTTCCGTGGAAGAGGGTCTTTGGCTTTCAGAAGTACGTCCCCTGTCTTCGTCTAAGAATGGAAGGTGGTTGTCCGTTTCTATTTCCTTTGTGAATTTAATAGAGTTGCTTTGTCCATTTATATGTTGCAGGAACTTTTCCAGCTCTTCTCTTCCGTGTTGTACCTCGATAGAACTCGATGGCTTACATATGGTTGTCCAGAGCTGCACAAAACATTCATATATTCCTCCGTAGAGGTTCCGTGGAAGCGGGTCTTTGGCTTTCAAAAGTACATCCCCTGTCTTCGTCGTGCTTGTGAATCTGCAAACTACGTTGTACCTCGATAGAACTCTGGAGATTTTCTCCGTAGTTCCAGACACATAAGGGAGAGTGGCATATGCCTTTGGTTTCTCTCTGTTTTCTGTCGGGTCAGTGGGATTTTTATTTCGGACCACGAGAGAATTTCTTTCTTCTTTCCGTGCAGTTTTTAAGATGTAGTCACGTCGGAAACAATTTTTCTCAAATTCCCTTAATAAGTGCTGCTTTTCGCCGGCGATGGATTCGGCGTCAGAGATCATAAAAGCTCGATGATACAGCGTTCTCATGACTGAAGCTTTCTGTTGAGGATGGTGGTGCGATGTGGCATGTAGGTAGCGATCAGTGTGGGTACTTTTCCGGTACACAGAATGATCTAATGTCCCATCTTCTTTTTTCTGGACCATGACGTCTAAGAATGGAAGGCGGTTGTCCTTTTCTATTTCCATTGTGAATTTATTAGAGCTGCTTTGCCCATATAGATGTTGCAGGAACATTTCCAGCTCTTCTCTTCCGTGAGGCCAAATAGCAAAAGTATCATCCACATATCTTACGAATAGTTTTGGTTTTTTGTCGTAAGATTGCAGCGCTTTTTGTTCTAAAACCTCCATGAATAGGTTAGCTATCACGGGAGAAAGATGTTGTTTTCTTAAAGCATACATAGCGGAATGAATCCCGAAAAAAGGAACAGTCAATACGGCAATGTGGCTATTAGGGTAGAAACTGCAAAACACTTTTATAGTAGGAAGAAGGTACATAACAGAAGAATATTTTTAAAAACTAGCATGAAAATGACAACGTTGCAGAACATCTTTTATGTTTCTTCCACTATAATTTAAAATGAGTTAATAACAGGGTATCAATAAAATAGAGTGACCAAAAACTCGTGACTAAAAAAACATTTTCCTCAATAAGGATCCGTTTCCGATTATTAACCCCATATCTAGGCATTTGCGGAATACACTTACTTCCCTTACTGTTTTTCGTGCCAGATATTCTATTTCCGCCTGCTTTTACTAAGTAAACAAGGGATTCAGTCTACGTTCTACCACCTTCAATGCTAATATGGCTTCAATACTTTGGTTACGTGTATTTTAACCAATGTGTAGATCAAAGGTTTAATTAGTACACAAATATTGGCGGAGTTCCACACGAAATTCCACAAAGTTCCCAAAGGTAGCATTTTTGTCTATCTTAGTTTTGGGCAATTTAAAACTCCAGCCGAAAACATTCGTCCAAAAGGTCGTGCGTCCAAAGATAGAAATCACCGCGTAAACAATACAAATCACCAATGAAAGGGAAAAGGTCTGAATTTTTGATTGCACATCTTCGATCAATTATCATTAAACTTTAATTTAACAAGTTTCCTCCAAAAACATGTAAGGTACAAATTGAATCTTAACAATGACTATATACTTCCTCAGGGAGACGATTGTACCACTTGAGCATCAGATGTTTAGATACGAAGGCAGCAATGAACCTGAATAAATTTAATGATGATAAAAAAATATGGTTGAAATGGGTCATTTTTTCTCGGCGTGTATATACCAAGCAATAAACGCTCCTTCCTACCAACCAAATACCTTCTCTTCCACTTAAATAAATTCCCATTGCATCCACCTCTTGTTTTTCTCACGCAGTCTTCGAATATAGGCTGTACTATGTATTAAAGTGAGTGAAAAAAATACTCTTATTTCGTCCCTCTTTTTTCACAGTCATTTAAGAAGTGCTCCGGGAGAATACGCGTGAGAAAAAAAACCCCGAGTGGGATTTTCTCTCACCGATGGAAATGGGAGCTTTCGCCCTCATCCCGATCTTCCTTAGACGACTTTCGTTTTCTCGCAAAATGTGGAGACATCCGAGATATGGCGAGGTACAGGGGGCGAGGGGTGGAGGGTGGAAGGAGAGGGAAATTGGCGCATGTCACCCGAAGCGAAGTGACCCATCTCTCAGAGTCTGATGACGCCATCGCTCAAAGGTCGGGAGGATGAGACGAAAAAAAAGGACGAGAAACGATCGCCATGGCAACGCCATAAAACCTATGCATATACATACTTCATATTCCTCGAGTTTCGGAACTTTCCACTCACGGAAAAAAATCCACATTTTTTTATTCTTTCGATCTCTTTTTTTTAACCCACTCCATTTCGCAGAGTGCCCTGTTTTCTGTATTTTCATCATGATATCCTCTACTCTCTCTAACTCCACAACGCTTCTGAGAGAGTTTTGGAGATTTTTTCCTCTCTCTTCCTCGGAAAAAAACAGGAATTGGTATCGTATCCCATTTATTCATTTTCTAGCCACTACCCAACGGTTTAAAGCAAAACGGATCCCACTCCTGCAATAATTACGTTAAGTCATTGGCCTGCCAATGAAGACACATTTCCATGCAATGGAAATCACCATGGGAAATCCATAAAATCGCTTACTAGAAATGCAAAGCTTGGCATCGACCCATCCATTATCCAACCACACACGTACGTACTAACACGACTAGCCAAGCATGACCGCGAATATTGGTATTGCCGGAGAGTTAAATTTATTCCACACGGTTGGGTTCAACTTTCGATTACTCGCGAAATATTTTTTCAAAGCGATGAACGACCTCATCCGGCGGTAGTGCTTGACACTTGAAAGAAAAAGAAGTGACTTGGAACGTTTCCAAGCGCATAGAATAATGTAAGTGACCCCTCCCCCCTATTTCACTCACGATTGACGACGGAAAAACTTGAATTTCCCGAGAAGAATCAATGCGAATCATTATTGACAAAACGGAAGAAACGAATTAATACTGAAGGGTTGTATTCTATGAGAAAGCGTATAAGAAAACGTGGGCGTAAACAAGGTATGCATGATATGCAGTAATGGGTGCTTAAGCACTTTTTTAAGTACCTACAAAGGGCATTATAACCAAACTCCAACGTAACCAACAAGGTTACAAAATTACGCATGTTGAATAGTAATATCCTTCGATATACGCAACCATAAGGTCAGTAGTTCCTTCATTGGTCGTTTAATCCTAAGATTGGTTGACTGCAGCCCTCCACCCATCCCTATCTAATGCTAGTTTCCTTAACGCTTGGAATCTCTTCCAATATACTTTCCTCTTTATCTGGCCCACGAACTTATTCCTGCGTCTTCTTCTGGGGACTTTTCCCTCTGTTTTACCTTCAATTATGTTATTCACAAACCCTTTATGTCTCAGGGTGTGTCCAATCCATCTTTTTCTTCTTTTCTGTATGGAGTTCCATATGGACCTTTCCTCTTCTACTCTTCTGTAGACTTCATCATTGCTAATTTTGTCCGCCCATTTTATCTTCAGCATCCTCCTTCAGAACCAGCTTTCGAAGTCTTCTAGTCTTATCTGATCAGCTTTTCCAATGCTCCATGCTTCCGATCCATAGAGTGCTACGCTCGACACGAATGTTTTCACATACTGTTTCCTGGTTTGTAGTCCTATCTTCTTTAAGCATAGCAGTTGTCTTTTTCCCATGAACGCTTTGTTACATTTGGCTATTCTCCGCTAGATGTCCGTTGTACTTACTCCATCCCACGTGATGGTACTTCCGAGATCGGTGTGAATAATCCACTTACCCTAATTTCTCATCTCTCAGGGTGGCTTCTGAATTCGGCTTCTCTCTTCCGCAAAATTGGATTTTAGTTTTCGTCTTATTTATTATCATGCTCTATTCTTGGAGAACTTGGTTCCTTAAGTCTAGTGGTCACTTGTAAAAACCTCAAAAAAGCCGATTGTAGGGAAAACAGAACATCATTACATCATACATACCACTGAAATGTTAGGAATCATTCCCCCACTAACGCATACCCGTCTATTTTTATTTTCAGATGTCATTAAAGGTACATTAGAATAAACCTTGCCCGTACAAATTTTAAGTCGTGGGCACAAGAAGGAACCTGTACTCCGAAGTACTGTTTACTTATTATGTACAGAATTTGCTGAAGTGAGGAAATTTTGACATATTGCTGCCTTTTATATTATTTAAATTTCATGTAAAAACTCCTTTGGATAAAATCTTATAGGAGAAACCGTTAAACCGAAGCTTTTACTACGTCACGAAAACCAGTTATTGTACTGACTCCAGCCTCCATTGATTTTTCGACAGGATTTGATATAATGATTGTTTCACGAACTGAAGGAAGGGTGTACTTATCATAAGGCTTAAAATACTTATCGATGTATTTTAAATGACTTATAATGATACACATTGAAAAATAGATTTGGTAAACATGGTAAACACCAGACGTTCCCCTTGATTTTCGTGCCACATTCATCACAATATGTCGGCTGTGTGCTCTGACCGCTCCGACGAAAACCGGAAGTACGTTACTAAAACCTAAATACTTGTATTATATGATCGATGAACGAAGCTGTAAAAAATGTATTTGGTGTCTCAATATGCAGCGCAATATATTTAAGTTTTTGAAGAATATTATTTGGGCGGAAATGAAGATGAAAAAGTTATGTGAAGATATGCCATCGCACTGCCATTGATACAATCACTACGTTCATCAATCGATCTCAGATCGATCTGAACGCGGACCGATCTGAAAATTTCAAGCAAGCTTACTCAGATCCCCTAGTTTACTAGGATGGACTGAAAATATCGATATTGAACAATCGACTTCCTCAGGTATGTAAGTGCATAATTGGAAATTATCAGTCGCATTCCAAATGAACAAAATTACCCAATTAGAGAAAGAATCACGATGTGCTACGTTATCATCAATGTCACATAACTCGCCATTACTGCACTATTTTTACAACATATACTTGGTTACAACGGTTATAGCATTACACTGGTTACAGCGCATACAAAAGAATAACGAGAAGCGCCACAGACCCGCTGATTCAGATCGATCCCTCTAGCCCGTTGCGTTTACCATACTAAGCTAATCCAATCAGATCTTTCTGAGATCGATTGGTAAACGTTGTGAATGTATTTTTATTTTTAAAATGAAAACACTTAGTTCTTTTCCAACAATATATTACATACATATACAATTCGACCGGTTTCGGCCTTTTCAGGCCATTATTAAGATTACAATGCAACACTATAATAACAATAAAAAAGAATAACAATAATATTGTAATATTGATAATGGCCCTCAAAGGCCAAAACCGGTCGAATTGTTTTTAATATATAGGTGGAAAAGATCTAAGTGTTTTCATTTTAAAGATGAACAACTTCTACCAAGTGAACTCGCCAACCATTGATTTTTTTGTGAATGTATTTCAGCGTTGTAATTTATTATTTAACCAATATATCTTCGTTAAATACCCAATGATTTAGAAATATTTTTACACAGTTTGATAGCAGAAGTTTTACTTTATAATATATGTTAAAATCAATGAAGGTAATCGGGCATGCCTAAAATGAAGGTTCCTCCTCCAGCCAATTGTACACGTTAAGAAGATTACACGCTATAGAAAATCATGCGTCACGTAAACCGTACGTACATATATCAACTGTTTACTTTAGCACACAATATACAAATAATCAATACCACAATACATTCAAATTTTTATACCTAATTTTTTGATGCTAGAAACTTGGCGGATAAAAGTGATTAAAAATACGTACGCGATTTAAAAACGCAGATTTCATCACCACTGAAAATGGAGACAATTAATACAGCAAAAATTGATTTTACTAAACCTGATGATGTATCACTTTCACATAAAATAAAGGAAGTGATACATTGCCATAGACGTTTCAGTCAGTCTTTCGTTTGAAGAGAAAGATTTTTTTATTTGAAAGAAAATTTGAAAGTCATGAAACCATGTAAGAAAAAGAGTCTAAATTTTTCAAACTATCAATTGCAATAATTTTATTCCGGCTTAGAGTTGTTCTCTGTCTTCCCAAGACTCAACTGAAATTCAAAATTCTTAACATCGGAGGATAAAAAAATAAAGATTTTAATACCGTATTTAAGACGTAACTAGGACAATTCACCTACACAACGAACGCTTAAGTTACAGGTTCTCTCTCCGAAGGATAAAAAAGAACTTTTAAAACTTTTATGAAGATTTGTAATCGAAAAAATTACTTTAGAGAGTCATTTTCAGCATAGACGTGTCTTGAAATAAGGCTGTAGATTATTATTCCATTTTAATTCTCAATGTTTAGAGTTTTGAAGCTGGAATAAAAAGCGAGAATTCTGGAGGAGATTACTTCGATAGGATTTCTATCAAGTTCTTTATGAATCGAGTTGATACTCAGTAGTAATTCGTTTTTTGTTCAGGTACATAGCAGATGAAAGACATGCGGAGGCCAGGCCAGATACCTATAAGCTATACCTATAAGGTATACCTACCACGTAAGGTTAACAGCAAGATCTTACAAGTTGATCCTCGGATTGAAGGGCCACCAGCCAGGAAACCCTTAGGCCAAATAAGGGTTTGCGCAGACACTCAGACTGACTAGAAAATGAATCCGTGCCCGTTACCAATCGCGAACCCATTTACATTTCACTGAAACTAGACGCGAAAAAATATTCGGACCTATTACCTCAGGCATTATGACATTACACATATGGATCTTATAAATAAATAAGTAAAACAGTTATTGCTTAAGTTTAACTTCGTTGATACACGTACTGAAAGCCTACTGCGAGAATTAACTAACCTCAATGAAGATGCATGAAAATCATTAGCTCACACCTTTAAATATTGAAGACTGCAACGATATCAGGAGTTCGAATCCATATTAAAAATCAGTATTGTACTTTTCCACACTTATGGCCGAAGTCATCATGTCCTCCATCAAGAAACCTTCACCAGCGACTCTTCTCAAAGGTCTTCAATCCCAGGCGTCCACCCTTTGACATATGAGAGACACTATTGGGAAAGAGGACCTCATAATCCAGAAGGCTGACAAAGGGAAATTGTGTCGTCGTGATAGAAAAACATGCGTACTTAGAAAAGTGTCTTGACTTCATCAATAACAACCAAATAGTATCGTTATCCAAAGGCCCAACTCGTAAACTCCAAAACGAAGTAAAGAGTGCACAAAATATGTACAGTACTTATTTTCAATATGGATTCGTATATAAAATACTTCCACGAAGTAACCTCTAAAGGTGTCAAGTTTATATCAAGGGTTATTTGGAAAATAGGCTTACCAATTGAGCAGTAAGGATTATGTTCTAAACGTAAACATCAATAATTTGTCAATCAAAACAACTGTTGTGTTAAAAAAAATTGGAATGCAGATTTGTAGCGGTACTTGAAAATATTCGTGTGGAGAGTTGTGTATTTGGCTGGGAGGTAAAGACCATTGGAAAGATGGACGAGAAGAGCACTGAAGCTTTCAAATCTTGGTGCTGAAGGGAAATGCTTAAGATAAAATGGGCGGATAGGATCAGACACAAGGAGAGTGAAGAAGAGGAAAATACCACACGAATCTCTATCAGTAAGGATGGGCCGCGCTTTGAGAGAGTCCGCTTTTGTAATAAAACATATTAGAATGAAAACAGTAAGATAATCCCCAAGATTAAAACCGAAAAACAAATATATGGACCATCTAAAATAGAATCTGAATCAGATAAGCTAAAAGAACATAAAAGCGTTAGCAGTAGAGATAATATAAAGGAAGGTTGAAAATAACTCATTTTAGGTTTGAATGACTATAGATATAAGGTAGCCCAGGAACCAAGTATGTCGAACAGTCGGATAACGATCAATCGATCAGGCTCCTCGAAAAGGCAAAGTACAATTTCATGAAGACAGGGCAAGAAGAGACAGCAAAGTATAAGACTCTTGATCAATGAATCAACACGAAATCATCAATCGAAATGATCAACACTACATCACCACATGAGATATATTAATTCAGCAATGCTTGCCATGGAAGAGCGTGATATACCTGCATTTTGTATATTTAGCCATACCAAGGCGTTTTGCAAGAAATATAATTTTTTGTTTCTTATTGGAGAAGGGGAATGTAGTTCTCTCCCTTGAGAAGCGATATTCCGTGCTCACTATATGATCATCAATCTCCTCGAATCCCGAGAATATATGAATCACTTAGCAAAACTCGGTAGTGACAATATTCGAACGGATTCTTTCTCTGATTCAACAACGGACGTTTCAATTCGGATCCACTTGGTCTTTAACGTGCTCAAGTTATGCCTCAACCAAGCCATGAAACTGGAAAATTCAAATATTTTCCAAAAGAATATTCAGGTGATGGATCAGAATTTTTAAGGCAGAATATGAATGGGCTAATGTTCGTCGACGTTTATAGGTAAATAATTGATTTATATCTTGAAAATAATAGCGACAAACATATGCTGTATCATGTTTGTCATATAAACAGGTGATTGGCAGAAGGGAGTAAATAATATCCGACAACATTCTGAATCTAAATTTTAAGATAAATAATAAGGATTTATTTTATAACTTAATAAAAACCGTGAATGAAAAAGGCCAATATACAATATATGAGCAGCAGATAAACTGCGAACCTAAACGAATTCAAAATTATTTTAACGGTTTCTCTAGATGTCTCTTCCGTATCACATGTATCACAATATTTGAGGATCCATTGCCGCTACTAAAACACGCTAATCAAACCTCTTATGCAGTAGGTATAGATATTGCCCAAGAAAATAAATCCCACTTGTATTTTAGGGACAGTTTCGGTAAATAATTGTAATTCTGTACCGATGATCATAATGTAGAGAAATAAAATTTGCATAATGTTTTTACGTACAAAATTAAAATATATCGTAGGCCAAATGTTATATTCAAATTCAATGCATTCCAATGATATCAAACAGTAATATATATAAAACACCCGAGCCCGTAATTCCTCCTTGACTAACCTTCTATACTGCACGAAATAACATCCTCGGCTCCAGTTATGTCAAGAAAAATTTCACCGATCCTTGAAAGACCTGAGAAAGAAGAAGCGTGGGTGAAGAAGAATTCAATGATCCCCTCTTTCCTTTCTCGAACGAGAGTCGACACATGGGTTATAATTCCATCAAATCGCCGAATGAGGAAGGAGACATTTTCTTGAGCATCCCAAAAGATCCGAAAAAGATAAAGAAAGAAAGAAAAAATTGAAAGGAAATAGAAGAGGGAAAGAGAAGAAAAGGAAGCCACCCGTGAGAAATGCGGCACACACATCGAAGGGACGCACGCACGAATTCGTATATTTAAAAAAATAAAATAAAAGACACGCTCTCAACTCCCAAACTCTTGCCACTCCTTTTTCTTTCGGGAGCGCTAAGCTTGCGGAAAGATGGAACAACAGTGCGTGGGTAGGCAGACAAGGCGGAGCGAGCTGAAGCCATATATAATGGAGTATACGATCCTGAGGATGGCAAGGTAAAAGCACGCAGACGGGGGAGATGGAGGAAATAGGGGCGGGATGTAGGAGGGGGGGGGGAGAAGACGCGATCGGGGAGGCTGGGAAGATGGGGCAGGAGTGGGGAGAGGACGCCGCTTGGCCGACAAATGTTGGAATGAGGTAAGAGAAGAGGACAAGAGAAGGAAGGTGAGGAGAAGATGGTAGAAGGAAGAGGAAGAAGGAAGGCTACAGAGGAATCTACCACTAAGAGAGACAAAAGGGAAGACAGAAGGAGGGGTACGAAACATAGCGGAGAATGCAAGAAAATGAATATACTTAGGTCTTAGAAGAGATGTTTCATTGTCCCAGAGTTCGCTTGCAAAATTGTGCCGGGCCACGTAGAATGGGTTAGCGGCAACACGTATCGGGAAAAATTTCACTGCACCCTACATACGAAGCCACAAGCAGGGATCAAGTCGCCGAATCAGTATAGTGGTTGCTTCGTAAATGACACTTAAGTTCTATTCGCACTAAGAGAAAATTTTGTATTTTTTATTTGACTAGAGTAACTTGATAATTATCTTTGCTACTATCGGAAAACAAGCTCGATGATCGTACATATGTGTATAATTTCTCAAAAGTATAAATAATGACAAACATGAGAACTAAACAAGGTTAATACTCGTGATTTAGTTGAATCACAATTCAACACTTCCGTTTCAAAATCTTCCTTTTAATGAATATTTTGTTTGCAGCAAAACATAAATGAAGACGGAAATCCGCAAAACTTTACCTCCATATAGGTATATCAAAATGGAACGTTTTCCAATCCTCACGACTTGCCAGCAAGCCAATGGTAAGCGATCATATCGCATGCCATCTGCATGTGTCTACGGGGGTAAAGGACATGAGATGCATAAATAACGATCATAATAATTAGAATCATCATAACGAGATCATTTAAGTAACAGTAAAACGGCACTGCACGATAAAGCTTGCAGTAGATGCCATTGTTTTTCCAAATCCAATAATAAATTGGTCGAAAGTATTGAAGCATATAAATTTATTGGCGAAAAATAATTAGAGCGAATTCGGATTTAGGAAATGATAATTTAAAAATGCAGGAGTTTTCATAGAATAACGCACCTTCATAAGAAACTAATCAATTACCATTCCACTAAGACCCGATTCGCAAAAATAGGGTACAGAGTAAATAAATAGCTGTTGAAATATAATCGATGAAAATTAGTTGCATATTAAGGAAGACGTGTAGATTCACGAGCTGCGGAAACTCGACACTTAAGCGTGGAGAAAATAAAATTGCAAAACCCAAGTATTACCTGAGCCACTATATTCAAAATAAGCAAATTATTCGATATTTAAGAGGCCTGATTCACATTTTATCTCATTAATTTTGCCGCTAAATATCCAAATATTCGATTGCAAATCCAGAATAACGAATGCACAATAACCATGAGTTAAGCCTTCAGCAGCTTCATATTCATAACGACAATAATATCATCACATGACTTTGTGATTGCTGAATTATGATAGAATAGATTTCGAGAAGAATGGTTCCAATATTTTCTCTTGTATTAGCAAAATTCCATTCATTTAAAGCATAGTCTCCATTTACACTCAATCTCAGAGTAAAATCATGTACCGTATATGAAAAGCCAATACTGTTAACATGTATTCACTTGAACGTTCAAGCAGATGAATCGATTGGGCTTAAAATATGAGAATATTAACTTGTACTACCACGACAAATGCAATAACGAATCTTTGTATTCCCCGTTGAAATTTGATCGCAGACTCTCCGAGAGCCGGGTACCATCAGCTGACCCGTTAACATGTGAGGCCCTTAATTTGAGTCTATTCTTCCAGGAAACAATAGTGAAAGCGAAACAATGAGGTGAAAAATGAGAACCGACTCTAGGGTAGTACCTTCTCCACACGACCGCGTGGAAAACGCCAGGCGTCAGAAAAAATGTAGGATTGCTAAAAAAGGAAGACTAATGGAAACAGTTTGAGCGAGATATCATTTCACATAGAATTCAACGACTTTGAACTCACAAAGGAAGAAAACTATTTCACCTCTCCAAAGGTACCAAAACATTTTCCACTTATCGCACTATTTTCAAGATATTTACCTACAAATACGAACTTTTTTTACATGGAAATAGGTACGGGTACCCACTCCAGATAGACATTACATAAATATATGAGGAATTGCTAACGCCCATATCGTGTCAAAAATTTAAAAGTGGGTGTTGTATGCCTTCTGAACTATTTATCAAAGCATGTCATATACCCAACGCATTAATTTTTTCAGAATCACAAAAATACTTCCTTGTTACTCGTTTTTAACGTACGGCGAGAAAAAAATGTGAAATTAAATATGTACTAATAAAGGACTTAAATTAAAGACTATAAAAGGGTAAGCCCGTCATGAGTTTTTCATCCCCTATTTTTCTGTACACTACTAAATTTCTGCTTAGATCCTTTATCAACGGCATTGCTCTCCAGCGTCAAATTACGTATGTGTAATCAATAAATATAGGCTACAAACTAGTGAAATACGATATCCTTTCAAGTTTTTCATAGGAAGGACTGGACATTAAATTTTCACACGACCATCCCAAAAACCTAGCGCATCGCATGAAATGCGGGACCTCTCCCTCAGTAGATAAATGGAGAAATTGTCGAATGCAGGAAGAAAAAGTTACAGGGAAGGAAAGTGAAATGTGGAATTCGAGGGAAGCATCGAAGGGAGGAGGGAGAGGACTACGTGAGGGAGGGAAAGACAAATGGAATTCCTTTGACGGTGCAGAGGTGGGAAGTGGGGACGAAGAGAAGACACGAGGAAATGGAGAGACTAGGATAAAGTAAGAGCACGTGAAGCGGCGAATAATAGCCATTTTTGAGAGGACGGAAATGAATGGAATGTGCCCGGAAATGTGCCGAAGGAGCTTGTGGAAGAGTGAAAGGGCGAGGAAATGGTTTAAGCAAAAAGAGTGATGAAGAACAATCATGCTTCTTTTCTATTCGCAGATCCGGAAGAGTGATTGGGGAACGTACGTCCGGAAATATGGATGTAAACACGATAGATCTCCCAAAAACGCATTGGTGTAATGGATGGAAAGTGGGGAAAGACCCGTCAACAATATCTTAATGCTGAGAATGTATGACGCATAAAAGAAATCACTTTGGAAAGGAGGCATGAAATGTACGAAAATCTTCCGTAAGGAAACTTTTGACGTGAGAAAATGACTGTTTCAATGGCAGTATCAGTCTTAGAGAATAAATAGAACATATGACGAACCTAAAGCCTAATTATTAAAAAAAATAAACACCTAGCAAGTTTTCAAACTTAAGTTCCGTGCTTCAGCATTAATATCTATTAATTTAAAGCATCCATGATAATTTGGTGGAATACAATGTAAATGAGTGGAAGATCTTAACTAAGGAAAACATCTAAGCCACAAGCTACTTAATTTCAAAAACAATTTGTAATGTAATCACAACTACGGCAATGTGACTGAAGAGCAATACTATTTCATTCTGAAATACAGAAATTAAAGTTCAATATACCTGAGACAGGTCCGAATATATTATTTGTTCTTTCGCAAAAATCTACTCGGTTATCCAGGCATAATTAATTAACCGGAATACCGAATATGAGAACAGAAACTGAACAATGAACGCCAAATTCGACGACTGGTGAAAGTGTACCTATGAATGGCTAGGAGAAATGAATAGCCTAACTAGTTACGAACCGCAAGCTTTAATTAAGGTCCATATTTCCCCGCGACAATGGAGAAGAACGAAACAACAAGGAGTAGAAAGACGGACACATGACTGCCGGACAAAGCACTCCTAACAGCACCGCCTAGAAAGCCACGCGCGACGGATGAAACACGGGATAGCTCGAATAGTGGATATATCGATATATGAAGGGGGAGAACAACACAATCCCTTCCTACACGCCCGGAGCACTACAACGGCGTCACCTCCCCGGAGGCTCCGGCGCCGGCGTGTACCTCCACCCGTCTCTGCCCCCTTTGTTTATCATTCATATCCCCCCATAAACCCAGCTGGCTGCATTACGAGCAAATAAGAGAGGCGGGCGTAAAGATGAGGGGTGGGGTTGGGTAAAAGGCGACGGAGTAAAATGGGTGAATGAGGGGAGGACCGTCTCCAAGGACGAAGAGGGAGGGAAAAGGGTACATGGGGAGTGAGAGAAAGGGTTAGGAAGCAGACAACACATGTCTCGACTTGCAAGAAGATCCACTACCTAGATAACGCACTCACGCAAACACGTAATATATTGCAGGCATTGCTAGCATCTCATGGATCATATGCCTTTATACCTCAATCACACAAATATACTACTACGATATGAACTATTGCTTGTGCTACGGGAGTGTCTCTTAACCTTTTATTTTAATGCATCCCTTACACCACAGTTCAGAATTACACTCTTCCCTTCCAAGACGGTCTAACTCTCAGGATACATTTAAAATAATATCCATATGGTATCGATTATATTTTACTTTATCTGTATATTACACGTACATATTCCACTTTTAAAATTCAGCCGTATTCGCTTTTTCCAGAGTCATTCCTTGCCGTTGCAGAATTCCTTTTAAGGTGACTGGAATTATATATGCGACGCCCACCAGAGGGATACCACACCAATATCAACTGTTGGGTTTATGATCCAGAGGCGCCTATGGTGAAGGGCTACTCGACATCTATTCATTGATTAATACATCAAATTATGATATCGTCCCGGCAGGTATTTTCCCAACACATCAACGCGTGTACCGTGAGAACAGGCAATGTTGCTTTTTATTGTTAAACACAGAAGGACCAAAATGGCGGGGTTATGTCTCTATTACTCTCGGCGAAAGAAGACCATCCTCTAACAGGTTCACCTCTGCTACATGGCAACTTGGTCCGTGTTGCATTTCACTTTGTGTAATCTTATGAGAAACTTGAAATCAAACACATGATTAGGCCTTCTTTTTAAATCTGTCAATCGCCTCCTACACTTGGACTTTGTTCCAACAGACAGACCTACTAGCAGCTACATTCTTGTTGTTTATGCAATACAAATTCATTTAATTCAATTTAATTTCAATTCAGACATTATGTTATACAAAGTCATTGTACCTGAGAATGACGATCTAAGTGTCGCAACGCGGTGTAAAAATAAATAAATGGTGGTGGCCAGATTGGAACTTTCTTGCTTTTAAATTCAAGATAATGTTCCACAACATCTCGCCGGATACCATTAAATATATTTGACATTATTTTTTTCACGAAAATGAAATGCCAAATCCCGAATGCCGAAAATGTCTTCAGAATATAAGTTTTTTCCTAGTTTACTGCATAATGTCAAGTAATAACATTTTTTACATTTCAAAAACATATGAACTCAACGTTACTCTTCAGACGCTGTTAGTGCGTCGGTTCTTAATTTTTTAAAGCGGCAGCAACGCACGAATTAACCATTTCCGTGAAAGACTTTATTTTTCTAGAAAAAATGTTAAAAAGTGGCGTTTTAAAAGACCGTTTGGGTAATTACGCCGAAATAATTGAATTTCCCGTACTTAACGATTTCTTGGTCGAACTGTTTTGGCTCGTGGTCATTTTACCAATCACTCTTTGTACCACATTTGTTGGATTTTCGAGTGTATCACATAAGGATGCGTAATATTAAGAACTTAAAAAATTTGGCGCTAATGCTATTCCATAAAACCACGTAAACAAACATAGTACGTATAGAATAATCTTGGCTCTAACCATTTACATTGTGCTCCACAATAATTATACATTTTGAGCTATTATGGACAATCGACTCCTGCCTGAATCCCCATAACAGTGGATGCGCCATGTCATCAAGAGTATGACTAACTTGGTGCTATGAAGTATATTATCAGCGCATCGAAAAGTCTCCCAATATGTAAATATTATTTCAGAAAGTAATTCACTTTAGGTGCTTTGAGTGAGATATCATCTTACCAAAAAATCAATAAATCAATGGTCTCGTAGTTAAGAAAAATTTGCCATCCATTCTAAGATACCAAAAAATTAGCCATATTGCATGGTAAATATGAAACGTGTTTGCACTCCAGAGACATTTTTTTAAATTAGACATTTTTAACACCTAGATCTCATAAAAAATAACGTGTAGTTCGAATGTCTAACTAAATAACAAAAAACATATCGTCACTGCAATAATTTTCTCAGAATGAAGACATCGTTTGCTATGAATGAGTTTTAACTGCACTGCGCATAAAAATGAGTCAATTTAAAGACTGATAAAGACACCATTATTAAATCACAGAGAAATTCAGCCATGAAAACGTATATTGATGAAACTTATCACCAATAATATCACATTATTTATTTCATGTTTCCTATAGCTGCTGAAATTTAAACGTAGAATTGGAATACAGCCTTAATTACAAATAGGGAACCACCTTCCTCTGGCTATATTACATATAGCAAGGTGTCGGAAATGACTCCCTAAGTGGAGAAGAGATGAGTGCACACAGCGTTAAGTTTGGTAAGAGAGTTCTACGTAACGCCCACGTGACAAACGAAACACGAAACTCTCCACAGGAAAGCTGCAACTTGAGAATCAGGCTTCATTTTAAGCTCCGCGAGCGTTGGATTGAGCATTTGTGGCAGAATAGGCTCCCATGGTCAGCATCGACCACATATCCTCCCCTTTTGAAAATTCCTCGCCTCTCACTCATCCTTCCTCTCCCACCTTACGCGGTCCATTTCACACGAGCGCAAGGCCGGAGGGGGGGGGGGGCGGTAAAGCCTTCTCCTCCCATACACCCCCATTCTACTCTACCTCTCCGCTGGCGGTAACCCCGCCCTCCCGCGAGCTTTCCCGGCCTTTAACCCCCTTGGGGCGCGCCGCCGCGAGGTGATAGATGTCGGCCATAAAGCCGTTGGTTCACGCGCGCGGCCTCGGAGGCCCCTGAAAAAAAGAATCGCCGCCCCTTACTCCCCTCACTACCCCCCTCTCTTTGAAAGGGGGGTAAGAGTATCAGAGATAAGAGGAAAAAATTGCAAGGTGGAGTTTGCTGTATGTTTGATGCAGTTGGGAATGAGTGCAGTAAAAATTAGAAAGGAGAATATGAGAATTTATCCTGATAGAGATTGGAGAGAAATAAAAATATATAAGCAAAATATTGACATCACGAAACGTTGAATTCCTGGAAGATTATTTTGACATCTAATTAAAACATTTTGAAACATCTGGCTATCACAAATGACGACTTTAATCGGCACTGGCTGGCCTATCGACCTCGCTCTCCAATTGATGGTTTCATTTTCTCGAATGAGAGGTTAACAACACAAGGCGGAGGTGCGAATCAGAGGTCGTAGAATTCCTCGAATCAGATCGTTCGGGTATCGGAAAGGGATGTTTCGAGATGGTTGGCCGAAGGAATCCACCAATTGAGACCGTTTTGATCAGCCGGGTCCAACGTGAGATTACTCGCCGTGGTCGACTGCTTTACGGACTATTGCACTCCGTAACGATACAGTACTACTTCTGGTTTATACGTTGGAGTTGGCTTGTGTGTCAACACTGACTGTCGCAGAGATACCATTGGCATTAGCCGATTGATGTAAATCGAGCGTTAACTGATCGTAATCGGAATCGAAATACTGATCCGTAGCGAAAATTCGGATAAGGGGTGGTTAAAATCTGGGTGACATATCACTCGGATTGTGGAATAAAACATTTCAAAACGATCCGTCGCCTGTACTCCGTCTTGTATAACTTCACACTATGATATTGATTAAAATATTTATTTCGCTGGCCAAGTACTACTTCTTCCATAAGTAGTCTGTAGCTTATCAGCGCAATCATTCAGAAAGTAGAATTAGTAGTTATAATGGTAGACGTAATGTGAGGATTTCGACAGCTTAAGCAATACATAAGCGATAGGGTTGGACTGTCTGGGTAGCTATATTGGGCAAGTGGCGGAAGGGAAGAGAGTAACCATGCTACTCATCGATCCGCCCTCAAATAGGGATTTGGATCCTCTAAAAAATTTCTAGATTTACCAAGAGTCGAACTAGAGTATCCGGTTGGGAAGCCAGGGGTCTAGCCATCACACTAAAGCCCGGTTTTATACTCACTGGCTTAATTCTATCTCGGAAAATAAACCAAAGTTAATATGGTCAACATAATACCGATAACCTAGCATCGTTTATATAATACTGATAACGCCTACGTCAAATAATCGACAGCCTGATGAAATCCACCAATCATGAATCCTCAGTTAACGTCCAGTTAACAAAAGTACTCCGTAATCTTACATTAAACACTAACCAGACCTTATGAAAATGAGTCTAAGTGGACTCCCTCACCACTGTGGTCAAGGAAAGAGGCCTGTACCTACATATTAAAGTTTGCTACTTTGAAAATAGTGACTACTGTGAGACTTCAAATTTACTCGCTTCTTGTAGAAAATTGATAGTTTACATCGCGATATTACTACGCATGACTTTAAAGACAACTAAGACTATTATTTTCCAAATGGAACTAGCTATATGCGTAACTTTAGTCCAACAGCTCAGAATAGGGTTGCTCACGTCAATGGTCATTCCGTTTTATGTACTTTGACAACTACAATCATTTCACACTTATTGTCTGCCACTAGCACTCAGTGCGAATTGCACGTTCACCGATCCGAAACCGAGCCGGGTTAAACGATGCTCAGCTTCAAGTGAACGACCGGGAAACTGTTTTCACCTTGGCGGGCCATTGCCGTTGATGACTTCCGATCAAGAGCGAAATCAACCCATACATACGTTGCAGAATGTGTTAAATCGCAGACGTCATCGGCTGAAGGTTGACAGCCGAACGATTTGCCGAAAATAAGCAGTCAAGATCTCATGTCACTAAGCGCAGTTCTTCGGTGGGGTTCAAGTATATATTCATTTATTAACATCGATTTTCGAAGCAAAATATCAGGGAAGCGATTGCAAAGCAGGTTGGCAATGGTTATGGTGTACACTGAGCATTATTTGAGATTACTTACTGAGACGTCGCAGAATGGCGAATCTGACATTCACATTAAATACATTAGTAACATCGTAGGAGCAATGACATCATATATCTGCTGCTGTGTCTATCATATGCATCGTAAAATCATTGCACAGATGATAACTAGTGATCATGGATACTCGTTTCTTAGAATTATTGACACCGACTACGGATAAAAGCAAAAACCATGCGTAAGCAACTAATTTTTGCTTCTAAATATTAGCCCCATTATCATGCAAACAATTGTTTAGTTTCTATGAGCGAGATAATTGCCAGGTAACAGTATCAATAATACGACCAAGTGAATGTGAAGGGTTCGACTGTTCGGCAAAAAATTGAACAAAAATAAAATTTAATTTCTCTGGCACAATATTATATTCCTTACACTTAAAAATATTCATTGATCACTTTACCAGAATTTACAGAATCACACTCCACTGCGATCAGCATATCATAATCGATATTAAAGACTGTCTCCCCTCCTTCCAATTTGCATGGTTCCAGCACACAAGTCGTGCCCAAGAGTAATATTTATTTTACATGCCTGATTTCAGTCATTATGCTCACAGTAATGGCAATGAGCTCGGCTTATCGTGCGATTAGCATTAACGACGTTTAATGGAGGCGGTTATTAGCATGAAGGACGTCTGATAGTCATGTGTGCTCGTATACCAGCCTTTAACAAGATAATGAAGGTTATTTGGAGCTGGATGCGTTGGCATCATTTAATTAAAAATTTTTGCTCGAAACTGCATGAAATTAAACCAATATGCTATGTAACGACTTTTTATCACGTAAAGCTTTCTCTAATTATGCGTGAGAACTATTGTAAAGTCAAATCACTACACTTGAAAATGTAATCAACTAAAGGACGTATACTATTATTAGTCATTACAGTTGACCAAAAAGAAGACTGGAGAGAGTTAACGACTGCATATTAGTAGAAGTAATTCTCCGGCAATCTCGAAATTAGGAAAAACTAGCCTTTTTCCCATTGGATATCCGGCATACTTTCTCCAAAATTTAATGAAAATGAAATACGTATTTTTTAGTTTATTTCTATTTTATCCGGCACTATTGGTCAGCGAAGGTACTGATGGCTTCTCCCCTTTTATCCTTCCTTTTATTAAAATCCTTCCTCACAAAGCCTTTTATTTCCGTTCAGGATGAATCCTACCTCTCATCAAAGCGTCAAACATGCATATCCTTCTCCTCACTTCCAATTTCCCTGAAATCCACATCTTACGAAGCCTTTGAACAAATAATAACCAGCCCCTCACCTTGTCCTAATTTTTTTCTATCAGCTATCCTGCTATTCGAAGTACAGATTATTCTCTCAAAGGAAATATTGCATTCCTTAACTAAATTATATTAATTAAACGAATAGGCTCGGTTCTCCGCATCATCCTTAATAACTTAATCATACATTTACTAAACATTTTGTCAAGCATCGATACTAGCTGACAATTTTCAGTCTTCAGGATAATAATTCTCTAGGTTCCTTCGCCAATAAAGAGAAATTTCACCATTCCGTTCAAAAGACGTGTTTTGTCAAAATACGGCTGATGGATATTGTATTTTCGTCGTCATCAGGCTTTAGTCGTTCCACTAACGTATAATCATGAAAAATAAGAAGAAAAATATTGCTGAGTGGTAGGTTTATAGGAGATAATATTACAGGCCAATGAAGGACATTTTGCCCTCGAGTACCTAAAAAATGGAACTCTTTACCAATGGACTTTATGCACTTTTGGAATGAAATTAGAAGACATTCGATTTGAATTCTCTATTCATCAATCTGATGCGAGGGGTTGCCAGACACAGTTCAGGGAGTGAATTTAATATGTGTTTACGTGAGAGTTTATGTAAGCGATTATGTTTGACGATGTGACTGAACATCGCATACCCCGAGGAGCTTGGTAGCGAGACAGGAGGGTAAGGGGGCGAAAAGTACCTGAGGAAAGTTAATCGCAAGATGTCATAGCTTTTTCGTTAAGTTTATATTAACAGAGAGTTCGTGTTTATCACACAACAGCAGACTAAATAATAGCTTACGAGAGCAGAGCGTAATCAAAGGGATAAGCATAAACTTCAGTATTCGTATCGGGAGAATATTTGGCAAGAGAGTATAACACCGGGCCTAATTTAATACGAAATATAGGTGGTAGGAAGTGGGAAAACCGATGTTGGAGCGGCAACTAACTTTATATCTACTTCTAATCTGATAGCGTCACGGGCAGGTGTCAGTGCGCTCTTTAGATCGTAGCTCATATTCAAATTTTCATCTTAGGCATAGAGAAGCCGTAAATACTGTGACGGAATGACTTAATGTTCAATCGAGCCGTAAACAATCCTCACGAGCAGCTTAAATTTAGCTGCTTACTTACACACTTCAATAAAGTTACCCCATGGAGTGGAGACCCGGCTTCTTGTCACTCTTTTCAATTTCCGTCCAAATGAAAGCCATATCTCGTCTCTAAACTCCGGCCTTAAAGTAAATAACATTTATGAAGCTCATAACCTACGGACGGCCTTGTTACCAGCCGCTAAGGCATGAGAGTTCCACGTCTCCTTTAAGGTTAGCCACGATAGCGCGGTCGTTAGTAGATAGTATCATGGCGTACACATTTCCCTTATAAAAAGGGACTGTTGTAAGGTCCGTTTCCTTCATATATCACATGAACACACTATCATTAAGATTTTCCTTCCTAATGTGCATACACCCGGCAGATTCCACGCTGTTTTACGCTTTGCCTTTAACGACAGTAGGGTATTATAAGTTTCTGCCTTTCTCTATGCCTTTGGAAACAATATCTAAACAACACATATGAGCCATAACTCGGAAGATCAAATGAAGAAGTACTGCGTCAATTCTGAAGGCATTGACGGAGTACACCACTGGAAGAGTATTTCACGTTTACAGGACGTATATGAAAGGATGATAACGCCGCCAGTCGAGTGATTCACCAGCAAATAATCTTATATGAATTACGGAGAGATCAGGGGAATTCACTGTGATTTTAAGACCAAATATTTCAATTCAAGGGTTAACAAAATTTTAGAAATTAGCCACATGAGAATGTTCGAGAATATCCTTAAGGTGTTTCCCATCAAATATACAATTCCACTTCAAGCTCACTCTCACACTTAATTGTAAAGGCAGATGAAAAATAGATATCACGTAGTGTGTAAATAAATTCTAAAATTTACTTCAATTTTCAAATATTAACCGAAATCGCCACTCCAATCGCCATATTAACCCTTATGCCACCACTTATATCTATTTCTAGCGCTTAATATTTCTTTCGAATGGCCCAAATGGCTAAGGAGCTAACACCTGAGGACACGAAGGGCCGGACAGAATGGAGAAGGAAAGTGGGGAACAGCGACCCCTAGTCTTCAGTGATAAAGCTGAAGAGAAAAATGAAGAAGAATATTTCTTTCAAATACAAATATATATGGAAAAAGTTCAATGAGTAATTGAAATTTTTTTGCCCATTTAGAATAATGAAAAATCAAATTGGTTGCCAATGACTAATGCTAATTATATATTTACTCCATTACAGACCTTAGGCAAATTTTCATTTTGTAAGGAAATTTTAAAACTGTGCTTCCAAAAATTGCCTATTTGGATCAAGAGAAAAAAGATTAATGTTTTCAGTAGAAATGGAAAATACTCTCATCCAAATGATTTAGATTTCCCACTATAAAAACCTGTTCAACAGAGGAAAATTCATGGTGGCGTAAAAGATGCAGTATTTAACCGCACGTTACAGGCAATAGATAATAGCAGTAAGAAATACACATGGTATCATATTATTGGAAAACAAACCATTACAAGGATAAATTTTCATACTAGCCCAGCAGCTTTACGGAAAATTCGTTCAAAATAAATATTGTTATCATGTACACTTTACTTGTTTACCTCTTACGTTTTTTACGGCCTTCATTATCAAGATAACTCGTATCCTCTCGTACTTATAGAGAATAACGCGGACATTGCGGCGAAACCGAATGTGTTCAAATTAAGTTGGAATGTATTAAGTACAATTATATTAAATTTATAATAATTCTATTCGACCAAGTAAATTTGCCAACTATAGCCTTAACCATATGAATAACCCGGTGCAAATAAAATGTTTTCATGATAAGCAGTAACTTTATAAAATTACGCTGACGTCCTATAATGCTAAGTTGACCCTAATCGCAGAATAATGTAGTGCTGACGATGAATTGACGTTAAAGAATTATTCTAGTTTACATCAGACTGTTACTAGAACATGAGCTTCTCCGGTGTGAGAACGTATTAGCATCGGTCGTTACCAAGGATAAAATATTCAAATTGAAGTATTAAAACCTAACTACGCCTAACTAAATAATAATGCGTACTAACTACGAGTCGTAATCGACGAAGGGAAGGTCGAAAATTTTCTAAGATAACGCTGAATGGTCATAGATGAAGTGAATTGTGAGAGGTGAGAAATGTAATTTCAAGGGCGGCAAAGACGTAGGGAAATCATAAATCAATCCAAGAGAAAGTTTCCGTAGAACGTCGGACAAGAGAAGCGTCCAAGGACGTAAAGTCTGCTTGCATCCAGGGATTCCCGTCAAGTTTTGGAGGATTCATCAGGTTATAATAAGATTAGTACACGCCTATGGTGGAATTTATCCGAAGTTGGGGCTGAAACTACGCATGGTAAAAGTTAGGGGAAAAACTTTGAGGCATTCCTACAACTTTACATCTGTGGAACTTTACTGGCAACAAGATATTTACCTTAAGAGCACGCTGAGAGAACAAAGGCCCGAAAAGTAACCTCTGTTCAACCGACGACAAAGCCTCTTGTCGCTATGTCTTTACGTAATCTCTTCGAAACCATGCAGATGGAATTTAATTAAAATTTCCGGCCTTAGCGGCACAGAAAGTATCCACGCAACTCTACCAGCGGATTTTGAGTTCTAGAAGAATTTCTTTAAATTTTAGCTCCCCCTTTCTTACCGCACGAATTTACCGCGGAAAGACACTTTATGAAATGGTCAATGTCTTTACAGTAGATATAATTATCGTCTATATACTGCCATAAGTGCATTTTTAGATTATTCCATAAAATTAGGATATAGAAATCAAAATATCCTAAAAAAGAAAAATTTTCAAAAGAACCAAATAAATGAAACAGCATAGCCCACTAGAAACCCAATCCGTAGTAAAAACGGACGGTACTCTACGTGGCTTGAGATCTGTTTGATATCTCACATTGCCGTCGATATACCGCGATATCACATGAACTTCGCACCATACGCCTATCGTGGTATTCAAAGTTAGGGCGATTCTTCCAAGAGCCAAATATTTAATTTTTTAAATACAAAAATGAAATGACAAAGATAAGGTAGCTAAGAAGTATTACCTTTAAATGGAAAGCAAGGAAGATGGAAGAGGTAGGAGGCTAAGAGCAGAATAATTATATTAAGAATAAGGCGTCTTTACTATGGCGAGATTGAGACTAAGGCTGTCCCTTCTTCCATCTAACCCCTCGTTAGAAAAATATATAAAAATAAATCTTCTGTTTAGTCGGTTGATCCCCCTTAAAACCAAGGACTAAAATAGATTTTACTTGGATATAACCGAATGCTATGCGATAATATCGCAAAACCAAAATGTCACTCGCAAGCCAAATAAAATACCGTCCGCTTGCCGCGGAAGTACGAGCCGTGAGCGACGGTACATCAATTATTATCCTTATCGACCCTATCTCCGCCAAATGTCGTGCTCATCAAAGCATTACTTGAAAGCGACTGATAAGGATACTGTTAATGGGTCAGGTTTAAAGGCTAACCCCCCCAATCAATCAATGAACATCACTTATTACAGTCAGAAAACCACAATGGTTTACCGTCCTACAAGCACCCCTTTACGGAAATAAGCCTTTCACACTCACGCATGTTCTTCATTCATGATTTAAGACTGATATTCTTCATTTAGTGAAATAATCTTGGCTATTCGACATAAAACTTAAATGAAACCAGAAAAAATACCTCCCGAGTTTCGTCGTTAGGGCGCCTTCTTCCGGCAAATAGTTATTGCGTTGGAGGAAATGAATATTTAAAAAAATACTGTCAAGGTCGTTTGGGGGGCACTTAACGGTGCATGGAAGGTAAAGTGGAGGTTATCAGGTTAAGTTGGTTGGGTCGAAGGAGTTAAAAAGGAAGAAGCACGGGGTTAAACAAGAATTGGAAAGCCACTGTAGGGGAATGCGAGTCATTCTATTCATTTCTAACTTTAGAATATTTGGTACACTTTGACGCACCTATTTGTTTCAGAGCATTCAGGCCTTGATTCATATTTTCACTATATAAAACCCCTGGATTAAATTTCATTCCTGTACACTATAGCCAAGTTGCTCAGTATACCGAGAGTAAAAGTATTTTCTTCAAAAATAACTTTGGAGGAACCCACACCAGTATTCCCAATTGGTACACTTAATGATCCATTAACAAGCCAAACACTAAATTTTATCCCTTTTGGAAATTTTATCATTCATTATCGAGACCAAATTAGATATTTTAAATAAAATACAATACTGTTTTATATTTTGACATCTTCCGCCGATAATTTCGACAAATCATTACATGGAGAAAAATATTCGAAAGTTGAAGATTCACTTGGTGGAGGGTGGTAACCAAACAGATTTGCGGAAGACACAAAGTTTGGTTTACTACATACACATCTACATTTACATAATACCCCGCGAGCCGCCACACAGGCGTGTGGCAGGGGGTGTTAGGTCAACAGCCGTGTAGAGGTGTAAGTTTTTTGGAGATGGAATTGTGATATGAAATGGAGTGTATTTAGTGGAGCTTAATTTTTATTGTGATCGCTTATTGTTCGCAGAAAGAACGAGTTTTTGTACCTGTTCGGCAGTGTATCTCTCTTATTTTATCACATCTGTCAGACCTAGAGATGTAGTGAGGAGTCATGATAATATAGGAGAAGGCGAGAGAATCGCCTTAAGTTAGGAAAATGTCATTTATCAGTACATTTGTTAAAGCTTTTCAGGAATTTAGTCGAATACTTTGGGTGGATACCTATAATAGAGGTCTGTTTATTTCACCACGTGAATATAATTTTTAAAATAGAATTTTGACAGGGAGACTGACTACATGATTTGCCTTGGAATGGATTGCAGTCAATTTTGCCGCAAGCATAAGAATTAATATTATGAAAGACGTGGTCCTTTAATGCATCTCTTCAGTAGCTCATTTTGTTGCTGGTCATTAAGTAGCCGATTCCACCAAGGTGCATCTTTAAAAAAACGCATGCCATGCCCTCTGTTTTTCGAAGTGGAAAAAAAATAAGAAGAGGCGGGATGGGATCATCACCTCGGATGGATTGTGATGGGGAACAGAGATATTAAAGGCAGAAGAGGGGTAAGGGAGGAAGAGAGAGAGAGAATGGAGGTAGGGCACGTATATAAACGCACATAGTTATACACGAAGAGTGTTAAAAGGGGGATATAAAAGGGAGGGAGGATGAGGAAGAGAGAGATTCCATCGGGATGCATTATGGGAACACTTTGGCGCGAGGCGAGAGCACAGTAGAGAGGAGAAAGGGTGCGAAGTCAATTACGGATTATGATGGGAGAAAGGATGGCCCCTGTGGATGAGGGGAAAGGATAGCAATAGACGGGAGTAAAATGTAGGCGTGATAAAGGCGGCCGTGTAGAGGCTAAGGGTATGGAGAGAAGGGGTTCACGGAGCAAAGGCAAAGGGATTGGGTACACGCGAGTGTTATGGGAAGCGGGCGGGGGTGGCGGCGATAATGGGTTAAGGTGGGAGGAGATATAAGGGATGGAGGTGAAAGTAAGACTTGAGGATCCTATGGAAGTGAAGCCGTTTGGAGGGAGCATTAATAGACCGAGAAGAGAAAAAAATATGAATATATGCCTTTTTTTAAGGGTACGGTCTGAGCCAAGGCCATTTTCGGGAGGAGAAATGAATGAATTATGGCCAGGATCGACTGGAATTCTTTTCTTTACGTAGTCTTTCGAATAGCACGGTTCTTCGCCGTGGCCATTGAAGCCGAGGATTTCAGCAGACTGGGTAGGCGGACCTGGCTACATCCAAGGGAGTGCTAATTTATGGAAGGATGAAAAGGATTTTGGCGTGCTAGGGGTTACTTCGCGATTTAATCATAAAGAGGAAATGAATAATACAAGACCAAGTAATTCACATGGTGAGTATGAAGTATGGAGAAAAATGACGATAAGAGAGAGCGTTCTCAGCAGAGGGAGAGGTTGGAGCTCCCTAAAAAATATGGATAAATACCCCATCATAGAATCTGAAGCAATCTATTTAGAAATAAGTTTACTAAAATACTCGATATCAACTCATATGGTTCATAGAGTGTATAATAATCTAGAGTCATAGGCAAATATGACTCCATCAATGGGTAGGTATTGAGTTTTACACCTTCTGAGGCGAAATTAAAATTTCACGCACCTCTCTGTAGAGCATTGCACGAGTTTCCACTCGATTTAAAGGTGAATTTTCAAGCTTTCCTTTAAATAATATATACGTTTACACATTGTACGTAATCGTTAAATGTACTTAGCTGCCGAAGTGATCTAAAAGACAATTAGGAAAGATTATAAATTTGTGTTCAAAGCTATTTCTCTACTATGTGGAACATATTTTTTTACATTTCTTCACGCTTTTCTCGGTAATTAAATGTTAGCACATTAAGAAAAAACCAAAGTATTAGCCTCTGACAAGCAAATGAAGCATTCATACTACTCTGAATTGATAACGCTTATCAATATAACTGAAAATAAAAGGACGAGTAAATACTGGCACATAAAAAATAGGCAGTTAACCTGTTTTCAACCAACATAAGAATACTTCTTCGAGAGTAGTTGAAGAGCATTTAGTAATTACGCGTAATTCTTAAGCCATGGCTAACAAGAATGAAAAAGCAGTATTTCGAAAAGTGTTACTCAGAGGCTACAGGAAGTGACGGATGATGGATGGATTGCATGCGAGCTAACACGACGTGACGACTTTTCCATGCGCTCCGTATTGTTTTACCTTAAAATTGGAACGAGTAGACCGTCGCGCGATATGTACGGGGATGGGCCAAGTGTGAGTGATCCGGGACGAAAAAGAGGGCATGAATGCGAAGCCACGAGAAGAACAAAAGTGAGCCAAAGACGAAACGACGGGGCGTTGTCGATAGTTGAAAAATGAGGAAGCGGCTGATTTGGGGCGATAAGGACTATCAAGGAAAAAGGCCACCAAGGAAGGTCGAAGGATTGACGATCGCCAGATCGCAACGTTGACGGGGATTGATGAAGGAAGACAAGCAGGATCGCATTAGGTCTCACCCTTTAAGGATAGATAGGCACTGATTGAAGATATCGGATGAAGTCTTATCTTCAAAGATTCGTTAAGCACAGGCGAATAGTACTCCAGATGTGAGTTGAAATTTCCCATTCGTCAGAAGGGATATTTTTCCATTAAAGTAAAAATGTACAGAAATGAAACTAGATTCCATCCTCTTTCCGTCAGAGAATGCCTACGAAGAGTAATCTAATTAGAGTATGACTATATAAGAGAGTTTCATTCAATGGCTTGAATTTTCAACATATAGTACTCCGCAACCAGAATTGCATCCTACAGGAAATGGTGCAAGCGTTGCAAATGGTGCAAACTCCAACGTTTCTGAATTAAGGCTCCCTATATGTTCTCTATCCCATTACGTATGTGCCATCTTAGATTCCATTGACAGTAAAACTCAATAGAGCTGCAGTAAATTAGTTGCAGGCCTGCTGTACAGTACTCACAAATATTTATAATTGCAAAAAAATAGCGGTGTTCCCATGAAAAAATCCTATTTAAAAACGTAGAAATAAATAAGTTTCGTGGCGTAAACCTGAAATAATTCAACACGCAGAAAATCATCATTTTCGAATTTGAGCTAAGTTAGCAGTTTTAACCACTTTCCACGCGCTTATGGAAAGTAATTCTTCGAATTTTCAGGGCAGACCTCACATAATATAAAATATACCTGGGGCCATACCAAGTCAAGTTTGGAAGTGAGGTTCATTCGCCCTTTGCCCACCTACAGTTTACAGCGACATTATGAAGAAAAACTACCAGGTCGCCGAATAAGTCGAAGAGTGACAGCTAAGAACCTTGGGTGACCATATCACTCCGGCTGCGTGTGCGATGTGAGACTTCCATGCCAAGACCCCTCTCAAGCATTTTAGTAACCGCGAAAGAGGACCACTTCGACCAACACGATTTTACTCGTTTATTCAACCCAGTGGTCATTTTTCTGCCTCGCTTTAGACCGGAGAGAAAAGAATCAAGAGGGCTCCAACCAGGGCCAACATATGCTCTTATTAAGTGGCCGGGCGAGAAAAAAAATTAAAAGAGAGATGCAGGAGCAAATCGCAAAAATGAAGAGGAGTAAAAGAAGGAGAATAGGAGTTAGAAAGAGAGAGAGAGAAAGAAAGAGACGTCACTCTCAGAAGCACAAACACACTATTACTCAAGGAGGAAGCGGAGAAAGGGGGAAAATTTGTTCGCTAAAGCAACGGGGCACTTGAATGCCGACACCAGGAGTCTGGGCGCTCGCATTGTTCCGGTCGAGGAACCCGAATGAGCCTAAAAAGACTTGCGTGGGGAAGATTGAGTGCGGGAAGGGGGAGTGAAAGGGGGGGGAGAGGAGAATAAGTGAGACAGAGATAAAGAGTGCGATGGAGAGCGAGAGAGAGAGAAAAGAGAGAGGGAGAGGCTGAGGTTCTTCCGAGGGTGCATTTCTGAAAAGCGCCCCCTCTTTTTTTTCCCCCACCTCGCGCGCCAAGTTTAATTTAACCGCATTCGTGGCGCGAGAAACAAAAACAAACAAAGATCTTCTGGTTCGTGGGAAAAAGAGGAAGAAGAGGAAAAAAGTGAGAGCATGGAGCCTCACTTGTCAGTTAACCAGCAAGGAGGAGGAAGAAAAACTACATAAAAAATGAATAGTTTGAAGGGGGACTGGGAGAGAAATAGAGAGAGTGGAGAAAGAACAACGGTAAAAAAGGATGCATGAGGTAAAAAAACGTGGGAAAATGCTTTCTTCTTCCAGTAAAGTGGAGGGAGAAGAAGGATGGAGTGGGTAGTTGGAAATAAAGATGGACGTGAACGGCAAAAGAGAAAAAAGAAGAAAAATGAACTAAGAATGAGAGTGAGAGATAAAAAAACAGTGGGGCAGTGGATGGGCCTAAGAGAGAGCGGAAAAGAAAAGAATTTCAAATTGATATAAAGGAGAGTTGCGAGAAGGAAGCGGAAGAAATAAACAATAAATTTAAAGACATATGGGAAAAGTTGAAAAGGAATAAGCGGCATGAAGCAGTAAAGTGTGAAGGATTAGAGAGAGAGAGAGAGGAACAGGAGGGAAAAATGAAGAGTATGATCCCAGAACAAATAGCTGAGTCCAAAAGAAAGAGAAGCGACCGAGCCTTACCTAGCCTTGAAAATATTATAATGGAGGAACATTTTCAGGCAATGAAGAAACACTGACACAAGAGTGGAGAGAGCTCTTAGTTAGATTACCAAAGTGAAATGAATTGGAGGTACAACTTCTATAACGAAGGTAAAGAGTTCCTAATATTGAACACAGCAATAATATTTATTGGGCATTTCGGCTTGAAAAAGATATTCCTAAATGTTCTATGCCTATGATAATGATAAATGCCCATATCATTTGGAAGGGAGAGTCTTGGAGATAAAAGAGAGAGAGAAACAGCTATCGTGAATAAAAATAATATTTTACATGTTATGCGGGTGAAAAAATATTTTCCAGTAAGAAAACATAAGTTGTTACGTTTTGCCATCAATAACGCTCATGATAAATAATTGGCAGTTAGGCGTGGCAAACAAAACCCCAATTCTCTGCTGACACCAAGCTGACGAAAAGTCTACACAACCTTGCGGTAAACGTTAATCAGAAATTTTAAAACCGGGTCTCTTAATGCTGTTATGCAGCCAAATAATTGGGTAATACGCTAACCAATCCTAGCTACACGTCTCGAATGCCAATTCTACTTATAAAATTTCACTGTTACTAACTACTGCAAGCACTATAAAATTAAATCACGTTATCGGGAGGGAGTTAGTTTGAAATTCACCGTGGCTAGGTAGTATACATCTGGACAGTGGCTCTATCCAATTCACTTCAATGGATAGATACTCAGGCATCCTCAGAGGTACAGATTTTTTTTTGGCTTCAGTTGGGTCCGAATCCCGGACCAAATAATTTATCTTTCTCAGTGAAGTTTCAAAACTTTCTCCATAGCTTTGAATATCCATGCAATAAAGTAACCACTTTATTAAAACCTACACAGAAAATTACAAAAATCTTACTTGGCGAAAGTTCACTACCATTTAGACATATTTGCGGAGAATATCAAACTATTATGAAGAAGAAAATGTAACCAGCTTGACCAATTAATCCATTAAAAAACCCAGTTCATTTATGAAGCATGCTGAAATGTTAAAATCCAATAGTGGGCTTTGACTCCTTTCTCTGTGATATAAGCTTTCTCGTAAAAATATCTTGTATATAAGGGAAAAATAGTATACAATAAACTGGTTTTTCAAAGTTAATCACCTCTAAAAACATTGGGCAGCGTTTAAATTTTTCCATGCCATCCACTGCACAGGATTAACTTACTTAATTTAGGAAAATCAGCTAATAGGTGAAACGAGACCGGTGCCAAATTGCGACCGGTATGGCTTGTTTACCCTAAATAAAGAGTTTAAAGGTCTTCGTTAAAAAAGGATGCTGGAGAATCGAATTTATTTGCTGATGATCTACGAATGTCACATCTAACGTTATAATACTCCCCATCGGGTGATTTTGAGGAAATTAAGAATCAGGAGAGGTAAATGGTTTTGAGTCCAAGAGTTTTATTTTTGTTGGCTGGTCGCAATAGGAACATAAAAGGTCACCGAAAAAAATAGTATTTCGTTCACCAGAAAAAAAATAATGTAACTTAGGAGCGTCAAACGCGAGTCACATAAAATCCACGCGTTTTCTACCGGGTCAATTTATCCATTTCTTCCACAATTTTAAACGACGACGTTCCAATTGTTTTCAGATGTCCTAGAATTCTATGTCCTTCCGTCACTTTTCCCGCGTTATATAACAATCGTGGTAGTTACAAGGGTTTGCTGTTTTGTTAGCCACCAATTTTCTTTCTTGCCTCACCATGCGTAGTCGTCTGTTACGTCTACTTGTTTCAGGAAATGATCCCAATAACCCTTTCATATTGCATCTAATATTGTAGCTAGTTATTTTTATGAGCGCTGTATTTTGTCAGTTGTTCCTAATTATATTTGGCGAAAATGAATTATTACCACTGAATTTATCAATGAGAATGTGTCCAAATGGAAAATAAAAGGAAGCAAAGATCTTATTACGTTGTGTGTTAAACATACGATAAATAATATAAATGACTTTTCAAAGAGAAATGAGTTCGATACGCAAATTAAAATATGGGGCATTATTAATGAAAATAAATGGATCATTGACGGTTAAAGCGTGAAAGTCATACGAACAAAAATATTGCGCTCTTGTATACTATTTTATCAAATATCGGATACATCAACTGAAAAGCTGTCAATAAAGTCAATGTTTATCGTTACCCCTATCACGGTTTCGACGCCTAGGCTTCAATGGCGTTATTTAAAGTATTTAATCAGTATATATACCAAACCAGGAAGTAAACAAGACGGTTTTATTCTACCATTGACCAACGCCAAAACATTAGGATCTTGGTTTAGATGATGATGGCGAAAAGTGCGTGGATTCTTGCAATGACTGAATTCCTTTCACATTCCATAAAATCTCCCAGGAAATGAATCGCCGACCAATTATTTGGGTGCACAAACGTTTCTAGACTTGGAGAGGGGGGAATCGACACCTATTCTAAGTAGATTCATTACAACGAGCAGGTATGTATTCACATGCGTGTTTCCGTAGAGTTGATAGATTTTTTTTCTCCGCCTGCATTTTTATACCATATACGGGAAACTGATAAATTAAACTAAGACGCGCTTTTTCTATCGACATACCTACATTTTAATATATCGCTCCCTTTAATCGGCCCGTAAATTCAATTCGAAACTGAACAAATTCAAAATGCATACATTAGGAGAGCATTAGAGAGAAATCCAAAGCCTTAGGGCTCATTTTCCGACCAAAAATCTCCCATTCAGAACCTCAATGACACGTTCCATTTTTTAGCCACCAATTCATTTTTTAATGCAGGTAAGGTTTCCGCATAAAGTTTCCAACAGATAAATGAGAAAATGAATAAACGATGGCTTCGATTTGATAAAGACAAACGTAGTCAAAATTTCATCTGGAAACTCGACAAAATTTCTCGGGATTTCCCGTTCATTTCCCGGTATTTACTGATTCCCGAGTTATCCCCCGGTTTCCCTGTGATTCCTAGGTGACTGGCCCCCCTTAAGATGTTAACCTTGAGTTAATGAAGAATGCGATGAGGGTGCGTTTCAGTCAGTGAAAAAATACGTCTTATAAAGGGTAGAAGGTAAAGGGGAACGCAGTGGAAAGTGCGCAAGTTGGAACTTGAGATCGAATTTCTGGTACCGAGCCAGTTTGTAATGAAAAATATGATAGTACTCATGCAGTACATTTGGATTACATTATTGTCACAAATCAATTTGGTTAAAAGAACTGTTTGAACAACCCAATTTTATTAAGTCGTTCCTATTATATATTTTAATACACTCTTCCCTTCGTTTGCAAGATAATTTTTGAACGCTTTACCTATGATTTTCTCATCGGTTATTGTGTGTTGTGTATTGTGAACAATGCCACGTGTACCTTAAAATGGAAATTAAGTTTATTTCCATTTCAACGCGTGATCACATTTAGAAAAAATAACATTTCAAAAATGAAAAAACCTCTATTTAACGTAATGGCCAAATTTGTGCAGTTTTAAACATCTCTCTTATCAAGGGTGTTCATAAGACCTTTCCTCTCACTCGCTTTTTATGCTTCCAAAGAGCACAGGGGAAGAATTATGAGACCATGTTTACTTTCATATTTTTTAGAAGGGCAAAATTTATTTGCCCTTTAAGCACCAACTGTTAAAAATTTGACCAAATTTTCTCCAAAGTTCCATCTTTACTCGCCTATTCCGAGAACACCCTTAAAGAAATTTGTAAACATACCGGTTGCATGTAGCCATCTTTTTCCGTACTTCTAGTTATCGTAATTACACATTCTGAACTACTTTTTGCAGTCGTGCCGAGTGATCACATATTCCAGGGAGAATTTCATTCCAAAATATACTTTTATAGGCATGCAAAGAAAAACAGCATTGAAATTGTGATATTAACCTGGGAAAATTTTCCACTTTTATATGCGGATTGACGATTACTTGAGTCCTCCCACCCCTTAGCGCGTCGCTAGACCAGCATACTATGAGAAAAGGAGCAGAATAAATGTCCGCGAGAACCGCCAAGGTAATTTTCACTTCCCTTAGATTTCTCCCGGTAACAATGACGTTTTAGTATTTCCGACTATTTTTGAAGACTAGTGACAGAATTTAGCACAACGAATATAAGCTTGTAAATCTCTTTTACCATTTAACACATGTGATTGCTATCCTTGATGGACCAAAAGTCAGAAACATAAATATCTTTACATCCTTAAATACCTAAGGCAATAAATTAAGAATAGCGTTGTAGCCTGTGATAGACTTTAATGATGTTAACCTAAAAAATTAAGTTTAAATAAGTAACTGCACACATATCCAGGTAAAAATATTAATCTTCAAAATCAGTTTTACGCAAAGCTTATACCGCGATGACCTCTAAAACTTACAAGGTCATAAATGCTTGACTTTGGTAAGCCATTTGAATTTAACCCCGCATAGCTCTAAGAGAGCTCAGGTGGCCATGACATTGAAATTAAGAGCAAACAAGGGCAAGGTAACTACGCTGTTGCAAAACTTAGTTTTAGGACCAAGCAAGCGGCCTCGAAATGGAGCTAAAGGTTATGTTGAAGCAAAGGCAGTATCCCATATGAATTTTCTGCCTTTCGGTCACGTTTAAGGATTTAACTCCACAAATTACATTCACGAGTTTAATAGGTACGGCATACGAGGTAAATTTTACTTTAACCGAGGCATGGAGTTAACATCGCAGACCGATATGTTTCCTTACTATCGAGATTTATGTATGAGTCAATTCGTGAGTAACGCGACTGAACCAAGAATCGTGAATGATTGATGACTTAATCCTTTCTGAATTCAATCCCAAGGAGTAATATTTTATCGGGTGACTAACAGCCGAGGATAAATTTATAGGTCTGTAGTCACTGATCGTTGAAAAGTGCTCATTTTCTGCCCATTTGGATAACATTATACTAGTGGGGTAATAAAGGCGATTTTAAACAGCAACGCATTATTGTTGTGGATAAAAAATGAGATATGATTACAGCATGGAAAGTATTGGGACAACTACACTTATACTTTTACCACTAATATCCTTAAAATGCGCATTGCGCATATGTAAACCAAGTAATGAATATTACAACGGAGGCTAACCAAAATGATAGGAATAATGAGTTAAGGATTATTTCAGGTGAAATGCTACCCAACATGCGATAAATTTATTACTGCAGCAATGAGATCTTACATGTCACACATCAGCAAAGGATTCCAAGATTTTGCATTAGGTTCACTCAAAGCTCATCAAAATTTTTATTTACAAAGGTTTGATCGACGATATAAAATCGTATTCATACTCAAACGGACGAATTCATCAAGCATGTGCGCCCGAATAGAAAACCAAATATTTTTACTTTGAAGCTAAATTAGACAGCTTGTATTAAACGCCGGTGGCAAAATTAGAGGACATTTAGTGTCAGATGGAGGCCAATTTACACGATTTATGGCACGGTTGATAATCTGCATTCTTTAGCCATTGACGATGGTATTGAAATAAACCAAGACCGTTACCGTGATCTTTCAAACGGCAAAAATTAGTTAAAGTTATAGATTAGCAATTTTCGATCATTTAAACCGAAGTGTATTCAAAGTAATACCATAGCAAAGTAGTAAGCACTGAATTATCGTCAAACGTTATATCGATAACAAAAGTAACTCTATAGAAATAATTCCAAGCTTAACGGAAAAAATTACCAACATTTCCAATTACTATTGAAATTAATTAGGTAAAAGCGTTATGCGTACAGCAAAATATCAGTTCCGAACCCAAAGCATTACGAATAATTTACCGAGCAGCAAACTACAAAATTTTCAGCGGATTAAAAGTTGTTCAAAATATTTTTTGAAATTATTCTACCACAAGTCCCAACAAATCATTGAATCGTGAAACACAAGCATTCAGTTTTCAACACACTTTCAATATTTAAAAACATTCTCTAAACATACGATCGATCAACTAGCAGCAAAACAATCCCATATCACGCTCACTTTTGGAGGAAATCAAAAGCAGAGAGGAAATTCGGAGTGCAATCGACAAGGGAAGAGATTTATTGCCAGTCATTCTGCAGCACTATCACTCATTCGGTGCGGATTTTGGCCAGCTTTGGTGTCTGGACATCTCTTGAAATACGTGAACAGGGTGATTAGAAGCTAAATACGCTTCGGCCTCACGAAGGGGACAGCACAGACTGTTATAGCACTTCGATCTGAATTTATTGCTTCGCATGCGCGCGAAAACCAATAACAGTTGTGAACGCACTCAATGATTTTCAAATACACCAGCCAGTGCTTGCTAAATAACAGGCGCAGTTGTCGTAATGATGGTCTCTGCCGATACTGAGTCCTTACTTAGGACCAAGAGTGGGAGAGAGAGAAAGAGATAAAGCCACAACGATCATATTTATGAGCTGTTTAAATCGCATCCACCCGTAACTTGAAGCGAAATCAATGTTGTAACGCCAACGCCTATCACTGGAGCACTCTTACTGAAGAGAAAAAGTAATAAATCATCGCTAGCACACAAAAATTAAAATTATGACTCAAGGAATAAATTGTTATGGCATAAGAATGCGGCCAAGCTAAGTTCTTTCCATAAGCACATTGTAATGTTTTGAATTCCAAACTGCAGTATCAATATTTCTACTTTTTCAATTACGTCAAAGGTTATAGAAACTTTATTATCCTTCAAGTAAGTCGATATTTAGCAAAACGACATCTTTATATATTCAGTAATTGAAAAATGAATCCATGCATACTTCATGGTAAACACAAATTAGAAAGCAAACCAAATAAACGAACCTCTAAACACATAGGTATTGCAATATACGAAATACGAACTTTATTAGTTACATACTTATTATTTAAAGAGTCAGAGCATAAGAAGAGTGATAGAGTAACAGGTATCCACTGCTAAGATAACGATCGATTAATTCTTAAAGGGGAAAGATTATTGATGATGACACCTCGCTAGAGCAAGATAACCTAATATCAGATATAATTTTTAATAGAACGAAAACCGTAAAGCTATCTATCATCTACGGTACTATTGACCAAAATAAATATGAGCAAATGGTTTTTAAAATAGTTTAACTCTCAAAACCGTATGTGTAAGGTATAATAACTAAAAACAACAATTAAAAACAACACTCGAATCCGTCCCAGCCGTGAGTCTGACGATGGACGAATGTAAATCGCGAGAAAATTTATGTTTTTTTGAGCAGAAACAGCTCGTTACATCAGTGACGAAATAAACTGAGCTCGGGTATACTGGCAGGAACCAAATCCTCGATGCTATACTGCGTTACATTTTACAAGACCGAAGTTATCAACAATTTACCCAAACCAAATAAAAGCGACCAAAACGCTGAACGCCAGGCAATCTTTTTCTTGCAAGATCACAGTTATTAGAAAAAACATAATCGCAATATAGTAACAATAAAAAATTAAAATTAAATAATTTCTACTTAGAAGTCAAGTGCACCATTAATACCTCGGGAGTGAGCTGTGACAATTAGTAAAAGAATACCTGAATAAGGCAGTAAAATAAGAGCAAATCTCAGTCTTTTTCTCCGAGTATCTCAAAATTCAATGAAAAGAAAGAGGAGTGATAGGATTTGGATTGCGGATGTGGAAAAAGAGGTGAGAAGTTGAGGTCACAAGAAAACAAAAAGAGGAGACAGAGGAAAAACGCGTGACATGAAAAGGAGGTTATAGAAGAGGGTGGTGGAATAAAGGAGGAAAGTGACACCGAAGGCAACAGTTGGGAGGGAAATTGAATGAGAAACTTAAGCTTTTGGAAGCATACAGAGAGAGAAAACGGAAGACATATGATCTGAGAGGAAGTATTGGAATATTTAATGATTTCATCGGCAGTATTTCCGTTAAAAATGGTTTTTTAGTAAACTCTGAAACGTAAAAATATCGAAGAAAAATTTTCACGTGAATTGTCGTTGAAAGTCTGCGTAAAAATTATAAACTTATGTATTTATGTTATATCCCGAAAATTCCTTTCATTAATATATTGCATATCTTCTAACGCTCTATTCTTTCAGCAGTTCCAGCCCCAGTAAAATTCTTTAATTCTCAGTTCTAGTCAATACCTAGGGAGAAAGCAAAAATTTTATTTCCTGCAGAAAGGTTACCTTGATCCCGAGGGCCCAAATAGACTAATTCAAAGATAAAGTGAGCCCTTATTTTTTCCATAGTCAAAACAATTGCGGTTCAACTAATGCATAGTTTCCGATTAGAATTTCTTGAAGTTTGATTTTAATTACATTGAATTCTACGCATTTGTGAAAATTTTTCACAAAAAAATTCATTTTAGTCCTGCCAAACTAAATGTTTTCCGGCAGAATTTAAAAAGTAATTAGTTTGATAACAGGAAATAGACAACAAAATAGAACGCACAGCAGTTGAAGCATAATCTTCGTCACACTGGTAGAACAATAAGACAATGTCTTTCCTGCGGCGAGTATTCATGAAAGATAAAAAAAATTAACATACATCATGATAGAATAGGCGGGAGTCTCACAAACAAGCTATTTGGTAAATGAACGCTATTAACCATACTTCCGCAATCTAATTACGCAGAGAACGGCTCCACGGATTCTAATTTCATTCTAACTGACCATTTTTTTCGGGTGATGGCGACTACCAAAATACATTTCCGTATATTCTTTGAAATTCCAGTCTTGAAAACGATAGTCATGCGAATCAACTCCAACCAATCAATTATTCCAGTTAACTTTGTCCAAATATCAATATTTTTCACGAGGTGGGGAGAGAGATAAATAGTTTCGCTTTCAGTGTTGCTTAAAGAAGAATTGATAAATAGACTGAGTTAAACTTTATCAATCCCCATCCCTTCTCTTTTAAACAAATCTATCCCTTTTGATAATGTTAATATAAAATTTGTAGAAGGTGAGACTTTTTCTTCTAATCATCCATAACACAATTCAAGGGCAATCATTTACAACACTTGATTAGACCTGCATTAATGCGAGCGCCAACCGTGGGTACCGGAGAGAATAAATATATCTTTTCGATTTTCCTCATTTCCAAATAATGCTACTTTACTTAGCACCAAAAAATTCAGTCGAAAAATGGAGGTCACAATTTCAGGTCTATAAAAACGCATACTGACCGCAAACATCCGTCATAAAAAGTGAGCTAGCATCCAGGAAAATGGATAGCCAGCCTAAGTGACTATAAATCATCACATTTAAATCATTAGCTTTAAATCAACAAATGAGAGAAAAGGTTATATAAGTTTATACTAATTATAACGGAGGTTTTATCGACTAAAGTTAAGCATGGATTTACTTTTCCAAAGCCTAGACTGTAGAAAGTCACATTTTCCTCCGTTGCGACAAGCTCCCTAGAGTTAGGATGATAAATGATATGAAGTCAGGGCTTCTTTGAACTTAAAGCAGGATAACATACCATTATACCCCTAAACATACTGCAAACGGAATATTATCACTTTAAGTTTCCCTTATACATTTTCCTTCGCCCTCAAACGCGTATTTCCACACCACGCATCGTTCCTGGGCAAGCATATTCCATTCTAATATAATTTCATACATAACATCAATCCTTTGTCTCAAATAATTCCCGCTAACCCATTACTCTGCTCTTTAGCACTTCACCACAAAACAGGCAATTTTTTCCATATTTGAGCACAGATGTTTTATCAATATCAGCCTGTCCAAGGGAACGGAAAGAAAGCCAGGCGTTATAAAAGGAAAACGGCCAAGGGAGAAGCGAGACTAAATTCGAGAGACGTCAGGGAAACGGAGAGGTAGCTAAATGAGAGATTAATGCAGAATGAAGTATCGATGGCTTAAAATAGGGAATGATGGATGAATGGATAAGGTTCTTTATCCAGTGAGACCAAACTGGAGTACTTGAGCTTCCTCTATCAATCTGATATCACATGCAAGCGTAATTTAAATTAATAAAAAAAGTAATTTCTCCTTTATTCAACGGAAAAATCCGAGGCTTAACAGTCCTTTCTCATCATTGACTTCTAAATTACAGTCCGCAAACATCCTTGCCTCGGGTAGTGAAGAAACCACGTACTCGCTATTCGAACCTGAGACCTTAGAAGCACTTAACCCGTCGCCATTGAGGTATTCAAAAATGTGCAAATTAGCAACAGAAGTCAAATATTGAATACTATGGAAAGAAAGCCGATCGGCAGGTTTACAAATTAAAGGACGGAGTACAGTGACAAATATTTAGGCAATTAAAATTCTTACAACCCGAGAAAGTATATCGTTAAAAGTTCCAATGCCGTGACTTAGGATGACGGACGATGAAAGTGATATCTTAGTCTAATAAAGTGTAGCTCACACCTAATATTGACGCTTTTAATAATACGAAAGATTTAAATATTACTTGAATGCGGTCGAGTTTGAATTGACGTAACCACCATTTACGTCCTCGTAGTCAAATTATAAATCAAAAATCGTAGTGAACTCTCTTAAAGAATATGACATAATGCTACGATAATGAAAATATTTCCATTGAACATGCTCGTTAGTTCCCCCTTTTAGAGAGAATGTATTAACTTCAAATAACGAACAAGATTTATGGCAGAGGCTAAAGAGGCATTTGATATTGGGAAGTAAGGAAGAAATTTTTAAATCGGAGCCAGTTTTATTAGGCACAACAATTAAGCTCTTTACAGTGGAGGCACAGCCAGAAGAGAGCTGCTTGATGGGAATGTTTGTATTTATGCTGTAGCAAATGCGCTTTTAAATAAAATAAGTAATAAATTTAATCATTTTTCGAGAGAAAAAAAAGGATTAGGCCTTGGGGAGTCGGGAGGATGCAGCGGTCGGGTAAAGGGGGGAGTGTGAGGGCCTTTAATGGAGTCATCATCAAGAGGAGAGGAGGAAAGAGGGAAGTTGGGGGCGGGAGGAGGGAACGGAGAGGGGCAGGGAAGCCGGGAGGGCAAAAGGGGGAAAGAAGAAGGAGCTTAAGTCAGCCGTTTTGAAGAGCATTTGAAGGGGTTGCAACCGCCGCAGCAGCCACCACCACCACCACCGTCGCCGCCGCCCAGGGAAATGGGGAGTAGGGTGGGCAAGAGGGAGTGGAAAGAAATTCAGCGAGCTTAAAGTGGGGGTAATGAACCGCACAGCGGCCTAAGAATGAGGAGAGTAGGAGGAGGAGAAAAAGGAAGAAGGTGAAAGGAGGAGAGCATAAGATGGAGTGAAATGGAGAGGGAAAGATGTGGAGGCTATCGGTATGGGGGGCTGGTGTTGGGTAGGGGCACGAGACGGTGAAGAAGTTCCGGGGAGATCCCAAAAAAAGTTTTAATTTCATCCTTTTTTTAATGACTCGGCGATGATTCCCACTCCTTCTCGCTATTATTATTATTTTTTCGACTCCCCTTTCTACATTCACCCAATCTCACTCCTCTCTCCGAACGTCGGAAGACTTAAGACGAAGAAGCGAGGCAAGTTACGCAACAATGGGAAGCGTCAGAGGTCGGGGCGTGGGGAGGGTTGGTTTTCGGCTGTCTTAATTTTCTCCGCCTCTCAATATTCGCCACGCAGATTTTTTCAGGGACGGTGAAGCGCCGGAATAATTTGAAACCTCAGAGATTACTGTGGGTTCCACGTTTAAGGCGTGATTCCGTAACCAAGGGTCACAGTCACCCTTACGAGAATCAATTTACTGGCCGGAAAAGTCGGGGCAATGACCTACGCATTACACGAAACGTGTTTCTCGCGTGGCTAACGTGCCACATTCAGCCCTCCAACGCATTTAAACATCGATTTTATCATTAAACTTCTACCGCAGTTTCAATAATATATGAAAAACTCATTGAGGAATGTTTTAGGAGATGATTGTGCTTTGCATTATTGGGTGGTCACATTTCAAACAGCACTAATTGTCCAAGAAGACAAAATTTCGATATAATGTAAAATCAGCATAATGCAAGTAAAAGGGAAGCAAATAACTTTGAAATCAAGTATCGTTGTTCTAAGAAGAGCAGTTTGCCTAATAAAATAACTACGTTTAACCACTAATAATCGAAATTATAAAAATAGAAATAGAAAAAAAAAGCAGACCTAAGTGAAAAATCTTAGCTATCGAATTCATGAAGTTTTAAATTAGCATTCATTTAAATTTAATTTTAACAACTGTCGCAGTAACATAATGGATTAAAATTTAATATTTATGTACAACTTAAATGAATTACTTTTAAATCATTTAGTAACAATATAACTCATTCCAATCCATAGTTTAATTAATACAGCCTTGAAATGCATTAATTCATTGTACTTCTCGCAAGCTATCAAACTAATATTTCCAGATAAAACTTTAGGGTATAAAATAATATCTTACAAAATACGGTTTACCTGACTGAACTTAAATATTCATTAGGAAACAATATTTGTATTCGCTAGGAAGAGAAAAAAACCCAGCAGAAATCGTCTGTAAAGTTTACTAGTATACCATCAAATTATTTTAAAAGGAAAAATACTTATTTGATGGATATATAAATTTCATTTGATATTATACGTAACCTCTACATGATATACCAAATTTTACCGGGGCTGTAATGAACCTGATAGATATTTGAAGGATTCATTTCCTTTGAAATCATTGCCGAACTAAATATATCACAATCTGACTCCTACAGTATCCAGACAGAATACAGAATAACTCATAGGTCACATCCGACTTCTAACATATATAACTCCCTATAAATACGCCACTAATTTTCATGACAATCAGAGTAAATTTTAAACATGAGGAATCCTATTTAACACAAATGCCATACTAGCTTGCCGTAATTGAGACCACATTATCATCTCTGCTACGTATGAACAAATAACCAGACTTCCCCGAGTTAAGAATTTTAATGCGCCTGTACAAACTTTTTAAGGGCTAATTAACCCTAAACAATGGCGCCATTGGAAGAGAAATGACCATAAAAAAATAATCGGAGCTTTCAGTATATGAAGCTATACAATGGGAGAATAAACCAAAGATAAAAAAAAACGACAGAATAAATAGGAAGATATTCGATCACTCTACCTGATCAATATATTAACTTCCATACTTTACAGATGACATACTGAAGACACTCTATGACATTTATTCGATTATTAGGTCAATTACTGGTAAATTATCAATATAATATATTTAGTACAAGAAATACTTAGTATGCCCCATGTTGATATATATTAGTTACTACTTTACTCCGACTTGGCGAGAAGTGACGGTGATGTTACTTAAGGCTTCACAGTATCATGAAAAGTCGTAACCGAGATCGATTGAAACTTTTAAAATGTGAAAACTCTTGTCTGTGTGAACTTTTCAGCGGTTATTATGAAACTACGCGGATTGATACCAAAACATCCATCTTCCTCAGAAAAATGTTAACATTTATTTAAATAAAAATAAATTTAGAAAAATACCTCTCCCTAACGCTAAAGTTAATTATATATGTAAAGAAATTTTTTCATAATATCATCAGGCTACTGAAATAAAAATGAAACTCTTCGAAATTCTAGTGATGCTTATTTAAGAGGCAACCCCTAGAGGGATACCCTACCCTGAAAGGATTTCAGGACCTTCGGGGACCCAAATAAACACAGATGGAGGTTGGCGCAGGAAGCTACATCAATGCTGCGTCGATTGAATACCCTTAAGTGCATGCTACTCAACCTAAGGCCATTAGCACAAATATAAGTAAAATAGTGAGTCAAGGTCTTCAACATTAAGGCCCGGTATTTATAGTTTCATAGCTGGTGTTGAAGCACACCACGTGAAGCCCTGGGGCGTGGTTGAAGTGCACATTTACAAAAAGGTGACGATTATTTTCCCAAATTTGCCACAATGGGTTCAAAATACCGTAGAACCCTAGACTAGAGAAATATTTTCGGGGGCACATTCAAAAAACTTTAACTACTTAAAACAAAAGCACTACTCAGTTAAAAGCAACCAGCTGCATGCCTCAAGTCAGCTTACGTCAATTACGTAATTAGTTGAGTTAAAGTGGAGAAGTCGATTAAGTTTACATAGAGTTTATACATGTCTTTAAAAATAATATTTCCTCGATTTTACCGCTTACCAATTTACTTAAGGTAGGAACTGTAAGAACTCAATGGATTATCGGGGCCACTTTAAAATACACATGCAAAGGAATCCCAATAAGTTGCGTCATCATTAAAGAAAATACATGTTGATCATCAGCTCTTGAAGTAAAGTTCGTAAACTAACCTTAATAATATCTTTCAAATAAAACATGTACCATACACAAACTTTTTCGAGCATAGTGATTAAAAGTTGACAGATAAAAAAATTGTAAATGCATTATAAAAACGTAACTATAGCACACTGTTTTTCAATGAATATGATTGATGAACACGGATCCATCTCATTCATTTGAAAAAGTGAAAAAGCATTTTGACGGGTGTGCCCACTGGAATCAAAATAGGGTAAACAAAAATCCTGATTGAAGGAAGAACTTTCAAGTTGACAATAGAAAGAATTTACAGCCCTGGGAAAAGGTGGCTGGTGAGCTTTGAGAGTACCTGAGAGTGATTGGCGAGAAGATGTCTGAGGAATGAATAAAAGGGAAGAGGTTCAGAGGCCTTAATTTCAAAAGCCACCTTAAGCCACTCACTCAACGTGATCATTCATATAATACTAATTTTTGCAATAACAAGAGCTTCGACGAAGTGTAAAAGTTATGTTTTTAAGGAATTTCCTGAGAAAGAAAGTGCTGATATAACTTCAGCCACTACCCAGGGAAAATTATTTCACGGTAACGGGAAGGTAACGTTCGTAAACTAACCTTAATGATATCCTTCAAAATACAAATAAAGCATTTACCATGAACCAACTTTTTCGGGCGCAACGGACGCCCTTTGTCGGCCCCGCAAGGCGACGGGATACAGTCGTCGCCAGCTGATCCGAGGGTCGCGGGTTCGAGTTCCGCCTGGGCGTATTTTTCATCACTCACGACATAAGTGTTTGTGTTTGTCCATTGGTAATAAACCCGATGTAAAGGACAACTGTTCTGCTTTCGGGGTAGTGGGAGTAAATGAATAAATAAAAATAAATACTTTGGTGGGTGGCTGTCATCAATTTGACTGCCAAAAAAAATTGGACGGTTAGAAGCTAATCGGTCAGCAGCATCGGACAGCGGTCACCTAAAGAAGAGATGAGTCCACAAATTAGGAAAAGAATTCCACGACTTTAACCTCAGGTGCATATTTATATTGATAACGTACCCCATTATTTAACTTTTATAATATATCAATTCCATATTTACCTATTTATCCTACACTAGTGTAAAATAAATCGAATCAATAGCAAATTAACATTAATACTAAAAAATACAATAATACTGAGAAGAAAAAAAGCATTATTTCCTCGCAATCTTCGAAAATGTTATAATGAACGAAGGTAAATACATCAAGTTTGCGAATCAATGATTAAAATGTTTTGAATCACAATGAAATCGTTTAACGACCACGTCTTACTTCCTGCCACTTGCACATTTCATGCATTATTACAAAAGCAACCAATTTCATGCCTAACTCATTAGGAATAAATCAAGTGAACGTAACATCGGCATAGTAAATTTGTAGATCGAACGCATTAACGTCGGAACCCCTTCATTTAAAAGCCAAGTCAGTTATTTTCAAGGACGACCAATTTTCTGAAGCAACATTTCAAACAATCACAGATTTTAATCATAAAACATGTAATTAAAAGTTGACGAGACATGAAAAACGTATCTGACACGATTATGCTAAAATATTGATTTAACTACGCTTTACAAAAATATTATTTCTTGGTTAACCTTCTCCGTACAAAAGAAGTATGTAGAGGAAAAATAAAGTACCGTGCCAAGAGAAAATAATGATAATAAGTAAAAAATCAAGAGATTAAGTGGTATACGACGATCATGCACCCAATTCACGCAATGCATTGAGCAAAACAGAAAAAAAAACAATGTCAACCGCCATATTCTGTAACGCGATATAACGTCGGTCGCTAACGAAGATAAATTTAAGAGCATTCGAGACGAGAACAACAGATGATAAAACGGCAATATGTAGACAGGAAAATTTTTTCTTCGCCTCCTGGCCTATTTTTTAACAAAGTTAGGGAGATTCTGCTTAATTAGTGGTTTGAAGGGTTCAGCACAGAAGTTGGTTCGGCTTGAGTTGCGCTTTTATTAAATTAATAAGACTCCTTTAAAAGCTAATCCTCCTTCGTTCTAATTTCCCCAGAGTTATCCGCAGGCTCCATTAACTGGTACACTGCGCGGTAAGCTCGTAATCTGTCAAACCCCATCATTAATGCATTCCCCCGTTGGGCGAGGCCTAATGGCCAGAGGAGAAAAGAAATAGAGCCGCTGCCGCTCCGTAATTATAAATGCAAGTTCCAGTATCGGGTCAAACTCTCCATGGTTAATGATCATGCAATTACGATTCCGGATCTGTAATTTCACTCGTCCGCTCCCTTATCCAGGTCTGTGAAAACATATTCAACACAATTTTGAAATGGAAAGTGAAAATACACTTAACCAGTAAAATATCTATTTCCTGAAATTATAATTTCAAATGGCCGTGAATATTGAATAGAGCATTATAAACTTGATCCAGTGCCCTGATCCTCTTGATATAGCTGGAGCATTGGTACACTTGCATATCGAGCAACTTAGACACACAACTTGTAATCATTAAATGCTTAGCGATATTAAATTTTCAATATCCGGTCAGCCTATGAATCTTCCCATTTAGACCAATCACTTAAAACGGCACTTAACAAACAATAACTTGTAGAAATACATAAAAAACGGTAGATACTGGATAATCAAAAACACTATTATTTGTTAATATTTATTTGTAATGATTATATCATTCGCATGTAATTTGTAATAATTTGTTTGCAATGTGTTAATTGTAATAATTTGTTAAAAATTCTCACTGAAAAATATTTTTTAAAGCAAAGGTTGGATGCTTAGGAAATTGATAGTAAAGCCATTACATTAATCAAGAACATACGGAGTGGTTTCGAGATAAATTCCGAAGCCATCTATATTGTGTAACCTGTTGCAATTTCCTGTTTAAAGCCTAGATATTTTAGATACCAAATCAATACCATAATAAGCAACGCATGAGGATAAGAAGTAACTACTCCGTAATCACTTACTAATGGGGATACTTTCATCAATTAAAACAAAAGAAAATAAACAATGCCAAAATTATAGTTCGCCATACATTGAAAGAAACGATCTTGGCCACAGAGTGTATTTTTAAAATTTTACTGGAAAACTCAATAAATAAACGACAAGGGGGTAAAAATGATAACTTGTAACTTGGTGATTAGATATTTGGAGTGACGCTGTTTTTGATGTTCAACGTCATCACCAGGTCAGTTTACTAAGGTCAACTAACATGGTGATGACGTTGAACTGCGGGTCGTTGGAAATAATGAAAAGTGGAATCACCAAGTTAGCAGCAATTATAAACATGATAATAAATTTCACAAAGTTACGCCTCAAACAACCAATCATGAAGGGAATCAAATATTAATACTGGTAATGAATCAGTGAGCCTAGAGTCAACGGGTTAGCGATTTTGTGCGCATTCACATTTAAAAATTGACTGATAAATTAATCTTGATCAATTATTTGTTAATGGTACTAAAACGTTATTTTAACATCCATAACTCCAAAACTCACTAATACGCGTTTGCTTGAATTAAATACAAATATTTAAATCATACATTTTTTTAGTGTCAGTTCAAAAAGTTATTAACCTGAGGTGGCTGAATGAGGTACTGTACTAGATCATGAATTGAATCAAGCATCAAAATTACTACTAATATGCCAGCTTTATTTTAACCAACAGGAATTGTACAACAAAGAGTCAGCTATATTTAATGATCTAGGGCTATACTTTTCTTGGCAACAACTGGACGGTGATAAAATCACTTAGAAATCAGTAAACAAATTCACAAATTATTGATATAAAAAGCAAAGTTTATATGTCTGTCTGCACGCAACTCCCATTCGGAAATAGAGGTATTTTGTTCATTTTATTCAGTTGTAGGAGTTTTATCAGTTGCGTAATTAAATTAGAAACGCGAGGCATACAGAGAAGAAAATCAAACAAGAGGAAATATAATAAAGAGTGCTATTCTTTCATGAGATTTTTTCATTTGAAATCCCTGTAATTTAAAAATCGTTTGAAATACCAATCCAATTTACTCATTTTTTTGGTAATCGGACCCCTTGACTACCGACGGAATTGTTGAATCCGAGTCCATATGACTATAGAGGAAGGCCTCTAACAAATCAACTGGTTTTTCAAAAGTAGATTTTATCATTAGGGATGCAATTTTAGAATAACATGGTTCTTATGGTTCATGAAGACATAGAAATTAGTTGGATTAAAAACTTTGAAACAGGCAATTCGGCAGTGTTATCGCTGTTTAGAGTATCCTATGAGGAATTTAAAAAGACTCGGGATAGCATACTGGAGACTAGAAATTATTAACGACTCTACTAAACCGTGGTAAATTCGGGTCATTACATGCACGACATATGCAAGAGACGTACAAAAGTTGATTTATGATAACATGTCCCAACAGGCGATTCAAAAATTAAAAGAACGATTTCTACTCTGGGAAATTTTATACTTCCGCAAAATAAAACATTATAGTCAACTATAACTCTCTCTTGACTAATATAATATAGATAGTAAAATGATTCTTGAATATTTGGTCATAAATATGTTTAACTCACAGCCAACATTTTCCAAATATATTGTCATCATCATGGCAATGAGCCTAATGTTTAATTTTTACCTGTGATTTAAATATATTAATGACCAAATATGCAAGAATCTTATCATTATCTAAAACATTAGTCCATGAATCAAAAATTACCAAACCAAGTTTAGGCATTGTAAAATACGTAAAAAAGGAAATTATAGGTATCTTTCTATACATTTAATCAAATTCCGTCGTGTTTAACAGGTGATGACTCTAATTTCATAAACTGAGTATTCACTGATATTGCTGTTTCACATTAAAAGCACATAATCACAAACTGCGACACGTTTGGGTGTGGAAAACACGAGAGTATGGATACTACTGTATACAAACGCGCCAATAACTAAGTACAAAATGCGATGACGGCGCAAAAATTTTCAATTGTATGAGAGAGAATGAAAAGGAGGCACTTGGAACATTTTATAAAAAATTCACTCCTTGAGAAGAATGCTAGACATCAAATTAAAAGTTCATGTATTTCTAACGGCACAGCCCAGGGGTTGGTACCCTCACGGGTTCTGCAGATGTCGCAGCCTTTTCTCGTTACTTTTATCGTTAAACATACTCTTAACATCTTTTATTAAAATTTTCTGCGGCTATTCGTGTGTTTGGCACGTTACATCTATTAAAATTGGTAATTTAAGCAAATTATGACTCCCGAGACCAGGTACTAGCAATGAAAAAAATTGCTAAACTTGATTCCTTTGTGGGCGTCTTCGTTAGTATGAAAAGAAACTTTCCGCAGCAAAATCCATCCCATCTCATCATTTCCTTCTGGATTCAACATTGAGGAGCTCGGATACTACTTCATATTTCTGTTGAACTGATGTTGCTGAAATTGAAGAACTGATGTTGAAGTATCTCCGTAGTATAAAGTCTATTGCTGGTGGAATTGATGGAACAAATAGAAAGACATTAAACATAATTATTCCAACTATATTGCCTGTGCTGCTTGACATTTATAACTGCTCATTGAATTATTCAGTCTCTCCTGTCTCTTGGAAGACCGCAATAATTAAACCTATTCAGAAAAGTCGGAATCCGACCGAGCCATCACATTATCGTCCCATTTCATTGCTATGTACCTTGTCTAAACCGCTTGAGAGATTTGTGTACAACTCGGTAGTAGACTTTCTAGCAACTAATAACCTTCTAGATAAATACCAGTCGGGATTCCGGAAAGGACATAGTACCGAAACTGCCCTCATTAGAGTAACGGAAGATATTCGATACTCAACCAGATAACCAGAAAGTGACCATTCTTGTACTATTTGATTTTACAAAGGCTTTAGACTGTGTAAATCACGACCTCCTACTATGTATAATGGGGAAACTTGGATTTTCTTTCCCAGTTATTCAATGGTTTCGGTCTTATTTACTCCAGAGAATTCAAGCAGTAAAAGAATATGAGGATGAATCGTCCAGTTTTTCCGTAGTGACATGTGGTGTGCATCAGGGCTCTATCCTTGGGCCTCTACTTTTCTCGATGTTTATTCTTGATTTACCCAGCTCGATCACTCACTCAAAATATCAATTGTAAGCTGACGTTTTGCAAGTTTATCTAGATTGTCATCCATCTGAAATCCATAGCTCCATAGAAAAGATAAATGAAAATGTTTCCCGCATATGCAAGTGGGTTGAACATAATATGTTGAAAATCAATCCCGTTAAAACAAAATCTATAATAATTGGTACAGCCAAATTTATAAATTAACCTCATTATGATATTTTACATAAAATCATAGTAAATGGTACTGAAATTGATTATACAAATAAGGTTGTAAACTTAGGAGTTAATATTAATAATACACTTACTTGGAAGGAGCATGTTGCTTTCATTTCTAACAAAGTGTACAAGACATTAGCGCAGATGAAACAATTTAAACATTTAATTTAACTTGAGCAGCGTAAAAATCTCATTAATCATCTTTTAATTCCTCATATCCATTATTGTCTCCTTGTATTTGATGATTTAACTAAGGAATTACAAAATAAATGACAAATCTTGTTTAATGCCGGAGTAAGATATATATGTAATACGAATATTTACGAACATGTAACTCCTAACTATGTTAAATTGAAGTGGATGAAATTGGAACATAGAAAAATATTTAAATTATCTTTGTTCATCTACAAAATACTATCAACTAAAACCCCTGATTATCTGTATAATTATATTATTAGAAACCAAAGTGTTCCAGGCAGACAAGTAAGAGGAAGAAGACGAATTAAAGTTCCAAGGTGTAGAACTAATATGTATCAGTTATCTACAATAAGTTCTGGCCTAAGAATATGGAATGGTATTCCTGACAATATTATAAAATCAAACAATGTATTGAAATCGGAAAAGTAATCTTTCTTGTATAAAAAATATTATTGTAGCGCAGTGTGAATTTCATTGAACACTTCATTTTTAGTTAATTTATATAAAAAACTCTCTCTCTCATCCTTACTAATTGTTTACATATTTTATTAGCTGTTATATAATAATTGTAAATATTATTGTATTAATGAATGTCCTATGCTCATTGAATGTTCATATTTGTAAACTGTAGTGTCCTGAAAAAATACTATTTTTGCCACAGAGTTTTTTCAGTTAAACTGCACTTTGTTCCAGAGGATATGTAGTCCTTGAACAATAAATATTATTATTATTTCAATGAAGAAAGTATTACTATTTTATACCTTCCAAAAACAATTCCATTTAAAGGGGGTTTCAAAGTAGAAAAAACAAGCATTCTTTCTTCCCAATGAGGTGCAGGCGTAGAGTTTTCTCAGCGGAGAGGAAATAACTGTTTCTTTGAGGACCTTTTCTCAAGGCAGCGTCAAAAAAGAAACTCTACATTGTTGGGGACTGAATAGCGAGTCTTGTTTACATTTAGACGAATTATGATGTTAATCCTTTAACTAAGCTTCTTGTGGAGCCGAGATAACAGAGGGGACCAAGCCTAAAAAAAAACCTTTTTTGTCCGCAGTGTTAAACGGGTGAAGAACGCGTGATTAATGCAAAATCCCCTTTTCGGGAGGGCTATCATTAATGCAAGACTTGTTATCGCCGCTGCAGCTCGGGGACTTGTTCATCCTTACTCTTTCCCGAATTCTCAGCTCCGTCTCTCGACCGTCCCTTAAAAATTTTATTTTCTACTCTGTCTCCTTCACCCTCTGTCTCCCTCGGCCTCCCGCCATCCCTCCCTCTACGGATGCGCGATATAACCGTATCGACTGCGATATTCGAAAATCATGAGATCTCGCAATGTAATCCTAAGCCAGTGACCTCAGCAAAATCTCGTGTTGCTTCAAATTGTGATAAGCAACATAACAAAAAAGCATGCAGTATTTAGATACATCGACTGTGACACATACTCTTCAGATATTGCGGTGCAATACTTCGCCGATGTGTATTGTAACACCTTATTTCGTGACAATTACATAATGTACTTTGCAATATCACGTTAGGTGAGATACCGTGCTCAATTACATAGATGTAATACATACATACGATCCAGCTGCGAACATATTAATTCAATATGGCATGGCTTATAATACTACATGTCCAATCATATTGTTGAAAAGCAATTTTTACTACTAAGCGGGACATTTAATTCGATGTGCAAAGCTTGCTTGTTTTTTTAATAGAGCCTTAAACTACTCGCGCTCTACTGAGAAAATTTATGAATCCAATTATTGTTATAGTCAGCAAAAAAAATGGAAGAAACAATGAAATTCGGATTAATAAAGATTATTAAGCGACATATTCTTACATTTTTGGATAGGTGACGTAATAGCTAAAAGGAGTGCTATGTGATCAGAAACAATGAGAACAGCCAAGGAAAACTCGCTTGTTGTTGTATATTTACTATGATTTAGATACGCGATATCATTGAATAAAAATATTTTTACATAGTCAAGGGATTTCAAGCATAACTCGCCTTTGAGTCTTTTGCGATACAAATACATGACATCTAAAAGCGACACTGATATTCCAAGGTCGCTCTGCCCTAATCCGTGTCTCCTCGACAATCTCGGTTCTTTAAGGAGTTACCTACTTCCGAGCCCAAGGTAATGCGGGTAAGGTGGTGGCACGGAAAGGGAGGAGACGAGGGCTGGCAACGAAAACGCAGGAGGAAGCGCAGCCGTTCGTTCTCCAATAATTAAAACCTTACAATATTAATGAGCGTACGGCTGATTCCCTCTCCCTCCCTTTCTTTCTTCTTGTCTTTCCCTCCAAATCCCTAACCAACCCTTCTCCTCGGGAAGAGGGGGTGCCACGCCGCACACGGGTCCGAGAGGAACAGAATAATGGTCGCTCCTGCTAATAATACTACTACTCTGCTACCACCGCACTCTGTTGCTCTACCTACCGGTATGTGTGTGTGTGTAAATGGGAGGGTCCGCGGTAGACTAGAAACTATTCCCCTTCGGGCTTTGCGATTGTTTCCTTTTTCCCGTTTTCCTCTGGACTCTCGAGGAAAAAAAATACCTTAACAGAGAAGGAGGCTTTTAAAAATTTTACAGGAGAGAGACGATGGAGGGAGGGATCTATTAGCCGTAAGAAGTACGAGTCAACAGAGTTTATCCAGTAATTGAAACGAGGGGGGTCCTTTGTTTTTGGAGCCCACTTGCCTTCGCCTTTTCTCTCAGAACTCCTTCCCTCTCTCTTTCCGTTCCTCGGAATCGGCCACGAACACAAAATAAAAACCCAGAGGGCTTCCTGGAGTAAAATATATAAATGGAGAGGGATTGTGGTCTCACGCGAGGCAAAACGTGTGCCGAATTCAAGGACCTTTATTTTTCCATTTCCGCATGACCTACATCGACGCGCCGCTTATCTTTTACTCTTAAAAGCCCCGTTGAAGGGGTAAATGGAATCCTAGTACGGTAATTTCTGTTCGTAGCCAACAATAAAAAAATATACGCATTTGATCAACGTAAATTATGTTGTTACGGGTCAAGTTTGGCCGTTTAAAGAATTTAAACCTTTTTTACCACTGTTTAGGCTGGGGGTGATGTTTAATTTTCCCGCCTTTGACCTTAATCTTCATAAGTAACTCAATAAGCAAATATCTCCATTTTTCAGCATGCAAGAGCAGTTCGTATGAAGCAGTTTGAATTACTACCAGCTCAAAAAATCTTTTGAACAATGATGGAGATGAGCGGTCTGATTCTTTTTTGTATGAATTTTAAATATTCCCTGAACTGGCAACTAATAATATAAATTTTTTTTTCAGGTCAAAATCGAAAAAATTTATCTAAAGTTATAATTATGAAGAACTATTCATCTTCCAGTATTTTAAAAATGATTAATTGTGAAAATTCTTTCATTTCTCGGGAATATTGTAGTATCTCAGAGAGAGAAAAATTCCAAGAAGAGCGAAGAAACAACATTTGAAAATTATAAAATACTGATATTGATCCAGGGCCATCTTCCAGAGTTCCAACGACACATTATTGGTACCAACCCGATTAGTAAATAGAAATTCCCGGTCACTGAAAAACAACCCAGGTAGTAACTTATTTTCCAATATCACTACAAGCATTTTAGAATCACTCAGAAAAATGAGACATGATATTATACAATGAGAAGATCACCCAATGTTTACAATACCCTAGTTTTGCACAAGACTGGGTACTTAATAGAAAAGGCATTAGGTAGAATTTTGATTTTTTACTTCCTACACCAAAAAATTAAACTTTTTTGTACAAAGTAACATTAACTGATAGACTAATTTAAATGTAAACCTTCTTGATTCGTGATGACGCATTGGATGAGAAGATACAGCACCAATAGTCTAAACTGTAATTAATTTATATCCATAATAGGTGGCACGAATTTTAGGATATAAAAATGCCATAATTAAAATAGTTAGTTTATCTTCTGATTGGAGTCACACCACTGTCAAGGCACGGCCTACAACCTACCTCATAATGTGCGAATTCGGGAGATAGAATTTGCCACTTCCAAGTTCGGTGACATTGCAATTAACAAGAGGGTAGTTGGCAATGACACAATGCAATTGAAATACTCAAAAGAGTCAGAAACATGGAACATAATTTACTACATTGGTTACTTAGTTTCAAGCCTTAGGAATCAGATTTTAACAGTTGGAGCCGAACCAAGTCGATTGTATTCGAAACCTATGGATAAGCTGCATTTCAGTCATAGTTATACTCCCCTAGCATTGACACTATTTGGCGTTTGGTCAACATAGACATTAGTAGGCACACAGTATACTTCAATACCAAAAAATGAGATTCCGTAGATAAAAGAGGACTATAGTAATGACCTGCAACTCTCAAGCTAAGGATTTTTGTTATTATTTTATGGAGTTTACCGCAGCGCTTACTGAGAATTGGGAAGATCTCATGAAAGTGATAATGAAATTCGAATGGCCTGAAATAATACAGCTATTTAACTTTCACCAAGTGGCGCGAGTTGGCGCAAAAGGTCACGGGTACAGAACGAGATACGAGGTGATTGAATGAATGATGCAGCATTAAACGCGATTATTTCCTTTTCACAGTTTCCTTTTCACACAGACTTTCCCGAGAGCTCGGTATACCACAAGCACCGCTAAATGATCCTCTCAGGATTGAAAAAAAATGATAATCCGAGATGGATAGCCATTTGAAAAACATTCGCCTCTCTCTACGAGTCAAACCTCACATAACTTTCACTTTTCACCAAATTTGAATGGCTTAGAGATGATATTCCACTTTTTCAAACGTTTTCCTCATGAATTTTGTATCTCTGCGGTAGGGGTAAGGTGGGTATGAGTACGCACTAAAGCAATTTTTACCTGAAAATCTTTTGTATGAAGGTATACTGGAGCAAACAATAGCTCCATTTGTAACTTGACATTTATATTTCCATATATAAGAAACACAACAACTGAATTTTTAATATTTATCCAGATGAAACAAATTTAAAAATAGTCTACATTTGCGTACTCTTTGCCTCCTCGTCGGAATCTAATCCCTCATACATTTTGATAATTTTATCTCTATACATGAAGGTGCGCGGAATGAAATCGCTTCAGGAAAATGTGCAGCTAGAAGGACTTATGCCCATAAAGCATTCCATGTAAATGGTGCGCAAGATCTTCATTTCCTCATTCTTTGAACTCACTCACTAAGTCATTGCGGGATCAACAAGGACGTTAGGTGACATAATATGAAATACTACTTACTTAGTTTTATCTTTATCGACATGTGGACTAAATTAATTTATAATATAAACAGCCACTTTTTCATGGGTGCATACATATTGGCGATATTTAGATGATAGATAGTTGTTAAATTAGTTTGAAGATAACGGTAAACGATGTTAATAGAAATATTTTCTTGGGTGTACCAGTGAAACTCACATATTAATGACATTAAGCAGTTATATGAGACCATTTTCAATTATACAGATATTGTTACAGTACCTAAAACAGATCGCCATTTACATCAGCAAAAATCACTCTGGCATGATATTCCCTGCAGAAGCCATTGGAAAAAGTAGCAATAATTGAGTGTGTCAGTTGAGAATTAATGTTAAATTTAAATAAAACGCTCAAACAACGATAGTAATTCAAAATGAAGAATACGCCATGAAAAGAATCGAATTTTTTCACAGTAAACGATTGTGCGGAATGAAATTGAAAGAAAGGGTTTCATTTAAATTGACTTATCCGAGCGGAGACTAGAACGCTATGGTCGTTTTTCTTCCTCCACCGTTCTATTTCACTAAATTGAATTTATTCCACTTGATTGAAGTGCTCCCAGCTTAATAGATGTGCCTACTCACCGAAGAATTCTTTCGGGGATTTCTATCCATGATCAAAGAATTGGAAGCATTGTGATTGAAACCAATCAATATGAAGAATTATGATGATCATTTAATAGAAAGCAATACTTCAAAAATGTTCAACTCGGAGTGCAGCGTTGTATGGGGCAGAAACGTGGACTCTGAGAAAAGGACTCGTGAATAGATTCTAAGCGTTGGATATGTGCTTGTGGAGAGGAAAAGGAAACACAAGGGAGGGATGAACGCAAAGAGAGAAAGACGATGATGTACTTGGCATGATGTTTGCGGATATAAAACTTCTGGCTGAGATCTGGGAAGACAGGATACGCAGGCAGGATAGGCAGGCAGGATAGGCAGGCAGGAAGGCAGAAGGCAGGCACAAGAGTTAATGAGGGGCGAAGTGTTGCTTAATGTCATGGAGGAGAGAAGGATGTTGGGCACGAGGGTAAGACGAAGAATGAGAATAGGTTATATGGACGGTATTAATAAGGATGAGACGTACACTGAGTACCATCACGTAGAATGTAAGAAGTAAAACGGACATCATGCGGAGAATAGCCCAGACAAAGAAGGTGTTCTTGGGAAAAACTGTGTACTCAAAGAAGATAGAACTACAAACCGGGAAGCAGCAGGTGAAAACATTCGTGAGAAGAGTGGCACTCTATGGTTCGGAAGCATGAACCATCGGGAAAGCTGACCAGAAAAAGACTAGAACCCTTCGAAATCTGGTCCTGGAGGAGAATGCTGAACATAAGATGGACGGACAAAATAAGGAATGATAAAGTGTGCAGAAGAATAGAAGACGAAAGGACCATGTGGAACACCATAGAGAAAATAAGAACTAGATGGATTCTACATCTACATAATACCCCGCGAGCCACCGCATGGCCGCTCCCCTGGTATTATGTAGAGCCGCCACCAGATTGGACACACTGAGGCCAAATGGGTTGTGAAGAACATAATTGAAGTCAAACTAGAGGGAATGTCCCCAGAGGAAAACCCAGGAATTAGTTTATGGACCAAATAAAGAGGAGAGTACATAGGAAGAGGTACCAGGAGGTAAGGGAACCAGCATTAGATAGAGAAGGGTGGAGGGCAGCAGTCAACCAATCTTAGGATTGAAAAACCAATGATGTACACTGAGATGAAGAAAGTAACAAAATTGGTAAGTAGATTCTTACACGAATTTTATTATCTTATCCGGTATTTTTACTAATTTCATTTCAACCAACCTTAACAAAGAGAGTACTTGAATGAATACTAATCTTATTCCTCGGAGCCCAAAAAATTAATAAAATACGCATTCGAGTAAAACCTACTAAGAGATAGTTGGAAAAAAATTTACCCTTCAAAGAAAAACCTCAAAGCACTTCCGAGTGATCAGCACCTTCCCTTCCCCCAGTCCCCCATTCCTACGAGCAACGTAACCCGAAACACCTCATGAAAAAATCCCAAGCAGGTGGCAATGCCCAGAGGTGCACTGAAAAATGACGTCGATTTGTTAGCGTTCGAAATGGGAAGAGAAAGGTTCTCCCTAGGTATCGATTCCTTACGCGGATAACGGGAAATAGACCAGGAAAAAAAAGGGAGAACGAGAGAGAGAGAGAGAGAGGAAGCCATCGAAAACCCATAGCGATGAAGTAACAGCCTTGATCTATAGCGTCGCTCTTCCCATCTCTACGCTGCCACCTCTATTCCTCTTTCCTTCCAACATCCGAGGAAATCTTTCCGAGTCCTTCCGCGGGATTGCCCCATGAAAAGGACACAAAGGATTCAGCGTTTGGGAAAGAGGCTGCGTGGGTCAGGGGAGTAAGCAGGGAAGGCAGTAGAGGGTGGGAGAAGGGGTAGATTAGGTGGGAGTAAGGGGTGGCAAGTAAGAGAGAGAGGTGGGGATAGAGAAAAGATAGAGAAGGGTAGCCACTCACTGATGAAAGGAAGAAGGAATCTCTGGATGAATAATTCCGCAACAGAACGGATCTCTTTCAGCACAAAAAAAATTCTTGACCTCTCTCCATTCTAGACCGTAAAGGTCCCCGAATGACACAGCACTTGAACTAACCTAGTGCAATTTTCTCCATGACACAAATGATGGGAAAAAGTTACTTTAGAGTAATCCAACAAATTACAGCAGGAATAACTCTAAATAAAAGCCTACTGAAACTTCCCTTCATTTAACGGGGATGAGATACGGTTTATCCAAGGCAAGCTTAATAGTCGCTTAAATATGTCGCGGATGAGGCATATAAGTTTTCGTAAGGAAGAAAAGAGGCTTAAAGAGTGGCGTGAGGAATATTTACGCCGTCTTTATTTGGATGCATAAATCATCATCATTTGTCCTTCAACTCAAAGATTGGTTGACTGCAGCCCTCCACCCTTCCATATCTAATGCTTGTTCCCTCACCTCCAGGTAGCTCTTCGTATGTACTATCGTTTCCAAAATTCTGAGTGCATCCACTTTGCCCCATTCTACGGTTTGTGCGGAGGGAAAAATTTTGAAATTTGGCACTACTTGCGGACTGCACCTTTTGCTGGGCTACCTTGACTTGTCGTGAGACGACGGTGGGGAATGAATTACCGACGGAAGGATCGACGGGGACGGAGTAAAACACGCGAGAGGAATGCCCCATCGTATTGCACCGAAGGTTATTCGCGCTCATGCGGTTGCGACGCGACGATGGAAGCCTCTGAATTGTGTGATTTTCGCTCCCGAAATTCACATTTGTGCCCACGAGTGAGCCTCTCTGTAGAAGCGGCGCGGTAGCCGCTTGGTTAAGACTGCCTCGCCGGGCGAATCTGAAATATTCCCGTGTTCGATGCTCAGTCGTTGTCTTTTTTTTGCACTCAAGTAATTTCAATCTGACTGTGACAATGAACCTCGAGTACAGTCTATTTACATCAACGCACCCGGTACTGTTTATTATAATACAGGAATTCAATAACGCAGGACAACCTAATACGATAGATGACTCCTTGAATTCTTATTTCTCCTTAAGCCAATCTATTCACAGTGAATAGATTAACGTCTCACTAGCTGAATTGTTTTCTTAAACGTCTCATGAGCTGAATATTTTTGGTCTTAGCATTGAGTATGGCAAAATCTCGCGAGAGGTAAGATTCCTATGCTCGAAACCAATCTCTCTTCTCACCACCTAAGTATCAAGTCCCAATTCTAGGTATGATATGTTTGGTGATCCGCAAGTGATACATATCATCCAAATTTCTTAGATATGCCTCTTACTCAAACTCTTAGTTCTGAAAGAAATAATATGCTGTGAAAAACAGTATTAATGCTATAGAAAGAGGGTTTCTCAGCAAGTGGGTGTACGAGCGAAAGTTAATCATACGACTCGGGCCGAAAAAAGTATCCAGTTACTTATTTACCGAAGTCTTCTGACGATTATTGTGTTCTGGATATATTCAGTTGCGTAGCCAGGGGGGAGCCCCACCGTCATTCATTCCCCACCGTCGTCTCACGACAAGTCAAGGTAGCCCAGCAAAAGGTGCAGTCCGCAAGTAGTGCCAAATTTCAAAATTTTTCCCTCCGCACAAACCGTAGAATGGGGCAAAGTGGATGCACTCAGAATTTTGGAAACGATAGTACTTTCCTCTTTATTTGGTCATTGAATTTATTCCTGCGTCTTCCTCTGGGGACTTTTCCCGCTGCTTTACCATCAATGATGTTCTTCACAAACCCATTTTGTCTCAATGTGTGTCCAATCCATCTGGTTCTTCTTCTCTCTATGGTGATCCATATGGTCCTCTCCTCTTCTATTCCTCTAAACACTTCAACATTTCGTATTTTGCCCGTCCATCCTCCTCCAGCACCAGATTTGAAGGCTTCTAGTCTATTCTCGTCAGCTTATCCAATGGTCCATGCCTCCGATCAATTGAGTGCTACGCTCCACACGAGTTTTTTCACATACTGTCTCCAATTATGCATTATTAGTAGGTATTATTAGGATGCATTATTAAAAGGTAATACACTGGTTGAAGTTTTTTCAAAAGTAAGTAAGTTTACATGGGCAGGGCCCCATCTACCAATAATACTTCATCCTTCATGCCAGTACACGTTCACCCTTCCTTCCATAATACCCATTCTTTTGATTGCCCTCCTCCTTAAACCCTATATCCTCCCCTCTGTCAAAACCTTAAGCAACTCGCCTCGCCTCTCATTACGCCCTCTAAAAATCTACTCATATTTTTACATCCTTACCTAAGGTCCTTGTCATCTACATCCAATGGAACTTAATGCTTCGTTCATTGGTACTATTCTCTTTCTTATGCTTTTGCTGCAATGACCAGTTTCATTTAGATTACAACACAAGTATCTAGTAAAAGTTTTCTATTAGATTCAATTTTCACCCCACTACTTTTATGACCAGCCTTGTTTTCTTTGATCCAGAAAATCTCAATACAATTGTATTCTTATGATTTACATTAATCCAAAATTCACCGCATCGATTTCCTAATGCACCAAGTCCACAAAAGCTTGCAATCCCTTCGTCGATATACAAACCAACGCCAGGTATTTGTTAGGCAATTATGAGTTTTCACCAACTGAAATTTTCCTTCCATCTTCTAATAACCCTTAATTTTATAAGAAACATACTCATGCAAATTAGATAGGAGTCAACACCGGTCCATTGAGATGGAATATTATACATGATTAAAACGTGAAACGTCACAGGCACAGACACACAAAGAAAGAAATAAACAAACGTAAACTTAGATTTCCGACAGCAAAACCACATTCTTCCAAATAAGAGATAAAAATGTATTTCATGCACTGATAATTTTCTATTCTTTACTCCTACATATGACTTTACAAGTCTTTCCATTCTCCAAGCATTAATGTTTTTCAATCTCTAGCCTCGATCCAATTCCTGCCTGTGCATCCCTTCTCTTCTTCTCACAATCCCTCCCTTCACCCATCATCATCTCTTATTCAGAAGGAGGCGATGACACCGCCGAAATATTACAACTTACACGAGAGTTTCTTTTTATTTGTGCATCTGCTGTTTGCGCTTGTCACGCCTGTGAAATCCTTTATAATATATCTTTGAGCCCATATAGGCAATTATATCAGATCCATGAAATATATATCATTTTATATTTTCCATTTACTATTGCCAGACTAATCCGGCGGAACCATTGGCTAATGCATGCATTTAAAAAAGTCTATCAGTATTTACCAGTAGTTTGTAGATATGAGCGCTGAAATACATGAGAATCCTGTCCCTCTAAATCTTTATTGGGTCGTATTATGGGGATACATAGTGGTCGGCTCAATAAATGCAGTCAAACCGATTTATGAGAGGGAAAGGAATGTTATTGCTTTCAAAGGAGCACGAAAAAAACAAACCGGGAATATGAGGTAAGCCCAATGGATTCGCAAAGATTGGTACATTCGAAAGAAAGTAAAGATGGAGAGGAAGTTTTGCAAAAGATCAAGCCTTCCACTTGGTGCCTCATTCGTCATGAGACGGCTTCAAGATTAGTATGTCAGATGTATCTAAGAATAACCTTCATATCCAGTCCTCACATTCAATAGATCCGAATAATTCTCACCGAGGCTAACGATTGCTACTCATTGGGACGAAAATTACGAGGCGTATGTCCTTCAAATAAATACTGGAAAAATTTGTGCTCTTCAATTTTGTACAGTTTACACTTGTACGTGGCAGGTTTTATGTATTTTCATTTTAAACCGTACGTCACACGTATACTACGAGGCCATTTCATTTTTATCTTCCTATGAAAACTTAATACAGGTTTCTTTCTCCTCCTATTCAGTTGCTGGAAAGTCTAAGTTATTTTATTTTTCATTTGTATGTCTTTCGGGATTGTCCAAGGCCAGAAGTCATCTCCATGATAACCGAATATGAATAGGAAATAAATTCATAAAAGGAAATAGGAGAAATATAAGTTTTTATTTAAAAAACCTAGGAGTACTAATTTTAATACCGTTCGCAATTCATTGAAGCATTCATAAATCTATAATACAAAGAATAATATGTAATATTGATGACATCCTAAATTTAGCTTCAGTGCCCACTATTGAGGCAGAGAGGCAGTGTGTGTTTCGTGGAAGTAGCCTGCCTTTGAATGGAAAAATCGAGGAATTTATTAAGTGAAATGATTTAAAGAAAGTTAAAGCCAATTGATTCATGCACAAGAAAAATTAGGAAATCAAGATCATGTCGGAATCAGACAAGATCAAAGCGAAATTTGCCGAACCACAGAAAAAGTAATGGAGTTTTTGAACATGAAACATTCCAATTAATTTACAGACTATATAAAATATTAGGATATATTTTTCTAACTACTCAGGAAATATTCATGTCACAGAACTTAGGACAACGTCAGTTAAAATTCGAAAAATAACTATTTTTCCTAGACTTGAATCTCTGATACAAATTAAATATAGTTCACAGTCTTCTTTGAATGCTTTAAAAGAATAAGAACAGAAATGTGGCAGACCTCCACATGTTTTAAGCCTTTAATTCTTAATTAACCTAAATTAACTATAAGGATTATTTAATAACCCCGGTTTGCTGTAATACTCAAACTTTAAACCTTTTTTCCATACTTTAACAGTAATCTTAGTAGAAATCGGTAACAAATTGGGAAGAGCTGTCGGAAAATTGAAGTACACGCAGCAAGGTATAATCATCTTAATCTATGGTAAAATGGAAAGTAATCACAACAGGAGAACCCCAATATAACCAGTGGAAAAAAGGATGATATAAAATGGGAGTTTATATTTTTCATTTTCTCCTTCATTAAAGCTTGTGAAAACTTGGCGAAAAAATTTGAAATGCTGAAAATCTGAAATATTTTCAGTAATAACCTACCATGGACCACTATGTAGGAGCGTCCAAATTCTAAATAAACATTCGACTTTAATTAAGGAGGATTATAACGCGTGATATAACATTGGAAAATTGATTACTGGAAGTTCAGATGTTGGATGAGACTGAAATTATCAAAAACGTACGATGCAATACGTGGGAAGTTTTTTAATGGCATGATACCCTTGCTGGCAACATAAATGTTGAGTCTCGATAAAATAAAAGTGATAAACTAGAAAATAATAGTCAAAATCTATATAAATCAGTCTTAAATGGTCATATTAAAAATATTATACCGTATAAAAATGTTATAAGTAAATAAAATCCTGGAAAAATCAAAAAGAGCAAATGCATTCGAGCTTTTTAGGCTGTACATGAAGAGCTAAAAGATGATCCAAATTCAATTACTTTCCTCTCAATACTTTAGGTCTCCAACTCCTTGGATTAACCTTTGAGGAAAAAAATAGTTGATAGATTCTATTTGAGAATTACTCGGCCGAATACACATGAATAACTCGAACGCTATTCATTTAAATAAATGGGTTCGTCAACTAGGAAATACCATACCTAACTAACCCCAATGATGGCGTATTAAACTTATGAAAAATAATTTTTAGAAATTATTTCCGACAGGTGTGTATTTACATTTATACTTGACAATGATAATATAAATATCGTTATTGATAGCTCATCGTCAATCAAAAAGTGACGATACAAAGTATTTCACCAAGTCGATGTTTCTTGCTGATTCATTTGAAATCCATCTAATCACATATAACGCATTAAAAAGAATAAGAGGATTGCTTTTCCATGTCAAAATAAAATTACAATGATCACGTGGGAAAGGACAGATACTCTCACCCCCATCCAATACAAAACTCGATCCTTACAGATATGAACCGAACCAAGAAAGCAGTCAATTTCTCCAAGCATACGGCACGGAGAGCATTTACAAGATTAAAATACGGGCGTATTCAAGGGAGATAAAATTTTGAGGATGTAAATACCATTCAATATTTGTTTGATAAGTTAGGAAAATAAATAACAATTTCTTCTAACAATGTCCACAACAAGTAAATGATTTTATTTTGAAAAAAATAACATTTAACGTTATCTACGATAGAAAGTTTACAATTTGTCTTTACCCGAAAATACAAAACTTTTTTTTAAACAACTAAGTCTGCAGCTCATCGCCAAAACGTTACTCAAAATAGTTGCTAACCCTGGGCATTCGAATAAACAGTCTGAAAATGAATGAGTCATGGGCTTACGTTCTACCTTTACCCCAACAAAGATGCTTTCTCAATATAATACTTTATCACTTAGCTTCACTGTTCAAAGCCATGTGCAATGTATATTTACTGTTATTGAATATTGTAGTACACATGAAACACAGATAATAACTAATTAGGGATAAGTACCAGCAGTTAGATACAGACTATAAACACTGCTAGATATTCTTAGGCTAGCATCCGCATTAATGCTACAATAGAGCAATTGAAGCCATTTTTGAAGCCCCAAAATATCTTTCAACATTAAGTGTAAGAAGAGGTAAAATTGAAGTTAAAATAAAGGTTTTATTCCACCTACTCTATAATACTTCCACCGAATAAAACCACTAAGCGTAAGATTTTTCACGCAGTAACTATGAAAAATATACGAAAACAAATGACTAAAAATAAAATAAAATGAAGCATTATTGGGCTATTGTTTTGTTACTATTTTTGCTCAATGCCACAACTAATACTAAGCCATAATTTGTGGAACATCTTATTCTTCCTTATGAAGTTCTTAAGTTGATAAACACATTTTGATTACAATTGAACTACAACTATGATTACTAAATATAGTTAGTCAAAGTGAACACTATATTTATTCAATTAAGCAAAAAAGGGTAAACCTTACGCATCCGCAAGCACATATCCATGTTCCATTAGAGCAATTGAAGCACTTTTTGAAGGCCAAATAATATTTCAGCATTAACTGTAAGAAGAGGTAAAATTGAATTTAAAATAAAGGCTTATTTCCACCTACTCTAAAAGAGTCCTTCCCTTAGTCCACCAAGTCTTCCCTTAGTCCCTATTTTGATTTGTAAAAAGCCTTTTGTATATTTCCGGGTGGTCTTGGACTGAATCTCAGACAAAGGCGAGTGACATTTTTCACTGTATGGTTTAGCTCACTGAAGGGAAGTTCACTTTATTATAATTACTTAGTTTAGTTTATCCAATATAGATTCCGTGATCAAAGACCCACCTTATTGGTCTGTCGCATATTTCAAGAACAATCGAGAGCGTGCTTTTAACCGATGAGGTCTTTGATTACGACGTCAACGCAGCATTTCGGATGCCGATCGATGTGTGGCTACAAAGGGAGAGGAGCGGAGCAATGCGGAGGGAGACTGCGCCTATCCTTTAACTAAATTCCCCGCCCTAAAGTAAGGCTTGTCGAGCCGAAAGCATTGGGGGCAGTGGCCGCGGCCATAGGATTCCACTCAAGCGAGATGGAATTTCCTCTCTCCCATTGGTCACCGTGACCGGGATTCACTCGGCCCAGTCATTACCGGGCAGATGGCTAACTGTAACAGCTCTTGCCGCGTCAAAGATAAATGAGTTGGCTCCCATCGGGCGCTAACAGTGTCCCGTGGGAAAATTTAACGACCTTTATCGAGGGAAACTAAATTGCAATCAAAGGATTTCCCGAAGATATAGAAGACAGGAGCACATCGTGTTGATGCAGGAGTTTGCATTCAACATGTAAATCCGAAGCCAATTCCTCTTATTTCAGTAACAAATTCATTCCTCTAATTTTGCCCGTAATCATTATGATTTTCCAACATATGAGTCGACATGATCCGCTCTTTATCACTTCAGTTTACCCTTAAAGACCTAATTTTAGCCAAGGAACTAATATTACTTCATGCATTTCAGTATTCTACCAACTTATTGGTTGGTTTATGGACAGTATTTACTGTAATGCCCTCATTTTTCGTATATCGTTCCGTTTTCTCTCCAATCGATGATCCGCCATTAGATCCTCCTAAAATCATCTCCCTACTCTTATTTCATCCAGAATTCTGATCATCTTCCTTTCTATACTACGCTTCCCCAGTGTTCTCTCCTCTATTGTCCTTTTAAGCATTCCCTCTCCTTTCAATACGTTCACCATCTGGCTCCTCCAAACCTCTGCCATCAGTTTCCTCTCCTCTCCAACCATATCTAATACCTCCTTGTTTGTCCTTCTTGCTACCCAGCTCACTCTCTCCATCCTTCTCCACACCCACAATTCAAAAGCATCTGTCCTTCGTACATCTTCCCTTCGTAATGACCATGTCTCCGGCCTATACATCTCACCAAGCTCCATATTAAGTTTCCACCAACCTTTTCCTTACGTCTCTATTCAGAACCGCCCTCATCCATACCTTCTTCTTTGATAGAGCTTATTTAGCCAAGGAAATTATAAATTTAACGTCCCTAATACTAAACCATTCTCCTCCAAAATACTACCCAAATACGCATACTGCCTGACTTGCCCTATTTCGTATTCCCCACCCTTATATTCAGACCAAATTGCAGTTTAATTGCTTCCAGAGACTGTCACCACTTTCATCTTCTTATGCTTAATTTTTTTAGGAGGAAAATTAAATATTTTCCAAATATAGTTGATATTATTGCACCTAAGTTAAAATAAAAAGAGAAAAAATATAAGGATTCTTACGACGTACGAGTAAATATTGATCTCTTGAAAACTATATTTTAGACAGACAAACTTTAATGACAAGCTTTGCGAAATATTAAACTCTAGAAAACAATAATATATGAATGAAAAAAATGACACAAAGACTAAGGATCGAATATCTTAGGCAAATGATAAGGGAAGTAAAGACGGCTCATATAGGAGTTGAATGGTTTCGTGATATGAAACATGGAGTGAAGAGATACAGAAAACTACTGCAAATATATATGACTTCTCGTCGTGATAACGTACATACATCATATGCAGAATTCCACCACTCTTCATGAATAGAGCATCTATAAAAGTATTGAGTTTTCCATATTTACTGAATTCCAAACTTTGGAACCATTAATGGAACTTAGAATATATCCAAATATTTCAAGGGACAAAAGATTCAGCAGCTAAGGAATGGATGCATGTATTGAAGGTCTTACATGATTTAAAGTAAAACCAAATTCCTCTCACCAAGTTCAACCTAAGGAAAAAGGTGACGGTGAAACCTACTGTGAGATTGCTCCACAAAGAGAGAGGTATTTATGATCAATTTCTTTTCTTAGTCTAATACATTCTCACCAAAAATTGTATCGCTAGTATCCTATTTAGTAAGTACCTAATACATTTTTCCAAAAATTGATATCCACAAAATACATACGCGATCACACGAATAACATCCTGTGTATTTTTCATGCCAGCCCGGTGTAGAGAGCAACATATTAGCACATAATTTCTTAAGCCTAGGTATTTTTAGCGCTATACCAATGACTTCGTGCATCGATAATACGCAGGAAGCTAACATACAAAAATTTCCCAGAAGTTTTGCAATGCCTACAGTGTAAGTAGTAACTCAGTTTTTCTTGGATAATCTCCTCCCTGAATTCAACTTGAGCACAATGATGCTCAACTTAAAATAGTAATCTAGCAGGTATTAATGTGTAACAATACAAACTATGATCGTCCTTCATACAGGAGCTTCATCAAAACATTATATTAAAGGCCCATCTTTTTTTAAAATATTCCTTTGTCTTTATTAATATGCCAGAGGAACTGTACCACAGGTAGGCAGAGATAAGAATTAAGGGGAGGAGAGGAGAAAATATGAGGGCTCATCTAATACTAATGCCGCAGGGCTCCACAAAGAGGAGACCGAGATGAGTGCCGAAAGATATCGCCCTAAAGCGCACTATCCAATCCAGGGCGATGGATTGGGGACATGGGGAAAACAAAGAACCCCCCGGGCGGCAGGCGGTCTCATTCCAAATGACCCGTAATCCAGCTGAAGCATTAAAATTCATCCGAAAGCCACACACAGGCACAAATACATACCAGTCGTGAAAAAAATCGAATTGGCGCGATTTTTTTAATTTCTCGATCAACCTATGGATAGACCCATGAACCCTTCACATGCTAAAAAGGTAGTTGGAAACCGAGGAAATGGGGAAAAATATATCAACCCTACTTTAAACGAAAAAAAATTTACCTCAGGATGAGAGCCGGATGAACTGACAGAAATTGTGCCGAATAAAAAAAAAGATGATTATTTTTCTTCAACCCCTCCCGTCCCTTAAAACTCTTTCGGGTATGAGGGGGCCACCACTTAAAAAGCACAGTTGAGTCGTCTATGTCTTCCTCTCCATTTCTCTCCCCCCTCCCTCTTCTAAAGTCCCGTCGATCGCCAGGTCTCCGCTTAGAAAAATCAGAGCCCGCTAATCCGTCCTTCCACTCTCCGATGACTTTTTTTATTATTATTCCGCAAGAGCGAGCGATGAAGGAAGAAGTCTACAGGCGTGGATGAGAGAAATATACAAAGAGAACCGGATCGAAAGAGAAGGAACGGAAGCGGAGAGAGACGCGAGATATTTCCGCAGAGCCGCGGAAGAAAAAAAACAAACGTGCGGCGCATCATTCCGGCTCAGGCGCTAAACAAAAGACGACACACGGACGCACACACAAACACAGGGCTTTTCCTTCTCTCTCTCTCCATCCAGCATCTTCTCCAGGGGATAAACAAACAAAGGAGGGTGAGTGTGTATATTCTTTTCACAGGGTTCGATTTGCGAACGACATTCAGACGCTGACGTCAGAGTATTGGGACGAAAACCAAAATTTTAACGCGCCCGATCGAAATATTTTTTCTGTATTTACACAACAAATTGATATTATATTCCGGATGGTTACATCATTACCTCTAAGATAGGCACCATAGTTTACCGTCTTCGTACACAAATGGTTCCATCCTCTGATTATTTACAGTCTATCAAAATAACATTTTCTATCTTTCCTTAAATAATCCATAATTTTGGTCACCCCTTTACAATGAATTCTATTTAGAAATAAAAAGATATGGCAATGACACCAATTAACATAACACAAAAATCATGCAAAATATTTCCCTCAAACTTATCGGGGTTCTTTTTATTCATTCAAAGAAAATAACAGCCGCTTGCAAAATCTGAATCATTAATCGGCCGAATAAAACAACTGAAATGATGTGCCTTCACAATGTTTGCAAAAATTTAAATGCTGACATATGTAATTATGCTGCTTTCAGCGACTGCCAAAGGTAAGACACTCGCAGAGAGCAAATGGATGAATCTCATAAATATCAACGTGTTATTATTCTGCATCACAAAAGTCATCCGATTCGTGGAATACGAAAGTATCGTTGTGACAATTAAATAGCCTTCACATACCTAGAACATGCCACCGAATCATGCATCAAACATAAATATCAAGTGCAGGCATAAATACATCCAACTTCATTGAACAGAATACCACAGAAAAGAGTAACACACCAGTCTTTTTGCTCGAATAAAACCATTGAATTTAACATCCTTATTGTATCCTCGAACGATAATTCTGCTCCTGATTATACTTGACAGCATTTTTATCCGTAGATTTTACAAATGGGCTCTTCGGTAAAATCTTCTATCAGCCAAATTCTAGCACTAAAAGAGAGGAAGTCTACTTCAAAGGAAAAACTTTGCCGGAACCTTATCACTAATTCTACAAACGAGGGATCTTACATAAGACAAGAAAGATGAGAAGAGACTGCCTTGGTGCCGATAAAGCATGATATTTGCAAAACTGCAAAGGTCCTTACGGACCTTACTTTATTCCCACACTGGAGAAAAATGCAAACTCAAACCTCTACGCGTTAAAAAAACAAAATGTATTAGGACGAAACGAACCCCGTGTTTCCAACAACTACAATAAAAAGAGAGTTAACTTTTATGAACCGTTTACGTTACCGTACCATGTTCGACATAGTACTAAAATTAATTCAAATCTGGGAAAAAAGATGAGATCTTTATCAAAGACTACCGCAGATATATCAAAAGACGCGCACATACCCAGGTCACGATAATAGGACGTAAACGACGCGAAGCTGCGTCATAGCTCATCTCCCGTTCCATTTTTATCGGAAAAAGAAGGGCGACTAACCCTCTTTTTACACGGCCGAAACAAAACATAAGAATTGTGAGGCGAACTTTCCGGATTGATTACTCTATCTGGGGGATGAGAGAGGAAGCCAGAAGTTGGTCCACGCTGCTCTTTCCTCTTTTTCCTTTACCTCCTCGCCGATTGCAATGGTAGGGGCAGTAGCGCGTCGACGCGTACGCATATAAGCACAAGGGTGAGAGAGTCATATAACCTCCGCGAGACTTGACGCCTTTCCCCATCAACCCTTGGGGGATTGGTGTGGGGCTTTCATAAGGAGAATAATAAGGGTGTGGAAGGGTGCAGGGGAAATATGGAGAGGACAGAGGCCACCTCACACCGTCGCACGTGTGGGGAAAGGGAGTACCAGAAGGGAGAATACAAGAGAACTTGGATATACTTAGAATTTAGAGAGGCCACAACAGTAGCAATATGATATAACTAGAATTTAATTCATGATCTATCTGATAACGTCACCCCTCCGTATATAGGTTAACAATTTTGGGTCACATGACAAGTAAAAATTCTGCAGTCTCTATTTTATAATGTTGCATAGCGTGATATTAGATAAAATTTCTTTCTGTATATACATATATAGCGTAGCCATACCAGGCAATTTTATTGCCATGCCAAAGTACGTAATTCTTACTTTAATTCGGTATAACTTTCAAACATTAATATTATATTTCTTTCCTCGCATTATTTCTTTTCCGTAAGCAAATAATTGAGGAGCGAAGAGCTTTTTGTATATTGAAAAAATATTCATAAATACGACGAAACGGTTATTTACGCCAAAAATAACGAAAACAAGCAATTTCTGAAGAGTATAAGTGAGTGCAACACTAAATAAAGATCACGGTTGCAAGAAATAGTTCCGAGCAAAAATATTCCGGTCGAGGTAGACTGTAGATTATCGCGTCGAGTGTCCTAGAATTGGTACTTTAAATAAATGTAAATCAATTCGTTGCTCCCCATGATGCGATATACAGTGTTAACAATTTATTCAATTAAATACTTAGTCAGATATCTCATTGCAAAAGCGCTTCTAAGCAATGCTCGTGTGATAATAATCTTACCAGAAGAGTAATCACGGTAGGTAGCAAAGGCGGACAATGGGAACCGGTCAGCGGAATGAAGGACCTAGCTCAACTCACAGCGTTCCAAACATGAATATAATAATGATTAGTTTGTTTTGCTGAGAGACAATGAGACACCGAGGTATATTTCATCACTTCAATAATACTTTGTCATATAGAAAGTGTGCATTCTCTTTAAATTGAGAGCATATATTATTCAATGGTGTGCACTGAGCCATGGACAGTGCTATTATACGACGGGGGGAAAATTGTATTTAGCTGCCCCTAGTTAAAAATTGTCGATAGTGATATCTTAATCAGTATTTTGCTTGGAGGGATATAAATTCGGTACAATTTTCTTGACTTTATTGTTTCATTTCCCCCAACGGACTCCATTTCTAATATAAAAGTTTTTTCCAAGTTCAAACTGAATCCCGTGCATCCAAGCGTCCGCGAGATTTTTATCACTTTTGCTTGAAGTTGTATACAAGAGTTAATCACTTTCACTACGCACTAAAAACGCCAATTTGGTTGGAAATATATGCAGGAACTTTTACCATTTTCTGTCCATTGTTTACATTCAATTATGAGTGGCAGACTGGCCACTCCCCACAACTTGACACCCGTGGCATTTACCTACATTGACCATTTCATTTATGTAACTCAAAGTATATCGTAAATAATGGTATAAAATTATACTATTAGCGATTAACATTAACAAAAATTACTGACAGGGATTCACAAAGAAGGGGTCAATTAGATTTAGAGTCAGGAAGGGCGGCGGGAAAATCATAGGATAACAATCAGAGCTCCCTAAAAACTTGGCACAAAGGCGCCATAGCGTGGTGACATTATAATTAGATGAACTGACTACTAACCGATCGAGCAAAGACCACTAGATAATCGGTCTAAAACAGTTTAGGAAGAAGATCCCTTGATGGCTAAGTATCCTATAGCACACCTCCACGTGGTGCTCGATGGACAACGAAAACATTCAAGCAGCCCGCGAATGGCGGACGTTGCTGAATCGCCCTCGAACTAACCGACTGTATTGCGAGGGGTGACCAGCGGATGGCCGCGGACTTTGTTTTTTGTTTAAGGGTTGCGCGAGTGGTTACGGAAAACGTACGAAGGGGCAAAACTTGCCGAAAGAGGCTTGGGGCTGCTTTTACAATAAAGCAGAGTCCGGGATTCCTAAGCCTATAGAAAAAAAACAGGTATTGCAGTTCACTACGTGGACAATTTTATTTGCACTGGGTTTTCCCAAATTCCGTCACCCTTCCTTTTTACCCTTGGATTTGGAGCCCCTCCTTTTACTGCTAATGGCCAATCTTTATGGATTAAACGCATAGAGTAGGTGCCCAGAGATATGTCCGGCGATTCATTCATACCACTTGTACGGCTTCTCACTGACCACTAATTTATAGCAAAGAAGCATCAAGCACAAGGATTCACTGAATTAAGAGGGTAAATATAATGTATTCTCTTGTGAAGAATATCGTTAGAGCGAATATGAAAATTTTAATCCTTAAACCCGTTAAAAAAATGGAGAAACTCTTCTATAGACAAATAACGAAATAATGCACAGTACTAAACATCAGCGCAAATTGTAAAAAAAATTAATTTGGAAAAAAATAATCGGCCTTATGTCATAGTGGAAACGCAACCTTTTAAACGACACGCATGCGCTTGTAACGGGGAAAATAATAAGAAAACGGAGTGCGAAGGGAATCACAAGAGAGGACCAAGGTCGTCATCTCATACCGCTCCCCGCGTAAATTAGGGAGCCGCAGCGAGAATGAAGGGACGAGCACAGACGAAACACTCACGTGGGGGGACTCCTTTGAGCGCGCACAAAGACGTACGCGCAACAAAAAAAATAATAATGAACAAATCAGTCCGCAGAGGGGTACGCGGACGGGTGAGAGAGAGCCCCTTATGAGTGTGCCTGCAGGGGTGGTCACACCGAGGGGAGTGTGCGGGTAGGAGGGGGAAGGGTGAGCATGGGAGGGAAGTATGGCTAAGGGAACGATGGGAAGGAGAAGGTAGAAACTAGAAATGGAAAGGGTGGGAGGGGGATGTGGGCGTGGATCCCCAGGAACAAAAAGACGGGACGGCGTAAAAAGAGGGAGAGAGAGCGAGGAGGCTAGAGGGAATAGGATTAATGGAGTGAGTCTCCTCTCTCCCGTTTTTTTGCGCGTGCGCTGCTGTCGGTAATGCGGCCGAGTGTGCTGGTGTATGTGCGCTTGTGTGTTGTTCTTCCACGTGAACCGAAGGGTAAGCAGGGTGGGGATAAGGAAGGAATAAGAGGGGTTAAGGGATCAGGTGATTAGGGTTTGGGGAGACAGAAAGAAAGAGAAAGGGAGAGACACGAGGGGAATGTAGTGGTGATGGGATGATGACGACGAGGAGGAAAAAGGAAAGTAAGAGAAGGGAACCGTTGGCTGCATGAGTAAAGGAGAGAGGAAATATTGGAAAATAGGGCTCAAATAAGAGAAGAGAAAGATTAAGCAAAAGAGGCGATTAGAAGAGGGAAATATAGAAGTTAAAGGGTAGAGGGAGGAATTCCGATGAAAGGTACATGAGGACAAAGATTGACGACTAAAGGAAAATAAAGATTAGGAGTTATCGCTATTGAAAATTACATAGAAACGGAGGGGAAATTACAGAGATCAAAAGATGAAATTAAAAAGTAGAGGAGAAAAAAGCAAAGGGAAAATAAAAAAGATTACGATGTTAAAGCAAGTTTTCAGGCCGGCATCGGCAAGGGAGCTGATAAAAAGAAGGCATGTTCAAAAGGAAGTGGAGGAAAAATAACGTGGAATAAAGGAAGTAGAATCGTGAGTGGAAAGGGGAAGGTTTAAGCAGTTTTTGGGACGAAGAGAATAGAAATAGATGGTTGAAGGCTGAGCAGAAATACAAAAATAAGATGAGGTCAATATGAGATGAAGAAGGAGAAAAAATTATAATTAGAAGAGAAGAAAAATCAAGCGAAGAGACGAGAGGTTAAAAATAGAGATGTGGGAAGAGCAAAGAAGAAAGTAAAAGGATGATGTAGAATAAGGAAGATTGGAAAGGGAACAGTCGGTTTTATGGGGCAAAGGACGAAATAACCAGAAAAAAGTTTGTAAATCGGGGAAAAGAGGGATTAAGCGAAGAAGGCTGAAATACGATTAGAGATGGCTGTGGTAGTGTTAAGGGTGAATAATGATGATCAGGCAAATAGGAGGTTAGAAGTGAGAAGTAGAAAGGCATATAAACACTAGGGAAAGAGGGTAAAGGAAGTGATCCTGAAAGAACGAGGAAAGTAAAAGGTAGAATGTTAAAACGAGGAGGATAATAGCTCAAGGCATAAAAGAGAAGGTCAATAAATAAAAATAAATGCACAGAATGAAATCAAATCAAGTAAAGGCGAAGAGCAAAAGCTAGATATTTGACGCAGGAAGGTTAACAGAAGAGAGGGGTTAGGTGATGAGGAAAGTCCAAGGCTGAGAAGTACCAGCTGAGGTACGTATGAGAAACAGAGCGAAATGGGGACAAAGAAGGTAATTAATACAAAAAAAGAGAGAATGAGGAATTTGAAGGAGTGGACAGGTGAAATGAAAGGATACTAGAAAAGGCAAAGAATGATTAAATAATGTGAAGATTTGGAGTAAATGGCGAAGCTGAAAGATGGTGAAGAAAATTGGGAAGGGATAAGAAAGATAAAGATAAAAGGAAAGTGAAATAGAAGCATGATTAAATTGGAAGTCAAAGGGAGAAGAAGTGGAATTTTGTTAAGACGGCATAAGGATATGGAAGAAAACCTAGAGAATTGAGTGGTAGAGAGCGAAGAGCATGCAGAAAGACGAAAATTCCAGAAGAACGTTAGGGATCTATGATGAAGTAACGGTAAGATTGGAAGTCATTATGAGGTGCTGTCATTTGAATCAAGCAATTCAGTAAAAGAAAAATAATTTAGCAAAGGATACAGAGAAAAATGAAGTGAAGTACTAAGCTAAAGAGAGTGAGCAGGAGGGAGACTAAAGGTGGATAGAAATAGAACAAGGAATATATAGGATAGTATAATAATAAGGAATAAAAAGAAAGGAAATGAAAAAAGTAGCGATGCGTAAAATAAAAGTTAGCAAGAAAGGAAGGAAAGAGCATAGAAAGAGAGTTATTAGGCAAACCAAGATGGTGAAAAAAATTGATAAATTGAGATTAAAAGGTATGAAATCGTTTCAGGCTTAACTTGGTGGAAATGCGATATATCCATGATAAAATATAACAACAATAGTAATATCCACACTTTAATGTACTACTTCAACACCGACCATGGTTTCGACATACTATGTCATTATCAAGGTATAATCTTGGTAATGTCTTGGCTATGTCATTATCAACTATCACCTTATGACTTATACCTTGATAATGACATAGTATGTCGAAACCATGGTCGGTGTTGAAGTAGTAGATTAAAGTGTGGATATTAATATTGAGATAAAAAGGTTACACGTTAAAAAATTTGTTGAAGTTTACGGATCTGATAAATATGTAAAAGCAGAGATGAAAGCAAGAAGACTGGAGAAAAAATGGAAAATAACTCATACGGAGGTGAAAATTAGAAGGAAGGGAAAGATGTTACGGGAAAACGACGGGGAAATGGAATGATCTTAAGCAAACAGCCAGTTGAAACTATGCTTTTTCAAACCGAAAAATCGTCTCGGCCGAAAATTACAAGACTTTGGAAATTCTCGCTGAAATCAAGGTAAGTAATCGATAGAACGTTAAAATAATGCGACATGTAACGTATTAGGTAAAATGAATTTTATGATTAAGATACACATTGATAACTGCAAAAAAAGTTGAGCAGAAGAACTTAAATCATAGGGAGAATGGAGAAAAGTAGAGAGCGATCGGGGGAATGAGAGTGAAAGAGAAACAGAAAACGAATAAAAAAAGGCAAGGTGTTCGGAGCAGACAGAAGAGGGGTCAGGGAATGGCTAAGTGTTGATTTTCACGGAGGGATGGAAGGTGGAGGAGAATAAGGGAATAAGCAACCAGGGCGCGAAGGCGAGAAATGGGCATTATTAAGAGACGGGAAATTAGGACGGAGTGAATGGCAGGAGGAATCATTTAGCTCCCTCTTGGCAGCGCATACGTGATGGGGCGGGATCAAACACCACAGATGGGAATCGGGATGCAGGAGAGCAGCGAGGAGGATCGTTGAGGAAGAGGGTTGGGTAACCACACAACAGGAAGTTTCGAGGAAAATCATTAAGGGCGTGCGGGAAGGCAGAAAATGATAGCGAAAAAGCGTTCGCGAAACGAGGGATATAATGGGAGTGAAACGAAAAAGTACGAGTCTCTTTAAATTAACGACATTGTGAACTATCCGCGAAAACCAGGAAGCAAGGACCCCAGAGAAGGAGAAATATACTTTTTTATTTCTTTAAAATGGGCTACGGCTCCCTTGCAGAGGACAGTCCTTATGAAATACTGATAAACAAGAACGCACGTTATTTTAAAAAGAATTAATTTCAATGTGAAATACAGGCTACGTAATGCCAACAGTAGTTGTTAAGGATGAATTTTTATTTTAGGAATGTTAATTTTAACTTATATCATTAAGTAAGATATCTACTAATTGTTTGAAACCAACAGTGGAAAAATCATTCGCCTGAACTGAGAATCGAACCCTGATCCCTCGATTCCGCGCCGAGTGCTCTAACCAATTAAGCAGCCCTGGCCTCTTCCACTGCAAATCTCATGGGGGTTTCAAGGAGCAGGTTGTCCCCATTGGTTAGAGCACTCGGTGTGAAATCGAGAGATCTGGGTTCGATTCCCAGTCCAGGCAAATGATTTTTCCAGTCAATTTCACACAATTGTGTGATCACTAGCGGGTGTCTCCGATGAAGTAACTACGCGGCTAGTTCCGTAGTTCTTTGAAAAGATATCTATTATCAAAATGGTGTACAGATATGTCGGCGGTCATTTACGGAAGCTGTATTGGTGAAAAGATGATGATTTTTACGATCAATTGCAGAGTCTTCGTGCCATTGCGAAGGCATTCCCTGACATAACTTTTTTATCTCAAATTGCACCCATTTATGCTGTTCAAAAAACTATATGAAATGCTTTAGATGCTGATTCAGCTAATATATTTCATTCAGCTTAGGTAATCATTAATACAACAAGAGTATTTATTTAAATAGCAGACTCCCGGTTTTCTTAGAAGTACATGGCCGACATACTGTGAAGAATGTACAACGCTGCGTTGGGGAACTCTGCTGTTGACCTCGTCTACCAAATTTAATAGTGAACTACTTCAAAATTAAGCATGCAGAATGCATTGTTAAATGCTTAAAGCCTGAAGATAATCAATCATACCCCTGCTTCAGTTTGTTCCAAAATCATTATATCAAATCCTACCGAAGGTACAATAGAAGCTGGAGAAGAATAATTACTTGAGTTCTTTACGAAGTAAAAATTTCGATTTAAAGCTTTGACCTTGTAAGATTTTACGCAAAGGGGTATTTACATGAAATTTAATAAATATAGAAGGAGGAATTACACTCAAATTTACTAATCACAACAAATGTTGTGCATCTTCATCGAACAGTACTTCGAAGCGTAGAAATGAAAAATAAACTGTACCGGAAGATTGCCAAATAAAGTTCCGAAACATTTGTAGTAAAGTTGAGCATTAAAAAAGTCGACACAACAGTCGATATTCAGATCAGTCGATACAACATCGAGTATTTTCTATTCTTGATAATGCAGTTCCACAATATCCCGCCCGCAACTGTAGACCTCATTCAAAGCGCAGGTTCATCAAGTATCAATGTATTGTGAAATCTAGGGAAGCAAAGATTCCTACGCCTATTATGCCGTCTAAAATAAGTAGTCTGACTCATTCCGTGTGGTAATGCATGAATACATACCACAGCATCCAATTTTGATTTATTCAATTATCTCTTATAGTGACGAGGAATCCTTTAAAAGGGTGGGGTTTTACGTAACACTTGCACCAATTTTTCACAGAAATATGAGCTAAAGGCGCGACAAAATACTCTGAAGTCTATTTATTAATTAGTTTTTCTTCTTGGAGAGAGATATTGAAATAGATACGATGCATAGTGAAGTGAAGCCCGGAACACGATAAAATACTAAGTCTTAGAAAACGAACGGGTACTGAAAAAAAAAGATCTAGATGGTTTAAACTAGATCGACTATCAGGCTTGGAGGCATAAAAATGAGTAACAACGATTACGAAAACGAGGATGGCACTTAAGAACTATATTTTCCATTAACTGCTCTTTTAAAGGACACTTTCGAAGGAGGAGACCTATGGTGTATTCAAAATTAGATAGCCTTGACCGCGAGGCTTAATTGTGAGCGAGAAAGCTTTTAACCCAGAATAGAAAAATTGCCTTCGCACGGCAAAAATAATGAGAGAAAATGTTTTTTATGCCCTTTGAATTAAACCGTAATTTCAAACTCGAGTGAGATTAAAATTAACGTTCACTGCAAATTCGCTGTTCGCTATTACCACCCTGCACGAATATTTAAGCCATAACTTTAGCCTTCGATAATTACTAATGCTGAAATGAAGGGAAAAAAATTGACTCTAACTTCAAAAATAAAATTATTACCTCAATAACACCGAACATTTTAGGGAGGTAAACGTTAATGACAATCGCAGGCGGAAATAAAACAATTCTTCGACAAAAGTTCAAATATTAGGCATTTTTATATTTGTCATAAAATGTAGTAATGTTGAGTAAAATATTACCCATGCATTTTCCAGTTGTTTCAAAAATATACAGCGGACTAGAACACGTGAAAGGCATGCGGAATTAATGATTTGACTTCCAAGGCATGGCTGTAGCACGACGTTGAAAACAACGCCAAAAGGGAACAAGCGTACGACAACCAGGGAAAATTTAATCAAGACGGTAGAAAAAATGTTGACATCAACATCCATTCCATTTCCAATAGCTCAAACTTTTGAAAAAATGAGAAAATATGCAAGGGAAAAAATATATTCCCTTAAAACCCTAGCTGAATGACATTACGATGTCAATTATGAACAAAATTATAGGCTGGTTTTCTTCATCATAATTCTGCACCGGAGCATGAATTGGACGCGATGCATGATATATAAATATTTGTATTTAATAATTCATAAGTACACATTTTATTTGAAACAATTATTAATGCATTGTAAAGGCTAGAATATGCTTTGTTTGTAATTTTTATTTTTTATTGTTATAATTGTTGTTGTTATTGTTATTATTATAATTGTAATTAATGCATTGTAAAGGCTAATAGCATATCAACAATGTTAATTTGGAAAATATTATAACTCCAATTAAATTGAGTGGGTAATTAAAGCTGAAATTAAATCTGTATACTATTTATTTAGAGGTAAAAATTAACATCGAAAGAGCCGAATGAATTAGTTAGGACTCATGAAACTTAAAAAGCATTATATGTATATGGCTAACTAAATTGGTTATTTTGCAAAAGAAACTAAGAGTAAAGGAGTGAGTATGTGAAGCATCATTGCTGTAGCTTTTCTAAGTTTAATTCTAATAACTTGAAAATAATTTTCGCAAACAATACTCCATTTAAATTCAAACAGCTCAAAAGAGATAATATCGATCATGAAAACTGCAGACAGCGAAAGGTGCCTAATACCAAGTTTGACAATTTATACTACCTGATGGTGTAAACGCAGGGGCATTTGACAACTACTCGACGTAAAACTAATTTAAAGGTTATAGAGAGTAAGTATTAGCAGAAAAAATATACTTCTACAGCGTCGGACTACTGTGATATGAAAATAAATATTTACCTACGAGGTTATGAACGAAAAAATTAACTTCAGGGAATCCTCTCCATACATTAAGAAACGTTGCTCGAGGGAAAGTAACTCCATAATATACGTAAAGAAAAAGAAAAGAATAAATTTCGAAAAATGTCTCTATAAAATGAATAAGTTTAGTATGAAGGCGATATCTACGTAAGGGGTGAATATTTCGTGCAAAGATTAGGCAGGGACCTCAATGGCAATAAACCTAGACATGAAAAAACGTACTTGTTTTAAAGAAAACGATTCAAGATTTATATTGAGTTTATTGTCTGGCAAAGGAAGAGAAAATGTGCATCAAAAACCTACTTTTGTTTTTCTAGCAGCATCATCACATTTTCGGGACTATTTTCATCCAAGGTAAATGCATGCGCGGCCGCACGGCTGGGTTCCCGTGGCACAGGTACCACTCTAGCACTGGTAAAACTTATTGTCTTGCAGCAATTGCTAAACCAAAAAGTGCCGTCACAAACGATAAACTCCTAAATCAATCCTCCGATCACGAATGCAAAGGCTTCAAACACGTTTAAGTATGTCTCATGATCGATAAATGCCAAGGATGGGAATTGGTAACTGGGGAAAGGTGCTGAGCAAGGTAGAATGAGAAAGAATAAAAGAAATTTCGGCGGTGCGATCATACTGAGAGACTTGAGTGAGGGGGTTAAAATCTTCCGCTACATATCATACAACTCTAGCAGGGGTTTTAGGATTTCAGCCATAAAACGGGGAGTAGAAAGGTGCACGGGAACTTGGAAAAAGTGATGAAAAGTGAGGGATGACTGGCTAGTTAACGTACCGCTTTGTTCCCGTTTCAGTCGTGAATGCTTGCGGCGAGAAAATATTACATTCTTTATCATAGTGGATCTATCTAACTTTACCGATTTTACCTGTCGGGTTAGGGTAGGCAAAAATAATATCCTTAGAACAAGAACGTAATCTGAATTTTTGCAGTGACATATGTCTTTTGCGTACTCTACGTTACAGGCTTCCAATTAAGCAACTATGCCATACTTTCTAATAACTTGCATCTATAATAAGAAAAATGTGATATTTTCCTCAGCATTTTGTGACAGCAACCAAATTAGGTACATATATCTCACTGCGCTGAATGCAAAATGTTCACGACAGACTAGAGATAACACCGAAGAGACTGAATTTCCAGTGGTACGAGACGAAACAATTATATGGAGTAAAATACTGCCAATGGTTACAGATTATGATGTCCGCTTGGACTGTTGTGATTGATTTTTAATATAACCACGTACCTCGGACCCTCCATTACTCTTGTCGTATTTTCTAAGACAAAAGATGATGTTGCCCGTTATATTACAATGTGAAGAAAGAAAAAATAAATTTGTAGCATTATATTAAAATAATCTTCCCAATGTAACAACCGACATGCATACAAATATCCCATTTGTGGGAATAAAAATACCTCGTCTTAAATCTTACCGTAATTCTGTTACATTGAACATTTAATTTTATGCATGAGTGGCTCGTACAAAAGTTCAATTTGAAGCCTAGGCGACGACTGCAAAATGATTAAAATTTCCATTGCTGAGGTGAACGATTTTGAAGCCAACTTAATGTACACGTATAGCATAACGTAAACAAAAATGGAATACAAAAATTAAAATATTCTCATGACTGAGAGTAATTAAAAATCGCGATGATTAGAGTCTCGTTTAGTAAGCAACTCTCAGGTGATTGATTTATTACACAGTAACGAGGGACCAAGCGTAGCTCGGCACACCGTATGAAATAGTGATTTTTTTTAATCTAATGGAAGTTACTTTTATTTTATACAATATTATGACCTTTTTACATTCGGTAAAAATAATAAATACCATTAATACTGGCAGAAATAGGTTTTCGGCGACAATTAAAAAGTTATAAGAATTACAGCTCAATTAGTTTCCCTCCATTTTAAGGCCGCTCCAGTCTAGAGCCGAATATGAATTTAAATTATATTTTGTTTGTAACACATGGAAAGGTCTCTGATATCAAATGCAACTGAGAGTTGCTTCATTTAGTTTCTTTCCATTTTTGTTCAAACCTCTGAATACACTTGTAGTTATATGTATTGTAAGATTGACTATATGCGATTTCGGCGATTCGATTGAATTTAGTAACGGTCACTCTTCACATGAGAGATCTGTAACACCTTATAAAAGCATTATAGTCATATAAATACAGTAGATACCTGATGAAGAACTGACGAGAAAAACCTCTACTTTAGGACGAAATTTTCGTGCTAAACGCTGGTTACATTACAGCCCATAACATTCTCGTTGTGATAATAGTCTCGTTACCTAATAAAGGCTAAAAATATGTTCGTAAGATACATATACTTATGCATAAATAATGCTCACTAATGAAATAGGATGAGCCATAAAAAAAATTTCCCGTTAGAAGCCATTACCCAGGTTGCGAAGAAAATATGCCATAGTTAAAATCGGAGGATAATTGATAACAATATTATTGAAAATATTTTTAGCGTAAACGAATTGATTTCCAAAACCAAATCCAAGAATATAATGCTTCATTCTTTCTGCTACCCGATAGTGAAAATTTGATTGCTATATCTTGATTGCAAATAATTGGAAAAGGCGTAAAAGGAAACCTCTGCACCGACTGCAATGCTTTCATTTCGGGAGTAAAATAGGGGTCTTATGTGAGAACCCTGGGGCCCATGTGACCCTGAGACCTTTGGTCCAATTAATTTATCGTACTGCTGTACTCAAATAATACACAATTTACATTTACTCAAATAACACAAATAGATATTTTACAAACAAATAATTAATTTCATATAGCTCTCACCACATGCGAGCTTTAGAATAATTTTGGTGCTATCCGCGATTTTTGAGAGGTCTGCCATTGATGAAAGCCTTCTATTTATGTTTGAACATTGTTTTCAACGCTTTTTTGCAATGTTTTCCTCTGCAATACAATAACAGAGCATGAGGATTATTATTTCGAATCTTATTATTTATTATTTTAGGTTCAGGAAAAATCCAATTTTTAGAAAATCAACTCATAAGGGTTATAATAAGTGGATCCCAACTCCTACTTTCTCTCCCTATGTTATAAGTGCGGACTAAAATGGGGAAAGTTTAGTTGTGGCGTAAAAGAAATTGCAAAGTGTTATTAGACGAGTAAAAACTTTCATCTTCTCAAACAAAATCAATATAACAAACTTAGTCGTCTCAGGTGTGACTTCACGGAATTTACTATGTATTGAAAATGAAGTAACTTCGTTATTCCACATAAATCTCATTTAAAACGACCCGGGTTTCTAGGCTCATCATCATCAGGTCAGTTGATGATGACGTGCCACGTCGAAACCCGGGTCGTCTTAAATAACATGCAAGTACATTTACCATCAAATTAATAACAAAAACAAAGCTTAAAACTAAGACACACCCAGTCAACACGCATTTCGACTGCAGTTCCTTTCCTCTTCCGGTTCCCTCCCGTATACACGACTGTTGCCTCAACATTCCCTCCCTCACTCTGCTTCTGCTTTTCGGCTGCTCCCAGACCAGGATGTGGATATACACAAGCAGAGACAGGCATGAGCATATAGGAGGCATTAAAACATGAATGGGGGTGTGAGGTGCTGGCGGGCTGGGTTGTGTTTGACGTGAGCCACAGCTCGGCTCGGCATTGAAGCGGAGCATCTCACGGGCGGCGACCAGTGTCACGCGGAGCCTTGAAAAAGTGTGACGTCGGTGTCGGAAGCGGGCGCGTCAGTGACCGGCCGCTAAGGGAATCGAGCGAGGCGAGCGAAGCATTTGAAAAAAAATTAGGAGTGGGAAAGCGAGTGAGCGAATTTGGTGGGAAAGAGAGATAGGGACAGATTAGCGAGTGGGACGAATCATGAAAGGCCAGAACGGGAGACATTTGCGGGAGGCGAGAGGAAAATCGGACCTAGAGAGTCTCTTCGGTGCAACGCCCAGCAAACAACCAATGGCCGCTCTTCATTTCCACAAATCATTCCTTACACCATCCTTTCCGCATTTTGGCCCACACTCCAAATGAATGCAGCAGAGGATAAGGTAAATCTACAACTTCAACCACCCCCGACACGTACATTTTTTTCTATTTATATTGTAGTAACGGGATTTTGATCAGATACTGATTCACCACTACACGCTACAGAAACTTCCTATTATATCAAAAACATGGATAAACAAAGAAACACCCCATCATCATAATACTTATATTGCAGTTAATGGAAGTCTTGGCCAGATTTATCAAAAGTCACAGTACTACTACTTATAAAATATAATTGATATTATTTTGAAATTAAACTGGTTGTAAAAAGCACAAATTAAAATTGGAAATGAATAATACTGTCCAAAACAAACTGTTTAAACCTCTGAACTTCCTACAGTTTCATTAAATAAATATTTGATAGATTACGTTTATGATACGTTTTCCTGGGTTTTATGGGACAAACCCAGGAAATAATACTGTTAGTAAATTTGAAAATTTTCTGCATAACTCATAAATGTTATTTTTAACCAAGAAAATCAATCCGTAAAACTAAAAACTGAAAATTGCAGATAAAAACTGAAAATGTTTGCGGTTTAAAATAGTCTTATGTTTTTGATAACCTGAGAAATCTAGATAATTGACAATGTAGGCGGAGTGTACTAGACAACTCTAGGGGTTAAGCATCGTTAATGCTTGCAAACATCTGCACATTAACCGTTATTATAATAATCATTATCATGATATGAATATCTTAGCGTGACGTATCTCACCATTAGGCTTTTTTGATAACATCTAGAGTTGCTATTCATCCAACTGCTTAATTTGTTTCAAATGTTACAGAAAAGTACCATTCAAGTGATTAAATCGAGATTCGAGTAAATCGTAGGTTTCTGAGGATTAAACATCTATGACCTTAGATATTTTAGAAGCAAATAATGAAAAATTATTCTATTATTAACAACATGGAAATTACTTGCTCAAAGGTTCACCGAACTGCAAGTGATCCCGAGATCAATATACGTAATGTAAGTAAAGAGCAGCTATCAAGGATACAGCGATGAAAAAGAGAGGAATGTAAAATTACCATCATATCCCGGGGTCTATGGAGAGTGGTTAGGTCAACAACCACCAGATTAAAGCAAATGTATAGAGCTTAGGGCGGATGAGACTCGATGTTACAAGGGAGAGAAAATCGATAAAATGTGGAAGGCCATACAAAAAATGCGGGAGGAAAAGAATATAGACATCAAGAGGAAAGGAAGAAATCACAGAAGTTTAATAAATAGTAATGGAGCCTGCGTAATACTTGTCGCCAAAATTAGCACCAGATTCACAAGGAACACGAAGATAAGTAGAAGTGGTTCATTCAAGAGCTAACCAATGATAGAAGAGTGGTCATGATAACGGTGAGTGATTAAACAATTTACAGCAATAAATGAATAATCATTAATTTGAACAAATCTAAGTGATAAAGCAGACTTTTGTATACATTGACGTCGAGAGTTAACGCTCGTAGAGGAGATGCAGTACCTTATCTAGTTGATTTCTACCATGGCCGTGGTCCATATTTCGTAAGGTGCCCAGAAAATCAATCTAGCTGGATTTTAGCGGAGTTTCCACAGGTACAACAGGGTTTTGTATGCAGGGTGATAATCCCATTATCTTGCTACCGGTGTGATAACCTTTAAGCTGCCTCCAGCACACGCATGTATGTAGCAAAACGCACACAAATGCCTCCTCAACTAACCCATGGATTACAAACATATATTCTGGGAAAGGGAAAACAGAATGATGACCTTAAGTATTATCGCAAGCACCCAAAGAGAAAACTGCATATTTATTCAACATTAAATTTCCTCAACACGCACTCGACAGGAGGTAATGTGAACCAAATCTAGAATAAAAGCCTCTCGTTAGCCTTTGCTTTAAGAGATAAATATAATTCCAACGGTCGGATGAGAGATAATGAGGTACTGTAATCTTTATTCAATCGGTTAACAAATAGGAAACTCAAAGAGCTGTGAATTGAGGGGTATATACTCATTACCAACTACACCACGATGTTGTAATCGTTCAGTTTAAATGAACGATGAACTAAATGTAGTGATTCCCGCATAATCAATTCTTATCACAATAAAGCCGCACTATTTAATGAGTGGATGTTAACATAGTGATATGTGTTACTTGCATGAAAATACGAGGCAAACACGCTTGCTACGGAAAAGTGCACACCAAGAATTTGTGAAGCATGAGTAAAGAAACGTTCGACCAAGTGTTTCATTAGAAACGAAATTATCTCCTTCAAAAAGATAAATTTAAATCATTCAAATCGCTAAAATGTGAGGACCACACATAGAGGCGCTTATGTGATGACAGTCGGGAAACACATCGCTGCAAGACGGAGTGTATCGATTGGTATTATGAACATGCTTTTGCTACCGATCAATGAAACCAAGCGGCAGAGAAATCAGCGCCTTATTTCATCTTGAATCCTTTTGTCGAACGGCGATTTCTTCTTTCGTTGGCGTCACCGTTCTTTCAAAATCAATATTTTTAACAGCAGCACACTAAGATCTCATTAGAAATGAAATGAATATTTGAATTAAAAAAGTATCCATATTAAAATATATCTATCGTACCTATCACTCAGATATGGAGATTTTATGTTAACAGGGCATTAATCAATATAAAGTACTCAAATCAAGATTAAATGATATGATATAAATTATCAAACAACATTGACGAATCTATAGGGCGTAATACCTCGAAAGCTATATAGTTACTATTGATTTTTGTCTCCAAAAATCTTTATCTAAGGATATCCCAATTGCTACGGAAAGTCGATTTTCCGGGGTTTGATTTCCGGCCGGTAAACTCAAAATTCTTCAAAAACTCTCAAAATATTCCCCTAAAATCTTTTCCGCCAAAACATATTCCGCAATTTAAGACATGATAAACGCGTTTCATTTCTCGTAAAAAGTATCAATTACAAATCTTGCACCAAATAATTACAACTATCTCATGTTTTGCCTTTTCCGCTCTAAGAACATGACGAGTGTGAAATCATTTTACGAGAAAACAAACGATAGTCATAAATTGTACTCGGGATAACTAAGGTTTGTATTCAATACATTATAACGGATACAGCCAAAGGTAACAGATTCAGTAAAAGGGTAGCATATCATTGCATCAAGAAAATATGTTAAAAAATAAAATGTAATCGATATGTGTATTTGCTTAGCTCAGAAGGTTAAAGCACTCGACTAATGGTCACGGTTTGTATTTCACAGCAGTGAAAGCTAGGACCCTTGAAATTTTACCCTTGATTGAATACTCTTGTCTCTAGATGCTTGTAATTGATGCTTCGTACAAATATTTGTTTCACCGTCACAACTGATGCATATTTCGGGAATTCTAAGACGCAAAAGTTCTGTATTTATCGCTAAACACCATGTTTTGATATAACTACAACCTATGGGCAAACTCTACGACTAATAACTAATACAAACTCGAAGGCATTCATAGTCCTCTGTTAAGCCTATTTTTTCAGCATCTGACAGAGTTCTTTTATAATACACATTCGAAACCCCGGAGGTAATGATGATCCAACATGGTTAGCACAGGAAAAGGAGAGAAATCACGGATTCTGTAGAGCAGAAAGAAACTGATGCCAAGAAGAGCGAGAAAAGAGTGCAAGAGAGGGAGAGTGGAGAAAGTCCACATCATTTGAAGACTAATGGAAGAGCCGATGGGGATGTCTACCTGGTGAGGGAGCGACTGGAATGGAATACGTGAGAGCGTGTCCTGCGTCTCCACGCACGCATTCGTTCCCGGACTCGCGATGAAATTCTGAGGGAGCGTGGGGGGGAGAGAGAATGACGACGCTGAGCCCCAGCCAATCACCGCACGGCAAGTCAAAACCGGCGCTGCTGGGAGGATCCTTCTCGGATCTCGCCGCACAATGACAATTCGAAGAGAAAACTGCCGATGGAAACGCAACGTCCCAAACATACCTCACCACTCGCATGGAGGTCAACCGCACAAGGGCCAGGTGCGCGAAAGCATTTCGCGAATTACGTGGAATTTGGCGCGAGTTGAGTGAGAGAGAGGGGGGCAGAGCAATAAAGAGAGAAGGAGAGCGTTTCCAGCGCCCCAATTTCCTGGACCCATCGTTAGCAGCAGCTTGGAGAATAAAAAGCGATCGCGTTCATCCGGCGCCCTCAGCAGCTCTTACGCGTCACCCGCCTAAAATAAAAGAGAGCAATTGGATACTTGACTCTTATCACCAGCGAAATCAACCCATTGACCTCGATGATTCCATCACCACCTTTCCAAAAATCTGCGTCCAGACGTGTTTTGATCCAAATAAATGAAGAAAGGCAAAAAAGTACTTTCATTCGAAATACTGTTTTCGCCTCACGCTCCATTAGATACCATAAAAAAACAGAATAAGGCAATAAGGAACTCCGCCACACACATTTCACTTTTTGTCCTTTCTCCCGTCTGAGTTCAAGAATCCACCTCAGCATTGGTGGTAAATCGCCGGGTAGTACATAGATTCAGATACACCTGATTAATTGCGACGATTGTGAGATAGCGCAGATGAGTGTAGCATCAACATATACTGTTGAATGCAAAATATTGTGATCTAATTTAAATGCATCATCTATACTGGGTTCCTGTATATATAAAACGTATATTATAAAGAGAAGTTTCGCAGAAATCTGCTTTACAATGTCTAATTTCCTCATAGATCATCGCGTGTATAATTAAGTTTCTAGGAGAATTGAAGCAGAAACTTAATGGCGAGAGGTTGGTGAAAACATTATGACTTGATTTATAACTCAAAAATGCAAGATTTAATGCACCATATCAGACCAAGGGTTATTAACCTATGGCATTGAAGCAATCATTTTAGTAGTTATCAGCTGAACTTGACACAATTTTAAATTAGCATCTAACACGGATGGTGTGAATTAAACCGTACAACAGAATTCCGCAGCAAAATAGCTTTCAAAATACCCCAAGCTTATAGAAAGCTCCACTTCGTCATTAACTTTGGCTGCAGTACGGTAAAATATACGGCACATATGCAATTACCACAGCAGAGAGAGAGATGATGATATAACCTGAATATTTTAAAATAATTCGAAGTATGCATCGAAAAATTACCACCCAATATTAATTAAATGAGCATAACGCTTTACCCTAAACCTAAGCATAAACTATTTGATACATGTAAAACAATATTTCGAAAGATATATGCGTATCCGTAGAAAGGTAAAGATGAAGCTTCGCTCAAGAAGATTTTAAAAACACGTTTAGCACTATAGTATAAAATCCTTTTTACTTGGTCTGTATGTTAAAATTGGGTTTTATTCAATAATATTTATATTATTATGCTAATCATTAAAACTAATATTAAAATAATGACATCAATCGGTTCTTGATAAACTCTTAACGTGCATCCAATAGTCATAAATAAATAGCTTTGTAATCGTTTATTCCAGAATGAAAAATCCCACACAAAGAAAGGCTGCGTGGATTTATTTGACCCGACGGATAGTGTACCCGGAATACCTACAGTCTACGCCTTGGTTTTGGGGTGAGATATTGCCACTCCAAGAAAGAGAGAGGGAGAGAAGGGGGAATTCACAGAGAAAGGAACGCATAATGGATGGAGCGGGACCGTGAGAGTAGGAAGCAGAAAGGAAGCGAGCAATGAATGGGGAATCAGCGAGCTACTCAACAAGGTGAACGCGCAGTAAAAGGGCCCGACGTGAGTGCAGGGAAGGAACGGAGGCGGGAAGTGGAATAAAAAAAGATAAAAGGGCTCGTGAGAAAGATAATGCAAGGGAATAGAGTAGAAGGAGAAGAGTAGATAGAGGCAGAGAAACGGAGATTTGAATGGGACTGAAATGAAACTGAGAGGAAGGGAATTAGGGAGAGAAATATTCTGAATGAAAGGCGTGAGTCCTTCACCCGTTTCTATTTGCCCAAGTGGGTGTATGAGGTATTTCACAGCAGTGTCCACTTAGCTATTAAATAGCCTTTGAATAAGAATGATAATGAGAGACTGATGAATGGGAATGCTTAACAATACATAAAGAGGTTCGATTAAAAAAATATGCGGAATTTGTGACGAGTTATTTTAAGTTCAACGACATTGTTTACCATAAAATCTTTCCCTCAGGTCAAACAGAAGTACTCATAGTGTGCTAAAGCCATATTAGTAAAGGAATATGAAAAATCTTCGCGATTTCAGCGGAAAAACTCAAGGTAGTTAAACCATAATAATTCACCAACTATGACATCTTGCTTTGCTCGAGAAACTTGGTCAAAATGATTACTGTTATGATGCCTCAGCCTCCGTATTTGCCAATGAGGCTCCATATCTAAACCTAAACGATCTATAAGCAACTAATTGATTAGATACTTCTCCTTGAGCGCACGGGTTTGCCTGAGCTGACATTTTCAACATCGCCATTAAGGAAAGCGACCTGGGAAAGATGAAGGAGAAATCCTTTTTGTAGAGACGAGTAAAAATAATTTAAGCACAGCATGCTTTACAACGGGTAATGCAATTACGACTTCGGAAAATAATACACTAAGAATGAGAGAATGAATCGCCATTAGGAAAAAAGAGTCCAACTAAAAAAGAAAATTATCGTACAATATTTTGATTGAAGCCGAGAAAGGAAGTTTGAGCGAGGTATCAATTCACCAATAATTCATTACAAAAAAGAAAAATATCTTTGTTTTATGTATAAGAGTTTGATTATCAACATACTGTTTGTTTATATGTTTTAATTTTTTCATCCTATTAATTGTATTGTTGTCATGTGATGCATTAAAGCGTGTACTATCTTACACTGAAGCAAATATCTAATTGCTAAATTAATCAAGATAAATCCATCCACGTTAAGTAAGAAGGTATAAAACACGGCGCAGTCGTAAATTGAATCGCGTTTCTGTTTCCGAGAGATTGTGACAGAGTATTCCCCATCTTGTGATTATAGCTTTCGGCGGACCAGTTCAGTTACCTCCAAGTATTTATTTTCAAGATCACCAACGCCAATAATGAGTGGAAGTTCAGGGAAGAGGAATTTGTGAATTATTTGGTGTTCACCAGCCAGAACCAAAGTGCGGACAAGGTCAGGTTGTCGTTTTTCCGCAATATCACGACTCAGCTTGGGTGGTGATGGCGCGTCCCATGACGGAAAAACAGCTTTATTCATACCCAGACTCCTAATGTCATTAATATGTATCATCGAGAGATTTGTGTTTTTCGAACAGCGTTTGACCGGTACGTTTTAACTGCTAGGCGTCAGGAAAAAGGTGAAAGTTTCGAGCACTTCTTGAACTCTTGTCGTGAACTTTTGAATTGGTGCAAATATTAACTGCCTCTGCAAAGATCCCAAATATCAGCCAGTGCGCAATACTATTCGGCATACTTGTTAAAAAATACTTGCCATTATGCAGGGGAAATGGTACAGGTATGCAGTCCACAGAGACTTAGTTTTTTCTAAATGAGGAATTTCTAACACCTAGATCTCGTCAGCAATTTCAAATAAGGTGCATTGTATTTTTTCTCAACTACGCTCAAAAGTAAAACAATTACTTGCTTCGGTAATGTTGACCGATTCACATAAATCCCTCTAATGTGATGGCTTTTCTCCCGCGCGGTGTGACAATATGGGTTAAAATGAAGGCTTGTGCGTGCAAATTTAGATAAATACTGGGAATTTCAGTATTATAAAACAATGCTCTAGGTCCATCAATATAAAGATATTTTCTTCGTGCTTTCTACAGCTGCTGAAATATAAAACTGATGTTCAAACATAGTGTCTTTTATGACTTGGGAAAAATCTCGAACAAACTATCTTGAATATGAAAGGATGTGCGCCATGCGAGATGGAGAGACAAACAGAAATACACGAAACACATAATGAGTTCAAAGATTAAAGTAGTTTAAGAAAAGTATCAATTTACCCAGGAATAAATTAATTTGGTCTAATTTTAAAGAAAAATATCTTACTCTTTCATAAATGAAATTTATACATGGCGGGTGAATTTTTATGATGAAATTGCCATGAGAAAAATTCGGCCTGGACCGGGAATCGAACCACGGACCTTCAGAATGCCGGACCAATTCGCAGACCACTACGCTATCCAGCCTTCCTATATCCTATGGTAATTTTGGTGGATATAAGGCAACTAGATCTTAGGCCCGTTGCGGTCCATCAAAGATGGCAACACAAGGGAGAAGACTTCAAAGAAGCCACAACCAAGAGTCAGTATCCTTCACCAGCACTTATGCCGTGCTAGCCATTTGAAATTCATACATGGCGGGTGAATTTTTGGAAGAAATTCCCATGAGAATGGCAAAGATATAGTTGCCTTGTATCGACCAAAATTGCCATAGGAATTAGGAAGCCTGGATAGCGTAATGACTGCGCATTGGTCCGGCAAACCAAAGGTCCGTGGTTCGACTCCCGGTCCAGGCCGAATTTTCCTCATGGCAATTTCTTCTTTCATAAATACCAACATAGTACACCCTTACCCGACTACTTTTCGATTTTTGACGAAAAATACTGACCCTTTTCCATTGAAATGGTACGTTCATGCATTCCATGAAGACCTTACTCACAAAATGAGGTATTTGCAATACTTAGATATCGTAAAAAAATTAATTGTGAAGTTTGTGTTTCTTCGACTATTTTCAAAAGTAAATCATATTTTTACCGCATTAATTTTGTTCAGGATCACATAAAACCTTCCGTTATGAAGGATATTTAACGTACCGCGCAAAAAATGAGTCAAATTAAAGACATACAGATATTTTTATTGACTTACTTATAATTTATGTCATATAAAAGTATATTATTGCACCATTAATATATAAAATATTAAGTTCATGCTACCCACACCTTCTAAAATTAGAACTTGTAATTCGAATATGGTCTCCATCACGACTACGGAACTATCTCGATGAAACTACCTAAAAGGACCAGTTGCCATAAAAATTCATTCGAATTTATGTAACACATTTGTGTGTAATTGCTACGACAAACCTTACCGAAGTTTTGAGACTCTTAGTGTCGTGCGGGTTACGTATGGCGTTCTGTGCTTGGTTGCAGATAATAAGCGTACCCTCTCGCTACACAACATCTCATCAAAATGACCCAAAAGTGTTCAAAAGAGCAATCTTTCATTAAAATAGTCCTTTGGTAGCAAAGAAAAATTAGAGTATAAAATCGGTTTATTCAGACCGCAAATTCAGCATTTGGGCACCACCTGCTGCGGAAACCTCATTCCAACTGTGGGAACTCATTAATTGGCTGCACAAAGCAAGGGATGAAGGCAGACGCCTGGCACGAAAAATAAAACTTCAACGACTAAACACCGAAAGCCATAAATTATTACGAAGCCTAACATGGTGACTTAAGAGATTCCAGGCAGGAATAAACCTTTCGCAAATTTAGGGACTTTATAAACTTATTATGTACAAAAAAGTGTACAAAAACACCATTACACAATGAGATTCTTTCGCGTACTTTTACATGAGAATGCAATCCATCGGTTCTCTCCGGCTACTCGCGACATCTCTCCAATCTGTTTCAATTTGTCTGGCTGGCAGCAAAACTATTTCATTAATAGACATAAGGGTCGTGAAGTAATAGATACATGGCGGTCAAGAAATGACAGCTAATATATTTTTATTTGACCATCAACCACAAAGTAGATTTACTTCCAGTATCGATAATGCACAAAACCATACAAACTAGTAAATTAAATAAGCACGGAATAAATTGGATCAAAGAACAAGTAAAAATTAATATAAGGTTATCTAAGTCCTCTGCTGATGTAACATGTATACACTCCACGCCAAGACTGACTCACTAATTTACTGATAAGTTTGAAAATTAAATAGATTCCATGAATGATAATTTAAACATTTAATGCACATCGGTGCAAAAAAACCTGAAGTTAAATAAGCTAAAAAAACACGGATGATATTGAAGAGAATTAAAAACTCAACACAAAAGTATTTTGTAAACACTCATGTAAAACTGCAACATCTTGCAATTTATTTGAAATAACACACAGCCACAATATGAATGCAGAATGATAGAAGTGAGGGAATTCGCAACATTTACGGCTACATGAAAAATTTATATTGCGTGGTATACATACAAGGGGTGAAGTATAATGCCAGCGCTGTAAAGCGAGGAGAAAGGAAACAGAAACCGAAACAGGATATGTACTTGCGTTCTACCACTATTTTACATGTAAAACTGCCTTGCGATAAAAAAGCCTCAATGGCGTCGATTTACTATAGATATAAATGAATGAAAAACCAATGAAATACGAAGTGTATTCAGTAAAAGTCCAATATATTTAGTTACGCCATCTTTAGAGAATTATTCCCAACATCTAACTCTGACATTCGCATACAATCTTTGTACCATAACAATAAACATAAGAAATCAGCACTACTTTCCGATTTACCAGTATTTCCGTTGATCCAACACACCTATTAAAATTGAAAAAAGACGATCTTTTACATTCTAATCTCAAAGACAATATCGGATGTAATTAACTCAGGCCAGCTTGGAGCTATATTGGAGAAAAATTCCAGTTCACCCGCAACCACGAGAGTTTTACAATTGCATTTGTAAGTTTAGTAAAACTCATGCCCTGATCAAGAACAGATAAATGGAGTACCCACCAGAGTAAATTAATTTATCGGATAATTTTTTTGTATTTTCTGCATAACAAGCTGCAGGATTAAGTACAGGTCTTGAAAGAGAGTCAGTTACTTAGGCCTTACAACAATAATTAAGCTATTTTGACTAACCCTAACCAACGTGACGGTTATAGATTTAATCAACTTCTGGATAACTGGCTTGGAAATTTCTTAAATATAATTACTATTTACTTGGTATGAAGAATGAATCTAAGAGCCAAAATTATATCAGAATTTTAATATGATAGTAGCATTTGAGAACCAAGTTTTTGCGTGCAAAACAGCCTTCAACAAAACTTCAATAGGTGAATAAATTTGAAAACTAACAGTAAATCAAGCAAAATTGGCAATTAACAGCACTGTACAATAAAAATGTTCTCACCATGAATAATAAGTTCGAGAGAGTTACTATAAACATGGTCACATAAGGTGCAAAGAAGAGTCAAATATATTTTTTCATAACCATGGGCAGTAGAGCGTTGATAATTTGATTTCTAAATCTTCTACAGTATTAGGGACTGCATTTCGTTACGTGTTTGATTAAGGAATACACAGAAAACTCCCAGCATGAGGGATTAAACTCTTGAGTCAAGGCTTCAAAGCATGTGCCTAAAATTGCTAAATGACATCACAGCATTCCGAAAAGTAATTCGAGGGGATATTAGTTTTTAAAAATTGCCACAGGGCAGTTACACCAGATTGTTCGCGACAAGCTCTTTGGTCTCACAACACCCGTGCGGTAAAAAAATGCACTCTTGATGCAACTCGAGCACGCCCCTTATGGAAATGTATGTCGTTGTTCCTTAGGGGTATTCGCGCCAAGCGCTGGTTTTCTCATTACCCAACCGAAAACTGAATTTGGAACGCCAACGAAGAAATATATCCGACAGCCTCGAGGTGCGAATTGGAAAAAGAAATTTGAGTTTTTGTGTTCGCTCCGGGCGCAAGAAAGATGATGATGAGAATTTTTAAAAATAAAAAAAACGGAACAGCGTTAGGGAAAAAATGTACATTCAGTCCGCGTGTGTGTGTGTGTTTGTGTGTGACTTCGCAATCTGTTCCGCGATATTTTTTTGTCCCGCTCCGCTGCCTCGAAGGAAAGAAGGAAAAAAATTACTGGACCTTATAGATAGATTGCCAAGACTGACGCCGGAAGAGTTATGTCCTCGTTTTTGGCCGCTCTTCGTCTGTACCACACTAAAGAAAAGCAAAAACTCTCTCGGGAAGACAACTCCAACAAACACAATCAATTACTTTCTCATATATCATGTTCCTCTCAGTGGTTTGGTCAAATTAGTGAACATCGATGCACTATGTCCACATATGAAGTTGTAATGAAAATTAGATAGCGGCCACAAGGTTAATATCATGATTATTATTTATATATTTATTGATTGAAGACAATGGTCTCTTATATTAGAATAAAGTAACATAATTCAAGGGTGTTTTAATGTATTACAGTGGCGACTCATGCCTTAACTATCAGATAAATACAACTCCTTCCCAGAGAAAACGCAGGCATGGCATCATATTTCATTTCCATTGAATGTTGCTAGAGGATATAAAAATAAGGGAAATAAAATGTAATGTGAACCTACATAAAAATATACAGCTTTGCAAACTGCCATCAAAACCATTTCTATGGGTCAAGTGCGTGATCTTGCATAGTTAACTTGCCGATACATGTCAACCTTGAAGAGAATTCCCGGATTTTCAGCTTTCAACGGACTGCAAAAATATAAGTCACCCCTTAATTAAAATCGCGTGTAGGGCAATAATCATTAATATTTCAGATAATTTGATAATTCATACATCATATTCTTCAGTAATATCTTCGGAATCATTGACTAAATGAGCTTGAAAAAAACATCGGTTGCAATAATCTTATTTTATTATTCCAATACGGGTTACATCGGTCCAAAAACTGGCAAATTCTACATAAGTTTTTAAATCAATTATTCAATCAGGTATGTCGAGATATCACATTTCCAATTCAATGTGTTTCTCTGTTCATTGGCATTTTAAATTTTTTTAAACATTTGACACTGAAAAATCAATTAGCTCTCAAACTATTGTCCTTATTTAGGAAACAATGAACCCCGAAGTTATGAGACATTCAATGAAAGAAGTTCAATTACTCGAACTGCTTGAACTAAAAAATAATGTCAGATTTTAGAGCAAATTAGCTACCTCACTATTTGGACATGGAATGTTGCCAACTGAACGATAGCAGCGATGCCATTCCGAGATTTCTTGAATGGTATATGTTTAGGATAAAACACCATCACACAAATTATTAAGAACTCCTTTCCAAATTCCTTGGCCGTGTGAGCTTATTGATAGTAGTTCTAAGTTTAGGGCAAGCTCAAATCATTAACACCTTCTTACTTGGTTACTGAAATAGAATATTGACTTCCCAGAATAATCATGTTACATTGCCCATATTACGGACCAAAAGATTCTAATTTAATAAGGTAAGATCGTTTTGTGGGATTAGGATATTTTTAGAGATACACTTGATGTTATTCGTTTTTCACACCTCAATAAAAACTATATTTATAGAAAAAACTTCGTCCCAGGCCAAAACATTTCAGATTAGGTTGGGATACGGGATCGATACCGGACCGGTTCAATACCGGACCAATCCAAACCGGTTGCTCTCGAGAGGTTCGAGCTCTCCAAGTTCTCTCATTGTGACCAATCAAAATAAAGTCCTCAAGGCAAAATGGCAATTCGCAGGAAAGAATGAAGTAGGAGAATGAGAAACTGTCGGCGTCCGGCAAAGCTTGGTTTGCGATATCGTTTCATTTTTAATACAAGTCTGCGCCTTTCCCCTTCCATCCGCTATTGTTATTCTCTGTATCCGTTTTCATTCCCCACGACTGATCAAATTTTACGTAAACAAAAAAACAAAGGGAGCACCCTCGAAACACACGAAACGCCATACGCGACCACAGACCTTTTGGCAACCTCGTTTCGCGGCGAATTTTTCCACGTTTTTAGCCGGGCGTGCGAAGAGGGAACCAGCGCGTCGCGCGCCAGTATTAACTCGAGAGATTGAAAACGCATTCATGGGCTTTCATTCCGAAACGTAAAAGAAAAATGAAAAAATATGAACAAACACAGGAGCGTGAATATGAATCTCCTTCCAACCATCCTTTCCTCTACTCCATCTCCCACTCACTTTTTTTCGCCTCCATGGAGCAATTAAGAGTTGGAAATATTCCGAACCGCTTGCGTAACCTGACGAGTGCCTTTTCACGACAATTTAGGCATTGATAGCGCTGCAACAGAATTCGAGTTCCCAATCCGACAACGTTTGAGGGATATCCACCCCACCAATCCCAGCCTTACCCCATTGATTTCAAATCAATCGGAAATGAGGGCCCATAATAAGCCGAAGGACTTTATACAACGCAAAACGGAACGGTCATTACGTTTCCCTCAAGGAGCATTTGTACATCGAACGACTCAAGACGCCAAGTATAATGTCGCTTCAAGTCACTTTTGAATTTCTGTCACTTTTTTTCCTTCATTTCCGATGGATCACTCATTGGTTCCAAATGAATCTCATTCCTATATACATACCGAGCTAGAGACCAGTAAGTTATGTTCCCACACACGAAAATAAGAGAGTAGGTACTTCGATATAAACTTAGCACTCACCAAGTCATATGGGTATTTCAGGACCGCAAAAAATTTCAAGAAACACTCTCACATCAGAACTTCATCTTTAAAGGAAGGAAAACGTAGGAAAAACATCAAAACGCGGACTCATATTTTGCGAATAAAATGAGGACCTACACACAAAATTGTGACTGAAGCATGAAAAAGCTAGCTTGAAATCACAGATTTTAAATCGGCTTAGAGAAACAGGCTAGATAAACACAGCGGCCATTCACGACGAGTATTACCGAGTAATTATGGCGAGAGCTAAATCCCACTCCTTACACAGTCCTCATTTATAGTTAAAATGAGAAAAGTTCAACAGATTTAGAAGCTACAACGTTTTGCAGCCAGTTTCAGCGTATTGTTTATTTTCCAGCCGCATCTTGTCCACTTTTTTATTCATTTTTCTGCGCCACTATTTAACTTGCTTTGGCTTCGGTGTACCGCGAAAGACATGAGTTTTGGATTAGTATTCCCCTTCTAAGCGTGTAAGAGTCTTAACTCGGGATCAAGTTCAAATTAGAAGGAGAAACTTTGCGGACCAGTTGGAAAAGGGGACGTTAATCAGTGTAATTTCCCTCGTGCACTTCATAAGAAGAGGTTACTTAAACCTCTCGTTCTATTCCTTTTCGTCATTATCATCATTCTAGCCTTCACATTTCGTCTCCTACGATTCGTATGCGAATTTAAACACTAAAAGATTTACCACTCCTATCCAAGGCGCATTAAGGATTAAACTCCACTACTTTGCCAAATCTGAACTAAAATAAGGAGATATAACACAAGCTCTTAGGTAATACAGCACCGGATGATAAACTAATTCCAACCATCCAATTTACATTAACCAATAACCTAAAATTTTATTATAATACGTCCATGGGTAATAGTTTAAATTAAACTAATAATACTGTTGAAATATGAGAAAAATTGATGATTATTTCATTGAAAACGCAATTTTAAACATGAAAGAACGAGTATCGCAAAGTTGTTAGAATTAAATGCTTCATTATTTCCGTCATCCGATGGTGAAATTATGAACCCTATATCGTGATTGAAAGTAATTTCAAAAAGCGCGAAAATAAACCGCCGCACTGACTACAATGCTTTTTCTCCGGGTGTGAACTTAGGACCAAGGGGCTCTAGGTCCAATGGAATCCTCATTAAATATAATCCTTAAATACCGAATCAGAGGTTACACGGTTCGATTGATTTGGAGAAAATATGTACATACGTATACACAGAGATTTGCAGAGATTAATTATGGTACGCAGTGCATAACTGACCATTTAGCATGCAGAAAACACCCTCACTTAGTGGTATTATCATAGAACACATGGTATAAATATCGTTTTTATGCTAGTTACGCGCCTACCACTTAAAATTATTTATAACCAGAATATCATGGTTAATAAAATGTCACGAAAACTGAGGTTTATATAATGACTGACCTCTTTCTATTTCCATCCTCAACTCAATCACCAACTCGCACTATTCCCAACCACTATGCTATCCACTTCCCTGCCGTCAAAAATTACATTAAACGATGCTCTCCCTATTTTTACTATGGTTATCCTTAGGTATGTTTCATTTAACTATTCTAGATACTTTTATATCTCGTCTAACACTAATACATGCTTCCTACAGTTTATGAGTTCAAATGTTTGAGCATCACCATCAATGAGACCGGTAGAGAGATGGCTGACTTATGGGGACCAAGGTAAACAGGGTACTAATACGCGCCATTCTACGTGGTAGGCTCTCAATGTTCGCGCGTAAATATAAACGTTACCCATTTCTTCTTAGATCTACCCTACCTGAACACCCTAGCAGGGCGGGGGGGGGCAATTACTTTACTCCCGTCCTCTTCAACTGATTTCAGAGATCAGAACAATGTAACGTCAGTCCGCGTACTATCACTCAGCAGAGATCTCGATCCAACTAATTCCGATATTTTAAATTTTGAGATAGATAATATTTTATGACTTATGGTTATCCAGTCGTCTTCTGAAATGGACAAGGGGCAACTATAGTTGCATATTTAAAAGAATCGCAAATAATTTGAGGTGAAGCAGGAGCCACGCCCACATTCCTCCAACTCGCTTTCGGTCTGAATAAGTCACTATTTGTCCCTCTATTCCCTCCACAGTCTATGAAATGCCAGCTTTGTTTCCCAGATGACTCAGGTCCCAGACGGCTTTGGTGAAGCATTTGACAGAGCATAACGGGCCGAATAGTCGCGCATCCATTGTCTCTCCGAAAGAAGAATTCGCGTATTTGCCTGAGAATAGGCGGAGGAGATAGCGAGCCGCTGAAGGTCACCATGAAGACTTTCGAAAAGATTGCGGAAAATTGGGGAAAAGTCTGACCGTGGGAGTGGAAGAAATTGGCCCGAAAAGGGGACCAGTTTACTATGGACGGAGGTGGAAAGGAACGGAGCTGAGACGAAGAGCTCCTTTAGGATCTTACAGGGGAATGGGAAAGGGATTAAGAAGGGAGAAGAGATGGTTGGTAGCCAGGGGTGGAGCGGAGGATTGGCGCCCAAGAGGGTAGGTGGGGCTATAAGACCCCTCAGGAAAGCTCCCCCTCTCAAAGTTTCCGCTTAGAGCCACCTCTAGGCGGTCCTTAATTCCCGCAACTCAAACCCCAAGGGGATAATGCCTTGGAATAGTTCCATGCACGAATCAGTATCATCCGTATTATGAGGTAGCATTTCTTCCTTCATTTGTTCCCATCGCTAGATACGAGGGCGGTCGATTGGGACACGCCGGAGGAAATGAAGGAATTAAAAAAATCGCGATAAAATGAGACGTAGTCGATAACATCATACAGCCTCTTTAACTGTTATAGCGCTACAAACTGCTTGAAAGACCTAGCATTCACGCGTGTTTGCGCCTGATTCCAACGACAATGACCACATAGAAAGCGGGGGATACCAAAACTGCTGAAACAAGTTGGGAGGAAATGTGAAAGTTGTCACAAAGAGCCGAGAAGCAATAGAGGGAAAAACATAAGAGAACGCGATGGGGAGTGTGATGGAATAAATCACAGACGGTAAAGGGGGAAAGATACCGAGGACAGCTGAGAGGTCATGGGCGAGTATACATAAAAGAGGAGGAAGAACTTAATGCAGAAAAAGAATATGAAAGCGAATCGTGAAAAAAGGAGTAGACAGCAAGAATTTTGCGATCGAGATGAGACGAAAGATAAAGTGTAGGAATGCTTGTTCTTACTATATGAAATAATTGAGAAATTTATGATAGTACGTAAAATACAATACAATTCCGAGTCAGAATTATTTATTTTCTAACTTCTGTGGTCACGCATAAAACAAGAATAATAACATTTGATGGAACATATATCATTACAAAAAATGTTGCAGCACTCAAAATAAAATAACGCATAAAAATGTAGTGCCTTTATAATTTTATAGGTAGGAGAAAATGCATAGAAATTCCTTTCCCTCACTCGATTCCACGATTTCATTAGACCCGAAAAATCCATTATTTCATCCCTTCAAGTTCATACAGCAAGTATAGTTTTTCATACATAATTATTTTCTTAGGGCATTGATTTTGAGAATAAGCTTTTGCTGAAACTTTATTCCCAGATTTACCACATGCAAGATACATACATAACCAAAGTCCATGTATCCATGTAGTATGTATGTGTAAGTTAAATCGATTTACGACCTGCTCCCTCAAAAGAATTTCTCCACGAGAGAGCAGGTAACCACTGAACCGTATTCTCCATTTCATTCAATCATACAGAACTTGTCTTTGCTGGAAGAAGATCTATAATGCATAAGACAAGTTCATATACTGGAAAATATAAGTACATCATTCTTTACACAAATGTAAGTATCTATTACGATTCACAATTACAAAAACAGAAGTTTGAAACTTTAACAGCAAACACAACTGAAGAAACTTGTCATAAATAAATTTTTAGGCAGCGATAATACAAGTTTTAATGGATAAAAATGACTCACACCCAAGCGAGCATTCGGCATCGCGTGAAAAACTTCACCCCACAATTATAAGTTGAGTTTCATTTCATCCCATTGTTCCATCCTAGATTATTTTTATTCCCAGCGTTGATGACAGTCGTATATTTTTTTAACCATTATTTCAGTCCATCTTCATATTTCCATGTCAAAACTCTTTAACGCCATTTTCATAAATCCTCGAGGAAGAGGACCAAGAGAGCAACCTGGTGGGAATATCGGGCAAAGAGTTTTGACACTGCGAATAAAATCAAGGGACGAGGTGGGCGGGGAAAAAATGAAACGGGAAATAAAAATAAGGAGAAGGGGACAGAATCTGGAGACAAGACAGATACGGTCCGCGCCGCGGAATTCTCGGGCAGAAATAATAAAAACACAAACGAAAACGATAAAAAATATCACCCTTATAGCCCGGGTGGGTGAGTGAAGTGGGGGACGAGATAAATCTTCTTTCTCTAACCCTTATCCCCCCCTCTGACCCTGCCGGGAGAGACATGAAACTGAGGAGAGAGGGGAAAGAGAGAGAAACAAAGGATAGGAGGAGAAGGTTTTTGAAGAATACGGAAGGGAAAAAATGAAGGGGAGAGAAACAGTTGAATCCGTCTGCTACGCAAGACGTCCTCCTTTTTAGCGGATGGTCCCCCAGGGAGATGAGTCTTCCCCTTTATTTCCTTCCCACCCCCACCTCCGTTTTTCCTCCATCCCCCTCCCCTTCAGTCCGTAGTCTTTCTCTTTCAATTTGTATTTTTTCCCTTCCACTTTTATATTTCTCCTTCCCTTGGGTTTCACCCCCAGGAGAATATTGTACGGGGGGAGAAGAGGAGAGAATAGGGAGTCAGAACAAGTAGAAGGTGCCGCAGGGGGTTGGAGAGGCCCAGGGAGGTTTCCAGACGGAGAAGGGTGGCTATGTAGATGTTTGAGACGCAGTGGAAGGGAAGAGACGAACGTTAGATGTGTGAGGGGGATGATGCTACAGGAGAGCGGGATGATTATTTGCTCCTCGGTAGAGAAGCGGATACGTGGTCTTATTGAAGTCCACCAATGAGGAGTGAAACACAAGGCGAGGAGAAGGTGGAGATACGGACGCGCCACGAAGCCGGAAGCCCGGCGCAATTTTCATCCCCCACTCTTTTCTCCAGGAAAAGCACAGGAAGGATTAACGTTCATCTCGCTTCGTGCCCCAACATTCTTCTCGGCCATGGTGCTCCTACCCATCCTATCTCACTCCCCCAGAAATAATTTCTTCATCTTCCCCATTCAACCTCCTGCCTAATGACCTTCGGGCTGCCAGGCGTGCAGGATATCGAGCTCGCGTGAAATGCAAGGGAGTTAGCGCAGAAGGGGATTTGGGACGGTGTGCGGGTCAGGGGGCGGGGGAAGCAGTGCAGAGGGAGCGCGCGTCCTGGGTATGGAGGGAGCAATGAACCACGTCGGTGGATCTCGCGGCAAACGCACACCGAAAAACTCATTTTCGAATTCTTTTGTCGCTCCGTATGAAAGAGAGAGAGAAGGGAAGAAGGTTGGTTGCACCGGGGGTCGGAGTTATCTTGGAATGCACCTGCAAGATTACGGTCAGAATGATATGGAACGACCTACCCCAAAAACCGATTCTCTCGCACAATATCCGCCATCAAACCAGAAATCATCCGCCGATTCCTCTGCTGTGGAAGCTAGGCAATGTCGTCTGCTTCCCCCATCTTCTATTACTGGCTCCGGAAATTAGAAACTTGAGAGATTTAATGGGTAAAACTACTTTGAACGCTTTCATATGTGATAGTGCTGTTATCGTGAAGGAGGCAGCCATTCCTTCCAAACAATTTATTTCGAAATCTTCAGAAAATTAATTCAATCCTTTCAGGTGTAACCTAGTGGAAGTCCATTATTAAATAAATAATGACAATACCAACTTTGTTTAAATCCAACATGAGTTCTTCATTGGTCTCTGGATTTAAACATAGTTGGTATTGTCATGACTTATTTCATAAAATTACTTGCATGCTTCAACAAAATGTTCCTTCTTGACGTTTACAATTTTATTTAATTGGATTGAAATTTCAATTGGAATGCAAAATTTTAATTGGATAAAATTCGGCCTAAATAAGGGAAATGATTCCGAATCCTGGGTATAAAAGCACTCGTTTGCTCAGTTAGGACTAAACAAGAATAAATAAGGGTTTTTTACACCTTAATAACGAACCAGAGTTTTATAAGTATAACTTTAGTCTAAGCATACGTCAAAATGAGAAGGGAATATTTCCATTTTTGTGAAACCTGGCGAAGACGTTCCGTGTTTTTATCCATTATTTTCAATATGCCTATGAAGCAACGGTTTTATAGTACTTGAGTAGAATGAATCGATTACTCCTATCAGAGAACTAAGTTCTCCTCATTAGAGTATATTTGGTCCCTCAAATCGACTACTGTAGCTTTACGGGCATCTTTGTGCATAATTGCAGGGACTTTCTGGGTCTAAGAAGTCTGCAAAGAAGGAATCTCTCTCAAGGCACACGAATTTAAGAGTTATTACCACAGAACTTTGCAAGCGCTTCCATGCCACAAAAGAGCAGAGACGGATTTTCATTTCTTTGATTTCCTGTTCAATCCCATAATGCGCTCGCACGGCAGCGTCATTTCAAGACTAATTAAAAGTTGAAGTGAAAGAAGAAACCCTTAACGCATCCAACGTCTATCTCTGGAGAGAAAAAACTACCAGCTGCCAGAGCTCAAGTCTAAGCAATTCTAATATATATCCTTATAAGGATCTTTCAATATTTTCCTTTCGTTTGGTGATTTATTAAATTTCACATCTATAAAATAATAACCTCTTAAATTCCACTATCACTGGGAGGCATTTCACTGAAAAACTGCCATGACTGATGTAAAAACTAAAATAACTTGTGGCGAGAAATCAGCATGAGAATATTGAAAGAGGTCAGATAACCTATTATTTCGAATTAAAAGTTGATGCATCCTAAAACGGTAAATACAGAAGAAAAATTGCAATTGGTCATTCACTGTATTGTGGGCAGCCTAAATGAAATATGATATATACTAGCTGATACACTAAATGAAAGGTGAAGCTGTAACGCATAGTCGTTACAGTAGCTACTGCAAAACATAAATATATATTTTTCAGTTTTTAGACCTCGAAGTAGTGAGTTATTTGAAGTTATTTTGTTGTTATATTTCAACAGAAGTTCATTAATGCAACAGACGGAGCTCCTGCTTAGCAGAATAAAACATAATTCGGTTTACATACAATAACTTTACTCTTAGCTTTTGTCACTAAGTATTATGATCCTTATATTACACAGGAGATTATGCAGTATTATCATGAGTTCACCCGCAGTTGAAATAAATATTACCTTAAAGCTGGTTGGCCTGCCAGAAATCGCTTGGTCTCGAACCTGCAATTGGTACGGGACTGGCTACTACTGGTCCAAACCGGACCCCTGAATCTTCACATACATGGATTGTTTTCAAACGAATATATGCAGGCATTTCTCATTTCCATCATGAGTCATCCAAATTGCAAATTTCTTTCAAAGCACGCAGATGGCCACATAGGAAATTCTACCATAGCGAAAAAACAGTTTGAGGTAAAAACAAAGAAGAACTTTGAAATTATATTCCTGAAGAAATGTACGATTAAAAAACTCAAGGTACATAACGACTATTGACTACTCAAAAAAAATCAAGGAATAAAGTTGATTTACTGTTCACACATGATTGATATGCTAGTTTCTTTCAGTTTTGACATTTGTCTGTGGGTACAACAGAAAAATTGTGGGAAATGAAATTTCCCATGTAGCAATTTCTAGCGCGCTTAGGTTCTTTATAACTTTGAGCTGGTTAACTCATAGCAACGTCATTGCTTTAATCATTCATGGTGTCATGCAAAACGCGATGCAAAAGAAAAAATTCCACGCATAGTGAAATATTATAATTCAATCATGTACGTATATGATAGGCATGGCAGATGGCGCCATGGAAAGGAAGATGGACCAGAGACTGGTGAACTGTGGCAAAAAGAATCATCAACAGCTTTGAGCAATAATTTAGAGAATTATAAGTCACTTTTTCGCCGCGATGAAATTTCACGTCCGACGAGTAAAAATCATCCCGGGGGAAATGCGGAAATAAAACTCATGCGAGAAATAGCTGAGGCACAGGGACAGAGTGGTGCGGAGATTACTGGGGAAGAGCAAATTAATTGGATCGAAAATAAAAAAAAGTTTAGCCTCGGTCTGATCGTTTTTGCCCGAGCCAAGCCATGAGTCTGACAACGCCTCCATTCCACAGCCTCCACCCTGTTTCATTCTCTCTTCTCCCTATCCTTTCCACTCCCCTCCTATTCCAACTGGACCACATGCCGCCCAACGCTCTCTATCTTCCTCTGTAATTAATTTAGCATGTAACCAGCCGTTACTTGGGGGGAAAATGGCCGAACACGAAACTTATGGGTTGTAGATATTCGCAGCTCCCTCTGCCGGAACGGAATCTGAGTATCAAAAATCCGCCCACCTTCACCTGAGGGTTTTAATGAGAAAATCACTGAGCTTATAATCTGTTAAACCGTGAGTTAATTGAATCGTTATCAGGTATCATTTATGGTGAACTGAAAAGTGACCCGCTTCGGTTGATAACTCATCAGTAACTACCGAAATTTGTCCACTTCCTCACCGAACTGAATTAACGACTGGGATATCAATCTTAACTTATAAATATGTATAGTTAAAATCCATGTTTGAGGCAAAACTTAAACCAATTATCCAAATAACTTAATGGACCTACCCCGTCACCCCGTTGAAACTTTGGCATTTTCCATATCTATCACTTCATAATTTAACGTTAAAGAAGATTATTGTCGATAGTTCATAAGAAAAACAGTCGCATAAAAAATAAACTGAACGTAAAATTCGGTCACATTTAGGCTACCTTTGAAACGTAATAGAGAAAAAAAAACAATCAGCGAGCGGAAGAGCAAAAACAAAGCAGAACAGCTGAAAATAAAAGCAAACAAATTCCTCCATTTTGAGCTGCATCGCGCTAACAGCTTAAATATTTACCCGTCATCACTCGGCATATTGACTGTGAGCCTTAGCCTCAGTTAACGTTCACACGATGAGCGTAAATATCATTTTCCATTCCATGCGTGAATGCAGTGACCGTAACATGGAGGCCAAGGGTGTCACCCTCCCAGCTGGTTAATTTTAACCGATAACCAGCGAAGCAGATAACGTTAGTAATTTTCCTTGTTTACGACGACAGTTGCATGAGAAACTACAAAATTTTCGGTTATAGCTGAACAACTCTTTAAGTAAGCAGAGTATTTTTTGTTCGAATAAAACGCCTTGTTTTTACAATTAGATGAATAATGGTATGGCATGCCCTGACTACTACAAAACCTGATCAAACAATAGTTATCCACATAGACTCCGTTTGGTGACTATAAATAAAAAAGTTCAAACGTTGTTGCCTGACAAAACCGACAGCTGCGATACCCCTAAGTGAGTGAATTATAAGGCGAAAGACGTGATTTTGTAGAAGCGATTGATAGCGACTGAACTTTGGTAAGTATTAATAAACTCGCTGTAACGTTGTCACTCCATAAAACACCAAAAAACAATACCCATCAGTGAATAAATTGCATGAAGCAAGACGTGTCTATATGGAAGCGACTTGACCCCATTATGGTAACAAAACATATTTTCCTCAATTAATATCCGCAATCGGCTTCACCTAATGGGTGTATTTTATGTCACTCTCTAATGCTATGGACAATCTATGTAAACGGTCTGGAGTTGGATTACCATTGGGAGAGGTTTGAACTAGTGGGAGGATTCGGAGGTGGTAAGAGTATGGTAGGGAGAGTATTTTTAGCAAATAAAGCTTATGTAAATAGGAAGAAAAGTTGCATTCGAAAACAGCAAGGGCGGAGTGGGAGAATTATTGAAGGCTGGGCAAATATTTGGAGCACAGTGGACATGCATAAGATTGGACAGGAACGTTTATGAATTATGTGGTATAGTATTAATAGTAAAAATAGTCTGCTACTCAAAAACACTAATGTTAACAGCCAAAATATTTTGGAATCTCAACCCGGCAGCGGTACGTAGTTCGTTGACGCGCCGCTTTGGTTACTTAGGAGATCATGGGATTGAATTGATTAAGGATATCGCGATTGCCTTAGGAACATCCTTAACTTGTCTGGTGCACTTAAATCTTACCAATCAAAGAACCTTAACCCTAATTTAAGCTCTAATTTTGGCATGGAGAAAAAGCCTTTCTGCGAGGATGTTGTTAGGTCAAAATTGTCGCCAAATCAAGAATTCATAAGATGTTCCACGTGCTAGTTCCATCGTAGATCTTCCACGTGCAAGATATTGCAATCCAACAGATCTGCCTTTGCTCCAAAGTTCTCAAATCCTCGACCGCTGCCTTTCTAAATCTAATCGCGTCGCCAGATCCCAACCGACTTATCCTATGGACACGCCCATTCAGCCGACCGCAATTTTTCCTCTCTCCCTTCCTGGACCGTCTTTCCATTGATTAGTGTCCCAAGCAACGACGCAGTAACAGGGAGGTGGGAGGGTGGGAGATATGTGGGTATAAGGAATGGAGTAGGGGAAAGAGTCCCACGGCCAGCCCACTTCATCCCCGCCCCTGTCAACCCTACCGAATGCTTCCCACTCGAAAACTATTTACAACTAATCTCCCAACCTTTCCCCGACCGTTCTCCGCGCCACTCTCCATCTCTCCGCCTCCACACCGAGGAGTTTCAAGAGTCTCCGCAGAGCATGTTCTTTGTTTTTGCTCCGCTTCTTTGCTTTGTCCCCTCCCACACCCCTTCCTCCCCGACCTCTTGCCCCCCTTCCCTCCCTCTCCATGATCTCCTTTCTTTTCATCGTCGCCCCATTCTCTTCTGCCTTCCGTATTTCCTCCTCTTTTTCTCAGCAGCCCTCCTCCGCTCATGTACGATTTTTTTGCCTCCGAAAACGAATTCATTCAACACTTCGTCAAAAGGTCACAAAAGACCAGGGCTTTGAAACCTTTTGAAGCCGAAAGGAGGAAATAAATAACATTATCACAAATTTTTATCTGCGATTCAGTGAACCTTAACTGGGTTTCGGGAAATGTTTATGTCCCAAGTAAAACCAGACATATTAGCAGGGACGCATGTAGGGTGAAAGGGAATCGAATCATCATCTTCTAAATCTTAGGAGAAGGTTTAAGCGAGTGAAACGGGGGATAAAAACGAAATCACTGATAATGACCACCGAGCATCGTCAATATCTCGAGTTACCTTAAGCCAGCTTCACGAACGTACAAAAATGTAGATGCTTACAAGGAGGAACTGAACTGCATTTTTAATAACTCTTGGGTTAGTTGCAGAATGATGAGATAAGAGCTCCACAAAAATCAAGGGCAAAATATTTAGGAAAATTTTTAAATTTGATCTTTGATAAATTAGATGCTAGGTAACTAAATTTATACGCATATAATGTTACACCCCATAATGGTGAAGTACGCGCTAGCATTATGTTATGTTTAGTTTCTATTACCCTTCCATAAATATCCCCACTTCCATAATCCACTCACAAAGTTTAGTTTTCCCATAGTCAATTTTCGTTGGGTAACATTAGCAATGTTGAATCGCTCCTAATAAAATTAGATTTTATAAAAAGATGAACATGATATCAAAGCTTAAACCCACGATTTCAAATCACAAATTGTTTTTTGCGGACTTTTATTGCAACTAATATTATAATATGCCACCGTTTATAAAAAGAAAATGGATAGCACATAAATTCCCATAAAATAAATAATAATGATTTCCTGGGTAAAAATAAAGAGAACGAGAGAAATGCAAGATGATTACAAGGAATCCAAATTGTTTCACTTTTTTATTGGATTGATTCTTCGGCGAATAAAAGGGACGATAAACACTCGCGGAATGGACTAAGCAGAAAAAATCTCAAGGCAATGAGTTCCTCTGGCGAAAGCAAGCCGAGCACGGCTTACACGTACGGAGTAATGGGCACTAAAGCTTCTTCCAATAGGCCATCATAGTCCCATTGCGGCAGTGCCTCTTTTGGACTTCAAGTCCAAGCTTACGCCCAATGGACTACCTACATCCACCAAACAAAGATATGGAGGCAGGTTCCGGCAGCACCGCCACAGCTGTTATCGGCACATCTTTATAGCGTTCGAGCATCCAATCCTCCTTGTTCGAACTTCCAAACCCTGCCCTCACTACTTTCCATGCCAGCTGTTGAAAGGACGAGAAAGAGTCGGTAGAAGCTCGGAGACACTGAGTTAGACTAAGATTAGTTGTCGAATTCAGTTCACGCGAGACTCAGCGTGCAAAAAGAAGGTATAGTTTTCTGAACAACAATTCCAGAACTGACACAAGCAACAAACTAAAATAGAAGCACTGTCGCATCGGCAGCTAGAAAATTTTCTTCTACTCGTGAACCATAAAATAAATGCAGCGATTTCCATACGGCTGTGAAATGTGCGAACGATATGCTACGCAATGAAACGTGGAAGGTAGGAACGTAAGACGACACTATCTAGTTTGTATGAGCTCCTTCCGAAATTCACCACGAACTGTAATGGCTTGGTATTGTAACTGGCTAGCCCGACTGACCAGCGATTGCAGATCCTGATTCGAATCCTGATTAATTAAAATGTTTTTCACGGCAATTTTCATCCCTTTTGAGAATACAAAATATCCAGAACGAGAGACCAGTCAGTCAAAACACGTCAAGTTTCTTCTACCATCTCATTGTTTCCTTCCCATAACCCTTCTTTCTCAATGGCTGGTATCATTACACCTCCGGCCATACTCACTCATATATCCATTCAGTGAGTGCATATGTAAATGAAGTGTCACAGTTAAATGGGAAATACCACAAATACAAAGCGGCCGCGAAAAAACTCCGAGGTAACCTCTCGCAAGGGCCTCTTTTGGACTTTCCCTAGATTTTTGTTACGTTCTTATCTCATTATTCTGCAACTAACCCAATTGCCCCGGAAAGATACAAAAGTTAAACCGTTAATATGCACGGGAGATCGGTCTGAGTTGTGGAAAGATTAGGTACTTGGTCCCCAATCTAATAGCCTAAGCTCAAATCCAAGATCGGTGGTTTTTCATAGTAATTCGAATGCCAAATTGCGTTTTGCGTGAAGAGCACTTCGTGGTTTGCACTCTGTCCGTCAGATTGAACGCTATAAATGTGATTGTTTTGTAGAAAGTGGGCTAACACATCCTTCTTCCTATTCCCAAATTAACTTTCCCTCACAAACCTACTCACTTTTCATAAATGACCTCAGTTGCTGGTCGCCTTCCACGAATAACCATCCGACATTACATTCATCAGAGTCTGCCTAAAACAGCTTCAGGACAGCAGTACTCTCGCGTCTGTTATCGACGTATCTTCTTTAAAATGGTCGTGGACCCTATCGTCCTCCTTCCTTACCTCCACACCCTGCCCCTGTGACTATTGCCCCGTGGGGGAGAGCACCCTTTCACCCACCACCTCACCCTCCCACGGAGAGAGGTTAGAAAAACGGGGAGAATGCCGAGGTCGCTCTTAACAATCTCACTCCTCATCAAGACTCTTTGTTTCGCCCAACCACCCGCTCTTTTACACCCCTTCTGCAACCATTCCTTCGCACCCCACTCAGCCCCTCCTCCTACAACACCGACCCGACCTTCCCTTTGACCGGCACCTCCTCCTCCTCGCCCTCATTCACCCCTTACTTCTCCCTACTCCCCAGGGCCGCCGCCGGGGCTATTCCTAAGGTCGTTCCGAGGAACGCGTTTCAATTACTACACGCGCCCCTCATTACTCCCTCGACGTACGACTAGTTTCACGCGTCCGCACTTTCATTCCCCGTTACCCTTCTTGCCCTGAGTTCCCAGGACCACTTCCCCTTTCCGACCCCGTTTCTCGCCTTCTCTCATGAGGGAGAAATACCCTTATTTTTTTTCTCCCCTACAGTGTGCCGACGCCGCTTTCCGCGGGGCCAAAACCCTAAGGGGAAAAGGGGGGGAAAGAAGCCTCCTTGCGCCTTTATTAGGAAGCGAAGGCATAAATTCTCATCTCGCTTTTTGCAAATTTTCCCCTCCAGTAAATATTGTTATAATTCTCCCTCCAGCCGACGGTTAGGTCTTTAAGAGAGGGTATGGACGGACAGGTGTGCAAAAAATAAAAACAAAAGGGGACTCTTCATTTCCATTGGATACTCTGACCCCCCCTTGACTTTATTCTTTTTTGCTTAACGTCAGACGATAAAAATGAAAGGTATTTTGACTTTGCCTTTCGTTATAGCCAATTTCTGTCTAATCTTCTCTCGCACGAGTCTTTGCCACCTCCCCACTCTCCCTACCGATTCACTTGCCTTTATAGGGTTCTCACCAACTCGGCCCTCACTAGTTAAATGGAGAAATGTTTCCATATTGCATGTATCAATGTCTCTCTGTAGGAACATGGAGATGAAAGTTGGGTTAGGAGGTCAGGTACAAAATGACTTTTTCCGTGATAAACTATGGACATTGACCTTTTTATCTTCCTCATCAAAGTTTACAAAAACGATGGATCGATTTGTACGTTACGAGCTATATCTTCACTTTGCTATCAAATTTGGAATATCAGAATAGCGCCCATATAGAAGGCTTTAAAATTACAATTTTCCCTTGTTTTAATACTTTGCAGCTGAGTCAAAAAGTTACGGTTGTCAAGAGAAGCAAAAACATTTTGTGCGAATACAGTTAGTGGAGTGACTTATTGAGAAGTAGGGGGCGAGAGCCATGAATTTCAAAGCAAAATAGATATAGTATAGAATGTCAAATTCTAGCACATGTAAAATATTAGTAAAGAAAAACACGAATAATGTAACGCACGTGTAAAAATGCATTTAAACGTAGCGCGGAAAACTATATTTACATAACGCATTAAACAAGAGTAGTCATGTAGAGAGACAGCAGTAACTAATTCAATATCAAAAAAATAACCATGTCCATCCATTTTTTCAGCCTTAACTAATGAAGTGGGTCATGTAAAAGTAGAAGTATTTCTTACTTAAGCTTATCTGTTGAATAGACCAAAAATATTAACCCTAGGCAAGGTTCGCAATTCGCACTGCACAAGTAGAAATACTATAACTCAGTTTTTTTCTTTCAATATGGGGACATAAAATTTTGGATGGCATTCAGAAGGAATTTTACGACTTCCATTCTTGGAATTTGTACTATACGAGCAAAGAAATAGCTACTTCCCGACGGTAATTCCACTTATGGTTGGGCTGCGTCCAGTATCCGAAAAGCATTGTCACCGAAAATATGCAAAAATACTCGTAGAGTTGAGATATCTTCCTACGAGCAGAGGAATTCGTTCAAACAACCTTCATAAAAATTGGCATCTTCATAGAATTTCAAGCTTATTCTTCGAAACGCACCAACTTCAAACTCGGTCCAATTTTTTTGCGAAATAATTTAGAATCATAGTTTCTGAAAACAAATTTCAAACAGACTTCAAGGTTTGATGAAGGTTTCACGGCCGCTGATTCTCATGAGAGAGAGAGAGCTGCCTCGGCACAAGAACCCCCAGAGCTATCGGCTGAGGAGGCATTCATTTCGCGTCGAAACTAGGTCTCGCGCGCGTTCTCCATCCCCCTGCGAGCACATCCCCTTTCATCTTCTGGGAGTGAAGCGTTCGCACTTTACGATGCAGAACATCCGCAAGGCTTCTTTATACGAATCTCGATAAGGGCTAAACATATGACCTGTTTTTATCCAAGTGTGTTTGTGCTGCTTCCCCTATTTCGTTAACTATAAACGGTGGCATTCTCGTTCTTTCCTCCTCAATAAACCCCCTCTTACTTGGCCCACTTTATTTTTCACACTCCGACGGTCCAAAAGGCTGAATCCTATAACAATTCCTCTTTTCTTTCCCCCCTTCCTCTCTCTCTCTCTCTCGCTCGATTCCGTTCCTTTTTTATACGAACCCTCCGGCGGTTTCCGTGACGCTTCCTTCCCCTTTTTTATTTCCACAACTAACATCAGACCCCGTTAAGAAGAGATCCTTATCAAAACCCAAGCTGAAATAAGTTTTGCTCGAGGAGATGGTTTACCCCAACCCCCCAAAAGTTCTGAATCGTAAACAACTTCATCGCTCCAAACGAACTTTTAAATATACAGTGTACCGACGGACTGTGGTTTCTTTATTAGAACTTTTTAGACTACGTATGATTTAAAGTTTGGCGTTATCCTGGCGTGTATACACATTAACAACACTCGATCAATAAGCGATATTTCGGTGCAAGAAGACCTATGTTAAGAATTTGCTCAAAGTTAATACAAAGAAGTTTGACAGAGGTTTTAATGTACACTCTAATACATTTTCACCTTCTGATTGCGTATCTGTTGATATACCTAAGAGGAAGAAATAAATATTTGTCGCAGATTATTGATACTCATACCAAAAATGAACAATTGTTTTTTACTTTAAAAATGTTTTTCTATCTAGTACTGAATTACCACATGTCATCAATTAGGTTTGGTTCCTTTATTAGAGGTTTTTAGAATACGTATGATTTTAAGACTGGCGCTATTCCGGTGTACATATATATATTAACAACAGTCAATCAATAAGCTAAATTTCGCTGCAAGAAATCTTTTGTTCAGAATTTTGCTCAAAGTTAATTCTACTCAGCTTTAAATAAGCAAGTAAGTTAAGTAAGTTCGCTTAAGATTTCTTACTGACGATCCCAATGAGAGATGATGCACGAGAAACATTTGAAAAGGAGTCTCAAAAATATCATTGCGAAGTTTAGAAATGGTTTAATGGAATAAAACATTTTAAATTGTGACCTAACATTCTGAAGAAAGGCGAAATTTATGTCATTTTTCTTGAACATCCCTCTTGTTAGCTTCCTATTAATTCTAAAAATCCAAAAATCCAGGAAAACAATCTAATCATCCAGGTCTAAGAATAAAACCCCAATAACTCAAGCTATCCTCCGAAAAGATGAAGGTCCACAAGATTTTTTAACCGGGAGTAGACCCAAGGATATTAATTTAGAATATGATCACGCCCTATAAGTTTTTATTTAAAATTTTAACAGGTTGAAGTGACAGATAGACGTAAAAATGTGGTAATATATGAAATTCCACGAACAGACACCATCTCTTAATAAACTTGATCAAAGACAGAATTATTTTAAGTTTAAATAAAATTATATTTAAAACTTCACTAAAACATGAACGTGGTGGAATTGAAGGTGGATCTAGGGTGGCACACACCAAAAGGATGAGTCCGACAATTCGAGAACCAGAATTATAATAGAAATTAATAGGAAATTTCCTTCGAAATAACACTTACCAATACCCATTATATCCATAAAACCAATTATAACGAATAAGAAAATGAACTCCCAGGTGCTGACATAGGTTTACTGAACTTCCTTCATGTCATACTTTTAAGATCAAAGGTCGTGTCAGCTGATTTCAAGAGTGGAACAAATTATCACTAGCCTCGAATACGAAATCGCAATTAGGCAACGGGAATGTATTTCTCAAAATAATATTCCCCCTTCATCGATAATTTTTAATTGCAAAAGGCTCAACCATGAAAAGCTACGCACATTGTAATGATTATGCAGAGTACAAAATTAGAACAAGAAAAGTCGGAAAAAGAAAATCACCGAGCATAAACTGGCCCGCAGTATGCAGTGTTATGAAACACGCATTAGACGTTTAAATCTCAAAAATATAATTCAAAGGAAAAGCAATATACTATAAGAATGCTTCAACTACTGTTACTAGAGAATAGATTAAAAACTGAAGATATGTGAGTACTTATCATATTTTATCGTACTAAGCATTTCTCAGATAAGCGAAAAATTTTAAAAAACATACTTTTGAGTTACACTTTACAATAATTGTCGCATTACTGCTTTTATTATCAAAGGAAAATTGACGGCATATTGAGTCCGTGGGTAAAAAAGACAGTGACAATAAATAGTTACAGTGAAATAAGGAAAAAAATTTGCCGAATACGAATCAATTAACAAAGAAAAAATTGGAAATGTTCCCAAAACTCCATTACGGTTTAAAACAATAATTTTTTTAAAATTATCTGTATCGTATTTCCAATCCCCAATGACAAAATATTCTGTTTGTGAGACTTATTCTGAAAATACTATTTTACCGTTTCCCTTTAATGTACATATCACAGAAACCATTTAGGATGCGACCACGAAAAAGTTACCCGGCATTTTTCTGTGAGATTAACTTCAAGAATTGTTTCCGAATGAGAAGGCAAGTTACACTTTTTTATGGAACAGAGACAGAAAAAATGTGTCCGACCCTCCCAAAAATGTCAAAGTATCAGTCTAAAAGCCAAGGAAAAGCCTTGAGAGGACACGTTTAGCAACTTACTCGTCCTTTAGGTATAAAAGAATAATAGTTGCTGATCAAGTGAATTTACAATTGCTGAAGTGAATAACTTTTGGCATGGATCTAATTAAACTGGATATAGATTTATCTTTACATTCCCAATGCTTAGAAACCAGAATAGAATGAGTGGACAGTTAGAAACAAGAAAAATGACAGTTATACATAATTTTCAATACGGGTGAAATTGTTCTCGAATGCTCAAAATATTTTTCATGAATTCCTATAGTACTGAGAAATCGCATAACAGTGCTTAACATTACCATTAAATAGTAAAATGATTTAACTGCTTACCAACATTTTTTTCAGGTTAGTTTCGCGGGAAATTTTAACAAGTCTTTCTCATAATGAAAAGTAGAATATTTGACCATTAATGGGCATTAATGTGCAAACTATATTAATTGTTATACGCATAAGAAAAGCAGCGCTAAAAATATCTCTCAGCGAAAACCCCAAATCTTTAATCTTTTCCTCCAACCGCATTCCCAACCACCTGGATCGGAGCTGCTATTACAATGAAGTAGAATCCAGTTTCTGGTGCCAAAAGACAAAATCCAGGTTTCTTGTTTAACTTCGCGGTCAATCTAATTGTGACCGGGTTTTAACCCGTTACCCTACCCAAAAACCCTCTCCCTATCCATTACCCAATGGCTCTGAGCCAGTCCTCCTTTTGTCTATGGGCGATCTCACCGGATTAAATGCATGGCGTAGGTGCACTGGGATATGTCCGGCGAAACTATCCATCATTTCAAAAATTTTTCCCATCAACTCAAAGCAAATTGTATCATCCCAGAGAAATATGTGGAAAAACTTCACCAGAACATGTTTGCTGAAGATAAAAATTCGGCAGACGAGTCTTCCATCAACTAATTCTTTAAAATACCAACCAGTATAGACTCGTCGACGTGGAAAACTAAAAAGATAATCAGCGACTAATAAGGTTATTTAAACTGACAATATTGTTCAAGACGGAAAAAGTAACGCATGGGCAAGGAATATGCAAAATGGGAATATATGAGAAGGGGCAATCTGTCATTTGTAGTAAAATCTTTGATTCAGAAAGCCGCAATTGAGTCAGGCACTTACCAGCTACCCATATTCTTTCAAGTACATGATCAAGATTATACTTCATTAAAAGTAATAAAAATCAATCACAATTATAAAACAAGAACTTAATCAGTGTTCACACCAGAGAAGATTCAATTGTTTTTCGGAAGGAGTCATGAGAGGCGCTGCTAAGGCATTGGAGAAAACAACCAACGGCATGCTTCCTTGCATTCACTCGGGAGCAGTGAACCCAGGCAAACATGCCTGGCAGTCGCTTGAGTTCAGTCAGTCAGTTATTCACTTGGTCACTCATTCACTTGGTCATTGTTATCATCAAAAGGAAATAAATTATTTTGTAATTCCAAAAAGGCAAATTATTTCCGAACCGAAATCTTCACCTCAAAAAGAAGTGAGCGCAGTATCGTATCCGAACAAAGTGCTTTAAAAAAGCGAAGACATTTCAGGAGATAGTGCAAAGTAGATGGTAACAATGCAAGAGTGGACAAGTAAGAAGAGAAAAAACGATCACCTAAGCGGAGTAGTAGAGATAGACGGCAGAAGAGTTAGCCCTGTCAGAGCAAGATAGCATTCACAAGAATCACAGGAAGACCACGGAAAAGATAGCGTGCCATGGTAGAGATGGATTGACCTCAGGATATCTCCATTAGATTAAAAATGAACTAGGCCACGAAGAAAGCGCACAGGTGATAGAATAGGACCACAAATAAGGCAAAGCCGCTTTTCAGCATTAAATTCTCCGCGGGAACGTCTACAGCGTTCAAAGAATATCCTGCGTTTTGCTGGGAGGTCTTGCTGTCCCAGGTAGATACACATTTATCACTCCCCATAAAAGGGATTCCAATCTTTTTGCATACCCACTCAATCAATGCCGGGATATTATTAACCCACCCGACCACGCTCTATTCCTTCCATTGGGCTCCTTTCCAGCGCCGCCGCACCGGTATTTTTCACCGCCCCTTCCAAACTCCCCCCCACCCTCTTTCCAGTTTTCGCGTGGCTCACCTTAAATGGACTAATCCGCGATGGTGGAAGGTCTCTCTCTTCTTAATACCAACAAGCTCATATTCCTTCCTTCTTCTCACACCCGTCTTCTCACCCACCTTTTTCCCCTCAGTGTTTGCTTCACCATTAGATTAACGAGGGCAAAAACCCTTCCGAGCAAACTAACGAGCTTTGATGAATACTCCATTAACGCTTGTCGCACGGAGTTGCCGGCTTCGGTGGGTGGGAGGGTAGCGGGCGGGCGGGCGGACGGGGTGTGAGCTAGTAGGGGGGGTGTGAGCCTGGTTGGAGGCAAAGAAGGAAAAATGGCGGGAGAGGCAAGAGTCTCGATTTATGCTGCTTGTTGCCTCGGCAATGCCTCATGGCCTGATAGGAGGGGAAATAGGGGGGTGAGAGAGAGAGAGACAGAGAGTGAGAGGTTGAGGGGCAAACGAGGAACTCAGTCGGCGGGAAGGGGTCCTGGCTATAATGAACCTTTGGAGCAGGAACTGGTACGCCTTTTTCTCTCCGTTGTCTCAAAACGAGAGCACGAAACACCTGTGCATAGTTCAAGCTATTCGAAAGGAGAGAGAGAGAGGGAAGGAAAAAAAACTTAATGTTAACCTGTCAGAACCGTGGAGCTGAAGGCAAACAAACTGCTCTTTTTTTTTATTTTGCCTTTTATTTTACAACTCACTTCTGGAAAACCCCAAAAGTCGTCGTCGTCATACATATATAAGGCCGTATATGTAAGTCTTGCGAAATGACACAGAGCAATTAAGCAAGAAATTCTGCATTGGATTAAATCCTTTGATACGTACTACATCTCATGAAAGGATTAATGATAGCCCCGCTGCACAGGTGTAGATATGTAGTATAATTACTTCTATACTTACAAAAACTATTATGTTAAGCCATAATCCGAACATTAACTGAACGAGGAGCACTAACACATATCTCGAATTTCTAATGTAAATTCAAAAAATGTTATATGTAATGCCTTTGCTCGACTATTTACAGTAGAAAGATCATTCAGTTCGACATTTACATCCGGAGGATTTAAGTATATTGAAAATTACAAAACCTATAAGGAAAATACAACATGTAAAGATCAAAGCTAACCTTTAATTTGTTCCACCACCTAAGCTGACAAGGTCAAATGCATCGATAAAACATCTTTTAAATGAGGCTGCAAATAAAATATATTTCATATCCTTGCACAAAATCTTTTTCGTATGAAGTGTGAACAACAGAAAGTTCCTCATGTTGCTCTTTTCAGGCAATTTCATGCAACCTCCATCTCGTCAAGATGCAAATAAGAGACGGAAGGAATACATAATCTAAAATTACCGAAAAAGTTAGAAAAGGATGTGGTCTCTAAACAGTACTGTTCAACACATACTTGAAGGAAGCGATAACAGAAGCACTAGAAATAGAGCAGAACGCTATTAATATTAACAATGAGGAGATAAAGATGCTCGAACACCACTTGGTTGATCATAATGTCTCTCTTATTTTCGTAATTTAAACTGACTCTAAGATATATGAACTTTTTGACACCCTCACGGTCATGGTTCTCAATTTTTATGTTTTGCAGCACACGTTCACTCTCTAGAGATGATATTTCCACATGTTTAGTCTTTCTTTCATCGACCTTGAGACCCATTATTTTATCTATTTCTCCCATGATGTTTAAAATTTCCTTAAAAACATTCACAGTTCCCACTATCATAGCTATATCATTAGCATATCCTTGTTCGGATTTGTCAACCATGGTTCTGCCAGCTAGAATTCTTTCACTATTAGTTATGAAACCAAGTTGAACAATGCAGCTAATATCCCTTGTCTTATTTCTGATGTCATCTTGAAGACTCTACTCCAAAAAAACTTTTACATTGGGATTCCTCATATGCAATTTCAACCAAATCAATCAGCTTTTTTGGAGTACCGTAACCTCACAGTGCGTGGAACGTGACCAATTTCATGAACAAAGATATTGACAGTTAAATGATAGGATTTCTGGTATATGATACTAGCTGTAACGCGGAAACCCAATTTTCTTCACTTAAGATTTTATGCTTTAGGACGGCATTTATTATAAAACAGTTTTCACGGATGCAATGCTAAGCTTTGAGGCGAATATTCAAGCTTAGAAAGAATGAAACAACGATATGGCAACACAAAATCAAATTCAATACGTTTTGCATGGTGAGTGCTGAGCCTGCAACCATACTGTATTTATGCTACAGTTAACAGAGTTTATTTCAACCATAACGATGACTAACTGACAGATGGTGATGGTTTTATATATTTTGAAAAATTTAGTTTCACGACACAGACATCGCTCTCCGTAATATCAAGCATCCAGTAAATTACTCCATGCATACTGCAGGCGTTACAATGTGACAAGGATGCTAATGATAGATTGATTTTGTGCTTCGTTCTACCGGAAATATTTTGGTAAAATCGTTTCCGCTCTGTTTCGATGATAATTTTCAAGGAAAAAGTATTTCTATCACGCTTTAGGTTAGCTAGGCTTAAGTAGGTCAATTTCCATTATAGGGGGTTGAAAAGGCTGTTGAAATATGTTACTAAGACACAAGTCTTTTTGAATTGTGGTTGCACTAAATTTTAGGATGTTAAAACAGTTCAAATACAAGTGAAATTTTAGGAACTTTTTCTCATCACAATGGAGGTGTAAAAAGCCTAATTTAAAAAGTTAAATAATTCTGTCGACTACATTTTGGTTCATAAAACGTATGTTCCAATTCCTCCTTAACAATTCTGTACATATTTCCCGGAAAATTTCTCTCTCAGCATCTAATAATCATTGAGTTAAGAGTATCGATTTCAGTATCAATTTCCACCAAAAACCCACTGTTTAGATAGACTTAACTTGGCAAGAAATCCCCTGATGGTGTATTCCTACTGTTCCGAGCATAAAGGTTCAATTTGTTGCCCCAAAATGTAATCGGCGGCAACGCATCCGCATTATACCTACCATGGATAAAGAACATGTACATAAATGGTAAAAAATATAACTATTTCACTCCGAATAACTCAAGGATCCGACCGAATTAAAAACAATAGAAGGTGTCCTAAAAAGAGAACGAGCAAATACCCCGATGGACAACACTATTTCCAGCCGATGTAAGTAGCAACGTTTCATCGTATTTTAATAGTTCATCAGGCTGAGCCGCCAGGAGTTATTTTACTCATCAGGCTGAGCCCCCAGGAATTATGTAACTGTTATTCATTTACAACGCAGATTCTGAAGTTGATGTTTCTTATAAAGCACGGCTTTATTTTCTTACTTCGTCAAAAACAAGTCATCGGATGTCCACTGCCTATGTTCTACAATCCATTTCTAATAAAATATTACAAATACTGGTGTTATTTTATGCATTGGTAGACTGATGGCACGAAATAAATTTACGAAATTGATTTTCCATACGTGAAGGCAAAAGGGTCGCTTTTTCACTAAACATTTTTTGACCATCGAAGCAGCGGTTATTGGGATAATTTGTCCCGACTCATCCCCGCTAGTGAATTGGACGCTGACGAGTTCATTCAGATGCGAGGGCCGAATATGATTTATGGACGTAGCGAACGGAACGGGCGAACGGAAACATTCGGCCCGGGGCGAATGAACTCATGTCCCTAGAGGACAGATTCTCTTGGACGCTGATTTTCCGACGGGCTCGGACATCAAACGCTTCTAGTTTTTGCGGGATGCTTATGACTAAATTTCATTGTTTCATTTATTTTTAAGACTACTTTGGTAGCCGTTACCCTGTTTTGGCATATCCCCGCGAGTTCAAAGTTTTAAAACCTAGGAATCGCATGTAGGTTTGGTTATCACGGCAATGATACGATTTTTTCAGCCAATTATATTTCATTTTGCGAAGGATAAACAAAACCCGATGTAACAGAATTGCCTCTGCGACGCAAGGTAGTCCAAGCTCTTTGGGGGTTCCTATTGACGTAAACAACTAACCTTATACTAACGAAGAGACTAATTCATATTTCGCTGATATTTGATTACAGAAATATTAGAGCAAAAAGGAATGCAAATAGCCGCGGAAATCTTCTAAATTACTTACCTCCACTCCTTATTCCCAAAGGCGTTTTCTGACAGTTGAACCAGAAACTCAGATTAATTAGATTATAAAGCAGATTATTTATCCGTAAGTGTAAGGTAGAACACAGCAGGCTATGATGAAGGATCGTGTGTACTTAAACAAGCAGTCAATGCATAGAGTATTCACCGTAAGTAGAAGGAAATATCACCTTTTTCAAGAGTATTTCAGGAATTTATTTTCACGAATTCTTAAAAGTTATAGGAAAAGCATTCCCCATCTAATGCCGTTAATAACACCCCTCTACTCTAGTCACTGCTGAGTTTCAACATTACATGAACATGAAGATAAAAATGGGTAAAATATAAAATAATATCGTAATTTCCACTTTTCTAATATTTAAATATACATGCAATTCATAACTGACGGAGAAAGCGATTTTTTGCCTACAAAGTAAATGACAATGAAATAAAGTGCTAAACACGTCTTAGTTTTAGATTTGTTAGCATATAACTGCAGTAAGAGATATCAAATCCGTAATCCAATATTTATAGCGCCTGATTTGGTCTTTCTTGCTTGATAGTCTTCATTAAAAATATATTTGAAGACTAATCTGTGTTTTTTTTGTGTCTCACCGTTGCTCACCAGTAGTTAACATACGCCACCACAGAATCCAGTGTATTTTAAATGACACGAAGGAAAGAGTGACTTAATGCATTGCTTATTATTAACGCAGTCAATATAGAACCTCCATATTACCAACATTTGTCCTACCTTCCTCTTTCCGTTTATTTTCTCTTCGCCTTCTGCCATCTAACAGGCTTCTCCCTCCATCCTCTTGTTTCCCCATGGTCTCCGACTTTGCCACATTTTTCGCCCAACTCCTTATCCTTACCCTTATAAATTCAGCCCACTCTTGCCTCTTTACCACTAAAGCCTTTTCCTTGATACCGAAAAGAGGAAAATATGTGTTACCGTTCCAATTTCGCCTCGATTAAATAAAAAACTCAATCAATCAACCCGTTCTGACCGCCCGAAATCCTTTCAATTGCGGAGGAGTTTGACACCGTGGAACACGGAGAGCTAAAAGGATGTTTAAGCGGAAGCAGTATCTCTCCTCCCTAGAGTCACGAGGTCTTCTATCACTCCGCTTCGATGAGTACGCGGCGGAAATGGCGAGGGGACGTTGCCACGAATTCTATGGGAGTGGCCCTGTCCACGCTAAACCTATGATGGCATGCCAATGGGTTTTTCCATCACGTAGAATTTATGTTACCGAACATATTTCGGCTTCCTTCCTCCCTCGAAGTCTCCAAGAAATTTTACAACTGAAAGCCGTCATATGTGCGTTAAACTCCCGTTTTAAAGTAACATATGAGTTGATACTAATATACTACTATATAGTACCGTGATATTTTAAAATTCCAAGCAAATATCGATGAAGCAGATACATTACGATTTTAAAAACATAATCATAAATATAAAATAAAATATATATAAAATACATTTAAAAAATATATATATAAATAAAAATAATAAGAATCGTCCGAGTATAAATATTTCGATATTAAAGTAAGCTTATAAAAAAGTTTTTTTATAGTTAAGGTTCGTGGGGTGGCTTGAGCGTTGGCTTCTCATTTCAGGTGCCAGTCTTTAATTCTAAGCAGTGGCGGATATTCTTTGGAAAAAAGCCCATCCATACTTCGACACCTAGCGGAAAGCGCTTCAAGATTATCCCTATGGATTTCACATAAAACTGTATTAACCTTTAATAAAGAGTGCACAATCTTATGTAAATAACCGATTTCCATCCATTATTCTTTTATTCTACATGAATTCCTCAATTATTTACCCACCTATCCCTATTGCCGCAATTATCTCCCGTTTTATGCTGTCTCAATAATTAACCAAATATTATGCATTAGGATTCTAAGGAAGTTTTCAGTTTTAATTCGCTTTCATCTTAAGCAGATACCCGGGTGGACATGGAGAGATAATTAGAAATAGATTACAGCATCCAAAACTCATGTGCAGCCCGTAGTTTCTTCCTTTGGGGTCTCACACGCACATAAGACCAGAAAAATAATTGTTTAACACAGTTACTGGAAAGAATCCGCGGAATCGATGCAAAAAAGTCTTAGATTTACCCCGCACGCCAAAGTGGTACATATTGAGATGTAAGGTAAAATAAAGCGACCTAATGCCACAGAATTCTGTGCGAGTGATCTAAACGCAGGGAATAAAGATTTAGTCCGTATATTTAAGACACAATGCAGAGAAGACGCTTACCATTCGTATTGAACGATAAACACTGTCTAATAATAAAGAGAAGAAGATATTTAGGACTAGAGTTCAGGATCTCAGGCTATAAATATTATTGGAATTACATAATATGGAATTTTTATACCGGGATTAAGGGTCCACTTCGAAAAAATTCCACTTCTAAGGGTACATTCAGGCAAAAGTGGATGCCGTTATTCCCGGAAATACATTAGAAAGCCACCTGGCTAAGTAAGGGTATCTTAATAACGTCCAAAACGGCAGTTATCTAAATCCTTTTAACTAACTGCTTAGACTTTAAATTCTATAAATGGGATAAGGGAGTTACCGATTAGCTTTTTGATACATCTCCATAATCCCTGAGGTTCAAGGCAGATGCAAAAAATATCTACAGACAACAAGAGTTTTGCAGACTGCAGAGTTCAAATGGGATAATTTGGCCTAAAAAAGGCAGATCGGGTTGAAAAAGAACCTTCAGATCGCCATATGTAAATTTAATAAAGACCCTATTTTCCAACTACGTCAGCAAGATTAATTACGCATAGCACAAAGGAAACAATGCACGCTCAAATGGGATTTTCCTTTGTGGGATGGTTAAGACTGTTTACAGCGGGTTTTTTTGCCTACAATTAATGTCCCACGAGGAATACCTTTCGGTTCTCTATGGTAAATTACATGAAAGAAGAAATTACATGAAAATAAATACAAGAACGTAGTTGCAGAAGGCATAAAACTCAATGAATCACAATAAACTATCGTGTGAAGCATATTAGGAAAATGCGGTAAGATATATACCTCATACCTGCACTGGACTTAACACACTGGACGATCAAATGCGGGAAAAAACTTCTTTTCAAATATAAGCTCGCATCATTTAAAACGCAAACACATATCATTAACAAAAGAAGGTGTTGCACTCACTCAGTGTAGCAATGTAGCTTCGTCTCTGCTGCCGGCAAACTTCAGGTTTAGTTCGATTACGAAATTCACCTGAAATCTGAAAAAATAAAGATAAGATTAGATTAAAAGAGACGAGATTAAAATAAAAGTTAATTGCTACATATTTATACACCCTACATTTTACAATCCAATAGCAATTAATTAACTGCAAAAATACGGATAAAACAAAACTTATGGCATTCTTAAGATGCAACTGATAAGAACTGAAATTGTCAAAGAAGATCAAACTCTGGTATAGGTATCTCATTTCCGGTATTTGGGATAAGATATAACATACGACGAGGATAGAGATATCGCAAATAAAATGGACATTTATCCAGAGGATTAATCAAGACGATTAGCACGACTTTAAAAGACAAAAACCAAGAAAGGAACCCAGAATAAATTTTATAAAGTAATAGAGAATAAATCATTTCATTTAATTCATACAGCAGGATAGATGAAAATATATATAACAAATATAAGCTACAATTGTGACTAAAATACCGTTTTCAAAATAGAGCATATGGCATCTGCGTATTCGTATATCTTTCTACTGTTTAATGAACAATGTGTTCACTGTTTCACTGGTAAGAGTTCGCGGTTGCATTTGGAACCTGTCAACAGTCGGCACTTAAAGTCCTTTAGTAGAGATATACTGTTTGAGGTATTTAAAACTCACATTTTACTCCATCATGCAAAATCTTTAATAAAAAGCCATTTGAACACACAATTTTAAATCACTTTTTAAAAGATATGACACAATAGGCAATGTAGCATTCCACTCCACTGTAAACATTACTCTTCCAACATACTCAATAGGGAGCACCATTATGGTAAAATAGTATTTCAGTCCTTGAGCATAAAAATATAAGTACTAATTCAGACGCACACAACTTTTTGTAATCCAATCAAAAACATTAGTAAAAACCGGCGATACTTTTGCGAGGCCATGGCGAGTAATGGCAGGTAATGGCGAGTTCCTGCTATGCTGTAAGACTCGGAAAAATGGAAAGCAAAATAATAAATAAGGCAGGTATAGTCATAAGCAATTACATCTCTTCAAGCTTTGAAAGGGTGTACCTACAAGGTACCACAAAGAATACTTCCATAAGAGAACTAGGTCTTCGGCCTATGACATGTTAATTGAGTACAAATATAGGTAGATAGAGGTCGTACAACGTCCTCCTGAGGAAATTACTGAAATTTTAACGATTCTTGCCACAATATAGACAAATGAAAGAACAGGGATATTTTCATTATTGCAATGATTCGAAGTATTTTGCAGTACTTTTCTTCTATTTTAATGTTGTCTTTCCTAAAATACGGAGAATACGAAGGAATTATAAATTTTCCAAAATAGCAGGGTGACTGATGAATTCCGATGGCACTCCACAAATCTCAAATTAATGGCTGTAAAAACCAAATTCTGTAATAATCCAGCCTTGTTGATGGAACACAAAATTACAAAAAGAAGTATCAAAGTTATTGGCAATAACTAAGCATACATTAGCAATAATAGAATTGCTTATACTGTAAATAAATCAAAATAATCTTGGAAAATACTAAATAGCTGTAACCGACGCTCACTCCCTCGGATGCCTATCCTTTTGAATGATCCACAGGGAATAGTAGTCACTAATCCTGCTCATATATCATAGCTATTTTTCAACCATTTCAATGGTAAACAAATTATTCTCAATAGCTGTAATAATTACATGTCCCACATCCCTAATAACAAATCTTTCTTCCTATCACCATGCCTGGAAAAAGAGTTAGCTGCTGCAGTAAATCATCTGCGCACAAATTGCAGTCACGGGGAAGATGGAGTACCAAGTTCAGTGATCAAATATTGCTATACTTCCATTAAAGATCCCTTACTTTTTTAATTAACGAATCCCCATCCCAAGGCATTTTCCCAGCACCCCTAAAAATCTCAAAAGTCTCCCCTATTTATAAAAATAAAGGGAGCAAGGACAATCCAGAAAACTGTAGACCAATCGCAATACACCCAATTTTTGCTATAATATTTGAAAAAATATTTCTAAATAGACTCATACATCACCTGATCAGAAATAATTTGTTGTCCTACCATCAATATGGGTTCATTAAAAATAGATCTACAATTTTAGCCTCTTGTGAGACCATCAACTCCATTATGATCTCTCTTGACAATAAAGAGAAAATAATTGGCCTTTTCTTAGATCTAACTAAAGCCTTTGATTCAATAGACCACTGTATTATTTTTTAAAATGCTATGGAAATAAGGGTACCCAGGCTGTGAATTCATTCATTTTTAAAAGATCGCGAAAACATCATCTCTATAATGGACAATGGTTTTGAACATGTTACCAGAGGCAATTCCCAAACTATAGGGGTACCTCAAGGCTCCATCCTAGGTCCAATACTTCTCTTAATATATATCGACGACCTGCCTACAGCTTTGATGCCTATCCGTGGAATTCAACCAATTTTATACGCTGACGACACAAATGTATTAATTTCTGCAACTTCTATCAATCGATTAGCTCTGAAAAGCACCTCTGCATTACAGATGGCAACAAACTGGTGCAAAGAAAATAATCTAAAACTGAACAATAAAAAATACCAGGCAATAAATATTTCTCTCAATTCATCCAAACCCTGTCCCTTAATTATAGAAGATAGACTGAACATGCAATTAGTCACAAGCACAAAACTTCTTGGCATTCATTTGGACTCAAATAAGGCATGGGAGACTCATAAATTGCCTTCCAAGTACATTAAGCTCTGCATGTTTCCTCTTACGATCACTGAAGAAAACTGTGAGCACTGATGTGCTGCCATTACTCTATTGTGGCCTTATCTACCCCCATATTACTTATGGCGTCATTCTTTGGGGCTCATATCCTCTCTCCCGGGTCATATTTAAACTGCAAAATAAGGCTGTTCGCATCATAGCATCTAAGCCTCCATCGTCGCCCTGCTTACCAATGTTTTAAGAGCTTGGCCTCTTACCATTTCCATGTGTCAATACTCTTTATCTGTTAACCTACATAAAGCAACACCTGTAGATTTCGCCACAAATTCTCAACATCATATTCACCATACTAGGACCAAGTCAAACTTGCATATCAATTACAACCGTACTAGAGTTGCAAGTCTATGACCAAAGTCAGTAGGAATACATTTTTACAATAAGTAGCCTCAGAAATACAAATATATAAAAGATATTACCAGGTTTAAAGGCAAATAAAAACTTTTTGACTAAGGAAAATTATTTCACTGTGCCCGAATTTATCAATGATAAAATATGACATGGGTATGTAAAATAAGACCTCAATGAGTGAAACATAATATTTGTTAAATATGACTTGTGTAAATGTAACCATAAACGAAATGTGTAACTTCTTTGTATATGTATATATTTTTTATACTAATTTATGAATACTTTTTCATGACGTGTCCTATAATGAAGTTCTGTTTCAATCCTTGGACAAGTAAATTTATTATTTATTGGGGTTGAATACAAACGATAGCTAGTTTTACAGCCATCTCCACGGGCACAGCTTCTCTTAATTTTACATGAGATTAATGGGATGAGCTGTTGATGTCCGGTCTCACGTACAACTTTACTTGTTCATTTCATCTTAAGTAAAACTAGATTTACTATGTATAAATGCATAAAGGAGAACATATATTGACGCAAAATCTTCATGTAATGTAAGCAAGACTGATTATAAAATATCCCCAAAATACAAAACAGATAAGATTTTTCATACATAATATATCCAGAATTCAAGGATAATAAAGTGTGTTTTGAGGTAAGAGTTAAAAATGCTAGGAGATTCCATTCAGGATTAAACGAATTTTGCGAGACTCAATTTTCTATTCTCTTGCAAAAATTCTCAACTTTCGAGAATACGCCTACCTGTGGTATACATATTCTCTAATCATTGATTTTCTCCGAGTAAAATAGGTTTTATTTGCGCTCAAAGAAGCATGGAGCTTCTATCCTTTACTTAGTCTATTTAACTGCAAGTAGTACCCTTTATCATGGTGGCTCAGGGTTTATACGCACAGCAGAGTTAATAAACTCTTTGAAAACAAAAACTTCCCGGCCTTTGAGATAGAATCTGACACAAAGAAGCATGCTAGATCCTTGCCAACATCAAAGGGGTAATGTAGACGATAAAATGTTACTACCAGGTTTAATCCTGAATTTTCTGCGCTAGATTAGAGTATTTCCAGCCTCATTTTCCAAAAACGCCTTTAGTAGAACTACTGGGATGTGAAAGGCCTATATCTTTTGAACATCAAAGGTATAAGTAGTTTTCAAGCAAAATTTTTCCATCGCGGGCCATTTTCCAAGTAGAGTTGGCATCATCCATTCAAAATAAAATAAATAACCCTAGCACCTTACGGCGAGGTAGCGAGGCTGGCAGGGTCTTGGGCAAGAAGCCCAAAAGGATAAATATGAGAGATTCATGAGGACGTCACCACCAATTCTCATATCGCACGATTTACTGAAGGCAGAAGAGGTTGAGGGATACAAACTGTGCTCATTTGCGCGCACCATCGCGAAGCAGAGTTCTACACCTGCCGATCATTACGCACACCAATCCAGCTGCCCACAGGGTCGAAGTTGGCGGTGGGCAACTTCCACCCTGGCTGTAAAGTATGGACAGTTCTGAGAATTCGAGTGGAAATCTCGGGGACAACACCAGATTAGTGTGGATGAAATCATCATGTGCGTCCTAGTTCCCTAGTAATGTAATGTCGTATTCATTGAAGCACATTCCATGTAACGTACTCATATTCCGGTTCTGGATATGTTGAATTGCATGTTCAACGCGTTCGCGGCGGTTGGGTCTTTGTTTGACTACAGTGAGGCATGTTTTCGTTCCGCGGATGTTTTGTTCATGTCCTGATATATTTTCAATAGTTTCATGCTGTATTTCAAGTATATCTTAGTATACTAAATAGGGCGCATTTTCCCATGATCGTTGGTGCGCGCTGGGAAATTCCGACTGCGTATACACCCGCGCGATTTATTTATTTATGCTATGTAAGTTTAAAAATATGTAGAAATCTCGAACAAACAAGAAATTTCCAGAAGGATAACAATAGGTCGCGGCGAGTAACTTTAAAAGGAGGGATGAACGAGCCGATGGGTTTTTCATAGTTTAGATGGCTTGCAACGATTAACCACGCTGAGCTAGGGCATTGTGTCGACCGCCTGCCACGAGTAACCACGAATATCCCGAATATTGGAGGACGATTAGCGATGAAAAGTTTTTTTACTGAGTGTTTTGTGGGAGTTGATAGTGTGGGGGAAACAGCATCGACAGGTCTACGGTCGCGAAAGTAAGCAGGGACCACGGGGTGTCGCCACGACGCATTAGGCGCCGTGTAGTACAGCAGAGAAGGTCCGGACGCGTCAGAGGAGAGAAAGTGCATGCACAGAGCCTTGCACTTTGTTTTCACCATAAGCAGGTTAGCTGGTTGTAAAGATATTAGTGGACTGAATGTTTTAACCTGAAAGACTGGGGTTTGTGGTTGTACACATTTCTTGAAGGGTGTTGATGTTCAGTGTAGTGTGGAGTTGATGGGCATAGTGTGTCTAGGGGTTGTTTATAAATGTTGATATCAGATGCAACGGGTGTTAATTTATGCTCTGTTTGGGTAATTTAAAGTGTTGTTTATGTGGTGTGTGGTAAAATACTGAGAACTGAAACAGGGAGCAGGTTTCATAGTTAATTTTACTATGGCATTTACCGTGCAATGCAATAAATTGATATCTGTCAGATAGTGTCTAGCAAAAGAGTACGCCTCCATTTTTTTCATTACACCCCCTTGCATTCCTACAAACTTTCTGGGCCTCCAGCGTCGATCAAAAATATTTATAGAGGAAACTAACGACATAACTCTGCAACTATTTAATTGCAGATTGAGTAAAAGAGCTGATACTCAATATTCGGCAGAATTGTGAGTCGAGATAGCTTCTCATTGACATAAAGAATTCAGTTTTATAAAGATGATGACAAGAAGAGTTTCTTCGAAAATTTCGCATGAATACTATAATTTTCAGTAGGTCTAATTATTTTAAGCAGAATATTTTTTGCTGGAATTTTAAATATATCTTTCTGATTCATATTAATGATTTTCTCTTAATCATTTTCAAAATCGCCTGCCGAATCGACTATGAGAGTAAAGCATAGCCTCTTATGCTAATATGAGACTTTTTCCTCACATACATAATTCTATTTAACCTAATATGAACAATTGCCCTAATATTATAAACCCTCTTCCATAAATAATATAAAGGTTCAAGTTTCACCTTTACCTGTGCCATAATTTCCACATAAAACATACTAATCGGTCAAAATGTTCACTTGCTAGTAACCACCCACTTCATGTCCTTTTTCTTTTCATTAACCTTTCCTTTTCATTCTCGAGTATGGGGATATGGTACAATTGCCACTTGCGGCTTTATGTATGTATATGGATGTATATTTTTAAATACTAAAGATGATTTTGTTAGATAACTGAAAACCAGATGTATTCACGTATGCTACTCCAGCTGGATTGCATGGATTATAACTTCTAGATTGCAACAAGGCAACAATAAATAATGAAACCGAAAACTTTGTTTTTATAAGGTACCTTAAGATGACACCGCTGCGTCGAAACGAGTAGCACCGTTAAAATAAATTGGTGAAATAAAATAAAGTTTTTATAAAAAATAAATTTTTCATTATTCATAATGAACTTCCATAAATTGAGCCTGAAACCATTGAGATTAAGGCAACTATGGCTCAAACCATTTTGTGGCGAAATTTTGAAAGATGTCAAGTGAATTTCACTTAAAATCCTTGTGAAATTAATCATTAAACTTAATCGAATACATGAATTTCTCCTTTCTGATGTTCATTGGGTGTAACAATATTGCAAAATGGAATGCAATCCGCAACTTTAGATGTAACAACGTGCATTGATTCCTTTGCTTCTCTCAAAATTCCATCCTTAAATATTCCATTCTCACACTAAGCTTAAAATTCCATTCGTGCACGAAAGGTAAATAGAAAAAATTCACGCTCCATGCCCGTCCTACTTCAAAGACCCTTTTCCGCATTTGCGATAACCGGAATAGTACCCGATTGCTCACGATAAATGCCACGAAGGAACACTCGTAACGATATTGACAATGAAGCTCAATTGGACGTGTGACAGCCACCGGCCACGCACATTCAATGGATTTCGAAATGCCGGGACACAAACCGAGTCGGTGAACCGAGGAAGACGCGATGCGCCGGGCGCCATGCCAGAGCGACCTCAGCAAGTGGCCACAGGCGGCCGCTCATTCCGACTATATCTCTCCGACAACAATGGAGGAATGGAAGGTGGGATGGGAGATGAATACAGCGCACCCTCTAGCAATCCCCACCACTTCCTCCCCACACCCTCAACCTCCTAGTGACGAAGCGCATGTATAGAGCAGCAATGGGCAGGAATATTCATAAATAGATTGCAATTCCTCACCCGTGCTGTCCTGAATTGTATCGCATTTCACAGTGCTGGATCGCGGCGCATAATACCACGCGTCATGAGTGAATGGCATCACACGACATCGCAATTCCCTTCAAGCTCATGTTTACGGCGCATCGGCGAGCGAGGTCGCGACTGTAGTAGCACAGGTGAATACGGAAGAATCGAGATAGTGTAGAGGGCGGCAGAGCGGAAAGCTAACCCCCAGGTTCAATGAAATAAATTATTGATTTGGCAGTGAATTCGGCTGTTCAGAGTTTAAGAAGTCAGAATGTGTAGTGACTGCGTTAATAAAAATTGTAAATCGTACGGAAAATTTACAAAAGAACTTAACTCTCTGCCCAGCCCCTTTTAACCCAGTACTCTTCCGTTAGCCTAAAAAAGTGTAACGTGGTTCGGTGTAAAACGAAAAACTAGGAAACGCTAAATCAAAATGTCAAATTAGGGATATGAATTCACTCTACAATGAAAAAGGTATTGCAAAGAATTCCTCAGACCCAGCTTTAAGCATGGCGACCCCATATGTAATTGTTAAGCTCAATATTATGAATCCCTCCAAGTATAAATATTAAAAAAATTGGAAGGAGTTTTTACAAATTGAAATATGAAAAATGAAACAAGTAAAAAAATGCAGTATACCGTCAGCCATTCCCATCGAATTAGGCTAAGTGATGTTTCCCATAGTATAAGTATTAAATTCCAGCATGGGGTTATTTGGCCTGGATATAACGCACAAAGGCTGGCCCGGATATTTCGGTCGGGTAATAGCATGGATATGAATACCAATAAATCTCTTCAATACGAATGGCGCTGCACGCCGAAGTATAAGGCTCGGTATGAAGCCCAGTCACTAGAAAACCAGACGTCTTATATCTGAATCATATAGAGGAATAAGGTAAGGAGAGCATTGAAATCGATTTTTTAGCTCCCAACATAAGATTATATATGGAATTGCTAAAGTATGGCCTTCACGATGTAATTTCAACGTGGGGAACTCGATAGGGAAAACTAAATACAACAGCCCATTTCGTTCATACGTATTATGTGTGTTTAATTAACGACGAATTACATTGAAGGCATTACCTGTCAAAACCATTACAACAACTATGACAACCGGGTATTCAGCATGTGTACAATATCTATGGGTGGGTAGTTGGCTAAGAAAGTCATTTTCCTATATCTTAATTGAATTGTAACAAATCTCTAGCCTACCTAAAATATCCCAATTACACTGCAGTGCGAGGTATTATTTTTCAATTCATACGTTCACAACTCAAAAAAACAGGATTATCTAAATCTGAGAGCAATTTTCGCCATTTATAACATTTTTACTGTCCCCGAAGCGTAACTGTAACCTGTGGCACAGCAAAGATTATAATAACACTCGCTTGAGAGATTGAAATATTTTATTTTCCAGAGTGTCGTCATGTTTGGATAAAAATCATATCCGTAATCACCTAAATCACATTTATTTCAATTTTCTTAACCAATTTCAAATGAAATTTAATAAAAACAATTCATCAATGTACGTCATGGCAAATATCGTTCGTAAAAATCATCATTAATACAAAATCTAAATACTCTCACAATTTATGACCAGATGAGGAGGGCCATTACTGCCAGCGTTTCACAAGCCACCTATACTTTTCATGTCCCTATTTTATCGAGAATGAATACAAAGAAAATATCGGCTGTCAGATCACGCTTAGTTCCACAATCACAAACATATATTCCAGAATCTGACTCGTTCTCCGTTATAATTATCGCCCTGAATTACATACACACATTAGCAAACACAATTTCTTAGCCTTCAACGAAAAACAGAGTATTTCATAATTTAATGGCGCTAGACGTACAAAAGTATGCATCTAGTGACAAGTATATATTTTTTTACCTTAAGAAAAGACAGAAAATCTAAAAAACAAAAAAATAGATATAAAATTTCAAAAATTACCAACTTATAATTCAAAAAAATCCCCGCCGCTGTGGCATAAGAATTTACAACTGTTTTACACCAAATTCATCTTTCATAAAGAATTTTTAATGTTGATGTATACATCAAAATCCTGAATTTTGGAGGGATTATGCCGGAACAACAAAAATGGTAACTTTTAAAATTCCTGAAGTTAATGGGAGCCAGAAAAAAAAGAACCGTAAATTTAAGTAAAGCACGCCACAGATGTTCCCGAGCAAACATTTCATTGACACATACAGAACAAAATGTAATCGAGAAAGACGGTGAAATGTGTTTTTATTCCTAAATTGATTGATGGCAAAAAAGGATTCAATTTTCTCTTGAAATTTTGATGCCATTCACTTTCAATCAACGCTCAGATAGTTTCGAATCAATATAAAAAATGCACATCTAAAATTTTAAAGTCCAATATATCCACGCCTCGGAATCAAACGAGGTCAAATGATAGTTCACCATTTTCAGCGAAGATGAGATCAGAAGAAGAGATCAGAAATTCAACTAAAGAATTGAACCACAACATTGCTGTTAGACGTCCAATTCGTCTATTCTTCTGGCTATGAATATACGCAGCTGTTATTTATTCCAAATAAAGAATGATTCTCGCCATCATTTTGGAGGCCTATGTAGTTAGGAGGTAGTTTATCCGGCGATACTTACAATTCTACTTGTATCCATTCTTGTGTCACGATTGTTCTTGGTATTATCTATGGTTTCTCTCTAATATATTCACCACGTACTCTCATCCCTTAACATCTTCCTCAGGGTTCTTATCTCCTACGTTCCAAGACTGTATGTAGTTTTGCTATATTCCTGCTTTTTGCCTGATTTTGCTTGATTTGCTTCCCGTATTATTTCTGTGCATTTTAAGCTGTGCTGAACATGAGTCGCTTACTATGCGTTTCAACCATGGCATGCCTTGTACTATTTAATAGAAGATAGATTCTTGCTCGATAATATCATTGCCAACTTTCAACTTACATATTACAGGCGTTTTACTTATCGCCATACATTTTGCCTTTTTTGTTGATGTTTTTTATATTACATTCTCTGAAGGTATGCGTCAACTCCATTAACAGTCTCTGCAATTGGTATTCTATTTTTACTATCAAGACCGCATAGTCAGCATAGCACACTAAGTTGTTCAGCATCCTGTACCTCCTTTCTGTTTTCACCTATCAGATTACCTAATCCTCAAATAAATTTGCTGCGGTCTTAGTGAGTCCTTTTGTCGTCTCGCCGTATTCTGTCATTATAGGTCCTATATGTTAATACATTATATACCTTATAGGTTAAACATGTATTCTGGTAATTTATTCTTTCATAGTGTTGTTAATAGATCTTTTATCATGAGTCAAACGGTTATTCTAATTCTACGAAGCATAAATACACTGGCTAAATAAAGTTCATAGCTTATCCCACTAACTGTTGTATTGAATTGATAGCGTTAGTGTATGACGCCATCTTTCTTTACAAAAGCCACGTTGTTCATCGGTGAGTTTTACTGTCTGATTTTTTCTTGAGATCAAAATTTTTTTGTCATCTTTAGTTCTGAGTCTAATAGTTCTGTGCCACGGCAGGTATCAGATATATTTCATTCGCCTTTCATGAATTCCGGTATGATTATTCCTCTTATCCAGCTTTTTTGGATTTTGTGGTAATAAAAATTTTTTGTATGCCTTTATTTTGTTCACCTACCAACGCTCAACGTCCATATTTCCGATTCTCGTAGCATATTCCTATGCAATATAATATAATAATTCCTGTAGAATATAATCTCCTGGCAATTTTCCTTTTTTTCAAATTCTCACAAGTTATGTAACTGTCAAATGTGCACTGATTTTAACATTGAGAATATGATAACCCCCATTCATTTGCACACATTAAATATACATACACATGTATAACGAATAAACTTAATAATTGAAGGCGTAACTTTATGGAATGTTACCGCAGACTTAAAGCTTTTAATCACGACCTAGGTTTCGATTGCCTTGCAATATTTTCAAAGGTGTTTCATTTGCAAGGCAATCGAAACATAGGTCGGTAATAAAAATTTAAGTGTGGAATTTACTGAGAGATTTTTCCTTTTCGTCATGTCATGCATAACGCTCGGTGAAAAATAGGGAAAAATTGAGCCGATCCTCATTTATCTCCCAAATTTTACTACGGTATCATCTCAACCTTCTCTATGTATTATCATTTTTTCCTTCTTTACATTTTTGCGACAAGTCGACAGCATTTCTGTTAAAAGCTGATTATAAAACAGCCAATGTAGAGTACAAAGAGACCTTTCTCGTAAGCAATTTGCGATGGAAAAGCTGTGGAGAAATGCACAGCAATATGCAGCATGGACTTCAAAGCTATACTCACCAAAAAAGACCACATGCTTTTGAGTCATTTCACGCAAAATTAAGCCAGGGATAAAATTTATTTGATGTGCAATATTTAAAACCCGAGCGTAAACACTCGTTACGCCCACAATTTCCGTGTAACATCAAACAAATATGCCATTAAGGTGAGGCAATATAGAAATTATAATAATTTTTTTTGGTCAGAATCTTACAAATTGAATGCAATTGCGACAACATGCTGAAACTTTATTTCCTGCGTCATTTTCCGTCCACGAATGGCCGGGCAATGGGCGCCAAATGCACGGACACGCTCTTGACTTCATTAACCGTCGTTAAACCGGTGCTCGGGCGAATGGAGTATTCAAATTCGCGACACACCGACCGCAAAGCCCCATTTGCGCCCTCTCCCCCCAACCATTCCCCCCCGCAAAATAATACAAAGCGGAAGTCGCCTTAACGACAAGAGAGCTTCCTCCGGTAGGAAATGAAACCCGAATGAATGAAAAATTCAAGAACTACCGACCTACAACATTTGCGTTTTGAAAGCGAAATGAAACCAAGCGGCAAATTAAGCTTTCATTTCCTTGCAAATGAACTGCCTTCCTGAAATAGACTGCGACCAAGGGATCGTGTGTTCGAGTCTCTTTTCTCTCCCCCTGTCGTTGAATTCTAGTTTTGAAACATGGAATATTTCGACCTTAATACGAAACGCAATGGACTCTCCGGTAAGGTGACTTGACTTTCAATCCCTACGAGAAAGGTTGGACACGGAATTGCCATGAAAAAAATGAAAGGGATGACTTTCTTAAAGCTAAGCTTTTGATGGAAAAATTAGGGTTCATTAACAGTCGTAGTTGAGTATTAATCTGCGGTACAAATAAATCAGTGAAGGAAAAACTTAATAAATATGAATCATGTATCCTCCCCGGAAGCCACTTAAAGGCACTTCAAGTACCTCAGAGGAAAATATGATGTAACAGAGCTCCTATGATGTTATTTCCAAGGAAAAAGGTAATGATCAAAGGCATCAAATATGTAAATGGGCGTAAGAATCACACAGTTTAAGTTTTCCCATTTAGAACTAAACACTATAGCTTTCATCAGTACCTAGGAGTTTTTCTTTCAATTCACCAATGTCAAGTCATTATTAATGCTAATAGTGTAGCATAAATAAAACGCTATATAAAAGTTGTATTTACGACACGTCATGTTTCCTCGAGAATTTTTTTGAGATTTAAATAGCCAACACTCATCATTTTCCTGTAATTACCTTTCAGTAGCAATGGCTTGAATAAAATAAAGACTGAAAAATTTATGAGGGTCAGAAAAAGATAAAACAAATGGGCACTGGGTAAGAAAGGGAAGTGGCCAGCTCAGATCTGGCAGTGGATCCTTAGTCTCTCATAATGGTCCAGAAAAATAGATTTCAGGATGATCTACGGCCTCATCCGCTCTTGAGTAAATTACCAAATATCCTGGAACTTTTTCTTTCTGAGAAATATGTAACCCCTTCATAGGGTGGGCCACAATTTAAAGGTGCCGAAAACCGTTAGTCTTAAGATTAAAGTTTTCCTTTTAGTGCAAACATAACGTATATGACCCTCGGAGTCAATCTACCCCGGCAACCTGTGCCACACGTGTGCCAAACTTTCAATTTTTAAGCGTGATAATTTGTTTATTTCTTTCTAATCGGATACACATGGTAAATATTTATACTTTTTCAATGTGATGATACTTATATCCTACCTTTATGGAAATGTTATGAGAATAAAACATACATAATTGACCGTTAACCTTGGCTAAATAATTGTTATAAAGAATTTGAACGGTCCTTGTGATTATGCAACACTCAAGCACATTTCCGTGGTCTTTGACTTTCGTGGCTCTTCCATTTCACGTAATAGCATACATTCCTTGCTGATATAGGGGCTAATGCTATAACGCCTCAAACTCAAAACGTGCTCTGTCAATTTCTTAAGATTCGTATGAATTACATTTTAGGAAGAATAAATACATATTCAATATATCAATAGGGGATTTTTCTATCAGTTAAAAATTAAAATATATGTGCGGTGACGGTTGATGTTAGAGACATCGGTCGGACAGGACCAATGGTGCACGAACAAAAAACTATCAGCTTGAAGCATGGTGACAATGATTATAAGTATGTGATAGAAAATTTTTCAACTGCAAAACGTTAATTAAATATTAATCTAGCCTATCAACGGGTTTCACTGACTCAAGTGTACACAAATGGAAAACGTAGACTCTCCCAGTCAAAATTTGATTTACAAGCTTTAGGCATATTGGTGTGTTTTCCTGAGCTTGGTCGACGACAGTAAACTGAATATGAATATGGGTAATGCAACGTTGAAAGAAATGAAGAGACAATTATCCTTCCCAGAGAAAAGAGTGAGTTCAAAAAAATGAAAAACTCAAACAAAATATAATGTGTTTTAGAGGAGCATTAAGCAAATCCATGGTGAGTACAGGTTGCGAAATCCTAATTCAATTTGCAGCTTCACGGCCTGAATTGTCATGAGAGGCAGACACCCGTAACAGCAAAGAGACAGGGAAAGGTTTTCCTGTTTCCCCAGGGAATGTTTTGGAGCTGTGCTATACCGGAAAAAGGCTGAATTCGACAATTTTTGGAGACCTCAAAAGTATCAAAACGATATCCCACGAATGTCTAAACGATAAATTGAGTAAAATACATTTTATAATTGCGGAGCAACTGGTTTTATTTTTATGTATGTAATGTCTTGTTCTATCCGGTAGGAGTAAAGATCCAAGCTATAAAGTGGAAAGAAATTGACAATAAGACCGGAAAATAGAATCTTACTCGATTTGATTTCCTGGGAAATATAAAACTAATAATAATAACTAAAAACCCCCTAATGTAAAAATATAATGATGAATTACGCCCAGTGTCTTGCTTACTTTTAAAGGAAAATATAATAAGGCACAATTCACTCGCTAAGAGAAGATATCTGATTACTTCCTCACCAGAAAAATCGCGCTATCCCACGGCACATAAAGGAATGCTTGGCTTAATTAACAATTTTTACGCCTTTACAAAATCTATAACGCTTATTTTACACCCACTTTTCTAATGTGGGTCGCTAGGTATGTATAAATAAGGTTTTCAGTGATCGAAACACTTTTAATATTATTAGGTAACAATTGCGCTCACTAGGAACGCAAGTTGTGTCTTAGCAAATAAAATTGTTACGTTTTTGCAAGTCAATCATTGTTCAGACTACATTTATCCTTCTCTTGTGTTTTTAGAGTAGTATTTATGTGTTTAACATTTTTGTGAACCTAAAACGAGGTACAACGGCTAATTTTGGAATTTAGTAATTTAGTAATTTGGTAATTTGGAGTATATGTTATGTTATTTTCTGCGAAAAATGTATTTTGATAGCACAGGTTAGTCAAATTAAACACTTAACTTATACATTGATCAAAATTGTTAATGGAAGATTCACATAAATAAGTTAAAATTAGAAATTATTTCTATGGTAAGAAAATTCTACTTCCTCAGATACATTTGACCTGAAACAGTATTGAGGATAGTGTATTATGCTCTTGTTAACTCTAGACTGCAATATGGAATCACTTTCTGTGGTAGAGCATACTTTACCACCATTAAACCTTTACTGGTGGCGCAAAAAAGGGTTGTCAGGGTTATCACGCGGTCGCCGAGAAAATGCCACTCATTCCTTTTTTTTAGAAAACTAAATATACTGCCATTGAGGCACTTATTCATTTATAAAGTACGAAGAGTCTTTTACAATCGAGGCGGCAAAAAGGCCAAACCAAAAACATATTACATTAGACTGAGACAGGCTTTAAAATACCTAGGCCAAAGAACGAAATTTCTCGTCATTCGTATCTATACCTGGGGCCAAAACTATTTCGTACTCTGCCAAAGGATGTGGCAAAGAAAGACACAGAATCGGGATTTGCTTCAGCTGTTAAAAAATGGCTAATGTGTCACGAGGAAGTTGAGTTTTTGTTTCAAAAGATTGTATAAAAATGTACTAGGAATGCTAATAACTAAAATGAGGTTGTGTTTGATTTGAGATTGTTTATTGTCAAGTTAATTTATCTATTATAAGTGGTATATGCATTTTTTGGTTCCTAAATATAAGAGTTTTTGTTGAATTGTGTAAATGATTGTCATTGCTCAAGTTAGTGTAAAAACTCAAGTTATCGTGAACGCGTAATAATTTGAGTTTTTCATTTCATACTATGAATGCACAATAAGGTATAGAAGCACTAGATAATTTTGAGATGTGTTCGATTCCTGATCAGCACCAGCTCTGCCATAATAACATTCAGATGATGGTAACCCCAAATCAGGTAGTTCCTCTGGGGTACCTATGCACCTATACTTCGTATAAATAACCAAATGTACATACATATGAATGGAATAAAGAATTATTATTATTATATGCGCCAAACAGGGAAAAGTTGATCAAAATAGGGACTCAAAAACCCATTGATAATAATCATAAAATGGCTAAATGCAACGAATACACTGAAATGACATTAAAATGTCATAAAAATGTCTTTTTTGATGATACTAACATTCGTTTTGATAAAAGCTATGAAAATGACAGAACGTGCTAATTTTCCTATTTAAGACAGTTAGACAGGTAAAATTTGGGACTCATATTTAACTATAGTAAAAAAATTTACCGACAAAATTAATTGGTATGTACAAAATGTAATATTATTCTAATGTTCACAAAAACTTAAATTATGGAGTATATATGAACATTTTCTTTGCTCAAGTTTCTTCTTGCATTTTACGCCCTACAATAACCATAAACAAAGATTTCATCCTCTTCTTATGTGTTTTCACATGCTTCATGTGCCCAGCCATTACATCCAGTGTAATTAACCTCCTCGGTCCTGGCATTGTATACAATACACAGAATGTTGAATTTTTTCCCGCTCAGCAACGCAAAATATTGGCAACGCCACTTGTTCAGCGCTTGCTGATAAGTTGCAGCATCATTAAGAACCTTGATTCACAGAGATATTAACTCTGAAAACATGGCTTACAACGCAAAACGTAAGTATGAAGAATTTTCGATAAATAATGCTGGATATGTCTCAGGACTGAGGAGGTTAACCTACGTTTGAAATTGACGTTCGATTCCAAATTAACCGGGCAACGTAAGAATCATCATCGAGCGATGAGGACAAATCTGCCTCCTTCAGGTACATACAATAATTTCTATATTTTCGATGAGTTGACCTATTAAGGAATTTCAAAAGAAATATCGATAAAAAGTAAGTGGAATAATGATCCAAAGTCACTTATAGCACAGGTAAGTAATCAGTTGGCATTACTTCAAATGCTTGACATCTAAGTCTACTAAAGTAATGTTTTATGAACAATTTTTTGAATAAAATAGCGTAGGACTGACTATTAAACGTATGTGACTGTATTGTACTAATGCAGTCACCCATTTAATTTAGCCCAAAATAGGGATGTTCCCATAATGGGAAACGACCAATAATGTTGGGCAACAACCAACCAACCAATGTTTTACATGATATTACCGATCACTAAAACATATGCTGTTCCCTCTGGTCAGGGTAACTTAATCTTAAATTGTTAAATAGTAAAATACTGTGTAAACCCTATGAAATACAGAGGATTACTTACCAATTTTTTCTGCATTAAATATCGTATGTAATTTAATCATACACAAATCAACTAGAGTGGCAATATGACTATGCGAAAAATTAGAAGATTTTTGTGATGCTCTGAAGCGAAGGTTTGTGAAGCACCCTTTACTGTAGAAGACCACCTTAAAATACTTTAATGGGAGACTATATCAGAGATACCTAGACCTTTTACTGTGAGCGGTACCAATAACTGAGTGACGAAGGGTTTCTGAGTTTCTTTTACCCGTCGCGACGGCCCCATTTAATACACACCTCTGTACTAGCAATTACTAGTTGATGAACGTATTCGACAACGTGGGATCAGAAAGCTCATGGTCAATTATAGTGACCAAAGTTTCGCTGTGCTCATAGAAAATTATAAATATCTTTATGCAAGGGTTTATACAATGGTCTCTATTTTGACTTGAGGAAAATTTCCTTTGTACTAACTTAAATGGGTCCACAAATACACTTTTCATCAACATTGACGCCCAGACATAAGCGCCTATACTTCTAAACGCTCCTAATATCATCTGCTAATGTGAAAGAAAGATCCTATAGCCAACCTAATCTTCATCTTAAAAATTCCACCCCTCGTTGACGTGAAATCAAGACGACTCCCCAACTATTCTTTCCCATCTTCTTCCACTCTTACCACGTCACCCGCATTTTTTATACTATTGAAACGATGAAAACGACGGAAGAATCAAAAAGGAGACAAATTACACCCGGCATCGTTCATTTTTTCGACATTTTCGACGTAGGTTATCCTCTCCTTTTCCCACACCACAAACACACACAAATCCGGAAATAAGAGAAGTGAGAGGGGGAGCAGGGGGATAAAAAGAGGGGCTCTTGGGTCACGCAAAGAAGACGCGTCGCTGTGAGGGCAAAAAGAGGGAGAATAGAGAGGGAAAAAAGGAAATTAAAAAAACGACCTTTATTATTTTTCACTTATTTGCAGCCTCGCTTCAGCGCGGAGCCATTTGTATAAGGCAGGGAGACACAGAAACTTCAACATCTATGCTAAATACATTCAGAATAGCAAATGACGCAACGTGATACATAAAATCACAGACAACATCGAATAATTTGGGACTAATATCACCGCTGACAAATATCTGACATAAATTAGGTAAGTACCATATTTTATTGGGGCAATCAGAGAAAAATATTTCCATCATTCTTTTCTCTTCGAGCCCAATACAGTTTCCTATAAAAGTCTGGCATTACACATAATAGAGGTCCCTCGTACTGAAAATCACGATCAAAGTTAACTACCCTAATTTACCCTATTGCATAGTCTTGCAATTCTCTCACCTTTTTTCTTCTCTTTTCCTCCTGCTCCTCCAACTGCATCCCACAAGATCTTTCTTTGATGGGTGTTTATATATTTTGTGGCCCATGCGATTTTTTTGCTGCTCGCTCTTGTACTTTTTGATTAATCTATCTGTTGACTTTCCCAATGTAAAAGTCCTTTGTACTTTTTAGAGTACTTAGCAAAAAATTAAATAAAGCATGATATGTCATTCCAGTTTCAATATCGATGTTTATCGAGAGATTCCGGCAAAAATATTCGCTATTTTGAAATTGAAAAATGTTGCACGACAGTTCACATTTTATTTAAACTAATCACACATTGCGACGCATCTCGACGCTAATATCATTTCCAAACTGTAGCCCCAATCAAGTTTAAATAACTGCGGATACTAACACTGTTTTTGTCTACCCGATTATGATGTTAGCATATTCGAGCACTGTACATACATTGCATTCCACCGCATTAATTGGTCGCAATAGGTCTAATCGAGCATAATATTTCTCCCGTCATTTTTGAGTGATATCGTATTGCATAGTCTTGCAATATGTATTACTCCGGATGAGACGTTACTTAGTATATATTACATGATAACACATTAGGACACCTTTCGCATTTATTGGCAACTCGACCAGCGAACTTGATACATTCTTGTCCACGTGTTGAATAGGTCGTTCTAGGAAACCCAACTTTCCTATTTAGAACCATAACCTCAGAAAATAGTAATGTTATGGGAAATCAATCCGTTCTCATACTCATAAATTTTGGGGATAGTTAAAATATATTCATGCTGCTGAATACGCGTATCATTGAATCAAGTCTATCAAGTAAATGTGGGCATCAAGTAGATTTAGACAGGTTGTATAGTGAAATAATCACAGCTCATATTTCGAGAGGCCGATGTGAAATATGAAAAAGCAAATATCTCGTATGGAAAGCATTTTGATCGGATCATAAGTCGAGGTACCACGGTATACCACATTGAATTGCATCACATGGTCACATTGTATCTCTTTGAAACGAAGGCCGCAATGCTATACATCCAAGTGATTGACGTATCGATATTACAATGCAGTATATCCGGGATATCGCTGTAGATACATCGCCATAACACACGGCTCAAGTCAGTATCACCTCCACCCTTTAACCTCCCCTTAGGGCATCCGTATGAATAAAAAATAGACCCAGCAGGGCACACACGTGGCTCATCCATCCTCCACCGGACCAGAGCGCGGAATAATACGTCTCCTCATTCTCCCCTCAGATCCTTCACCCCTGCTCTCCGGAGGTCACACAATCGCCCCTGAACACCCCTCCGCCATTTGCAAAACTACAAACGTTTTTACCAACAGGTTTGGATATCAATAGCGCCACGGACACCGTACGGGAAAACGGGGGAGCCCAGGAGAGAGGGCGACACAAAATCATCCGTAGATGGCACCCACGATCCCTCCCACGCAAACAAACGCAATACGGCAAATGACGTTTAAATAAGCGCGCGATAACCGGTGGGTGCAGTAGTGACGCACGTGAAAGCTCGCCTGTGAACGCGGGCGTGTTCGCAGAGCGGGCGCGGCGAATTGTTGGACGTTTCAAAAAGAAAAAAATGAGCATCGAATGGAAAAGGGGTCGCCATCGCGCGCATTTAGGGCTTCGTGCGACATTTCGGTCGCGGAACGAAGGCACTCAAAATTCGCTCTGCGTTCGGCCGGCAGAAATTTATTGCAACTATTCTTCATCGCCTTTTCTTTCTTTCCGCCGTGCTCCACTAGCTTCCCGCACAATTTTAGATAAGGGTTACTGCACTACGTAGCCATTACCGCTGCCATCTACGCAGCCATCGGGACATGCTCGTTGCATTATAACTTCACATTCAGGAGACCGTAAAGTTTGCGATAAAAAACGCGCCCTATTCAAAAGGCAATCAAAGAGCATTTAGGTACATAAGGACTTCGGAAAGCGATCCGGTTCGAAGCGAAACGCCATGCTGAGTCCTCTGTTAAAGTATTACCGCGTTCCGTGTCAAGAGAACAACGGAGCAACATCTATAAATTTAACAACGATATGATAATACAAATGCAAAATAATGTTCCCAGTCACGAATATCGAAAAAAACGCCCAAACATAAGCTCTGGTGTTACCAATTAGATACAGAAGCGAATAGGACAACCAATATTTTCTTCGGATAGTGCTTATGCTGCAGAACGTACTGGTATTGTCTACCTTAAGTCACTTAATGACTCATGATAGTCAAAATAATTTTTAATTTGTGACGCAGAAGATATAGCAAGGAAAAACCGTTATCATAGGAAATAATTCTATCGTTAAGTGCTTTAGAAAATTGACACTCAACAATCAATTTCTAAATTCCAGAATGCATTAAACACCAACTATTCCATAACAGGGATCTCAGTAATAGAGATTTTGGTGAAAAAGTTATCTTCAATTTACATTATGCGTTAATTCAAATTTAGTTCTTTCAGACATAATATATGCTGACAGTTCATACTAAAAGTTGATTGAACTCACTAAATTGCATATGACCGTCAATGAACGGCTGATACAACATATGCATACCAGGCAAAGATATTTTGGAATTACAAGATGTGGGAGAGTCACTTCCCAAGTTCATTTAAGAGAGATGGGAGCGGGTCGGTGCGATGGCTCGAGTTGGTGCTAACCATACGAGCGGCCAGGGTTCAACTCCCTGCAGAGGAGGTTTCTCAAAGACAGCTCAATTCCGACTTGAGTGTCTTGTGGAGGGCACTTCACGTGCAACACTCCGTCTGTTGGATGAGACGTTATTCCGTAGTCCCCTTGGCGCCTTTCGTTAAGAGCAGGCTAATGCCGACGCCAGGTTACTATTCACCCTCCGTACCTTACCTATCCCCTATGGCGCAAATGACCTTAGCTGTCGGTCGCCTCCCCACATCCAATCCAATTTAAGAAAGGATAAATGCAAACTACTCACCCCCATAAACTAATCTTCATTAATAATTATGTAGTCCACTATTAGAGTATATAGTTCACCATTGTCAATGAATATCTTAAATACCCTATGTGTATAAGTTACTGGCACAGTTAAGGTTAATTTTCTTAAATTAGGTACATAGAATATTATCAGTGGTCTAAAAACAAGCTGATAGATTGATTTTGCTTCTAATTCTTCCTCTATTTCCTTATCAACGAAGAGGACCAATTAAAAGAATCGACTGACGAGACAATGGCAGCCGATGTCATATTATCATTAACACAGACAAACCTATGATAAACTGAATAATAGCTGAATCCTCTTTCGTACTGTTGGTAACAATGAAGTCTCAATTCCAGAGATCTTGAATCCAATTCTTATATCATCTTTTCCCGATGAAAATTCGTCTTAACTCAATATTGCGAATAGTTTTACAACACTTTAAAACGCACTTCGTCATCCAAACGCAAAACTTTCCCAAAGAGTGATTTACTGAAGAAATACGACGCTCCATCCTTATTTATACCGCTCCTTAGTCCCAACCACACACCCTCAGTATAACACCACACTTTTAACCCGTCACATTCCCGATAACCTTTCTGGACGGACATTTTCCTGCTCGCAGTTGAAAAATGTTGGCTGTCGGTGATATGTTAATCAGGGATGAAACCAAGAGAAGCGGGCAGGGTTACGAAGGAAGGGAGGCCCCTCGGGAAAAAGAGTGACGAAGAGAGGGAAGAATTGATGACAGAAAGGGAACGAGTGAGCGGGAGGACAGGCCGGGAGATGGGGAGTAGAGAAGGGGCGAAGGAATGGGAAAAAAAAGGTCAAAAGGTGGAGTGGAAACGTCAGATGCCATTCGTCATATGTCGATTCCGGATGACTTTGCCCTTTCCGAACACGTGCAACTACTTGATAACGCTTTCCGAGAGATTAAAAAGGAGCAAGGCTACAAGGAAACATCGGAGCAAGGACCGTTTACAGGGGTATAGGATGGTGCACCGCTCGAACACCCTATATGGGTTTTCAGCTTAAATTCTGGCGATAATATACCTCGGCTCAGAGTTGCGGCAGGGTCATCGGAGTATCATAAACTTACACATGCGTTTGATATGCTACAGGACGTCCGCCTCACAGAAATATACCCGTCACTAGTTTCCCCGGTATTGACCACGGAAATACGAAATTTAAAATTGATGCAAACAGGAAACGAGATCACGATTTCAGGAATGTATATGAAAAAAATTTAAGAGGCGATTTTAAGGTCGTTTTCTTCTAAACGTCCTTATTAACCCTTTGAGTGATATCCCCGACGATTAACCCGACGTGATATCACGTCATTGTTGTCATTACGCTGGTGCTGATGACGTGATATCACGTCAAGGGTACTGTGAGTGTTCCATTTCACTAGGGAAATTTCACTCACTGGAACACTCACGGTACCAATGGCGTGATATCACGTCACCAGAACCAGCATAAAGACAACCATGACGTGATATCACGTCATACCGCACTCAAGGGGTTAATCGGAATATACTATTCAAGGGTGTGTTATGGTACTCTGGAAGATGTCCTACCGTACTGTAAGACTAGATATTGAAGATATTCCATTAAGTGTGGGCAAGGTCAATTAGAATGAAGCTTTTTCATTCCCAGTCAAACTTTCTTCAAGAGGCGAATGGGGCGAGTAAAATATGCTATGTAAATTACATACCATGTTGATTCATTACATAAAATATGTTTCTGAGCTCTACTCAGCAATTGACTGAGTTAATATTAACTTCCATTATCTGAAGTAATCGGTCCGTTAAGCCATGATCTGAAATTTAAACTATCACCGTATCACGATGACCGTCAACTAAGTCAACCTGTACTGTACGGAATACTGATTTGAGTGTAAAGCCTCAAAAAAAATAGTTATGTTTCGTATATAGCTGTCTCTATTCCTGAATGATATAACATACCAAAATATTACTAAGGCATATTAAAGTCAATACTCTTGCACCGATATCAGGATGACCGAAAATGTAAAGGAAAAATATTTTTATCAAATAAATGGCGCCAAGAAAAACTGTAACGCAATAAAGAAAGACATGCGCCAGATGCGACAAGATAACTTGAGAAACTGGCAAAGGTGTGCAAAGGAAATATTCAGTTAAAATATTTTTTTTGGGACTCACAAAAATGTGATGAGCGATTCAAGTTGCATAAAAAACATCACCAAGCCCAACGCTAAATTCAGCAATGCGCCCAATAAAATATCCCGAGAATAACTCGGATAAATTATCCACTTCTGAATATATAAGAGAATTTCGCAAAAAATCGCTCGATAAAACAGATGCACAAAAACCAACATTATCAACCCTGCGAACATGTTCTGATCTAATAATTACAATCATTTTCCCCGGAGTTTATTGTAGTCACTCCTATTATGTACAACGGGTTGACAGGAGAAAATCAGTGGCTAAATAAGAGTAGGTAAGAGTCATATTTTGCATTTATTTTCATTCGTTAAAACGTAATTGAAATCTCTGGTAGCACATGTAGTTACTGAACCAAATTGGCTACAAAGAGAGATACAGTGTATCATCTCTCATCTGCAATAACGCATATATCTGATGTGAAATAAAACGTTAGACCTCACATTTGGAAGTCATTTCAGAAACAACGTGGTATTACTGGAACTGCTTGCGAATTATTTTAGCACTACATTCGAGAACTCATTGGATTACTTAAACTGTATCATCATCAAGCTTTAAAGGCCACACTGGAAATGGAAATTAATATCATAGTAAATTTGGTTATATAAAATCGTGCTTAAATTTTATTATTAGTTTTTTACATCGCTAATGTATTTGCAAATATTTAAACCAAGCAGCTGCAGGGTACTTTAAATGACATCTCACGTTATCTACCAGGACGGGTAACAATGCATGAAGAATTATTCCCCATCGGGGTACTTTCAACCAACACTTAACATATACACAAGGATTATGCAAATGTTGTGAGATGTACACATTTGATATGCATCAGAGAATGTATATTGGAGAAAATTTCCTATAATCTTCCTCTCTTAGGCAATAATACATGGTTATTAAACTGTAGTATATTTTTTATTGCACAATCCTTTGTTGCAATGATGATACGCATGCACTGAAATAATAATATTCAAAGCAGAGACAAGCATTTCTTCATTCGGGGATTACTCTATTCACTGTTGGGTTCAGCAAATGAAGCCCGAACCAGTCTCTCATATCGCTTCAGAAACCTTAATACCAACTTTAATAAGAGCGGATAATGGAGTTTCATTTCATGTCCGCCGCAGAAAGAATGAACAAGATCCGAGCTACCGGATATGAAATCGCGACCGAAATAATACTTCGGCGATGGTGTGAGGAGACTTTAACCTTTCACTAATCCTGTGGCCAGCAGTCTTTACCATACATCCTCTATATCCTTGATCCCCTATCGTGAGCCGCCAATAAAATAAATGAATGAAACCAAAGCAAAAAAGAGAAAACAAATTCGCGACCGAATTGGATGGTTCGAGCTTAGAGATTCAAGTCCATGTATACTAGCAGTGAATGTACAATATGAGAAAAAAGAACTGAGGTAGCAAAGCCACATTACAGATTTTCGTAATAAACAATGTGTAGTGCAGGATGGATTTAGCGTATTAGTGCACTTTTTGGGGTTTAGGAAGTTGGGAGAAAACACTTGATGTACAAAACTGCTATTTCTAAGAACAACCCTAAGTATCTCACGTCGTCAACATATTCTAATAAAGAAATATCGATACAGTAAATTCAAGGAGTGATGAATGAATGAATTTAAAGCAAAACATTGAGAAGCAACTTTCCACACACGACCTATCCGCAACATTGTTTACAGCAATAAAGAGGACGATCGGTGTGATTTCGGATATTTATAGCGCAATTGAAAGTTTGTTACCTTATCAACGAAAAAAAACTTATAAGATTTGTATTCATTTCGAATCATATGCCATGATGGATGAATTGGTTTTTAAATCACTACATAATGTTAAACTCTAGAGATAACGATCGTTTTTGAGGTATGTGGAAAATAAAACGTGACGGCAATTGATTCACAAAATTATCGTGAATAATAGAGTTTGGAAGGAAGTTACGCATGCAATGTTAAGCCTAGATGTTTTCACACTTGGATTAACAATTGGGAGCCCTCAGAAGGGGAACGGTTATTAAATTGATGATATAAAATATTTAAGCTATTTGCAGCGGTGGCTCACTGCCATCGATACATTTTTCTCATTTTCTCGCACGCGGGCAATCGCCGTCTCTCCTCGTTGTTGCGTGAACTTTGACTGGCGTGGCTTTGGGAAACAAAAATGAAATAATATAAAGAGCGCACGTGCATGGCCTTAGCGGATGCAAATCTCGCAACCACGGATTCCATGAAACGGATAAATCCGTTGCACGAACGAATTCACTCGTCCGCACGCACAGAAAGGGACGCAAACAGGACTTAAAAACGCACGCACGTTGACCATAGGACCGAGAGACACATCCGTTTTTCTCCCTCCTCACTCACTCCCTTCCCGACCTCCCACCGAGGAAAGGAACAAAAAAAACCTCCCCCGTTCATCTGGCTTGTAAGTTTTTTTTAGAAAAAAAGCTCTGCGAAAAATAAGATCGCTATTTTCCACATTTTACTCGCTAAAACTATCCACAGCACTGTATCCAACAATAAAGATGGGTGTGATTTCGGATCTTTACAGCAACTGCGCTTGCGCAACCGTAAGTTATTTATCGCATCAACGAAAAAAAACAATAAGATTAGTGTGACTCCAACTACGCCTGTTCTTTAAAATCAAATGTTCCCGCATTTGTGGAGGGAGATTCACGAACTGCGGCTACGAACAGTTAGCAACAATGGACGTGGGAGCTTCGAGTATCATTGGCGACATTGAGCTGGAAGAGATACAGGACAGGTATTGACTAAGGTTCGGGCGCATAGCGAGCGACTAGCATACATATCAAGAGACGGGGATTGAATACCGTCAGCGACGGAAATATACAAGCGGAATCGTTATCTCTATATAGATGCTATAAAGAGCACTTCACTTGCAGACCTTCGTTCGTCCGATGGGACGTTAATCTGTGGAATTCTTGGCGCCCGGTAAGCTAACGCCGGCGCCTAGCCTCTCTACACCCTTCCTTTATTCAAAAATCCCTCATTTAATTCCCGTACAACCTTCCTAGCCCTATTTTTGGTGGTGTAAATGAACTCAGTCATTAGATGCCTTAACAAGAAACCGAAAAATCACGATACCAGGGCGATGCAGTGATCACAGTCTTGAAAAAGGCAATTTTAGAACGCATTCGTAATCCGATGTATAGAAAAAGCTTTTACGAAATTGCATTATTTTTACTCCATAATCAGATCCAAATTTAAAAATTAATTAGTAATAAGGGCAATCAGATGCTTTGCTAAGTATGCGAGTCTGCAAAGCTTTTTACACCAATATATCTTTGGACTAACGGCGGTTGAAGTAATCAAAAAAGTAGAAGTAAAAGGAAACCAATAGGCTTTTTAACTGATCAACTTTATAGTTTGCCGAACAGGTTTTCCGGATCATAAACTGCAACTTAGAGTATTTTATCGAAAATACCATTTGAATGTAAAAGAATATCAGAATTCCAATTTAAAAATTTCAGAGGTTGTAAGCGAACTGCCAACGTCAAGAATAAGAACAGGTGTGAAAGCCTGCCAAACTATCCCTCGAGAGTCTTATACAATGGCAAAAGTCTGTTTATGTGTAGTCAGCAATTGTTTGTAGGCATAAAATTAAACAAAAGCTACATGATAATTGCAGTATTTTTGATTTTCCACCATTTTTGGGGAAAAAATTGTCATTCTCTAGAAAAAATCTTTTTGTCCAGAGATTGACTGAAAAAAAGTTTCAAACGATCGATTATTTCAAGCCACCAAACATTACAGGCAACCCATAAAGACCCTGGAATCCTCTCCCTCATGAGGGGCAGAGAATGAGAAATCCCCCCGTCCTCTGCTCAACCCCATTCCGCAGCATCACTACTACCCCATCTCCCCTTCGAGCGGACCCTTTTATTCCCCTCCCGGCCTTCTTCCCTAATCAATGGCTTCCACCACAAGGCCGCGCCATAAATCGGGACCGCTCCACTGTATGTGTAGGTATGCGTGCGTGTGCGAATGCTCAGGCATGTCCGTTAGGGGAGAAACGGGGGAAAGAGAAGGGCAGAGAGAGAGAGATTGAAAATAAGTGAGAAAGAAAGGAGAATATGGAGCAAGCGATGATTAAAGCGGGGAGAGAATTAAGGTTTTTCTTTGGAAACTTGAGTTCCGTATACGTTTCCACGATGAAAGTCTAGATATGCGTCACAGCCAGGCGTATTGTCCTATCCAGTGTGCTACTTATGAAGTATCTTCGTACGATAAATCTTACATTGTTTCTGCCCGAGGAAAGGACATAATGGAACACCATACAGAAAAGAAGAACCAGATGGATTGGACATACCCTGAGACACAATGGGTTTATGAATAACATAATTAAAGGTAAAATTGAGGGAAAGATCCACAGAGGAAGACTCAGGAATAAGTTAATGGACCAAATAAAGAAGACAGTACATAGGGTACTGTCTTCTTTATTTGGTCCATTTGGACAGTACATACATCACAGGAGGTAAGGGACCTAGCATTAGTTAGGGAATGTTGGAGGACTGCAGTCAATCAATCCTAGGACTGATCAACCAATGAATGAATGATGAGCGAACTCGAGAAGTTTAAATACTAACTCAGGAGGTTGACTGTGGCTAGAATACTGGCGAGCAATCCAAATGGCGCTTCTAGTGTAATAATCTGTCCGTCAGAAATGGAGTCAGAACCCCCAGGCAACCTTCGATATAATTGGACGCAGGGTTTCTCCCTATGAGTGAAGCATGGAAGTAGTACAGCGCTCGGAGAGCCCTCCCAAGAACGGATCGCTATTAAACTAAAAATTTTTGCTAGGGACAAACAGAAAACTTAATCTAGAGGCAGATTAAAAGTCGGGTGCACCGGGCTGGTTCCCTTGGCCCCGGCTTCTAAAAAATCCCCAAACAAAACTTACACTTTTTCTGATGACACCGAATTTGGTCTCATATGTGCAATTTTAGATACGTAAAAATTTACATTCGGAGTTTGAAGCTGATAGTATGTTTGATTTCGATTACTTTCATTACTTCATTACTACAATATACTATATACATATTCTCTATGTACTTGCTACGTTGCATAAACCTTGCTCAGCTGCGCTACCTCTCATTGGAGCGATTGAATCATATTTGCTGCTTTGCCCTTACAAAGGTAAATATAAAAAAATATTGTAAATATATATTTTTATTTTCACTGCCTCTAATTTTTTAAGGGGCCCAATATTTTCTTTTAAATCGGGGGCATAAAACGACCTTAATGCGGCTCTGACCATATCCAACACCGAATCAGTGTGATTTAGACGTACGGAACATTATTTATCCGAAAAAAGCTCAACCTTAGCCCGATTCTTTTGATCACTAATTGATAAAATAATTAAACGTCATAAAATAGAGAACTCTTACCGTATGAAGCCGGGTGCCTCTGTTAGTAAAAAAAAATAAAATTACTGCATAGGATTTTAGTAATCCTCCAACTTGATATTCCAAATGCTTGTGCATTTGGTTGGGGGGGGGGAAATACACCAACGTTGCAATAACTCTGTTGAATATAGATCATATAAATTAAGCCTTAATATCCTAGGGCATAAGTTCCCCATAACGGCCCTAGCTGAGGTATTCAAGCAAAGAAAAGAAAAAAAATTATGCAAGAGGAATATGAATACAGAAATGTGCTTCCTATTTCTGTAAGAGTTGAAAGGTTAAATCTTAAAATTATCAAGTATCAAAAATTCCAAGCCCACTATCAGAAGCGCAAGTGATTCAAAGAAGAATTCGCCGAACAGTGCTTTTCGTAGTCAATAGATACACGGCAGAAACAAAGAAGGAAATGAGAATACAGGACGAAAGGAAGGAAGGCAACCCTCTCGCCTTTTCCTCGTCAGTATTGAAAATATATTACGGTATGTTCGCCCATCTGGCAAGGATGTGTGCGTGGGCGGAGTCCGTTGGCCGACGGGGGGTTCCAGAACAACAGGGTATGAGTTGAAGGAATGCGTCCCGTAAAGGCGAGCGTTTAAGTCTGTGGCCAGCGTCTCTTTTGTGTGTTCTCGCCAGTCTTCCCGATACGCGCTTGTGATTTTGTGTGGCTGGGAACCTCTGCGTGCTTCAAGAATCGATTCAGGAGCAGAAGCCGAAAATGCTTAAAATATTTATGCGCTCTTTTCACGGAAAGGGATGGAGAAATATTCCATCGAAAACCTAATGAGAGGAGAGAGGGATATGGAATATGGTTCCCAGGTTGGTAGAAGTCAGAAAAAGACAATGCACACAAGGAAACAGGAATTCGCGCGCCGTTTATGGGCAAGGCAGAGGAAATACGAAAGTAACGTTTTGCCACGTGAAATACGCACCGCGTTCATGAAATACACAATATTCGAGTCGCAGGAACTTGACGCGAGAAAACCCTTTTCCCGAACAAGGAAGATTTAAGAGCAACCCTTTCCGGGCAATATTAGGGTGTTCTATTCATTTCCACAAAAGAGAAACAGTCCAGGCACAAACGAGAAGCAGATATACCGATATCATTCTCCTGCCTATACCATGATGTTGAGCCAGCACCAGAAGCATATTTCACCATAAATTCAAATATCTCAGCACATATTACGAGATGTAACTGGCGATGAACAAAGAGCAGAAGATTTCAGATGATCAGAGATAAAGCTGACTAATATCAATCAACAATAAGGATAATAGGAACGAAATTGTAATTCGAAAAAATGAAAAAAATATGAAATCGAGTCGCGAGCTGATTAATGCACGTTCGAATAAAATCAATGTAAGCTTGACCCCCCTTTCACTCTTTCAAATCCATAGAAATTTGTAGAATACCATGAAAGATTTCATGCGGATTAGCGATTGTTACCAATATTAGCATCAGTATTATAATGGAATACAGAAACGATGTCTCATCAAAAATATGTTTCCCAACGAGTAATACCACTAAGTTATCCGGGGTGATTAATGTTAATGACTTCGTTTATACACCGTATATAATATCTTACGACGAAAATTTGATGGAATTTACCTAGATATGATTTTTACTTCAAATGTGGAGACATGTATCAACGCTATCGCAGTCAATAAATAACTGATTGCAGGACATTGTGGGTGATTTCAAATGGGACATTAACTGAACAATCATCGTCTAAATGGGCTTGATGCATGATTTAAAATTTTTTCACGAAGTAATAAAACGTGTACTCTTGAATTAGCATCAATCTACAGATCATGATAATATTTAAGCTCTTTTCTCAGTATCTTTAGGCTAAAAAAGCAGTATTTTGAATGGAAGTTTTCTCTGTATTTCACATTTGAGTAATTTGAAAGTTTTCTATCTTTCACAACAATGAAAATTCGATGAACTAAATGATCAGTAGTTCTCACCCGAGAAACTTATATGTGGAATATCGTCGAACACCTCATGTAAAGCCTCAGCTAAACTTCAGTCATTAAAAATAAACATTCCTTGTTTCCACAAAAAACACGCACAGCTAACAGTTCCTCTCCTCACTCTTCCCGCTGTCCCCGATGCATGCCGTTTTTATGAATCCGCACTAAAAAAATAACATATCCCTCGATTCAACACCGAGAAATAACAACAGTGCAAATAAACCGTTTTGCCACATATCTCCCAGTTTGTTATTTTTTCTATCCCTCGAGCGTAGGTACTCCAAAACTAACGGCGAGTGCACGAGAACATATATATGTATATTTTCCTTTTTTTAATTCACTACGAGAATTAAAAACAAAACAGAACTAAGCTATATACGGAACAATCCAATTACCGCGTTTCTCGCACCAACTCCCATCACACGAGCAAAAATAATAAAAACAAAATACTAATAAAAAAAACTTTTCCTCGTCATCCCCCAGTGCCGCAGACAAACATTCACGCAGCGAGGGAGGGAGATGTGGGGTGGAAAGGGGTGGTTTTGAAAGGGTTAAGGGAAGGTTACCGATAGGGTGAGGGAGGAGGCGGGGGATGGGGAGGGGAGGGGTTGTTCCGGCCGTAAAAATGCCTGAAATCCTAGAGGGAGGGAGGACGGACACTACTACCAAAGGCAGGGGAGAACGCTACCCAATCGCACGAAGGGATGAAACCACAAGGACACAAACTTCCTCATTGGGAAACTTTTAAACGGGGGTTGGCCCGGAGCGACAAGAGACAAATTCATGGATTAACCACAGTTATTTATTCTCTATACCATTCCTGTACATTTATCTTACATCCCATTCATGTTTTACATTTTAATCAAGCATAATCAAGCCAAAGAAAGTAAGTTGCCAGTAATACAGACAAAAGATATCTCTCCAAGACTTTAAATGACGGCGGTCCTTCGGGCTATAGGTATAGGAAAAGCTATGACTTCACAATAATATTAATGAGCACACCAACATGTGTTAAATCCCAAGAATCATCATTAGGTGGCATTTAAAGCAACTGCATAGGGTGGTATTATTGAATATTCTAACTGAATGGCAGGTTTTCTTTTATCTTCAAAATTGGACAACATGTGGACGACTAAAAATGTCCATATTCCACAATAGTGCAACCAAACTATTATTTAACAGCAAGATTTGAGTTCTGCAGACCGTACGAGCTGACCAGAGAAACAGCATGAAATTATTTCATTGATCGGAAACTATAGTTGAACAGGAATGTTTTTCTAAGTATGATTTTGAAATACATTTACGAGAAATCAAGAAAAATACATTGAATTCCACATTCTATAACAATCCTAGCTAAAATGTTATATTTTTTTTGAAAATATTTCATAAATGTGTATCGTCAAATATCTGAGCTCAACGTGGCATGAAAAAGTTTGGGATTAAAAGTGCTAGGTGATGAAAACTCGTAGGGTTTGATGGAATACAATGAATTATGAGACAAGTATGACTGTAACTGCTGTAAAACATGAATTTTTACTATGCATGTACTGTGTTCTGTGGTTATTTGATTTCCTTAGCCATTTTTGCTTGTTTTTCTTATTTTATTTATGGTTCATTACAGACCCAATGTATCATTTGTAGATTTCTATGTTTATTTATTATAACCCCAAAAACAGCACAAAGGCCCTTTACATTGGTTAATGAATTTGGTAACCATCAGAAATAAATTTATTTATACATTTATTTACGCCTAAACTTGGTTTTTTAATGCCTGGTTAGTAATGACAGCTATGCGAAGTGACCTCAATAGTAGTTTGGTGCTTATTGAGAGTTTTACATATTACAACACACAATCGGGAAGTTAATTAAAGTTTCCTCTGTGGGGCGATCCACTGGTATCAATCTTCATGTTGTGAAAATATTTGACCAGAGACAATAAAACCAAGCTTAAGAGATGTTCATATCAGGTCATCTATGCAGTAAATAAAACAGAAAAAACTACTTCTAATTCAAAATGACACTTTCACTGATTCCATTGGTGTCAGTTGGCTGAAAAAACAGTCGAAGATAATAAAGAAGCATGAACATTAATTAATATATTTATTGAAGTCATGTACAATACAACAGATCGTTTACAGCTTCAAACTCTTCTTTGGCATCATTCCAATCGCACTAAGGTAGTGAATTCATAGTCCGAGATCATTGCGATAACAAGCAAACAATTTAGAAAGTGAAAAAAGTTGATGAATGCCTTTCCTACTTCATTTCCAAAACATTCCTGATGCCAATTTCCCATAAAATGGTACACAAAAACGCTATTAAATAACAGCTGTAGATACATTGTAATATGCTCATTTTCCCTCACGACTAGTAGGTTCAAACGATAATCGCAGGAAAAGTAATGGTAATAGCCGAGTTCACTGAGGTTCAGTGAGCCAATTTCACAGCACAAGAGCCACCACTTTGATAAAAGTAACTATTTTCATGGAGAGACCAAACTCCTTAAGGGTGCGGGACCAGCGTAAGAACCTTGGGGTACTCACGCAAGCACACTGCTGAGTCTAGGAGGAGACCCCTAGAGCCGCCGCCGGCCTTTTTCGCTCCAATGGTTTTCCTTTCCCTCCACCCAAACCCACCCACCCCTGCTGAAGTGTTTCCCTTCCATTTCGTGCAACAACCCCCGCTCCAATTTCCAATCCTCTCTCCCTGAACTTGGTCGAACCTTCCCTCCTATATGTTCCCTCCCGGCTCCCTGGTGCTGACTTTCCGTTGACCCTCCCTCTCGCCCCATACCCTACCATGAACCAACGCACCAATCCTCTTCCGCAGCACTGCGCTGGCATGATTTCAGACCGCGGGGATTCCGATATGGCACCAGGCATTACGATCCAATCACTTCGTCCCCTTGCGCAACCCATGGAATGCTCGTTCCGAACCCCTACCGATCGTTAGGACTAACGAGAAATATTCCCAGCTCTCCTACGGCGAGCGGGTTCTACCCGCGCGAGCCAGAGTTATACGAGATAGTTTCGAGTGGATGAAAAAATATGGGGTTGAACCAACGATGGGGGAAAACAGTACCAAATTTCGCCAGCGCAACTTCTTTCCCACCTTTCCATTCTGCTCTTTGAGTAAGTACCTACTCGGGTTACACGAGTGCCATCACAGCAAACTTCGTTAAATGACGATGGAGGACGAAATGCAGAGGATACAGTGACGCGGACGCGGTATTAAAATCATGATATCAGTCGAAGCAGCCTGCAGCGTTGGTACTGTTAAACGCCGGTGAAAAACAATTTTTACATTATTTTTATCAGAGTGGCATGTAAAATGAAGCAAAATAGCGGCACAAAAAAGAGAAACACTTATAGCTACTTGTTGTTTGTAGAGCACCACCAAAACTAAAATCATTGATTGTTTCCAACGAAGAGAAAATTTAAGATGCATGCGTATATTAAGTGCTGTAATGCACATTTCTCTCTCATTTTGTAACTCACTTAATGAAAATGATAACATGAATAATTCAACAGAATGAATACTTTGGGTGTGCCGCTGGCGACTACGTCAAATGAAATATCGCGAATAAACGAAGCCATACATTACGACACGAGCAAACTACCAATGCTTTCAAGCAGTCCCTAGGACCCTTTTACGCCCCTCATTCGAAGAAACTTCCACCGGAAGAGATCGTTCCCTCGGATTGATGGAAACTCTGAGGCGATTCCTCGCCTCATTGCTATCCCGTCCCTCCCTTATGACCGACGATCGAAGGCAAGAAACGACCGGAGACACCAAACACGGAAGCCCCCGAACTTGGCCGGGACGCTTGCTTCTAAGCCATCGAGTCAGCTTCAGTAAAGCTTCCCTAAAACTTGAGGAAGGGGGAGGGAGGCAATAAAGGCTATAAATCTCAAAGATACGGCGAGTGAAAGTGAATATACAGATAGGGAAATGCTTGAAGGAGGCAATCAGACGGCAATACCTGTTGATGTGCACAAGAAAACATTGCCGGATCAAAATGCACTCATTCAACTCCTTAGCTAAAGCCGAGGAATTGTTCTCATGCCCTCTGATTCCCTCAGCATTTCAGTTTCAAAGTCAACCTTAAGGAGGGTTAATTTTGAGGCTCCTGCAAAAGTTACTATTGTAGACATTACTCGAGCCTCACTGTCGTGTTACGTCCTCCCCGGAGATCTCTCATCCGCTTGATGTAAGCTGGAAATACGTTCAGCCATGTGTAATCACTAGCAATGTTTTTGTGCACAAAAAGGGTAAAATAAAATACATGGACAGAACTAAAAAATTTTACAATTAGATCTGTTATGAAGAGGCACCTAATTCCTATCAATAATATACTAAGTAGCAGTAGTTGGTAGTAGTGAGCATACATTTTATTTGATTGAACGTATCCTTCTCGAAAAGCGGGTTCATACGTTCATTATATACATTCGTATTATCAGCTTTTTCCCGCTAAATATTTACTTATTATTCAGAATTGTTACATGAAAAACACCACTTACATCTGAATGGTTTGGTACGTCTTCAAAATATGTACCTTTCCTTAGTTTATGTCCTTTCAATGAAGAAAAAATGCTCACCAATTTAGGTTTCATCATAATCTTGTCATAGCTGTACGGCGGGATAAGATTATTTTTATCCACATCAAATCAAATCTAGAGATTTCTTTGCCATATTTTTATCCTTATCAAATCAAATCTAGAGATTTCTTTGCACACAATTTTTGTTTTTAGGGTAACATAGTTACGACTCCATAAGCCAATGTCAAATCTTGCGCAACAGCAGACCATTCAGGACATAATGAGTATACGTAGATCTTATGAGATGTAATGAGAAGAGGAGGATATTTCAAGAAAAGTCAGCGACAAAAAAATAAGAACTACGAGCCCTTTGAATCGTCAATCATCGGCAATCGGATTGGATAGAGCCCGCAGGTTGTAGGATTCCGGAATGACCTGAAGAAAGGAGTGTCAGCCAATGGGATGAGGAAAGGGGTTCATCCTAAAAGTCTTCTCCCCCGGGGAGCTCCTGGTCGGAAGGAAAAAAAGAGGTTTGATGCGAAAGGGGAAAGGCAAAGATGTAGTTGTGGGAGAGGTATGTGGACGGAGAGACAGAAGTGATGAGGGTACGGGGGGTGGAGAGTCGGTAGAAAAATGCCGTGCTTGGTCAATCCGTTTGCATTATGAAAAGGTCGAAAGTTTGGAATGCGTGCGTTAGGGATACGGGATAGAGAAACGATAGTTTGAGCCGGGTGGAGGGCGGTACGGGGAAAAATGGGCGTGAGAGACGAGATGGAAAACCAGGAGGAATGGTGGGCGGATCCAGGACATCGACCAAAAGGGGTAGGTAATTTGCGATTGGAAAAAAATGCGAGCTCATCTCATGACTGCCTCGTTCTTATTTTAATCTGTAAATAGGTAAATGGTTCCTCGGTTGAAACAGAAGTGAGCGTGGAGTGTAGTTAAACAGATCACACGCAAAAAACCAACGGATAAATGCGAAAAAAAACATTCAAGAAGAATGAAATTAGTATGAGAGATTTAGCACTGCTAAGCGTTATTCAAGCAACCGGAGTAAACCGTATTTAAGAACAGAAATTGAAAACCGTATTAAAAGACACTATTGGCCATTTATCACTGATAAATTGGGACAGACGAGATTAAAGAGAATTCCTTCATAAAATTAAGGGAACATATTTATCAGTCCGAAAAAACATTCAAGAAGCATGATAATAGTAAAAGAGAGTTAACACTGTTAAGCGTTACTTCAAGCAACGGAAAAAAACCGTATTAAAGAACCGAAATAGAAAACCGTACTGAAATAAACTATTGGACATTTATCACTAATCAATCGTATAAGACAAGATTAAAGAGAAATCCATCGTGCATTTAAAGGAACGCAAACATCAGTAAATTTAAACAGGTAAACCGCACACCAAAAAGTGATAGACACATCACAAAACAAGATAAATGCCAAGAAGACATCTCATTTTGTAATAGTTTTGCAGATAATTAAAACTCAATTTAGTAACTAAAAGAGTCCAAATCTTCAAAGTAAACGCTGTCCATTGATTAAAAATCAGAATAGGATGAGCATGATCCCGAATGTAAATAAAATTAAAGATTAATACCCTAATATCCAATGAGCAGTCAGTGATAATCAATCTAAATATGATAGACAAGGTGAACTTTCAGAGACAACAGTTTATTAAAAATTCCTAATTTGTGAAGATACGCCAAATATTCAGACTGAAACTAGAATGCATCTCACATTGTTTGATCCGATTCGATGGAGAATCAAGACAGGCAAAGACAAGAAAATCAAGATATCAAGAAGAGAAGTATGTCAATAATTGCATAAATTAATCACCCACGAGGCAAAGACAAGAAAATCAAGATATCAAGAAGAGCAGTATGTCATAAATTGCATAAACGAATTACCCAAGAGGTTTGGCTCCTTTTGAAAGAGAGTTTGCATTATAAATTAATTAATATCAGTATCAGGCATTACTTGTAGAAGTGATCCCAAACTTCCATATATACATTCAAAATATACAAATAGCTTAAAGCTATCCCATTTTATTCGAATCAAACTGTAAATTACAAATAAAAAATTCCATTCAGGCGACAATTTGAATGAATTTTATTCGATTTGAAAGACGAAAATCATATCACTATCGAAATTTGAAAGACGAAAATCACTCCCACTAAAGAATTTGTTTTAAAATAAAAGAATCTGCAACCACTGTAACATGATGTGGGATTTACTTCAAGCGCAATGGACGATAAGAATAATACTCGTGTGCACCTGAACTTCAAGGAAGATGAGTCACTTTTTTCCAAAAACAGTCCGAGCACAGGCCAAGGCATGAATGAAACAAAGCGAAGAGAGATCTAACGAAGCCCCCTGGGATGTAAAGGAAGACAAGGGAATCGAGGAAGAAGGGGGATTGATAGGGATAAAACCAGGGAAGGGAAGTGCAGAGGGAGGTGGAATGAAGCACGAGGCTCAACGTGGGCGGCGTTCGAATCGCAGATGTCGGTTTTTTCCCAATTCCGAAATCCGCTCTCAGAAATCGCCAATCTCGAGACCGCGCGGCATACGGGTGGGCGATCATTCTACACGTATGTGCGAGAAGCGAGGGTGTGCGCAGGTATAAAGTCTCAAAGCCAAGGATTCCGCTTATATTCCGGCACTTACCTTACCTTTTCTCGGTCCTTCCAATTTCCGCCCTTATTTGATACTGAGTCTTCTTATTCACCTTCATGCGTCGGAACATTTTCTATAGAGGGGTGACGTTGCCGTCATATTCGTCAGGCAACAATGGTTAGTTTAGCATTAGTTTCAATGGCATATAATCAATGGCGAGAGTATTTAATCTATTTACTAAGGCTAGCCGGCAGAACTTTGCAGCAGTCGATTTCTCATTTGAAAAGAAGTAAACTATTTACTCTGGTCGGCAAAGGAACTCTATCCTCATCAAATTATTCTTATCGTCCATTGCGCGTGAAATCTCTCAATCTCAAATGCGCAAATCTCAAACGTCTTTTATTTTAAAACCAAATACTTAAGAGCGAACTATAATTTTCATCTTTCAAATCAAAGAAAATTCATTCAAATTGTCGTCTGAATGGAATGTTTTATTTGTAATTTACTGTTTGATTCCAATAAAAGGGGAAAGCCATAAGCTATTTATACATTTTGAATTTATATGTATGTAGAAAACCGGAATCACTTCTATAAATCACGCCACCAGGGTGACTTAGATTGTAGATGATATTTATTTAAGTGTAAGAGCAAGCTCACTTTCAAAAAGAGCCAAACCTCTTGGGTAATTCACTAATGCAATTTATAAAATACTTTTCTTTCTATCTTCATTTTCATGTCTTTGCCTGTCTTGATTCTCCATCGAATCGAATCAAACAATGTGAGATGCATTTTAGTTTCAGTTTGAATATTTGGCGCATATTTATTAATTCAGAATTTTTGCATTTGGTTTTAAAATAAAAGGCGAATTATTAATTGCGAAAGTATTCAATATATTTGCTTGACGCTATCTGGCATAACTTTGCGGCACTCAATTTCTCATTTGAAACGAAGTTAACTTTTTTCTGAGGTCGGCAAATAAAACAAAAAACTCTATTGAGGAGTATTAAAGGTTTACCTTAATTCATGTGAACCCATTCGTTCGGGAGTTTCGGCATTATTTGGATTATTAACTCTGTATTTTTCGATTTTTCAGGAAAGAATTATGACTGTCAGGACAGCCAGCGATTCTGTTTCACGAGGAAACTCACGCGGACATGAAGAATGCAAGAATCAATAAGCATTCTATTTCTGCGCGCCGTTACAACCATTCAAGATGCCTTCAGATAACACGAAAGATATCCGGCTCTTCCCAGCGGAGGAATATTAAGGGTTAAAAATATTTTACGGCGACAACTTCTAACAACAGCATTATAAACCTTAATCCTCATAAAATGATAAAATAGGTATAAAACATAAAAGTGAAAAAGAGATAGTAAACAAAAGCAATTAGATAGTTTTACTGTTGTAAAATTATTTCTCAAAACAATAATTACACCCTTGTTGAAAGTAACCGTGGGATAATCTATTGAGCAAAAGCTGCACTAAAAAAATAGCTTTAAAGCGTCTATCCTCCAATTCTTTTTCAGATAATTTTTCTTTGCAGCTTTAAATTGCAATGACTAATGGAATTCAATATACCCAATTCGACCGTGATCAACATTCTACCGGAAATAGCGTTTCTCATTAAGAAACATTTATATTGGCGTAATATTCTCGAAGAGAGTTTTCCCCTCCAGAGAGAGAGAGAGAGAGAGAGAGAGAAATTTGTTTATAGGTGAACAAGATATTGCCCCATTCAGCACAAGTCTTCTTTAAATCATGACTATGCTAATCTGCGATCAAATATCCAAAAATGCTATCAAATATTAACAACTGGTGAATTACATACCCAACTTAGAGAAATACAGAGACAATGACAGTCCTTTAAAGCTGTTTATTCGGGAGACTGGAGAGCAAGTTCAGATTGCACGCATGAAAGAATGAAAACACGTTCAGAACTTGTGGAAACATTATTCACGGGTGGGCAGCCTACAAAATAACCGCTATCCAAATCAAAAATTTCTTCCTCACCAAGTAGGTGAGCGAGTGCTTTCGCCCTTTCAACCAAAAACGTCTACTGCGGGAAATTTTTGAAGAGTGCCACCCTTTCACTTTATTATAAGTGGATCCCTGGGAGTGAATTTTCGAGTGCGCTTCAAGTCGCTTCCGAGTGCTCCACGATTCGCTATTTGGTAAGTTCCTGGCAGCAGACACGCTGGCGACATTTTTATCTGCGTCTTTCAAACCGCAGAGTCGAATAAATCGCATTGTCTTTGTGATAGTGTTTCGGTCGCAATATTGACTATCTTGCTACCTATTGTAGCTGATTTTAAGCATGATTCTCGTTTATGCAATCGTTAGCAAAGAATATCAATGAAATATAAGAGGTAAAATCACATCTCTGGAAGTCGAGAGAAATTTCAAATTTTGAGGGTGCCATAACAAGCCACAACATTACCTTCACGGTGTAACCCGCAAAAATCCTCGTCAATTTATGATTCTTCAGATTCTTAATTAGCAAAATCACTCGAAGCGATATCGAGAGTTCTGGGTTTGAGTTCCGTCTAAGGGAAATGGTTTTTACTTTGGGAAATCTCGCACTTACAAATTCAACGATATTTTTTACGCTTCAAAAATACTACTTTAGCTAATAAAATTTAACATTTAGAATATAGGTTGTATATATAAGACATAAGTAACCAAAATACACACTCCTTAATGATTTTATATTTATGCTGGAATGACGTTACGGATAGTATCTCCACTCCGAGGGGCCGCACCATTTTCTTTAAACTACCTTACCATTACTTCAAAGAGATTTTGATGGCTCGGATACCGTTAAATTTAAATTAACCATTTGCTCCTTGCATCAGTAATCACCCATAAAAAACCTTGTAGTACGAGATAGAAAAAAATAAAATAATTTTATTCAGATTGAAAAAAATGAAAATATTCATTTGCTTCGCCCATGTCGACCTTGATGCAACGTAATTTGATTTCGTTTGCCACTTAAGGGAAGCATAGCGAGAAAAATTAGGTTTATGTAGCGAAATGAAAGAGGGGACCGTTTTTCTATGAAAAGCGGGAATATATACAAATATAGTATTACCATTTACCGGATACACTTCCTCCTAAAAATTAGTAGTAAAAAGGGTTGAAATGTAGTGCGAATTCTCTCAACGAAATTTTTTAAACTCAATTCAAACAAATATATAAATTGTTTTACACATTATGTCCCATATAAATTCTATCATTCACTTATTTGTCCCTGTAGAACAGTAGTGAGTGAATCTAGGGTGCGGAAGGGGGTGCTGAAGGCTGGGTCCTGACCGGATGGTACCATACATGGATGCCCATGGAAGAATAAAGAATCTATTAAATGGATTCGAAATAAACATTAATATGGTCACAGTGGTAAAACTATATTTCTATTACCTTCATGATTTTATCATGAAGACTATAATTTTTAAGTTAACGATAAGGGGCGTTTGGTATGGGTTTCTTCGACAAAGGGGTGCGCTGGCTAAAAATATTGGGAAACATTGCTATATACCTACCCTTTCAAATGAATTTAACAAGTTTGATGTTTTTTCAGGTGAATTCAAACGAAAAATGCTATTTCACGCGAAACCAGAATGAAACTAATTAAATCACCAGGTATCTCAGCCCACCATTATACCAATTGATGCTTCTTATCAGTTCCATTCATATCTTATGAAACATACTATAATTCCAAGGCTGTAATATATAACATTTGACGGCGGAGGATTGATTGTTATCACCGTCACTGATAAGTTTTAATGAAATTCACATGCGAACGGAGTGAAATAAAAATTTCTTTTCACTAAGTCTCGACAGATATTAATTAATGACGAGAATTATTTCATCATCTAGATTCGTATAATCTCTTCCCTCCTTAACTACACCTAAGGTGCTCATGGTATTTCTCCCTCTTCCCCACGTAGCCAACGGCCCGACAAAAATACAGCATTTACATGAAATTCCATCTCCATACTCGGAAAGTCTTCATCTAGGATTCTACTGCTCCTTTAATGGGATCTTAGATGAAGCGGTGCCGTCGTATCAAATAAGACCGCTCGTGCAATCCCTAGCGAGCAATAACCCTGAGCGGGAGTACGTGTTGTTCCATGATGACGTTTTAATGCATGTATCTTGCCGCATAAAATCCTCTCCTGCCACTCCAGTCGTGATCCGACGACGTGATGTTCCTCCTGAACCTCCACGGAATTTGCAAGAGGAATTAAGGATCTCAAAACAAAAAACATTCCCACCACTCACAGAGACTTAATAGAATTCTACGTCCCATGGAAATCATACTAGAGGTTCTGTTCCCCAAAATACATTCTTCATTGACGGGAAAAACATCGTATTCGGCATGCCCGCGTAGAGACGGCCATTGTTCTACAATCTCCCGTATCAAGCCCGGTGCGAGAGGATTATATTCTTTCTTACCCTTATTATAGAGTGAGATTTCATTTCGGAGCATGTTGGATCGAGTCATGATTAAATTTTATGAATTTTTGTCAAAGAGAGCACTTGCTTCAACCTTGAATAATGATGACGCTCGGGAAAAAATCCTTCTATCTTTCCCAAAATGCTTAGTCGTAATTCATTTTAGATCATAATAACACGCGAGTTAATGGAATTAGAAAATACCTTACATATCAAGAAAAAAGTTATCCCTCCATTAGAAGAACCTCTATCACATTCTTGTACAATCTTCTTCATAAATACTTTGGACTGAATGCTTCTTAATATTTCCATTTGGAGTTCCAGAAATTGAAGTAGACGTAAAGCCCGTTTCATGCGATACAAAACATAACCTAGTGCGCTAGCCGTTGCTTGATATTAGGGAGATGGTCCAGTATGAATAGAGTCGTCCATGAGGTTCCACAACATCATTGACTTAGCACACCCAAGGAAACGGTATTTTAATTCATATCGTAGAGGACCTCAACTGCCATTTTTAGTCAACCAATCTATGACAGCAATCTGCCAAAACCGCGATTGGTTATTTAAAGCTGTTTTCAAGGCCATAAAATTATTAATAGCCACAAGAGTAGATGGCGCAGATTTCAGGGAGTGAATATCGCACAGATATTTGATGAACGGTCGACGGCAGCTCGGTCACAAATGGAGCGAGTAGCAGTCTAATTCCGCATCTAATATGATATCAAGTACCTCAGTAATCAAAATAGTGATCGTACTTGTCAACCACTACGCTGATGTTGTATATCACGATACCGGACAGCCATCACACATGCGAGTATCTAAGAACCTGCGCTTCATCAAGAATCGTGAGAAAATGACTTGTACAAGAATGAAAAATATTGCGATAATTAATCAGTAAATTTGATTGCTAATTCGTTTGCTAAGAACGTACGAGAAAGTTGTAAATTATTCAAAAATTGCGGAGCAGGCCGCGCAGTTACTTAAACGGTGTCAACCGCTGGTGGTCACACAAGTGAGTGAAATTCACGGTGGAAAAATCATTCACCCGAACAGGGATTCGATCCCAGACCCCCTCGATTTTGAGCTGAGTGCTAATTCACAGTCAAAGAGAATGCTCGGGTAGCTGAGTTGGTTAGAGCACTCTGCGCGATATCGAGAAGTCTGGGTTTGAATCCCAGTCCAGGCGAATGATTCTTCCACAGTGAATTTCACACAATTGTGAGTTGGAACTTGATTAATAGTTATGTTATCGATACACTACTAAGCCATTTATCAAATCTGCATCGTGGTTGGAGTGATATATATCGAATAACAGGTAGACTATAAAGTGAATTCCAGTGCTGACAGTAGAACATCACACTGAAAACATATAAGAGAAGACACGCCTTTCCACCATCCATTCTCAAATTTAACCTGACGAAGCTGACTGAAATACTGGAGAAACAGTCGTCCATTAAAATGGTTCGACGCAGGAAGGACCCCAAAAATACCGATAAACAAGTTTTTCAGGGATAATCGTATACATACATCGTCAATGAAAACATTTCTGTTCAACTAAAGTGAATTTAGTTTGACATCCTTATCCCGTACATTCCACAATGGATTCCAGCGATAATAAAGTGATTTTAATGACTCTGACTGATAAATTGAGCACATACCTGAAGCAGTTATCATCCGAATATATTGCGCCAATTTCCCTCATTCACAGCCAGATATTCCGAAAAAACTCATACAAGCACTTCACGTTCTGTTATAAAATTAACGGTTTTATAACTTCCTGTTTTTGTCTCATTTGATTTTCTCAAACTCAAAAAACTCACACAAACACTTCACGTTCTGTTATAAAATTAACGGTTTTATAACTTCCTGTTTTTGTCTCATTTGATTTTCCTTTTTGAACATAGCATTCTCATCTTTACTTGCATTGCAATAGTGCAATTCGGTTTAGACATACCAATCAATAGAGTTGTGATCAATTAATATTATTTTTGAAGTACTTAGCATAAAACACAAAACACTTTAAGTTATGGAAATTTTTAGTGATACACTTTAAACTCCTAGCGAGGTAATTCTTTTCATCAAGAGTACGTCGTAGAAAATTACTCAAGTTTTCCGAATTGCGCATTAAAATAGTATCCAAATGTTTTTTTCATATCCCTTATTCCCTCCTTCCCCTTTCTAATCTTATAACGAATATAGACAAACCAGATTTTAAGCTATCCAGGACTAGCCACGGAGTTCCACTTTTACGGAGTCACCCACAATGCACAAGTGTGCGAAATTCCACAGAAAAAAATCATCCGCCTTGATCAGGATTTGAGCCCGGATCCCGGTCAAGGCGGATGATAATTTCTCTGTGGAATTTCGCATAATAGACAAACCATTTCCCATTCCCTACGTTTGATTAAATTTCCTTTAACTGTTTTACATCATTGACTACTACCTCTCCTTCCCAGTTATCATGAAAATGTAATACATAGTACTATTATATCACAACAGTTATCTCTGTTCATTTTGTTACATTTGACAGGACGGGTTCATTATATTGCATCAGTCATTTGTATTTCATTTGACGGGAGGTCTTGGATATTGGCACACTAAGGCTTCATTTGTTTGGCTCAACTAACTTTGGGACTTGGGTTAAGAAGCCTATCAATATCCATCTTCTTTGAAAAAAAAACTAAGGATCAATTAGATTAACAAGCATATTCTTACACTCTTCGAACGTTGTTTAGTTTTATCACCTTCCTTCCCAATCATCATAACACTGTGATAGTACTATCTTATCACACTAGTTATCTCTAGTAGAATTTACCTACCTATTAGAAACATTAACTATCCAATACATCCAACAAATATCTACAATACCCAGCATTGAACCTCACAGGCAATTTTCTTTAATGTCACCCACTTGATGAACCACGAAATGGATTCACGAAATGGATTCGAAATGGATGGATCTTATGTATTTTGTTAGTCCGGATGTCCTTTAAAGCATTCTCGAAATAAAGTCGCTAAGTGTAAGACTCTAAAGTCAAATTTCAATTCCCAGAAATAATAAGTCAGCCGTTAAATAAAAAAAAGGTGAAATATTTTTTTCCCACAAGTGCATTCTATTAAAGGCGTCAGAAAGAGGGGGGAAGTTCGTCTGGCAACCAATCGATTCTTTTTATGCCTTTTAATTCGTGCAGGACGTCCCACTTTCGTACGATATTCAGGGCACTACGGCATTTAATTCCCCTAAATTGAATATTCTTCCGCTCTCTCTCCACCCCCCTTTCCCTCTTTTAAAAAGGTTCAAGAACCATAAAATTGGTATTAGTCCCCCCTCCTTACTTATTCTTTTCTCCCGCTCCGCAAAGGGGAAAGAGTCATTAGCAACAGCTCCTGCTCCATCTTTACCCTCTCCCTACCTCTCCCCACTACGCCCCTCCCCAACAAATGGAGATAATTGAGAAATAGTAGTGCCCAAAAATGAATATCACTTCCTTCCCCGCGTCAAGTGCACACATTCCATTTTCCCCCACGACTCCTCTCTCCATCTCTCTCACTCTTCGCTTTCTCACTGCATTAGGTTACGTCCTCCGTCTCATGCCAATGCGCCTTCCATCCACGATCGAAGTCTAGAAAGGGGAGAGAAATGGATTGTCAACGTCGGAGGAAGAGGGATGGGAGCGTCAAAGGATGAAAAAAATGATGAGAGAGGGAGGGTAAAGGGGAGATGCACGTCGACTCTGTCGCATGTGAATGTGTGCGTAGATTACATCTGCGCGCTATTGAGCATTGCACTCCGACCCAGTTTCAGGATTTTGAAGCAGGGAGTTGAATGAAATCGGAGAGAAAAGAGAGAACACCAGTCATTCCAAAGGGAGCGTGGGTGTGCACGTGAGAGAAAGAGATGGAATATCCTTAGCTCATCCTTGAACCCTATCGTCTCCGCACCGTTAAGGAAGTGAGACTAAATTAAATAAATGCTAAAAGGTCAAGCTCTCGGTCTTTTTTCCTGACACTCAGTTGCATCGCGTAGTCATTATTCTTCTTACTGAGCGAATTCGCCGTCCCGCGGGGGCGGCGGGAGGAATTAAGACGAAAAACAAGCGAAAGCGAAAACCAAAGTTCATGGTTTCGAATCCCCGCATGTGTGACATCTTAGAGCCTCATTCCATCGCTGACCCTTTATGTATTCCCTATCACTTCACTTCACCAACCCCTTAACCTTTCAGCGTCTTAAACCTACCTTATAACTAGACCCCATAAATTTATAGCCTGATTTAATAAGGAAGAATTATGAATTTGAGTTCTGGAAACCGATGCCTGTCATTTATCCTTGACTAAGCAAGTCATCTCCATCACTTCCATCCAAGTATACGTTGAGATATTTAATTACACAAACGACAGAAAATTTTTAATTACTGACTGAAACCAATGCACAATCTAAAAACTATACCTTCTGCGCTAAATGCGCATGTATATATTTGAAGTTAAAAAAAACCAGTGAGTCTCGGTGAGACGTGGAGGCGTGACAGAACTGAAACTTCTGTACTACATAGAAACACTTCCTGTGTTCTCATTCATTTAATGAGCAGTAAATCCAAGCATTTCCTCTCCTCTCATTTAAATTATGGTTTCTTCAACTAATTTCTCATTAAGTTGTCAAGAACACCAACAGGAATAAGAAAATACAAATACATACATACATATCAATCAAGCCGTTCCCTTCCGGAGTAGGCACAGTCACAAAGTTTCACTCATAAATACATATTTGTACCCCTAACCCTTTCATAAAAGTCACAAAAAAACAAATGTTTATTCATAAATAAAATAAATGTGGCGGGAAGGTTCTACAGTAAAAAGAAATACTATGGCGTAAAATAAACTATATATAATTTATCTTAATTAATTTCCTATTTTCCAAACCAATTACTCGTACATATACGCAACCCTAGTCAATAAACAAACCTGAGTATTCGATGCCAAAAAGAGTCGCTTCGGTAGTTCTCATCGTGAAAAAGAAGGAAAATTTGCTAAATTCATACGTTTTGACTAATATTTTGTAACTCAGAGATCACAACGCACGAATAAGTCCCGGAAAATATAATCAATCTTTTAGCTATATTTCCATATAATTCTCGCTGTTGTATGTGCGTTTATTTCATGATTTATAGGGGGTAAGAAAATTAATCTGCAAGGATCTGCAACTTTTTCTCCCATTTAATCCAATATAAAAACCTGTCGGTGGACGAAATACGGAGACTTTCTCAGAGTCTTCGATTTTTTCGTGTCTCACTTGGTTATGAAAGCCCAGGAATTGGTATCAGTTCTGTCGTCATCTGACATTTTTCCTTGCCGTGTCGCGGGTCGTTCATGATGGTTTTGCTCCTCATCAAGCAGCTCAGGAATCTTTTAAATGAGCGAGATAAATGCTTTGGCGAGCTTAAAATGAATAACAAAAGTAACAAAGTTTCACTTGAAAAGCATACAATATAAAGAACCGATACTATGTCTAGTCATGACCTTTTTTGCCTCTGAAGTCACGATATTACAGGAGAATTTTACATAAAACCTGTACTAAAACCATAATAGGCCCTTGAGCTTTATTCATTATTCAATGGAGTCTAAATAAGACGGGGATTCGGCTTTTTAAAGCCACATTCGTCCTTGATATCGCAGCCACATTCGACAATGTATTCATGGACTGAAATTCGTCGTGGAGTATTGTCTTCTACCTCATCGAGGCTAACGCCCAAAAGCAAATACACGAATCATCATAAAGAGAATCATAAAAACATAGCACATGAATATTTTACCTTAATACCTCTTTATCCGCAATAAATAACGTTTATTCGTAATTAAGCTTGTCGAAAATTTAAGCATAATCCATGCACGAAACATAACTCGAAAAACTCATCCTTCAGGACTTCCGACTGTTCTTTCCAGCTGCCACACAAACCTACTATGGAGTATTCTCACTCGATCGAGTTATGCCACTGTTTCGAGTTGAAATATCCTTCTTCTCACTTTCTTACTAGGCTTGCGTCTGTTTCCTCCAGAACGTCCTCAGATTGCTACATGTCTGCATAATCCTGTAATTTTTGACATAGAATTCCCACACCTCCTCTTCCACCTCGAACCTAACCAATCTTAACTATTCTTCTATCGTCTTTCATTCTTTAAATGTGACTACTCCGTTCCTGCTTCCATTCGTTCACCCATTTGTAGATATTCTAAACCTCTGTCTAAAAGTCTGTTCTATCTGGTGCTCCACTTCTCATCTATACAATGAGGTTTCCGCTATGATTTTTCCAACCATTTTCATGTTCTACGGTTTTATATAATTTATTAAGTTCATCTCTGGTCCTATCTCTACCATTAGGTAAGTACTGGTTTGACCGATTCTTACAATAGTGTATTCTTGCCTTGTTTGCTATTCTTATATAATTATAGTTCCACAGTGAATCATTTGGGCAGTCCGCTATCTTATATGTCTTTATGTCTAGTTCTTTTTACTCAATATTGCCACAGTGAGACAGCGCTATTCGTAGAAGAAGATCTCCTGCCCGATAATTTAACCATCTAATCCTTTTCCTCATCTAAGCAATTCAGCTTAATTTTTCACACCTTTTTTCTGGAGATATCGCTTCATATCGCTCTATCATGTTAGTAGGCTATCATAATATAATAATCACTCTATAACTTCTCTATTTTCAAGTAAATCTATTGAGTACATTATAAATGATATTCAGTAAATATATCACGAAAACATTACAAAAGGTTTATAAAATTGGTGTTACATAACATACATTTTAAAATTTATTAAAAAATAAATAAAACATACAGGGTACCTAACGAAGCTCGGTACTCTGGTACTAAAACTTTATCAGTGTTTCAATTCGTACCATAATTATCGGCATGATTTCCCTTTTCTTCATCCGGACCATTTTCCACCTGAACCATATTTATGATATTTGAATCCTGATTCCATATTTTTTTTAATATTTCACAGAGTTAATGCTACACTAACGGTATCTGCGGTGCATTGAAATTGGCTTTCGAAGAGAGCTGATATCTATCTCTAAAGCCAAATATTCCCACGATTTTTGTCATTAGTCTACCAATATATAAAATCCATTAAGCGCAGAAACATTTATGGCAAAAACATTTAAATATAAGATAACGGCTTGAGTGAAATTTATTAGGTTGAAACAAGCTGGCTGACCGACTATTTTTCGAGTTTCTCTAATGTAAAATGGACGAAACATAGCTAACGGTTTTAAAAGATAAAGTGATACGAAATCCTTTTTTTTATAGCTACAAAACCACACGAAGAGAAACAGTTCGCACGAAACAAATGAGAATTTAAGTGGTGTAGCGACAAATTCAAAAACTCACTGGAAATCACAGTGTGAATCCGTAACTCAGAAAACCCGTTGCTAAAAAGGACGCAATACACATGACAATGACTTTTCTCCTAAAACCTCGCTTCATCACACACATGGCGCGCCAAATTATTCAGCCTCAATTTCAGAAATTAAAGTATTATGTGTGAATTTGGAAAAAAAATTTAGTATTATTTATTCGTTTGGATTATCTACTATTAGTATTACTTTGAAAGAATTTTATGTGAATCATTACTTTTAAATAATAAATTTTACGTCTCGCTCTGTTACAGTTAAATGTGTTACAAAGTATATCATCGTGTAGAAATATCGTTTTCCATTCATTTGCATTAATTCTTGACGCACTTATATCAAGACACTCATGTCCAATTATGCCCTAAAGCCAATTTAATTACACACCAAAAACATGGGGTATCACGGGATGGACACATATCTTAAATCCACAATAAATGATAGGAGGGCTCTCAAATTAAACCTCAATAATTCATTTTACGTAACAGCACTAATGCTTAGTAGAGTTATACGAAAACCCGTAATTCTCTAGAAGCTCAGCATTATAAGCTCTTCTTTTCATGGCTCTCGTCAAATCAGAATTCAAAATGTTTTCTCACTCACTTTGAGAAGGTCTCAAAACTCAACGCGATGGAGAACTTCCAACGTCCAGAGAATATTATCCTCACAATCCACCAAATAGAGTTGCCGACACAAGGATAAAACTCAAATTCGGCGGCAAATTATTTTCGATGCCAAGAATGCGTTTTAAACGAACAAAATGACAACTAACTATGTAAACGACATATAACCCCTAGCTGTAATACGTATTCACTTCATCTCCTTAAAAGAAAGGACCGCGATAACATATTTGCAATTACAACTTCAGAACAGCTGACGATGGATTTTCTCCCGCTTACAATACACTTTAAACGGGGAAAAATCACCACAGTTGTCGGTCGCACATCGAAATAACCAACCAAAGAAGAAGAGACGAGTAAAACAGGACGGTATGAATCAAAATGCTATTTATTTTTTATCAAAGTGTATCGTCCCCTAACATCTCGTTGGAAAACAAGGTGTGAATCAATGACACTCGAATTCAAACCACGGAGAGAAAAAGCGTCGGGGACACTGAGACATCGAAAATGATCTCGCCAGAGCGTGCTCAAGCATGAACCTTAGCAACTACTTCAGCATTTCCACCGCAGTTTTCAAATAGCGGACGTGTATTATCCCGCCGTCTTCGTCTTCGGCTCCATGCCATTTCTCTCCAAAGTATGAACATCCAATTCATTTCCACGGCAACTCTCAACTGATTAGATGGACAAACTTCCATCCCCTGATTTATAAGCGGTTTAGTCAACTTTTTATGGTTCAAGTGAATCGTAAGATATTTAAAAACATGTTAAGAAAAATTTTGATTACATCATATGATATAGCCGTAGCGTAGCGTAAAGAACAGATTATTCCGGGATGACTTTATGATGGCCATGTTTGGATAACTAAGTTCAACTAATTCAGGCGTTACGTGGACGAAATTCATAAAAATAAATACAATCGAACTTTACCGCAGATTTTGATACAATTACAGCACGTTTCAATTCACTGAGTCTAGTACCTGAAGTACTCAATGAATTGAATGGCATTGTAATTGCATTAAATATCTGTGGAAGTGCAGTTGTTGTTCTTATTATTTCGATTACTAAGTAAGAGTGAGTGATTGAGATATTTTGTGTCGACCCGACGAGAAATGGACGAAATGGGTGAAAGATTCCTGCTCATGGGAAAATTTCGCGTGGCTAAACGTCCATCTAGCAGAGAAAAAGTTGAACTTCTGGTCTTAGATGACTTTCGTTTTGAGTATTCAGCTAGCTGATTCGTAGGTTTTTGGACAGTACTTGTCCTAACGTCACAATTTCTAGCAATTCGTTGCAAATCGGTATAGCAAAATGAGCCGTTCAGGCCAGAATAGAACAGAAATGTTGACAATTTACCCATATCTTATTCCACATCACCTAAATAGACAAAATACGTACGCATCTCACTGACTGTTTCCTTTGAAAAAAACGTCACAATCACCGATTCAATCCTGCTAGTATATGTGCAAATGTTATGGGAATGGCTAGGATTTTTGCATCCCAACTGACCATATAGGCAGCTCTCCGAGCCGAAGGTTCCGCACCGAAGACGCGTCAATCAAAAAAAGGACGCCGTCGAAGGAGATGAAGGAATGGAGGATGGCAGTAAAGAAATCTATTCCACCCATATCCTCGTAACTGCATTTTTCGGAGCGTGTCCTGGTGCGGCCCTCTTCGAGGGGATTCATTCTATGAATAACGGGCAGCGAACGGAACATATCTTACGTTCTCCGCCGTTTCCACTGCAGATCCCCATTGCCAGGGGATATCCCATTCGTCCACTCTTTGTGTGAATGGTCGGCACTAGAAGCTCTCAAGCTTCAGAGATACAGAGATATGGAGATACCGAATGGAAACGCACACTCCGGTGAGGAAAATTTCCCTGCCGTCCGGACCTCGAGTGTTATCTCGATTGTTGCTCTAAAAATCATGAGAAAAATCTAACAAATCATTTTAACTCGTCCGGGGAGGAAAATGGACACGCCGGTACGTATTTGCTTCCTACTCCCTTATTTTACTTTTGCAATCTTTCAATTGGGTTGAATTTGAGACCAGACTGGAGAAATCTAGATGATGAAGTATAACTATACGAATAATCACACACGTTATTTTGATCGCTTTTAAATGAGGGAAACAAAGATTGCAAGTAACCAGCCCAAAATCACACCATCAAGATTATCGGTGGGCGCAAGAGCAATTTTTTGCGAGCTCTCGGATAACATCTTAGACAAAACGAATGGAAAAAATAACGCTTATAATGTAAGGGAATGGAAACTCTTCGAGCAGGTAAGATGACATCTCCATTATCGTGAATATTTAGGGTTTGAAAGTGTATTCCTTCCTAATCTGGGGGAGGTCATGGATTATAAATTTTGTCCAAATCTATTTTATCAAATAATTTGGTAAAATCTGGCATCCATCATAATAAATTAAAAGTTGCACATTTCAATATGTACCCTCCTTCCCAGATATAATTTTAGATACATATTTTTCATACATTGACGCATCTCACATACATATACCATCCACATACATACATACTTGTACCATCACTTGATTCTCACAATGAATTCATGGTCCTCTTGGGCATTTTTCACTCAATACTCTCCATCAAAAACGCTCTTACCATAAATGATGATCATTGGTATTAATATGCCCTAAAATATCAAAGTCAAGATTTCGGGCTGATACTAGGTATATATTTAATGCCACTCCAAAATTGTATACGAAAGACAAGTTAATTAAACCCGATTTCAGCCACAATAGAAAGAACTGCAATACATGACTAACTACAAAGAAATTTCGGTTTGTGTGCCCAAGCGCGTCAAACACGGAATTTGAATCGCAAACATTAGTGTAAGGAAGACAGCTCATGGGACTAAAAAGGAGTTTTTGGGATTAGGATAAAGCAATAAATCAATTACCAAGAGAAAGATTGTTTCAGGAAAATGACTTTACTGCAAAGAGTCTTTAACCCGCATGAAAACAAAGGCATAGCACCACTGATTCCCCTGTAGAACTACACGAAAGCTCTTTCACTATCTACGCTCTAAAGCTACACGCTTTATGCGATGAAGAGCTATTACGAATGGACAAGGTGACAGATACAGGTCACTTGTAGAGTCAATCTTTTAACTGTCTAAATTGGTAGCTTTTTCTGAGTCATCTACAGAAGTACCTCCGCATTAGAAGAAGAAGTTAAGAACACAATAATTGGTTAGGTCACCCAGTCCAATACTGAATATTCATATTTTCATAGCCTAGCTTTATTGATGACAGCTTGGAAACAGTGACCGACTTAATGTGATTTTCATTTTCCCATGAACACTACATCAAATTTTGGTGCAGTAGAGTACAGGTATTAACTGCCATTTATTTCCTAATTCCTAAATCGAACGTGTTTCTCAAGAATTAAGTCGGAATTTTTGCTTGGCGCAAATCTACCATTTCAATAACCGTGAAATGTATTCCATGGAAATGTTTAAGCGGATACACAGCCACTCCCATTTAAAACTAGCAACGCACCGAGGACGAGAGTGACAAATATTATTCCTTCGTATCTCGCAGCACCAAAGACCTATCCTCAAACATCCTCATCTGACCATTTAAATGCCTTGCCAAAGCACGAAGGCAACGTCCTTGGCAGGAGGAGATAAAATAAATAAAATTTAAAAAATAATTTTTTTAAGGTTTCCAAGCTTAAATCTTAGCTCTGAATGAGGTCCACGTATGATTCATGCAATAAGGAGGGAATAACCGAGCAGTGTTTCACGACTAATGTTTCTCACCCGTTGTAGCAGCGTAAACTTAAGAATCAAACATATTTTAGATTCTGAAGCTATTTTCCCAGTATATAGCAAAGAAAACGCCTTCCCTAAGGAGCATCTTTGTATATACTAGTTAGATTTCTGGATTCTGAATACAGATACGGCCTAGATTACAAAATATATCCCCGTGCGCAAACTGCATAGAGTGAGCTTAAAAGGTGATTTTATCAATCACTGTAGGAGTAAAAGATTCAATCCCTGGCCATTGATATTTCAGCTATTTTGGCTAAACACATGTTGCTAGTCAAATATCTCGAATAATGTATTGAGCCAAAATATATCTTTGGGATTAAAAATACATATTAGTTATGGACAGTCCTTGGAGACTGAAATAAGTGCTGGTTCCAGAGTTGCAGAAACCATAAACTCAAATTGAGTCACAAGTAGATTAACGAAGACGGACTGAGTTTCGTGGGCCTATTAATTCATCAGCTTCAGCTATATATTTGGACACTCAAGACTCGGTATGGTTATTATTCAAACAAACTATTCAAATAATTCATGGCGCTGATTTACATCAAATAGGCCTTTTAAACTATTTTCATCAGATTAGGATTTTAATCCACTTGCTCCATTCAAGTTGAAAAGTGAAACCATTAGATATATATGTGACGTTTGTGTCTAGGATAGAATTTATTCCGATTAACTACATCTTTTTTTGGGAAAGGTACTGACTAACACGAGCGGCGATTTCAAATGAATCTCCGACGGGATATTCCCTCTCCGTTTCAGGACTTCAAAGAAGAATAGATTCAGGCACAAGATAAACTCAAAGTGAATCAAAGAGGTGATCCAATCAATAGGCGCGAATAATAGAGCCGTTGGAGGATATAAAGTAGTTACCAATGAGCGTGATTGATTTCTTTCCCGGAATAAAAAAACTTCTCGACCACAACCGCCCCGTTTTTAGCTTTTGTTCCGACGCTCTTGTTTGTTCCTTGTTCCGTTAATCCGGCCCTGACCATGGGAGCGTAAATTGGTTTCTCAATTCCAGATTTCAATGGTTGCGGATCGACGTCCCCGATACAGTTCGCTCTACTCACGTAGAATTAAGATCCTTCCAGGTTGAGTTTAGAAATGAATAGATTGCTTGTCTGTTGAATAAGAGGGTCACGTGATCGAATGCTGGCAATGCCTCTCGGCTCACCCACCTCGCCATTGAAAATAGGGGTTTTATTTAGCGAACACAGAGGATACTAGGAAAGAGAGGAGTTTGAGGCTGAGAAACTAAACTTGCGAGCCTTTCCAGATAGAATTCAGCAAGTTGAGAGTTCATTCCCAAAGTGTATGACTCATCTAAATTATGTTGTGTTGAAATAGTTTTCTCCATTCATAACGGTGAGCATATCAATTGTCATTATCAAAATTAGCGGTTGTAAAAGGCGTGAAGTACAAAAGTACATCATCACTATACTCACAAAATATTTGTTTTTAAGAATGAACTCTTCAATAATTACCTATAAAAACATATTTGAGACTTTTATTTGGCTTACCTATTTGTTTTAAGTCGTACGCTGAAAACGCATTCGCAACCGAGGATTTCTGCGTATTATGAAAAGTATTCCGCTGAGTAATAAATCCATTTATTTTTGTATCGAGAAAACATTTACAAGCCACACATTGTAACATTTTTCACGTGACGAGCATCAGAGCTTTCTCATTTCTTCAGTAAAGCCTTCTCAAGGCGTACAACCGCACCATACCGTATTTGTCTCTTTTATTATATCTTTAAAATTGTGCTATGAGTAGCAAAAATGTTGGTGTCACTTAATGGAATTAAATTATTTTCGGTAATGAAGCAGCATCCCGTCAAATGTCATGCATAAACCTCGCTCAAACCTCCAAAGTATCTACTTTTTGAAATAATTAATTTGACTTAGCATTGAAAATCTCTGCTTGCGTAGTCCTTATATCCATACTGATAAAGGGCTTGTGTATTTCTTTCACGATGAGGGAAATCATGAAAGAACATTTATAGAGGAGAATGATGAAATGAGGGATTTTCAGTGCCCTCTATTTTACCATTTGTTAAGAACGTCGGAGTCACCATCTGAATTACCGGTGATAAGCAGTTAACCGCAATAGTAAAGAAATTTAGATCCATCGACGAAATTCTAAGTCTGGAATAATGTATGATTAATCCATAACGAAATAAACACATGTAAATCTCGATGAAGAGGGTAAAATAGAACAAGGTGTACCTATTTGCGCAGAAAACGAATTCATTATATTGGCTGTGGCTGTATATTGATTGATTTCGCTGGCCTCTAATCTCAACGGTTAATAAACAAATTATAGCATCAGTAAATTCTATTCCTATCACGTAGCAATGCCAGAGTACGATGAGTACTCAATTTTAGAGGATAAATAGAAGGATACTGACTGGAAATATCTATTTCGCGCAGACTTAGACCGAGAGCAGGTCAGTAGATAAGAGTCCAGCTGCCATCGAGATATGAGCGTGTGGCAAACCTCCATAATAGAGCCAATAAAAGAGTGAGGAGGCAAAGCAGCTAGTGAAAATGACGATACGTTCCTTTAAAAAAATTAAATTTACATGTGACTGTCACAAAGTAAAGAAACAGTGAATTTTTCCAGACCAATTTTTATAATTCTCTATCATTTTCGAGGGATGAATGGTAAAAAAAGAACTTGAAAGAGGATATTGGGAGCCACATTATATCTCACGAGTAGGGACGGAAAATATCCGAGCATTTATTCACGAAAAGAGTATACTTTATCAATAGACTATCAAACAAGATCCTCTCATTAATCAAGTCCAATCAAATAGTTCCTATACCGTCATAGCAGCAATATTGAATGGACACTTTTGAGAGGCGTAGGCAGAATACCCACCGACCAAAACGCAGGCAGCGGCAACTATCGTCGAGATTTTAATTAAGAAATGTGACGAAAACTCAATCATCTCTCAATAAAACGCTTACACAGCCCGAGACCATCAGCAAAGTGTTACCAGAGCGGCCGCGCAATTGAAATCATGCCGTCATCAAATTCGAAAGGATAAATAAACATTATGCTCCGAAAAAATAATACCCTGTCCAAATAACTGGGACGCCCGGTTTTATTATTTTATTATGGTTTCTTTTTATTCACGTGCCCTTATCTTCACGCTCACTTCCCCCATAAAGGAAATCTTGTGTTTCATCGAGTAGTGTGCGCGGCATGATCACAATGATACGTTCACACACGTCGTGAACAAAATATTTCAAAAAATAAAAGATACAAGTGAGGAATGAAAAACAAAATAATAAAACAAGCAGAGTCCCACATGGCAACAAGACCTCACCGTCGCCGTTACATCAACGCTTCCGTCAAAATCAGACACCGTGTTAATGGGAATAAAGGAGAATGGGGAATGGGGAAAGGGAAGACGGGGGGAGGGAGGGTGAAAATTCACGAGCATCCTTCAATCCTGATACCTTCGAAATTCTCGTTACGAATTCCCCTCCTCCCCGGCTCTTTTCCACCCTGTTTCTCTCTTGCATTTTTAGCAGACGGTTTAGTAACAAATAAAAGAGAGAGAAGGAGGTTGAGAAAGAGCAGACGAGAGGGAGTGATATGAAACTTAAAACGACCGGCATACCGGATCGGGAGAAAATATTTCGGGAGAGATGTCTGCGTCATAAGGGAATTGAAGGAAAGCTCCGACGACTACATGACATGACTTTTTACATCCCTCCTCCCTGAACGCACCGCATCTTCGCTTTGAATTGCATGCAAGTTTCCCACGCGAGGTTGTCTAAGTTCCTATTCAAAGTTTGATTATTGTAGCCAGAGGCTTACTAACCGACGTCTATTTTGGTGCTGGGAGTGACCTCGAGTATACTACTCCATCCGTCGGATGAGACGTAAGAACCTAGGCCCTCTTGCCGTCTTCTACGGTTCGATATGACACAGACACGTTTTTATAATCGCTGCTTATACATTTTATCGGCGTGAAAACCAATCTACATAATCCATTCGGAGTTCCTATGGTTACTTTCTCACGTTGTCGATATTTTAAACTGAAACGCAAACCATTCTGGAAGAGAAATGCTCACACCCACTGTCTTTGAACACACACTGTTAATTAAAACTAGTATTTTAAACGCCTTACCTGATTTAAGAATTACGATGACGTTTTTACTGTCATAAGCTCGATTGGAAAGTAATGATATCGCGAGCACAAGTGTTATGGAGAGCCGTGTTCGCTTTGATAACGATCTTGTCGATAAAATGACCTTCTTACGAAATGTACAGCACCCTAACTCTTCAAGTTATCACCCATATCACGTAAAAGCTGGGACATCGTGTGGATAACGCTGACCAGATTTCATAAACTCGGGCATTTATCTCCCACCGCACACAAGAAGATGGGATACGGATGTGCATAGCGTTTCGAGTAGGTATTGGATTCCAAAGCAGAGTTTGGAACCAAGATGTGGGAGGTAATTTCACAGATACTTGGGAGATAACACATTTCAAGTGAAGGTGGGTTGTCCTTCGGATGGAATGTTAGTTAAGGCACTGTTTGCCAACACGATGGGCGTGGGTTTGAATCCCAACGAAGAGAGGGAAATTTCGTAAGCAATTTGATTTTTACGGAACGCTTTGGGGCGAGATCTTCCAGTACAGTGCTCCATCCGCCGTGTTATACGTTACACCGAGGTCCCCATGGGCTTCATCCACCGAGAGCAGGTCAGAGCGGGACGCATCCCGCCCTGACGAAAACTGTCGGTGGTAGTTTTCCGCCGTCTTCCCGTCGATGAGGAGTGCAATACGACTGGCATGACTATCAGCGCCAACTGATGTAGAACGAACCTTTCTAAACTGCAGTACTTAAATCCTATCGCCTACTGCTATATGGTATATAACGGTTACAAGGTAGCCATAAATTCTCGTTTTATATTATAAAAATATAAATAATTCGCAAAAATACAGACAGCATTGTATCAATAAGGTTAATTAGGTTTCATCGCCAAGTGATACAGTGAGATGGACGACGTGGAACTAATTTATCGTAAGTAATTACACACATCTCTCCTCTGATTGGCTGAATTTGACGTAACACGACAGAAAAGTTGGACCTTGATGAGATTCGCTTATCGTCTGTTGATAGAGACGTCAAAGTCCGACCATAGTAAGAGGCTCTACAATTTCAACATTATCAAGCTTTGCGAACGCCACCGTTTGCTTCGCGACGTCAGGAAACGTTGATCGTAATCCTCAATACTAGCGGTGGTTATCTCTCCTCTCTAATCCACTTCTATCCTAATACTTCTCATCCAAGTCTGAATCGACAATTTGTGCAGTAGAGATTTGAATAACATGTCAACGACCTCTGAAAGAAAAGAACTGCAGCAGGTACCCGTATCGGATTGTTACACGCGTCCACCGGAATCCGTAACACATATATTTTTACGTTCCTTGAACCCCGTATTTATATTTCCCGTGCATCGGAACGGGGTGGGTACATGTATTTCTCTGAACGAGAGGGGGTCGGTTTCTTTTTTTACTCCCTCGTGGAAAAAAATACTGGGGAGACGATGGCGAAGACCTAAGGCTCGTCCGCGGATACGACAGAAACTGATGAATTATTCACGCTCGGCGACAGAAAATACAGCCGCCCCTTTCCTTCAGGCGCCCTTCCAAACGACAGAAAAGGGGTCTCGAATCGAGAGGTGGAAGGGAAAAATGGGGTCCCGGGTTTCCTTGCACCCCTCCCCCCAGTTTCCTCTAGCACAGTCCACGGATATTTTGGGACGGTATGAGAATTTATATTATTTCTCCTTTCTGCACTCTATTGGGAACAGAACGGGTATGAGAGAGCGAAACAAGGAAATTCCTGAGGTTCCAAGGACAGGGGTGGGAGGGTTAAAACCTGCAGGCAAGTGGGAGAATGAGAAGAAGAAAACAGGAAAACGGACTGAGCAAAGCTTGAAACTATCTTTTACCCGGCTATGTAACTAAAGCTTTCACAACAACTTTAATTCCGTGAGGAATTAATATTATGATAATGGACGCAAAAACGCATTGGCTGGTGGGTCATATGTTACACGCTGTTACTTCAGTGAGCCGAGTTATGCCTAAATTACCTTTTTGACAGACGATTTTCGACAGAGTGACCACATCGACGGAATCAATGTGAGACGGATTAGCACAATGGCGACCAAGCGATTGTTATTATAACTTGACCCTGCGTACGGATATTTTCTCAGGTTGCTTTATCGGACTTAACTTTTACATAGTTTACGTCCCATACTTTTATAGAATATTTATATTATTTTCGGAATTAGCTCTATAAATAAGGAAAGGAATACTCAGATAGACAACTTGATATGCACATGTGAAACTGGTTCAATAGCAAACTAAAACTACATGTAAAATAAATAACTGTACAAAACTCTAATTCAAATGAATTTGCGCGAAAAAACGAGCCGCCTTCAATGAGCTAATTGTATGCTTAGCATGAAGTTCGTTAATCTTCATCGAACAAAGTGGATAAATAATTTCAAGTTCTGTGCACAATGTAAGTTTTAGCTTTCTATTCGATAACACTAAAAATGATTTTATATCATTTTAATCAATTTCATGACCACCGAGCAGACACGAAAAGAACAACCGAAAGGCAAAGTGTAACGATAGATTTCTGCGATTCTAAATGATTTTGCAGGTCGGGTCTATGGTCAGCGATTTCCGATTACCTTGAACGATGTACGCGGTTGGTGGGTTACGGATTCGCGTGAAAAACTAAACAGTTGCAGAATTGCTACCTTACCGCGAGGGAGTACTTACTGATTGGAACACCAAGGGATTGGGGGGAAACAGTCTACCATGGGGTACGCAAAGACTGGGATTTGTTGATGTAGATAGTAGACTATGTGAGATTGAACGGAACCAGCTAGAAACCCAGTGGATTGGAATGGTCGTCTTTGAATACCATGGTCACACATGTGCCTCTGGTCTGGTTTCAAGACATAGAGGGTGCTATTCTCGCAGGCAACACTAATATTTAAGAGCAGCAGTGAACTCTACTAAGCCTTATTTATTTAAAATTTGTGGCTTCAAACTTTGAAACTATGTTTTTTGTACTTATGCTTCATGAGTTACAAAAGTAATGAAAGAATACAATAGAGGAAAGAGATATTCAAGCTAACATTTCCGTGAGGCAGAGGTCAACTAATTTAGTATTAAACCCTAAAAAAGGAGAAGAATTATATGCAACAAAGAAAACAAAAACGATAGGATCTAGGGAAATGACGAAAGTATTGGATCCACATTAGTAAAAGGCTGTGAAAACACTATGGAGTAGCGAGAGAAAAGTGAATGATATATGACTTCATGCTGGAAATAACTGGTCGATAAAACGACTATATTAGACCCAGATAAGCCAGACGGAGAAAAAAGTCTACAAATGATGAAATATTGACTCGCATGCATGAGAATATCATTTTTTCATTGAAATACAAGTAGTAGCTTCGTATCCTTTCATTTTCCCTATTCCGCGAAAATGTTTCTAACTCCATTCCTACAATTCAGTCAATAATACGCCCCCTTTCATAAAGACATATTGGCCGGAAAGACCACAGAAATAGAGACTCAAATAACACCAGATCCGGCTGTGTCAGGTAAGGGAAAAAGCACACCTCGCAACGAGTCCCGCATAGTGAGAAATTCACGCATTCACGGTTGGAAGTCCAGTCCCTTTCATTCCACCACCTGGGGTTTCCCACAACGATCTGATATCCAGAAAATCAAACTATATCGATTTATTTTCAGGAGGATGCCCACAGACGAAACTCGAATTTGAATCAGAACCCTTTCTTCCTTAGGTTGACTGCTTGCTCCGCCCACACTTATTACCAAATTTCCCTAATGAGAAATGACATTTGGCTGATAAATATTTAACTCTTTTTAAGGGAATAAGTAACCTAAGCATCATATGTATCATTCCCGATTCATAAAACTCGGATATTATACGAACGAATAGGACAATTATCGTAATTTTAGTCATTACTCGGGAAAGTTGAATCACCCAACACATACATTTAGCTTCAAAAGACATCAATTAATAACTTGGTTGCTATATTCCATGGAGAGTTTTTTATTTTTTTATTTATATTCACAACCCCGAAAACAGCTCAACTAAGGACTTTTACATCGGAAGTTTTTACATTAACAAGAGACGAACACACACACCCATGTCCTGGGCAGATAATATTCTACCCAGGCGGGGCTCGAACCCGCGACCCTCGGGTTAGCAGGCGAGGACTTTACCCCACCGCCACCGTTCAATTAATATTCCTATATATAGCTGTCAGCTTATTGTAAGAATTTAGAACCTCAGCATAAGGCGTATGTGAATCTAAATATTCCAATCATTGAACGCACCATGGTCTATTACGTTTTATGATGTGGTATGATTCAGTTTTCGATGTTACAAAGACTACTTTCGCTATGATCATCAACGCCTAGAAGACAATGGCAGGGTGGATGTTCGAAACGTCGACAACTGATCAGGAAAGATAAAATCTAATTAATTTTCACGCAAGGTATTTGGGTTAATTTGAAACTGTCAACGCGGGAGATCAGACATTTGTACAGAAACGTTTATGCATACAGGCTATATTTCGCGAAACCAGGTTCATAAAGGTGACTCGGTGTAATGATATAACAAAGGCGGGCGTAAAATTGAACATGGCATGTAGCGATTGCGAGGCTGCAGGATTAAAGAAACTTTGTAGGACGTAAAGGTAGGCAAAAGGGAAGTAATTGGGGTGGTGAGAGAGAAAATACCATACTTCTTCAGGATATCTGAAGGAAAACAGAGCGGGTGGTTTGAACAGTCGATGAAGGAAAAAAGGAAGTCAAATGTCGTGACAGTGGGAGACTGCTGAGTAAGCGGGGAATCGGGAAAAAGAAACGACTTTAAGAACGAGATATAGAGACATAAGGCGTATGCTGAGATGAAGGAAGACACTGTGAGAGGGTAAAAGGGCCCTTGTTTGGGTAAACCATGAGGATATTTACTCTCTTACATCTGAACTTAACCGCGAGAATACCCTGATCGATGATGATTATTGGTATTTAGCCCCACATTCTTTCAGTTTTCATAAATTACTTTAAATATTATTACAAACCACACTTAAGCAATAAATCGAAAAGCATAAATCCGGTGTCCCATAAGAAATTTTTTCGCCAATTTATATATTAATATATCTCATGAAAACTCTCATAAGATAACTCATAAAATTCTTGACGAAACATAACGACTTATTTTTTTTCTTTCTGCGCGCATGAGCTTCAATCATTCCCCTGCCAGACAACTTCGACCAAACCAACTACTGGACAAGAAAACAATATTGAATTACGCCATATTTAACATCATTTGTAATTAGCTGAGGACGAAAGAGTTATTGTTGAGTGCAATTACTGTAAGTGCTCGCAACCTCGCAGATTCGATATTAAAAACTTGATTAGTAAGGCGTATACTACAGGTGTCAGCAAAGTCAAATTCTTTTTCCGGTCCATTCGGGCTCTGCCGATCAGCGCCCGAAAAAGGAATTTTAACCTGCTCGTGTCACATCGAGGAATACACGTTGATGAATTTTGATTCATGAATATGGATTTAGTGAATAAATTTATGAAAAAGTTCACTGAGCTTACGAAGGGCTTAAGAAGTGAATTTTTTTTTAATTCGCTCAGCGGGTTGGATAGAATACTCAAATGAGCCAGTTTCTGCCGCGGTCTCCGTACCCAGTACATCCAATGATAGCATAGGCGGTGTTTATAAAATGGGGGATCCTCAGCAGAGAGGGATGCAAGAAGAAACCCAACTGAAGAAGAGAAAGAGTTGTGGAAAAGAAGGAGAGGAAGGAGAATGAGGAAGGAGAATGAGGAAGAGGAAGTTCGCGCAAGGTAGATTGAGAGAGAAAATGACAAAGAAATAAAAAGAACGTCGGCTCAGAAATTGATAAATAGAAGGTAAGGCTGAAGGGAGGAGGTGGAAGGGTGCTCGAAGGGTATCCAGGAAAAATCCCTTTATTGATAGGGGAAGGAGACGAAGACAGATCAGGGCGGTGCTGGAATTGGAGCATCGCGCAAAGGGCGACGTAAATTCAATATTACGAAAGAAAAGTCGATGTGTCTTCATCGCGAGGTAAAATGAAATGCATCCCATTACACGTCGCTAGTTGCGCTTAGATTACGCAATTCAGCTTTTGATTTTTTTAGTATTTTCACTTTCGAATACTTAGAAAATCCTTCTTGAGGCTAGAATTGATTCTTAACTTGTAAGATTTATTGTCAATTTTTTTCGTACGTAGCTCATTTAATGAAGAATGAGGCTCGGTTTCATTTTAAATAAATCATAGTTTAGGTGATGTGGAAGTATGAACTTACTTAAATTGATAATTGATACACTATCAATAAAAAAGGTAATGCTTTTGCAAGGCCAGTAAGCTTATATTACTCTACCTGCACCGCAGTCACTTGAGTAACGCACTGGCAGGCTTTTTCGACGAGCGATAAAACCCATTTTTGTCAGTGGGTCAGGCAATGTAATTCGCGTTTCGGAATGATGCGCTAATCTAGTTCCAAAAATATTCTAAAAACGTATTCCTTATTACATCTTTTGGGAAAATACAGTTTCATACAAAATATCTAATTTCGATCATATTAAGTTGAGGAACTTTGAGATTCTCAGACAATTAGGAAAGTCAGCGGGCCACTAAAATTTTCAAGTGTAGTGAGAAAAGCCTAGATCAAAAGGCCGTGGGTAATTAATATGAGTCCACTTCTGGCTTATGAAGCGAAATTAGAGAGTGGACTGAAATTGCCACAATCTAGCCTACTAAAGTCTTCATATCACTTCACAAAGTCCAATGACTATTCATACTTCCACATCACTTTTACTATGATTTATTTTAAATACGATTGAGCCTCATACTTCATTGCATGAGCAAGGTATGAACAAATTTACGATAAAACATACATTTTCCTGACGATGACGTATCTTACATGAACAATGTTACCAAGAAAGAAACCTGCTATAAACACATGGCTCAATATTTCCAGTTTCAACCTTTCAATGATAGTATTCCGCATTAAATTAGGATGATACCGGAGACAGATTGTCGCAAAGCCCGAAACTGAATCGAAATATCCAGAGACCTCTAAACAAGAAGAAGAAAATACTCAAAAATGGACGATGGTAGAAAAACAAGGTTCCTATGCAAATTTGCACTGCTAAAGCAATTAAAATGATTCGGTGATCAAGTTCTCATTTCGCAAACTTAAAATGAAAACTTAATTACTCTATGATTATAAATGTACAGTAATATCACACTTTTATCTAGAATTATGTGGTTAGGTTCAACAAATAACTTTTCTAGACTTGTAAGAAACCATGGCCGAGAGTCGCCGTTTTCCCCTAATAAAATTATACCAAAGAATATAAGCTATATTGTTTAGAAAGACTGAGTGATTGAGGTTAATTATATTTACATCACTCGAGAAAGAGCATAATTTATCTGTCTCTTCACGGCTATGTTTAAAACGACGACTGAGTTAAAGGGAACGGCAAATAGAAGGTAAAATGAACCCATCAACGTCAAAGACTAAATTAAGTACGAGGTCCCTTCGTGTTCTCGTAAATTTTCTCTTTTTATCTGGGGAAAATCAACATGACACTCAGAACCGAGAGGTACCGAGACGCTTGCGTTGCATCAGGAACACCACTCGCAGGAACATCGAGGTCACACCACTCAGACCGGATTTGCAACGGAACATTTACCTTTCCCTACCTCATCCTCTCACCGGATTCTCACTTCGAAACTGTCTTTGTTTCGGATCGAAGCCAAGAGACAATACAACCGGCAATAAGGCGCCTTCGACAAACGTGCGCACGCCACCCAACGGGACTCCCGCGAAAGACGAAAGCGCATCCCCAAGACCAGTCGACACTTCCCCAGGGTAGACAGGAAGGCGAAGGAAAGAAAAAGCGCGCGCGCACGCATACTCACACATGATGAGTTTTATATGATAAATCAGATTGGTATTCCCCGATACTTTATCTTTTCAATCGAGACGGAAAGCTGAAGGTGCCGGTCCTAAGGCTCAACGTCTTCTCAACACTCATCCAAATGCTGAGGAATTCATAAGAATCGCAGGAGCAAATAAGGCCAAATCCTTATGTCTATTACCTGGTCTACGGTTGGCAGGGGCTCGGGGAGAGAAGGATGCGAGCAGGGATCTCAACCCCCTTGGAGCATACTTTCTCCGAGCAGCCAACTCACCACTACTTTAGGATCACCTGTTCAATTTTTTTGGGATTGGGACCATGATGGAACTGTTGTACATTATCTTTTTATATGAATGCCGAACGATAAATAATAATATACTCACACAAAAATAACCCTCTTTAAGAGGGGGAAAAAACCGCAATCCACGAAGTACATACGTATCCACGTTACTCTTTTCGTCCTTGGTACGGCACTCGGTGAAAATCTTCGCATCCACTCCCAAATTCGCAGTCGGCACGCTCGAAAAGAAACGCGCCGCGGGGGAGTACGATGGTAAGGGTGGAATTGTGGGAAGGTTTGGGGAGGGGGAGGGTGTGGAGAAGATGTAGAGTTCTACTCATCCAACTCCTTGTCCTCCTCCTCCTTCAAAAGCTCGAATTAAGTCTCCTCCGTCCCACTTCCCTTTTGAATTCTCTCCTCTTTCCCGAAAAGCTAGTCTCGCACTCGAGAATTCAAGAGAGAGTCATTACCCGCCGTCGGCACGCCCCAGAAGAGCAGTCCTCCCCCGCCCTCCGTACCAACCCATCCCATTGATTCCCTTCCTTTCACTCTAATTTTGGCCGAGGCGCACTCTGTGTGCATGTCTGGGAGAGCGAGGAGGGGGTTGGATTAGGAGAAGATGGCCGTGTGGTGCGGCTCCGAAAAAAGGCAGAGGTGACGAACCAAGGAAGAGTCGAGGTTGAATAAGGGTGAGATAAGGATAAGAAGGCTGTGTCAGGTGAGTGGATGAGGGAAGGGTAAGAAGCATCTCATCACTCTCACCGCTTCCTTCTCATTCGACACGTTGCAAGCCACCAATCGGGAATATGTATTTTACTTCTCGTATTTAAGGAAGTTTGAGCGAAATAGCATTTCACCCAGAAATCAATGATTTTTGTCTCATTTTAACGAAAAATATCTCACCCTTCCAAAAATATCAGCCCTTTACATGACTACTTTCCGAGATTTTTGACAATTAATACCGCCCTTTTATGTGGGAAATGGTAGGTGTACGTACTTAAGAAAGACCTTTCTTAAAAAATAAGCCATTTATAACACCTAGATTTCTAACATTTACAGTAGTTTGTATATTTTCACGACAATTTAAAAAAATAAATTATTTTGCCACCACAGAAAATAACTTCCGTTCTGAAAGAGTTTTGAACGTGCCGCGTGAAAAAAATTAGTGAAATCAAACACTTCCCCATTACTTTACACCTTCAGGCGTCAATTCGTGGAAGTATTTTATATTTGAATCCATAGTTGTGGAAAAGTACAAGAATTGATTTAATAGGAATGGATTCACTTATGTAGATATTTTAATTTAATTACTAAGAATTTTATTAGTACAAAAGTATATAATTGTACTATAAATAATGCAATATTTTATTCATGCTTCCTACAGTTGCTTAAATTAAAACGTATAATTCAAATATTGTGTCCATTATGACTAGGGAGCTATCCCGCTCAAACTACCTTAAATAGTGAAACCTGAAGCAAATGTTGCGACATTTCAAATGCATGACCCTTTCATTATTTTACCACTAGTCGTTAAGTGTATCTTCAAACTTCATTCTTTTTCACATTCGATTTTTATCGCAAAACGCAAATTCCTGCAACTGATTGGACGTTCACAAGAACGTACGGTGAATAACATAAAGTAGCTAGCTTCAGTTACATGCGGTCTGTTTTTAAAGAGACAGTGACAAGATATCGTTTACCGTTCGGTTGATAAGAACGGAAAATGCACCCCAATGTCATGATAGCGTTGGAATCACTCCGGGGACAAGTTGAGAATACTGGCAATCGAATGTAACAAAGCGAAGTCTGAATACCAAATTTCGAAATTTATCGCCATCGAGAGTAAAATTTTGAGATCGTATTTAACGTCACAGTTCCATCAAAGCACTCAAATGCCATCAAGATGGAATTCATGTACCATCATTACTAGTCATCTATCCGAAGTTTCCAAAAATTGCTTCACTTCTTCATCCCATCTTTATTCGAGGAAAGCACCATATTGTAATTCATTGCATGTACGGAAATAAACCGTTGATAACTATTCCCTTTCCACCGCATTATATTATATAAAGCTTTCACATCGTATGGAATTGCTTCCGGAAAATAAGATAATCCTTGATTTTTGCATGATAACGCACAGTGAATCAACCATCAATTTCACATCACGCATCGCATTATATGGCATGTGTATCATTAAGGTCACTTTTTACTCTTAAGTTCACAATTTTTTAAATAGGCTAGCTGATTTTCTCCGACTCTAACACTGAAATTGCTGGCAGTTTGACCCACATACACACCTTGGCAGTCACCACACTTTAACGCATAAATGCGACTTCACCACACTCTTGATTCAACGGGTCTTTCCACTTGTCAAATAGGGTTTCTAAGTTACTTGGGGGTCTAAATGACACACGATATTTTTCTCGAAAGAAAACCTTGGCCATTTTCTCGCTGATCGGACCTAAGTATCTCAGAGAACACCATTGACTTGTTTTGGAGGAAAGGTCACTGTAGAGTATAAGGTTTATGGACGGTTTTTTCGACTTTTTCATAATTAATTTATCTCTAAGATGAAATGGGTATCCATTGCTTAGCGCTATTTTTTTAATAATTTAGACTTCTTTGTTGAATGCGTGGTGACTGAGTGGGACATTAAAGAGGAGGTGAATAAGGGAGTGGAAGGCCATCAGCTTTTGGGCGTGAAAATGCCTGGAATCTGCCGAAATGATATGATCAGTGTAGGTCCGTTTTCGGTAGATGGAAAAATGCTGCTGGTCATCGGTGATGGAAATACAGAGATCAAGAAAATTAATGGTCCGGTTGGAGTCTTTTTCGCATGAGAACGAAATTTTCGGGTGGAGGCTGTTTAAAAAATTGGTGAAATTATCTAGTTGCCAGTCAGTGCCTTTCCAAAGAACTAAAATGTCATCTACATACCGATACCAGTAAACAACTCAGTATTAAAGTTTGTTTTCCGATTTAAAAAGTTTTTCTCAAAATTATTTACGTGAAAAGCGGAGAAATCGGCGAACGCATCGCTAAGCCGTCAGTCTGTTTGTAAAAAACAGTTGTTGAATAAAAAGTAATTTTGCGATACACATTTAGACGGTAAAGTGGAAATTTCCTGGGTGACTTTTGGAGGAACGGATTCTTTTATGAGTGGTTCAACCGTAATATCCAGTGTCTCGACTGTTGGTTAGTAAATAGATTAGTAATTTAAAAGGACACTAGTCTAGCGTTGTGTGGAACTGTAATGTTTTTGACCTTTTCAACCAAGTCCAGATAGTTCTAAATTCAATACTGTGATTTCAAAGTAGTAAGTTGGTGCATCCGACGAGTCAGAGCATGAGCGACTTCGTAGGATGGAGCTCCGATGCAGGACACTACTGGCCTAATTGGTGCATCGGGTTTATGGATTTTTATGAGACCATATAGGCGTGGAGGCAGAGGATTAGTGGAAGAGAGATGAAACACTTGAGAGGAATTAACGTTATTTAGATGACCGTAGAACGCCCCTCATGGACTGTTGAAACCCAATCGTAGCGTCTTTGTAAAGACATTGAATGACCCTGACTTGAAGATTTTAAATGAGTATTTGTACCCATCATCTCCCATCCTCACATCCTCCCGAATTGCCCTTCCCCCCACTGAACTTCCAGCCAATCAATGCTCCTGACCTTCAACCCGCATTCACACCACCCTAATCGCTCACCCCCACCAAGCTTGTATATAACACATTGTAAACCCTGTAAAAACACCTGAAGATGACGCTTAAGCGTTGAAACCCAGATCGTATGTTTTTTAAGTATGCGGTATTGTAATTGTTATCATTAAATTCTCTGAAATATAAAATACCACAAAGTTACAAAGGAACTTGTATTATTTACTTAGAAATAAATATCTTAGGCGAACTTTTTCTCCATTGCAAGAAGACGAAACGTCGATTAAAAAAGGAGAGCGACAGAAAGAAAAAAATGTCGATCAAACGAGGGAATAGGAAGTGTGGGAAGTTAGCGACGCCTTTGCGATTGATAAGTGGCAGGTACTAAAGTAGTATGGCAGAGAGGGAGAGATTCGAACCAAAAAGGTCAAAAACATTCGAATTCTGAGGATACCGGGGCCAGTCACGGTACTGCCATTACGACAGCACTTTTAATTGGACATAATAAATAAATGTCTTACCTAGAGCGAAAAATGGGACTCGAACTTGATATAGAGCACTCGGTGGTTTGGACCCGATCAAGGCAAATGATTTTTCCATACTGAAACTTTGCACCTACAAACATCCAAGGGTAAGTTGAACAATACGTTGATTATCAGCGTGTCAAATTACGATTTTTCTGCGGATTCATTCTCCGGGAGATAAAGGTTAAAGTAATCCTGTGGCTTCTAAAAACTATTGAAGATACTGACGATCTATTCGATCACAAAAGTCCACATTAAAATCTACGACCGGATTCGATGACTAAAATTCAGAGGAAAGGCTCTAACAATAAAAATGACATGTATTCTAAGAGCAAAAAATTTGAACAATAAATAGTTTTGCCTTCTAATAACAACCATTAAATTTTCATTAAATAATAACTCTGTAATACGGATTATACATGATGGATTATTTGAGTTTCCGTCTAACAATATAAAAAGTAGAACCGGTTTAAAGAAAATATAATGAACGCGCTTAGCATACTAAATTTATGAGAAATTTAAGCGGCATATATAATGGAAATTATGAACCAAATAGCGTAAATTTGTAGCGAAACGTACGAAGCTGTATTCAAGCGGCGGCATAGCTGAAAAATAACTCGATACAGAGAACAAAATACACCACATCACCAAAGAAATAGGCTCACGGAAAATATTTCACCATTTACAAAGGACATTTGAAGAAAGACTAGACTGATTCAACGTCTTTAAAGGGAGAATATATAAGACAAAATTTCACGACTTTAAAATATTCCTAAATTATCTTATGTTTTTTGCGGGGAAATATTAATTTCGCGAAATTAATGAATTTCAAGATAAGATTCTGAAGATTCAAAATTACAGACCTTAACTGTTATTTCTACGTAGGTGGAATGAAGATCTTAGTCCGAAATTTTGAGATAATAAATACACCATTAAATTTCCTGAACTTCTTCAACTAGAGTTTCCCATCTCCCGGGATATTTCAATTAATCGCGCAGCTGCATCCGGAATTCGCTCCGCAGGCATTGCAGAGAGATGGAAGGGCGGCAAGGTTAGTGGGGCACACGGAGCTATAGTTTTGGGCGATCGGGTGGGGAGGTGAGTCTCGAAGGAGAGGCACGAGCAGACGCCGAAATGTCTATCTTCGTGAAACTTAGCAAGGAGCCGGAGATGAAATAAAAAGAGACGCGTTGTTTGTCTCCGGGCTATACGCTTGAAATGTACGTGTTCCTACCTTAGGAACGTCGTTTTCTCCGGGCATTACTCATCGTCTTCGTCGTAGCGACGACATTTTTCCTTAGCCCACCCCGTGTCTCCCTCCACATACGAACGAGCTTTATTGGCGCGTTAACGCCGGCTTTGGAAGCGAGTTACGAGTTTTTACGACACCGGAATCCGAAGGGAAGACAACTTAGGAGACAGCGATAAATTTTGCAGCGCGGTGATAGACTAATGACTGAAATAAATGACTGGGATGAAAAGAAGTGAGGATTTCTTTTAAGAGAGGCTAGGGCCAAATCCGAGAAAAATGAGGGCTTACCGCTTCGATGGTTTCGATGAAAAAGATTCAATCATCAATCGCATGGATCCTTCCAGCTTTCAAACGAGTGGAAGCTTCCAAATGTTGATTTGTGATGGCAGCACGTAACATTTTGTAGCATGCGTCTGTCACCAACACGTATCCTGATCATTAGGTGTCCATAACATGGCACCAACGTCAATTACTTTTGTATAAAGATATTGTTATCAAGATATTGTATTCAAGTTTTCAATTCGTTGAGTTTAACAACGAACACGATTCCCTTAAGTGCTCTCCAATGAACTTTTGATGCCAGTAACTGTCAACGAGGAGATCATTCATGCTTCCGGTAGTGAAGATATATCATTTCATACGATTGTTTTTCCGAAGTTTCCTATCGATCGATACAATTAGTTGCGATTAGATGAATGTAAGAAATGCCGGTAAATTTAGAAAAGCACAATAATGACACAAGTGAATGGATGGTTTCATTGTTAATAGCTAGATAAATTACAAAAAGACATTTTTAGAGCAAAATGACGTTTTTTTAGAGCAAAGTCCAAGGTTTCAACACTTCTGTTAGAGAATCCAAGCCATCAATCCAATATAGCCTAAATCGAATCTCTTTAAAAGGAAAAAGAGACATTACCATTACCCATCTGAATATATTCCCAGATTGTACTCGTAAATAAGCTCATTTTTCCTTAATCACCATTTGACCACCTCGATAATTAATCTTTCTAAGTTTCATCATTACCAAAGTTTTTAATGATCTGAATAAAACAAAGGAAAAATCTTTAACGCTTACTGAAAAAGGTGTATCTCCTAGCGACTGTTAGCAACGAAACTCAAGGTAAGCTTTCTTTTTAATTTATTTGTATTTACGGTAATATCTGATAAAATGGAGGCTTCTGATTAAATTATAAAGCCTTTGCAAAAACTTTGGTACATTTTCGCAAATCGAATTAACTAATATAGGACAACTTTCCATTTTTAATTGGCTAGGGAGTTTAAATGGTAAACCTTATTCAATTACATAGGATTGAATCACAAATTGTAATCCTCCTTATGCGATTGTGTTGGCTGGCATTCAATATCCGATAAATCATTTTTAATTCAATCAAAAAAAGCTTTGATGAAATATTAATTATTGTTTTTTTAATTAGGGAGGCATGTGTAAGGGATTAGAACAGAAAATTACCAGGTAATTTCATCGCAGAATTCCAGAGAAATTAAACTGAAAGTTATTAATGAAATCTGAGAAAAATACATTAGGCTCAGAACAAGAATAAAATCTCTCTCACATTTGATGGCATTTAACTTTAACTAAGTTTAACCTTATCCGTTTGCTATTTTAAATTAATGTAAGAACTAAAAAAAAAAGGATTTTTTTTTCTCGTATATTTGAACAAAATCTCACTTTTGTAATGTCGTGACCTCGCCATGGTCAATGGACAATTTAACTCCATTCAAATTAAAGTGTTATGCCCAAACCTCGAAGTCAAAATACTGTGGTCTATGAATTCAGGGTAACCGGGATCTGGAAAAATTTATTTGAATCCAGAAATAGCCAACCCAACTCCCTTTTAGGCCACGAAAATTACCCGTGAACCTATAAAATCAATATACATGAAAAATTAGCATTATCGTACAAGTATGCAAAGAATGAAAATTATTTATAGCGGAATTCGGACTTACCCTCGAGGTTGTTACAGTAGCTGTGCTCTGCCCTAACAAAGCCATGATTCAAATATGAGTTCACCGCACTTCGTCTGGTTTAGAGTGAAAAATAGTGTGCTCTAACCATATAAAAATTAGACTAAAATAATCAATACTGCTCCGGACAGTTATATCAACAAAGGAACTAAGTAAGATATACTGATGCTAGTTCAAATAATTGACCCTCACATCATCACGTTTACAACACAATCCTCATTTAATGACTTCAAAATGGAATATACACCAACGGTAGAAATTCGCCATGAAAAAATCAATTGACTTTACCGGGATGCAAACCCTGATCCTCCAGTTGGCGGTCAAGTTTTTTGGCCAGTTACATCATCAAGCCATCATCCTTCAAGGCGAATTTCGAGTTTAACTATACTATTTGTAAATGCAATGATTGGAAATTTGTCAAAATGGAATGGTGAATAATATACTCAATTTTCATCGAAACACATTAAAATACATATATCTATGTGAACATCCCCAAACAATTATTTTCAAGAAATCAAGCAAGTAAATGGCAATAGCCCTAGTAAATATCTGATTAAAAACCCTTTTCAACAATTTTTTAAAGAAATTTTAACGATGTAAGTTCTCAGGCTCAAAAGCGAAATAGTTCTCATCAAAGTTTGCTTAAAAATGTCGAGATAAATGTTCGAATTACAATCTCCGTTTCTTAACAACTCAGTGCGGTAAATTTCAATGATTATCTGAGAAAAGTCAAGCTCTGTCATGACTATTTTCGAGGAAAATCTGTCTTTAAGTATGCTCCACCAGGCAATGAAAGATGAAGTATATAAACTAGGGCAGTATAAATTGGTTAGGGTAAGAGCGGGTTATGTAGCAGGCACTAAAAGTCAAAGCTAAAGGAGTCATTTCAACGAATACTCTTATATTGCATCATAACATCAAAAGGTTCGTGTCTAAGAACTTTTCCATTAATCAGCCTCTGCATTTTCCCGCTGTCATATATATGCGCATTTCCATCGATAACTAGTCACAAAGATTGATGGAAATATGTCACAAGTTTTCCTTTTATAATCTGGTTTCAACAAGGAAAACTGAAGTAACGATACGCAAGTGGTAGCCAAAATAACGCCCCTACAACCGAATAGAGCCAGAGCACTTTAAGAACGGAAAAGAATTTGATTGATGAGCAAAGATTTCATGAACGGAAATGTGAAAAATTTTGCCAAAAATGAAGCGATACCTCAAACGAATCACTATGGAAAAATCGGATCAAGTAGGGAGGTCACAATACCAAAACTGACCATAAAACGTCCACGAAAAAAGAAATGAGGTTGAGAAAGCGCAGATTACATTATATTTAAAGCGTGTCAACAATTTTCAAACACGAAAAAATCTTCGAATGATGATAACACTTCGTACGATTTTAATGCGTCAGTGAATTCGTCGAACGTTGAATTCGATCGCTGTGGACGGGTCATATCAATAAATTCATATCTCGCTGAAAATTTGGGATTAATGGCATTGAAGGGTTATCTCTCTTCTGCTTTCCAATCTCAAACCAGCCAAACAGAACATTGGCGAGTAATTTTCACGATGACAGCAGAGCTTCGAATGAAATCGCGAGTTAAAGCTATGTGACTAAGCTATGTAAAGTTAAGCGACTATAAATGTCCGACTACATCCGATAAATACTGCTTACAGTGGCAGATGTTTTAATGCCATGATGGCATTCACAAAAGGAGCGAGACGAGCACCAAGTTTCCAGAACTTCACTTGGCTTCCAGAGTTTCACATGGCTGACGCAAGGGCACTTAATTTAATCATAACAAATAATTTGTAAATTGGTAAAGCCACAAACTCATAATGGATGTTTTTTCAATTACCTACACGAAAACAAATTCTGTGAAACATTAATCTGAAGCGGTGAATAGGGACCAAATTACGCTATTTTCCATCCATTTCGAAGGCAGACCTAATTTATCACCCAATTACACCTCCTAGCGAAAGCATTCATTTCTTTCTCAGCCAATCGTTACGAAACAAAAATGTTTCAAATTTGATTCATACTTCTTTTGTGTTTCCCACGACGAAGTTCACGACGCCAACTGCAATTATCATTTAATGCAACAATGGCAACACCATACGCACTCGCTAATCGTTCAAGATTACAGTTAAAAGTTAATGCGCTCGTTGTTTGCGATTATTACGTTTTTTATCGTCGAAATCATAGCACCGACCAGTATACAAGCTTAAAATTAAAGTGACGAATATTTATGCCCACTTCCGAATCACATACATCGACAATTCATGTGCACACACACCTAAATTTCTCATTTTCCGATTCCCTCATAACTGCCAACAGCATGCACCAATAGTTATTTAATCACTCACCATAAACAAAAACCTAACTCCATTCACACGAATTGGACTCGATATCCACGTCTTTCCTATTAATGACGCCGCGTTGACACAGAACTTCCAATCATTCACTCTATTATAGCATGTCACACAAGAGCAGTTTCGCCATAGCAGATAAAATCCGCGTCACGCTATTCGCGTTAAAATATGTGCCACTAAAAGGCCACTCAAACATCATAACTAAAGCTGCTTTTTCCATAATCAAGCATGTTATATGAAAAGAAAAACGTTGCTGACCACCAGTAATATTTTAGAGTCGTTAAAACATCAGAATTAACATTAGGCAAGCACACTTGGTGCATTTGCCACTGCATTGAAGAAGTTGGTATTTTTGTAATGTATTGAGGAAAAACACAGCAATGTAAAAAAGATGGGATTTGCCAGGAATACCTAATTAGATCTAAAATCGAACGTTCAGCCAGTGTTTGATATGCATCTCAGGGTATTATATCCCATATTAATCTCTGGCAAAATAATCTGATTTGGTATTGCCCATGAAAACTTTATTCGTGAGATGAACAACACCTAGAGAAAATCAACCTCCTCCTTGAGAAATGTGTACCAAAAAAAGTTAATGTGTGCATAAGAATGTCACACTAACTTAAAAATCTCAGAAGGGGACCCTTCGGTTCAAGAAACTCAATTGTAGAAAAAAATTACCATATGATGCGTGCTAAGGAAATTTAAATGAGACGGTGGAGATATAGGTATAGCCGCGAATCATACAATTAGCTCAGATAGCAGAGGTATTGAGTGAACATAGACCATTAGAAAAATAAGTTAAAGGATTAATTCGCACTCGGCACCATTCTGGACTGTTGGAAAAACACATCGAAACATATTTTTCACCAGAAAACATGTTATACACATTATCCCGTTTCAGTGATGACAACTCCTTCCTCACCCCTTATTCGCTCATGAAAAATTACCGAGAACCCCCGAGAGACGCATAGCCGAGCAAAACGTACACGAAGGAAATTGATTTAAATTTCCATTCTGGGATTCCAATTTGAGATTCAAAGAATCATAATTAACCATCAGATTCAGAGCATGCTTTACGCTCACTGCGTAATTTCTGCGCTAGAGTTTAATAACCTGGACTTCAAAGTTTACACTATCACCTTTTGTAAAATATAAATAACTCTCTGATGGAAAAGTTCCCGAAAAAACTTGATAATTGGTTCACAATTCATTTAAATTAGTGATGCATTAAAGACATACCCGTTAAGATAATATTTCATTTAAAAATTATGGACCACGACCTAAAATTCTCGAAGCTATTGAAAGATTTCCAGGTAAACTAAAAACTGACCCACAGTATACGTATTGTATAAAATATTATGCCAATCATTGCTAAACTTGATTTTCCTTAATTTGTTTAAGTGACTCTTATAGATTAGTTGCACTTTTTATTAATTAACGGAGAAAGTTGTAGAAAAAACCAAAGGTTATGGCAGAAAAAGATAAATATTATACCTAAGGCTTTACCTTACAATAGCTGAGGGTCATTTGGCTGATGATGGAACTATAGGTGTCGACAAGAATATCGGCGTGAGATAATAAAATACGAAGAAAACTTGTTAAGGAAATAAGTTGATGGGAAATTAGCGGTCGATGAAAAAATCTAGCCATATGTGTAACATGCTTTGCATGATTAAATGGAGCTAGTAGGATTGAACTGGGTAAGAATATCGCCGCTGAACAAGAAGTTATCTTCCGCCCTGAAACGAGTTCATTTTGCTCAGTACTATAAGCCATTGTGGTGCCTAATTGCTACAGTTCATAAGGCTACTAAACCCAAGGGTTCCAATCAACCCGCGATCAAGCACACAGATTTGAGCCTAGGGCTTAAGTTAATTATGCCTGAGGAGGCTAATGGTCACGACCAGCGGTGAGACTACATTTGGAATACAACCACTCCGGACCAGAAGTTATGCGGCGCGACTGAGGGTGGATTAAAGCGGAACCCGGAGATACCCAGACGCCGAACGCCATCGAGAATCATTCCAGCCAATGACACTAGAGCACGCGCGATATTCCATTTTCATTATTGACCCTTTGTGTCCAAAAGAAATAACTGAGGTGATGACAGCATATCGACAAGAGGATACAAATTGAGTGCGAGCAGCGACACCGACGACAAAGGCTTGCGAATTCGGCATTTGCGTCGGAGATTTACGCCCACTTCAGCGGCACATCGAAGAGAATGCTGGAGGTAGAAATTGGTGATTTCATCTCAAATTTTCTGAGTAGAATATTTTCAAACAAATTTCACGGGGGCAAAATAGAAAGGGGTCGATCATTAGTCGCGAGGGCTCGAGAAGACCGCGAGAAATATTTTGCTGCGCTAATTTTCAAATTTTACGAAAACAGCGATGAGAAAACAAGCACGATCCGGATTTCAATAAATAAGCATGAACTTCGGATGCTTTTACACCTTTTACTCCCACCAACACACGTAGTGACGTAACAAAATAGGGGGAACAGTACATTAGGAAGGAAAAAATAGTGATTTTTGGTAAACTACCTCAAGGGCGTGGAAGAAGACAAGCATTCATTTCGTAGCTGATTATTCAAGTCTTCTTAGAATTACAAGCTCCTGACTGCTTCAATTACTCTCTAAGTTTAGCTATTTTATTCTATGAAAGGGAGAATACAGTATTGACACTAAAAGATGAGTCAAACGCATTAAATGTCAGGTCGAGTCTGTTTTATCGTATTATTTTGCATGAAATTTTACGTTAAGTAAATTATTTACCACAGAGCGTAATGGTAACGCTTAATATGTAGTTTAACGGGGAAGCAATCCGGATTGATTAGACAACAAAACTTTGCGATAGTGCGAGAATCCGATTAATCCCATTTCAAATACAAATCATAGGCAGAAGTTTCTTCACTCTCATAGTCTGCATCTGGGGTAAGAGGCAAGAATTCGGGACCCGGCAGGGAGAGGGAATTAATATGTGAACAAAATCAAATACATAGGGATGGATACCGTTCGTTAAACTTCGCAACCATAACGCTGGTCACCTTTGGGGGTGGTGCAGTCAAAAAATTTGAATTCCTGGTGATAGGATGGTAAACCTAACTATGCCGTATTAATTCCCTCCACACAGCTCGATCCCTATACGACTGTATTGCTTGAATTGTACTAATGAATTACTGTATTCACACCCTCGTGTACTTAAGGCCTGCAGTATGCCTCAAGAGAACCCTTCACCACATTCACCCATGGCTTCCTTGGCCATCCACTTTCTCCCCAACCAGTCATTCCACCATCATAAATCTGTTCCCTCATTTGACTTTTTTTTACGTTACGTTTTGACAACATTTTTACGTTAATTACTCATTCCTAATTTATCCCTTTTGCCTCTGACGCAAACACTTCTAAGGAACCCCATTTTCGCTTTATTTAGCCCCTACCCTTATGTTAAACTTAGCGCTGTCTTCATTTAGATTTAATGAACAAACATCTGGAGGGACTGAGAGAGGAACAACTAACAAATCGCAGGTTAAAGACAAGTCTAGATCCGAACACACAGGAGATTAAGGATGACACGGAGGATAATGCTGATCCCTTTTACTACACCTACAGGGCAAGAAAACTCTGAATTAGGGGAAAAACGTACATAAAATCCTAATATTCTTGCGACATTGAATCGAATTTATGCCTGATGCAGAAATAAAAAATTTGCAATTATCCACAGAAATAAATTTTTCTGCGATCCAGATTTCGATGTGTTTACAAAATCATCACCTGATGATGATGTAAAAATATCGAAACCTGGGTCGCGGTAAAATGTATTTCTGTGGATAATTGCAATTTTTAATTTCTGCATTAGGGAACATATCGCCCTCAATCGAGTAGACATGAAATCTATTTTCTCTACACTCGATTCGCGGCAGAAAATAAGCATCGTTGCATTAATTCTTCAAAAGACTCAACTCGGCTATAATCCATTTGCCATACTTATTCCATTTTTTTCCTCTTCCTTCCTACATGACTCGTGTTCACGCGATCCCCTCACCTAAAGCCTTTGTGGCGGCAATGGATATACGTTCTATTCAACCGAATATCATAACCAGGATATGGCCAATCAATATGCCTGTCGCCGCGAATAATACCAGTGTCGGGTTCGCGAAAGGGGATGCCACCGCGTTTCTCGCGAGGCCAGCAGCACGGGATTGAATGCCCAACCATCCGCCGAAAAATCACCCAACCTCGAGCAATAGGCGCCCGCGCCCCCATGCTCCCACGTCATCCATCCCCTCTTTCAAACCCTTCCCCGCACCCAACATCCACTCCACTCTCCCGTCTCGTCTCTCTCTAATCCCTGCTGAAAATATGAACAAAAAAACCACTCTCCCCTCTCTTCATCCTCCCCTAACCCCTGAATATTCACTGTTCCGTGCTCTATCTCCGGCATAACAAGCGAACCGCGGCACCCGCTCCCGCCCCCACTTCCCACGGCGAGGTGGAGCGAAAAAAATGAAATAAATACGCATGGAGAATGTGTCCAACAAAATTAGTTTCCTTCGTGTCGCACATGCTGCACAACGCCGGGCAGCATCCATGTTTTTTTATGCCGTTAACAGCATTGGGACAGGTTCTCGAGTCGTACAGCGGTTCCCATCCGAATTGCTTATTGGCGTAAGCTATGCAGTAGAAAACCCTCACCTCATCCTCTTTTCCTTTTAGGCAACCCGGGCACACATCTACATACTACCCTTCGAGCCGTCGCATGGGCGTGCGGCATGGGGCGTTAGGACACCAGCCGTGTAAAGATGTAAGGTTTTGGGATGTGAAATGGTGATGTGTACTATGGGAGTGTTTTTAGTGGAGCTGTTTTTATTGTGGTCGCTTATTGTGCGCGGAAAAATAAGTTTTTGTACCTATCTGTTCGGAAATGTATCTCTCTTAAATTATCGCTTCTGTCAAACCTAGAGATGAAGTGAGGCGTCATGATAATAATCTCTGGGTCGCTCTGAAACGTGCCAGTTCTGGATTCCTCAATCTAGCTAAGCCTAGCGTGTAGCCACCGTGTCTCTAGGGGCTCCCACCTTAATCCCTCTAAAAGTTGTGAAACACTATATGTTCGCACGTATCACTTTTTAACGAAGCGAACTGCTTTTCTTTGTATTTTATTAATATTTTTGGTTAAATCTTTATCACCAGGGTCACAAATGCTCGCGGCGTAAAAGAGAGCCTTACACCTTACAGGTCAGATCCTCAACCCCCAATTTTTTTCCCAATACTCAAATATTATTTTTTACGGTCACTGCAAAGTATTCCACATGGAAGCCTAAAAGTGGCATAGTTGTCTCATGCATTCAGTGGTTATTTCCGACCATGGTTTTAAAAGATAAATTTAAAAAAGTTCACGGAGACCCCACACTTAAATGCTCAATTTTGATAGAACTGAGCGATGTGGTGATTAATAGGTAAACCCTTTATTGTCCTTTAGGGCACTACGCTTTGTTTTATTTCAACGATCATTTTATCGGAGTAGTTTTTATATCGGCGCTCTGTCCTAAAGTATACCTTCTCAAGACTATCCGAATGTACCCCAAGAATAATACATGCTCTTCCTACAGCCTCTTAAATATAAATGCGCGTAACCAACTACAGGGATGTGCGATAAGGATGTGTACTTAAAAATTAGTGAATATAGTTCGCCAATATTATTATAACATTGACCGCTTATATAGGATTAATCACACGGCTAAGGCTAAGAGGTTTTTGTTTTAAATTTTCCATTGTAATTCCACTAATCAATGCATAGAATAAATCTCTATAAGCTTTGATGAAAGTAAATACCTCTCACTATTTAATTAACTTTTGGGAATTTACGAGCCTATCGGTAACTGATACACAGCATGTATGTAACAGCGAAACACGTGCAAGCAGCATCGTACACAGTTTTAAAACGTTAAATTGCTCAAGATCAAGAGCCAATTGGCTGTAACACGTCTGTTCCATTATCTAAATAAGTAATTGCGTGAAACGCTATAACAAGCAGTGAATACCCCCTCAGCCCCGTATTTTTTTTGAGGTTTAGTAAATTACACAGTATGATGGAATATGCTTTAAAAGAAGACAACAGGGATTATCGGTAGAATAAAAACAATCTTTCTCGTCCTTCTCCATGTGGCCACATGATTCATCAACCTTAAAATGCACCCCATCAACCCAAATGAAAATATCCGGTCCACCATATCAAGCAGCTAACAAAAACCACCATTTAGTTTTAACCTGCTAACAAGGGAATAGTAAGGGGTTCACCGACGGCACCCTCAAGCGTCACAACTCGAACGACTGGCATTTTTGGTAAATTAAGATTCTCACGGGTACTCTTCCCGTATGAATCCTGTCCACTCTTTTAACTCCTTCACTACCCTCTTTCCCAGCTCTAACTCCACTGTTTGAATAATAGCTAATGTGTCCCCAATGTACTCTCGATAAATATTAATTTTTTCCGAATAACTACGAAAATAAAATTAAACTTTGTGTTTGCAGATATTTTCACCGGCTGATAGTTCAATAACAAAATAATAATAACATAAAAATGAAAAAACTGGTTTTAATAGTAATTAACTCGTAGAGAGGGCTAAAAGCACAGAGATACTCTCGTCAGGTCACATCTAGAGAACATGGTGAGCTTTTGGAACCCGGTGAGGAAAGATTTTACACATGGAATATGCTTCGATGATATCTGCTGTGTGCGAACTGAGTATAATATAACTGATGAAAGAACGAGGTAGGAGCCGACACATACTAAAAGGCTACTTCCTTGGGGTATGACATGTAGAAATTTTCAGATCTTGACGGAGGATAATAATTCGGAACTCTTCGACATATCCAAAGATGCACTGAAATAAGATAGATAAACTTTAGAATAGAAAAGTAAAACAATTTCCTCTTCCCATGATGCTGCATCGAAAATGACTAAAACAGAGAGGAAACAAGTCTTTCTTTTCGTCATTTCCACCGTTCAATCTCCTTATTGATCACACATGGGTCACACACCCTTACAGCGAGGACAGCTCGAAGGTTAAGATAAGATAAGATAAGATAAGATAAGATAAGATAAGATTTATTGGCTCTAGGAAAGAATTCCTTTGGAGCAGGCATAAGTAATTGCAACTCAGGCAAAAATCATAACAATCACATAGAAAACATGTCACTATTTACAAGAATCTTATCAAATCACAGCACTTGCCCACAACAAATATTACAATTCCATGCTCAATACATTGTAGCAATCATGTAAAGTCATCAATCAAGTAAATTCATGAATTTAATCCAAGATATTTAACAAAATATTAACTATTACTGAGATAATAAGACAGCAAGCAGTTTTTAAACCTTTCGGTTGACTTAATATTTTTCAGCGTTTGCGGAATAGAATTCCATACAATGCATGAATTTACATAAAAAGAGTTATGATACATAGACGTTCTGTGGCAGGGTACAGTTAATTTGTTATTATTTCTGGTGTTTTTTGTTTTTTTTACCAAATTATCCTTATATGGCTGATAAATGAAAGAAGGAGTTTCAGTTTTTAATAATTTGTGCATAAACACACCCATTTGCAATTTTCTTCTTTGTTCAATTTTAAGAATTTTTAATTCATAGTAATACGGTGTGATATGCTCATTAAATGCTACATCGCTCACATAACGTACTACACAGTTTTGTATTTTTTGCAGTTTGGATATCTGAGATTTTGAAATATTGGACATTACCAACGAACAGTAATCAATATGAGAGATAAGTAAGGTTTTAGCTAATTTGAGTCTCAGTGGCAAAGACATCAGGTTACGAAAACTTTTCAGTTTGTACAGGTTTTTAATGAAGGGTACTATATATATGTTAATGTTGATAGTTATTTCTGAACAACCTTACTTCATTGCGATTCCCAATATATCTTCGCAGGAAAACTGTTGTACACAACATTGTATAAGTTCTCAGAAAATAGCATATATTATTATTATAAGCGAAAAGCCTTCCCGGCGAATGTTTTCATGGCATATTCGTCCTTGTACTGCTATGTACCATACTGCTGCAGAAATCCCTGTACTTTTTTACAATGCACTTATCTTTTTACATATGCCTTGACACATTCATTTTATACACGTAACACCAGGATCATATACAGGCGCTTCACACGTGCAACTCGCTGAGTTCCACAAGCAGCCAATAGTGTGCATAGAAATAGTGCGCCTCGCGCAACAGACTGAAACGCGGGTGAAGATGAAATCTTAACTTTCTACACATGAAACGCGCGAATTCCACAACACGATCAGCGCAGCTAGAGAGCGACAAAAGAAAAGGATGGGAACGTAACATTGAGATTAAGAAATATGGTTATGAGAGTGAATTTCGTTACATATAAAATTAGGAAAAAAAGAAACTACGAACAAGGAGATTTTCGTCATGAACACGGTGGTATGAGCATGTTTCATTTTATCTGTTTTTGCATAAAATATAGTAAACTACTTTTTTCCGTGTAAATTACTGGTTAAATTTATAATAATAGTCCATAAATTTATTACAGGTTAAATTTGAAATAATAATCCACAAATTTAACATTTCTACAATTATAAACCATTTAGCCAAGGACGATCGCCGAATCGTAACACGTTACATCACTCCAATTAATCACCGCTGATGATAGTTTTAGGAAGGCTTAAACACATATATCATTAGAACTTCGAAACATATAAAATAGATTTAAGAATAATCGTCCAAAAATATATAAATTAAATACATTTAAAAAATATTATTTCCAATCTATGGATCAGAAACTCGGTCGATTTGGGAAGAAGTTGAGTGAAGTTGAAGTGGAGAAGGATGGAAGGGGAAAGTAAGGATATGTAAGATCGGTGCATGTGGAATGTGTTTACATCAGCATCAACTTAATACCCTAAAAGCCACCACAAGGGTGTTTGGCAGGGGGTGACTCATCACCAACATGAACTAGAGTGAAGAAATTTACTTTCACCAACAAGCACCACACTATTGGTACACTGCAAACGCTACAGAAACTACTAAAATAATCCATAATGTAACTATGAAAATGCGACACAAGAGCCTTGCAGGGAACATGCCAAGCATGGTGTCAGCACAACTAGACAGATTTAGAAGCATGTATTAGGGTGCATACGAGTTAATGAGCTACACTACCTGCCAACTAACCTAATTCAGTCTTAACGCAGCCATTTTGATCTCTAATCGATCTCGAGAAAAACAAAATTGTAAACCTTTCTGTTCTACAATCTACTTCCCTTACTTTATTCTCATCATCTGATCTACCGTAGTATGTTGGAGTTCGTAAGATATTGATAACTTCGTCTGCAAATAAATCGGTTTTAAATTTACATAAAAGATTGAGTCCAATATTCAATCCGTCGGTCTGAAAGCGATTTCCATCCAAGTTGTCGCTAACGAGACTATCATAACGGCCTTTCACGTAACATGCTGATCTTCACTGTACGCGCTCTCTGTTTTTAAGCCTACTTCATGACAAGTCAACCCCAAGCACAGTTGAAAGCTAAAAGCACAGGGTAAGGATATATTTACTCTGTGCTGTTAGATAATATACGAACGAAGATGCCTATAAAGGGAAAAACAGGATGTAAGAATTGGATATGGAGAAAACGATGGGAATATTTGGCGATATGAATCGAGGCAAAATATACGACGAGTTTTATCGGCATTAAACACCGGGGACATTGGGTAAGGACGTGAAGAAAAGGCTGGTAGCGTTGTATGATGCAGAAATGTGGACACTCAGAAAGGAGGACGAGAATAGGCTGCAGGCATTTGAGATGTAGGTGTGAAGAAGGATAGAGAAGGTGAGGTGGACGGAGGGGAAGACTAACGAGGAAGTGCTTGAGATGGTGGGCGAGGTAAGGAAGCTTCTGAATGAAATCCGGGATAGTCAGAGTAGATGCCTAAAGATTGTAATAAAGGGCGATGGGTTGCTCAAGAGTGTGATAGAGGGAAGGATGTTAGGCAAACGGGGAAGGGGAAGAAAGAGAATAGGTTTCATGGACGGGATGAAGAAGGATAGGTTGTATGCTGAGGCGAAAAAGTGATATAGGCCCCTGAATTGTACTTTTTTTCATTGAATAATAGAGGGATGTGGGCCCCTGAAAGAGTAGAAAACCGGGAGGAGATTCTCTGACATTCAACAAAACCTACCTTTACCGGTAGGATACATTAATAACAATAAAATACCGGAAACAGATACCATACGCAACTAGATCGCCTAGGCGGGCGCACCGCACATACGCGTATGGCAAGACCTGGGCACCTCGGGGCACCTAATATATTTTAAAAAATACGCCGAGAAACGAATGATGACTTCACCTACGTTGGAACCTTTCGCAAGAAAAGCTACGCGAACTGCGGGGTGAAGAACGCCCCTCAAAAACTCCTGCATGTAGAACACTAGCTCTTCTCTCGTCTACATGTCTCCCACCGTGGCCCCAACCCGCTCATTCCCAAAACGACAACCCCAGAGCCCGCGTCCCAAAGCGTCCGCATCCGACCAAACACCCACTCGGGTCTACCACACACCGTCCTCCTCCGTCCCCCGCCTCCCTACCACCACCAGTGCACATTTGAATCAGCGTCCCCGAAAAGTGGTGGAGCGGAGTGGAGGATTTTAAGTGCGCCGAGAGGGAGAGATGATACGGGTTTGTGCTCGCGGATCGGTGGTGGGGTCTTTGAACCTCATGTAGGGAGGCAGAAGGGGATGACGGCGTGTATGTGTGAGGTGACGGAGAGGTCAAAGGAGGGCTCAAACGATGAACTGCGAAGGGAGAGAGAGAAAGGAGGGGGGTTGAGAAGGTTGAGGAAGGAAGGGATTTAAAGGGATCAGGTTGCTGAGAGACACGCGAGAAGGACGGGATGAATTTTTAAAGCATGAACACATACTATAGGTGGAGAGGATATGAGTTCAGCCCATCCCCAACTCCACGTTTCGTAATTATTTTTTTTCTCCCTCTGATTCATTTTTGCATTATTTTTCTTTTTAAAAGGGTCTTTCATTCGTAATTACTCCTATCCACATCCGTACGCGTGGGAAATTGTTTTGAGCAAGGCCCCTCAGACACAATGGGTCGCATTCATGAATGATGAGGATCAATTACTCAAATCCCGGACGGAAAATGTTATAAAGAAGTAATTGGCAATATTCCCTCCTCCACTACGAAAGCAGGTAGCATTCTACGCCTCGCCGTCTTGCCACGGTAGAGATACATGAATGTGTCTACACTCATCGTTAAAATGAGGCACGGGAGAACACTGAGCGGCAACCTATTGGAAAACCTATTTCTTCGAATTCCTTGGAAAAATGTCACATAAAAGCTCTTAAGCTACCGCAACTGCTTCCAATGCAGCACACATGCCTGCCATTCCGTTCCCGAATTGTATGGGCACATTTTAAAGTCCAATTAGAGGTAAGCATAAAAATTATGATGTTTTCACAATTTCTTCCAAAATGATGTATTTCAGGGAACGCATTCCGTTTCTACCACTCTCATCCATCGCCTCACTCGCTATAATTTGTAGCGGCAATTTATCTCATAGTCTTATATAGGAGACCCAATCTAATACATACACCTAATAGTTTTCACTCTCACACATTTCTTTCCTATTATATATCCTATCATTTGAGTTGATTTTACCCATTTCCTTGACGTTTCCAGTCGAATGCCTCTCCCAAAATAATAGCTCTAAGTCCATAACTAACTTATCTAGAACATACTTTTATGGCCCCTTTAATTCTTCACTTTCTCCAACCACAGTCCATTTCAGACATTTCACAGATACCCATTTCTTTCACATTATTATCATTCAAGTATTCTACCGGTTAAGGTAGGTTTTGTTGAATGTCAGATAATCTCCTCCCGGTTTTCTACACTTTCAGGGGCCTATGTCGCCCTAGTATAACCTCTTTCGTCTCAGCATACGTTCTACTCATTTTCATCCCGTCCATGAAACTTGTTCTCTTTCTTCCCCTTCCCTGCACGCCCAACACCCTTCCCTCTATCACATTCTTGCGCAACCCATCGCCCCTTATTACATCCTCCAGCCACCTACTCTGCCGATCTCGAATTTCATTAAGATATTTCTTTTCCTCGCCAACAATCTCAAGCACTTCCTCGTTAATCTTCTCAAGTTCTCGTCCTCTTTTCTGAGTGTCCACGTTTCTGCAAACATTCAGATACAATCGATATTTTTGGGTATTCTGAGACTGATATTTCACATTTATACAAGATAATAAAAGGTATTCTCTCGCTTCGCTAATACCGCAAATCTAAGCTGAAATTAAATTTCCATAGTTTGTCTCACGATAAAAATGAGCTTCTTACAAGCATTCGCCCTTAACTTGAGCACGTACCCTCCTCCATGATACAATAATAAGTCTACATTCTCTTGCCCCTTTATTACACTATTTGGCCCAATTTTTTTATTGAATTTTCAGATCAAACATACTCAAATGATTATAGCACAAAAATTTTCATCCAATAATGCGACACTGACCTGATGGTTTCAGCGTAAACTCACTTAGCATTCTTTCTGCTATAATTTTCGCTAAAAACTAAAACGCTAATTTTTTTAGTTTCACATAAGTCGCCTACTTAAGCACCTTTTTTCCTCTTCAGGGGAAGCTCAGGCGGAGTCTATTTCAGTAATATCACGGGGAATAAATTTTTCTCACTTTCACAAAACCTTATCCTTTCATACTAATTCCGTCTCTTTCATAAAGTAGACAGTCTAAGATGATCCTCAGCTACTATGTAATCTAAAATCAATCTTCTCGATTTTATTTCCGAACAGGAATCGAGCGCATCCAAGGAGCTCACGGAGCGCTCCGGATGATGAAAATATTCTCTCATTGATCTTTTTTCAGAGACCCACACAACCAACATCTCATTCCAAACCAATATAACAGGTCGTATTTCAATCATGGGGTCCCAATTTCAGAGTGCTAAATAAAAAAATTATAATAGCCACTCCATTCATAGCCAAACTTCGCTAAAAGAAAGCACCAAATCCTACTATCGAAATATGCTCCTACAATAAGCAATTCTCGGCTGGAATACGGGAAAAAATACAAAAATAGACTCAGAAGGTGAACTCAATCCTTTTTAGGCCATGGTGCTTCACATCAAGGAATAGATACGTCACCGATATCAACTAATTGTAAGACAGCATGCATTTAGTAGCACCAATCATAAGCCTCCCACGCCTCAAACACTCAAAAACACTTAAAAAACTAGACTTACATCCGAACAAATTTACTGAGATATAAAATTTAATTCATTACTTAATACTCTGCCAATGATAATTTGTGTGGGTCTCCATCGACATAGCTCGGGAGAGGAAATTTGAAATAAGTATCGTCATAACCCGTTCCAACCATTTCCTGATGTCAGTTGTCACAAATCCACCTGACGTGTTTCAAATATCAACAGTTTTAAATAAATTCAAATATATTATGAGAATTTTACTTAATTACTTATCAAGCAAATTACAAAAAAACGTGCAGCGTACAATACTATCTTCATATTTGTCAATTGGAGCATTCTATGTGCACATTTTGTGCGCGCCTTTTCCAATTATTACGTAAAAAATGCATTCACGTGAAATGGACACAAACAAATCGGAAAGGAAAAATGTCATTCAGTCTCCGCGGATTTCTCAACTCTCCGAATGCAATGGACGCCGCGGGATGACAGACATGGGGTCAAAACCTTCATTCCGAATTTTTCAATTCATTTCGGATTCGTTTAAACTGAAGAAATTTAAGCTCTGTGGCATGGTACTTATATTTAATTAAATCTATATCCTCGGCAATCTTGGATGCGAAGGCATGATTACAACGGATTTGGGATATTGAAATTCAATTCCATTAATAAAAATAATCTCCTCTCAGGATTCCTCTTTGCAGGGAAGAAACATTGATCCTCAAGAAAACAAAAAGCCTTTCCAATACACCCAATTTTCAGACATTTCATTTCAGACAATCATTAAATTTTAATTAGCACAAGCTCACGAGATATTTTATTCCTGTACTCAGTACCATTCAACTGTGCTACTTATGTCGACCTCAGTTAATTAAATTAGATTTTTAGCCATATCTAAGAAATTCTTCTTGCGTGAATTCAAAAATAAAAACTAATTTTCGATAACAAGAAAATGTGAGGTGAAAGATAAATAAAAGAATTTGCGATAAAGAGCTGAAAAATTATAGATATAGATGAATTTCTTATCATTAATAAATAAAACCACTACCTTTTAACGATGAATGCGCTCTAATGATCAGGTTGTGATTATGCTCATTTAGGGAAAGAATAATCACTTATTTTCACAACATAATTATCAGTCAATTATCAGAAATCATTTCAAATGGCCAGCTAATATTCAAAAAGACAAAAATTAGGGCAAATGAACGTATAGGTTTTGCATGGCTAAGATGGAGACTGTTCTCACAGTGCTTATAAATGCAATGTAGAAAGATATTACTTCAGTCAATCATGTGCAATTTAGAGACAAAACATGCATACTTCGTATTCCGAGAAAAAAGCACCATTCATTTATAGTTTAATTTCATAAAATGTACAGTGACTTGATACAGTTAATTCCCTTATGCGACGTTTTCATCATCAATGCCAGTCATTTGAAAGAGGCTGGGGATACATATTATGTGTCATTTCTGCAAGTATTTGGAAGTCAAATTTAGTAAAATAAATCTCAATTTCCAAACTGACATCGTTTTCACCGTCTCAATATTTGCAGTCCACTTCAGTGTATTCCAGCACCACACGGCAAAAGTGAAGTAAGCGATAATATTTTTCCATTTTTCAATGCAAAAATAAATTTTCTTCTCTCGTCTCCAAACTTGTCTCCATGTTTGGTAACTAGGAAATACACACTGACATCATTATTCACAACGACTGCCAAGCGCAAGGCAAAACATATTACCTTCCTTATAAAAACAATATTCAGACACCATTTACTAATAGGTAAGGATGAACATCTTAACAGTTCGTTCCTCAAGAATTCATTGAATAATCCTGCTGATCATCCAGAAAATTTTGCATCACTAAATTAGTAAACAGCACAAATTGTCTCAGTAGAATGAAAATTTCGATTTTTAATACAAACCCTGAATATTTTCCCTAGCTGGGAAAAGTCATCAGGCATCGGTGATTCCTTAATGGTTTCCCTTTTTTATCTTTTTACGGGTTTTAATTCCAAAATTTCCTCTACTCCAGCAAAAAGAGATTTTTTACGGGCACCAGAATGGCTGAATGAAGAGACAATGAAGAGCTTTTTTCCGAAGATATGTCATAATAATTTATACTCGACCACATAAGGGTCGACTCGCATCCACTTACAGCCTTCAAACTACCTGATCAACCACCAAAATGTAGCACACTCGCTGAAGCAACCAGGTAAATTATCACTTCAAGCAAATATTATAAGAACTACTAGCATCAGACTCCTAGGGAGATTTGAGATTGTCGCATTGCATCACGAGAAACCTACTATGGCACAAAGCTTGCTGTAAAAAATTAAAGTGCTAGACGTTTCTCAATCATTAAATATTTTTTAAACAGACAAATTTTATTTTAATCCCGTTTCTGGTATAAAAATTATATCAGGGCAGATATCTTCAAGACTATCAACAATAATGACCCATAATTTTCTTTAATTTTGCCCATCACTCTACTAGTAGCATCTTCCTTAGGTAGGTAAGTAGGTGACAACGCATAACTATTCCTTAGTGGCAAATAACTATCTCACTGCCTTTATTAATCACCTTCTTAAACAACTCATTATAGCTATGGTAGCTGCTTACAATAAAAATGACATCAGCGTATTGATAACTTTGAAAAATTTTAAGCAGGAATAAATTATCTTAGATAACATCTCTTCTATTTCTCCTAATACCTCGTGCCCCAGTAAATATATTTTAAACGAACACCGCATGCAAGCTCCTTTCTTCTACTTAAAATCAAAATCTGTCTGCCCAAGCGCAGGCAATAAGTTGTTACCAATCAACTACATGAAAAATAACCATGTTCTGTTTGCGTAAAAATGGCTTTTAAAATGACAAACAGCAAAAATCTAACGGTAGACTTCCGACTTTCAATGTTTCAATTAGAGCTGGCTTTCCTCCTACATTCTTGCATACTTCCGATATCCTTAAACTTTTCTTCTGGCTCATGAGCCGAGATGGAGAAACTTAAATATGAGGAAAAACATGGTAAGTAAGACGACATTATCAATAATTGCCTCTTAGAAATTCACAGAAGACATATTTTACGACAAAACCAAAAAACTCTTTTCTTTAAAATTGTAGGAAAATATCCCTAACATGGACACATGTAAGTGAGATAAGTTGCCAGCTGATTCGATATGAAAATTTAATACGAATTAAAACTGATAAAAAATTATTCCTGCAAAAATTTACCAGATGTGAAATGAGAAATGACTACTAAATTAGACGATAACAAACTGAATTCGAGAGCATCCTCAGTTGCATGGTAAAAAACGTGAAAATAATAGAGCATTAGTTTTTAAAATTACACGGGCGCACTTATTCGTAAATGTTAGTAATTCATATTTGATCAATTTGGTGAGAGATTGAATTAAATTTTTAAATATGTAAATTGCCGCTGAAAATTATTGCAAACTGATATGCATTTTTCGCTGATAAAATACCGACCTCCACTATGCATGAAATGCATCAATTGCAAATACCTATCCACTGGGGAAAATAAATCGACCCATGAAGCTAAGCCTTTCCAGCTAAAACGAGGGCAAAAAATGATAAACACCCAAGTTAGCCCGATAAATTGTTGACTTTTCATCATCAATTTCCGTAACAAATGCAATAAACTACACTCTTGCGAGGTGAACATTGTGATATAGGTGTGAGGATGGAAGCGCTAAGTCGTAAAAAGCAGCATTCGGGAGAGAATCTTCAATTTAGCAGCAGCGTTCACATTACGCCTCTCGGTGTATTTAAAAAATTTTCTCCATTAAAATCGGTTTTTTGCACGAAAAACTTCATAGCTGTAACCATTCTGCATTTAGACGGTTATATAGTGATTTCCCCTAGGTGGATCCCAATTTTTTTCCTCACTCGGTGGAAGCTTGTTTGATCCGATATCAACGCAGTAAATATTGCGCAAAAGTAGCCTCATTGTCACGAAAAATATTTTACATTTAAAGATTTAATTTTAAAACACAAAAAAGCAGAAAAAATACTAAATAAGTTTCGCTATAAAATCTACTCCTAATAAAGTGAACCTAAATTAGTCATTAAAAGTGATACTGTTCAAATTAATAATGTATTAATTTCTTATTTCTCCTAGAATGATGACTATCGATGGATATAATCGTAATTCCGAGGTGAGGAATATTAAGAGCGTAAAGATTCCACCGTGAAGTAGATAGTTAGCATTTTGAATACGTGCAAATGTAACATGGATAGAAAAAATGCGCATGAAGAGGGACACACAAGAAACTAAGTATGGAGCTACGTTCAGCACTGTGAAATTAAATCAAAAACGGAAATTAAAATTCTGATATTCTAGAATATTTTCAAGCATGGGGAAATATTGAGAAAGAAAAATTGTCATTAAAACGAAGCATTGTCAGCAGAAAAATTGTCATTGCATCATTCCTAAACATAATGAATTATTAACATCTAAGTGAATTATTTATTGGATAATAAGCCATTCTTAAGCGAGGATATTTCATAGCAGAGCCACTGAATGTCTACGACGTGGAAAATTTATAGATACGAAGTTCAAGCTCTAATCAGGAAAACTTTGATCGAAATGTATTCAAAAGTAAATAAGGTAAGTAAAACAAGGCATGTAACCTACAGACGATGCATCAGTTGATATGCAGAAAAAGGGGTTTGGCGAAAAAATGAAACCAGTTCTGGTAAATTATGCATGGAGATTTCGAAAATATTTCGTCTAGCACTGAAAATGATTTAACGGATATCCGCTTTCCCAAGTTACACGCGGAAAAATGCATTCACTAAGAAGTTCCTACCACGTAAATCTTGTATCCCTCTCGGCCTCGTCTCAAGTCGGCGGATGTTAAGGACTTCTAATTTTCTCTCGAAGATACGGACCACACAAACTCTTCCCCCACCTCCACTCATCATCCCCTATTCTTTCACCACCCACGCCGTACTCTTCCCACCACTTCAATGGATTCCAACCCTTCCAATTCTCCGAAGAACGGGGTGGGCGAGTGGGAGAGAAGCAGACAGTAACCATGGTAATGATAAAACACGTACTTTGGGGAAACTCTCGGGAGAGAATCTTTATTCTCTTACTGATACCGCAGCTCATTATTTTATGGCTTAAAAAACATGAAAAGGGATAAACCCTTTGAAATAAAAATAACACCATAAACCTTAAAAACTAAAAACACTGCTTAAAATATCGTTTCTTTCTTTCCTACTCCTGCCCTCTTCTATCTGTCTCTCTGAACGACAAAAAAATATGACCTCGTTCATTCATTGCAAAACTTAAATCTCTTTTCAATCGCAGGCATTCACCACTGTTGAGCACACCGCACCTTTCCGAACTAATTAGCTTTACTTTCTCCTTCTCCTGATAGTATTGAGGGATACAGATGAGGAGAGGTCAGGAGAAAGAACTCGAGCTTCAAGTTTCCAAGAGTATAGCGTATTAAGATAAGTATGAGAGTGGGAAGACGACGTACACTTTACCTTTTTAAATCGAGGGTTTAAAAAAATCCATGGCTACTGCAAAAGCACAAGATGAGAGATAATAAGCGTTGCTGGGAATCGGTGAGCAAGGAGTTTCGCCGTTGAATGTCCCCGTCTTCGGAAAGGAATTCCTCTTCCTGCAAAAACTCCGAAAACTGTCTTCCCTCGGCACCGTGAACAGTCCGAAAAACTCCTCCGCCAATTCCGGACGAGACGGGACGAAAAGGAGGTGGATAGAAAATTCAAACCATTCCCTGTGAGGAATTTCTATCTCCTCGGAGGTATTTGAAAAAAATTTTATCTTCAGGGGACGAAAATTTGATAAAACATTTAATAAAATAATTGAAAAATATCTCCTCAGCACGATCCTTCTGGAGTCCTCCTCTATCTTACTCTTCACCGTGACCCTTTTTTTAATTCCCTTTTTTAATCCTTTAAGGGGGTTTATCCTCTCTATTTTTTATATCCACACGGCTCCACTTGCTCTCGTCCTCTTCGATGAGTCTCTTCGAGAGGGTCCCGCAAACTCTCTTCCGTATTCTTTCCGGCTTGCTTGACAAGCACGAAACACGTTTTTCCGTAGTCCGCTGAGTGGGGCGATTTGGATCTCGACACCGAAATAAAAACTTATTTCAAGCAAAAAACATGAAGCTATAAAAAAACACGATATCCAACCTCCCTCTTTGACACAACTCCTCAAGTAGCAGAGGGAGTCGTAAGAAGAAAAAAAAAACGAAGAAGACCGGAGAATTAGCAGAACAGGATGGTAAAAAACGATATCACGAAAACACTTGAACACGGGGGAGAATCAAGGTAAAAATTCTCAGCGAAGCTGACGAGGTGAACTGCGACGCGATATGAATACGCCGAGGGGGACTACAGAGAGGAGAACAATAACGTAAGGGTACACTCGAAACGACGAAGAAACCCCCACACCTCGCGCACGTACGGAACACGCATAATTATCCACCCGAATATCGCGGCTGATTATAGATACAATCTTGACGGAAGAGCGGAAAAATGAAGAAAAGACGAAAGAAACAATTGGAAAAGAAAGAAGGATTATGATCAAATGGAAGGGGAAAAAATTAATTTTAACACTCTGAATAAAACGGAACGGAACAGCCCGAAGAAATCACCGGATTAAAAATATTCGGACGCGAGAAATCCGTCGCCGATCTCTCGGACGAGAGCGCGGGGGAGTGAAAATTCCGTTTTGACCCTTACGCTACACCCGAACCTACGCGACTGGCTGAGTCGAGAAGCGAGCGAACGGAGGGGAGGCAGAGGCGGGAGAGGGGAAAGAGAGGAGGGGAGAAGCGGTGTGACTCCCCACGCAGTCGCCGGCGAGCCCCCCACCAAAGTCCCGAACCATTTACCTTCCATCCCCTATCCTCACACCCATCCTCCTTGCTTAAGACTCACCCTATGCCAATTGAAAAGAGTTGGGCTTCATCGCCACACAGTAATGAGAAATAAGATCGCTGGTTATTTTTTGTTGGGAAGCGCCCTCAGACCGCAGTCGTTTGAGATATGGAGGACAGTTGTTGAGGCTTCGGAGGAGATGGAAGGCTGGACATAAACCTGGTGACTACATTTACAAAAGGCTACTCAGTTCCAGCTGACAGAAGAGAACTCGAAATCCATCTGTCGCGTCAGTCATTGGTCGTTCAATCCGAAGATAGGTTGACTGCAGCCCTCCACCCTTCCGTATCTGATACTAGTTCCCTTACTTACCTCCTGCTATCTTTCGCTATGAACTGCCTTCTTTATTTGATCCATGAATTTATTCCTTAGTCTTCCTCAAGGGACTTTTCCCTCCATTTTACCTTCATTTATGTTTTTCACAAACCCATTGTGTCTCAGGGTATGTCCAATCCATCTTGTTCTTATTTTCTATGGTGTTCCATATGGTCCTTTCCTCTTCTACTCTTCTGTACACTTCATCCTTTCTTATTTTGTCCATCCATTTTATCTTCAGCATCCTCCTCCAGCACCAGGTTTCGAAGGCCTCAACTCTCTTCTGGTCAGCTATTCCATCCGTCGTATGGAACGGTAAATATAGTCAGTCCCTTTTGATTCTCACATTTCGAGTGCACTGATTCCGTCAACTGGTGTCTCTCCATCCTTCACACACATACCAAATAAACGTTCCTTGAAGGGTAAAGCTATCTACATCACAATACGATGGGATTATTGATCTATCTCTATCTAACTATCGATGAGATTAACTTACGCCGTGACCTGCCAATTGTCACGTCGCAAAAATCTCGTGATGCAAGGCACTAAACAGTGGAATATAGAGAAAATTAAAGGAAACTCAGATATGCTGCATAATAAAATTATCCGACACTAAGGCCAACGTAGGCACTGATGCGTCCGTAGTACCACAGATTGAAAATTCCTATTTTTGCCCTTATCAAGATGTAGGCCTTTAGGGTAGAAGGTCATATGCTGAAAAATAAATTCACCAACTATCGTCGCACCTTTGTTGTCTCCATTAACATCACTGCAGTATCCTCCGTCCTCTTGCCCTTCAGCACGAAATTGAATGAACGAAAACTCAATACGAGCACCATTCGATTCGCCAAAAATTAATTTCCACGCGTGAAGAGTCATTTCTCCGTACATAAGACCTCATTCATAAATGGGTAACATCACAACGTCTGCACTACCAAACACGAGATGAAACTCATTCCCACTGCTACTGTCAAGTATCGGGAGTGAAACTCGGGAAAATGGGATTAACACTTCAGACATAGGGTCCATTAAAGTATTACGTAAGACGTTTTTTGGGGCGGGGAGCTGGGATCATCTTTCATTGTCTTATGTAAGGGGTGGCATGGGTCCGGAACCAATTTACGCAAGTTTTTGTCCGTCATGAAACATTGTATCGTTTTCGAATGAAATCTAGCAGTGGCATGGAACATACGCTCGTTAAAGGCGAATTTTCCGTTATCTCACCGCTACACCAATGCTCCTATTCTTTCGCATGACTGACTAGCTAGATTACCTCCATGCATGGTGCTAATACATACCCAGTATGGAGGTCATGATACTAATACATTGCTCATGGTACTAATATGGTACTAATACATGCTACTACATGGCACTAATACATGCTCAACCAAAGCGAGCATTGTAAGAAGAGTATATTCAAATATCTGACGTCTTACGTAAGACTGAAAGGGAGGGAAGGAGTTCGGAAAATCTTACATTGTCTTACGTAGGGGAGGGGGTGGGGTCAAAAATGGCATACATTGTTTTATGTAATACTTGAACGGCCCCCATAAATACGTAAAACGTATATCACATCAACATTTTCCTGGCTCACACGGAAGGCACGGAAGATATCATATATATCATAAAAAGTGAAGATCTTCTTACAGAAAAAAACTTGCGCGTTACTCTGAACAGAAACCATCGCCCTCAAGGGCATCTAACTGCACGTATAAGTCCTCGATCTACGTCTACTTTGAAGGTTTTGCAAAATGAAACGAACTAAAGAAAGCTGACTTCTATACTTGTTCATTTCGTCGTCGCTCTACACCTAGCAACATTCGGCGGACTCGTCAAATGATACATGATATTTTTAAAGGATATCAACTTTCTCCGCGCAGAGTACGGGTAGAGACGGGCGAGAACCCCAAGGAAGCCACCGGCTGCAGTATTAAGTATCATTATGAGGCTATTTTGGAAAAAGTTTTTTCTGTAGTAGCATTGAATTTCACATTTTGAAGGCATTTGAGACACTGGCGGTGGTGTAGGAGCTCCAGGACACCTAAGTTCACGCGTAATGTGAGATTTCTGGTAGACATGGAAAGACGTGGTAGAAAAAATGTACGTTTCCAAGAATTAAATAATACCGACAAGGATCTCGGATACTGAAGAAGAGAGGTGCACATCTCACGCCGCGCGGCAAAATGGGGGGTTTTAAATGGAGGGGGCGAAAAAGGAAGAGAGGGAGGCAAGGGAGCCTGAAAAAAGCACAAGGCACTTACATATAAGATTTAAAGTAACAAACCCACGTCATAGTGAGTTGGAATGCCGGACAGTTGTTGTGGGCCAGAAATAATAGGCGACTCGGGCCGCAGCCGGCGATATCAACTCGAGTTCGGGACATCCTATAATATTATACGACCAATCTTTGCTTGGATGTTTATATGTTTGCTTTTTCCCCCTCCGAAACGACTCAAACAATTTTTGTTAAATTTTGTATACAAAGGTTATTTAATGCGAGAAATCCAATGCGCTACGTCTCATCCTTGTAAAAAAACTCCAAAAGGCTGCAAAGGCCCCAAGACCCCCAAAATGGGCCCCAATTTTACTCGGAATCTATGCAGTGGTATCTTTTTTTGCTTTTTTAAATTACTTGCAATTAAGATAAACGGTTTAAATTTTCACTATCGGATGGTAAAAAGAATGAGGTATTTAATTTTTGCAATCAATTTTCCTGTACACCTCGTTTTGGTTTAAAAATTACGTTTTTAATGAAAATATTGCAAAATTTTCTCCGTTTTCAACAAAAGCATATTTCCTTGGCAACCTGAGCAATGGCTTTAAACGGGAAATTCGTCCCGGTCGTTTTACGCCATATCTAATGCACGAGCGAAAAGTACGGAATTTAAGAGCGGGCACTCCGGGGTACAAGGGTACGAGGAATCTATTGGACCAAGTTTTACTAACGTAAAAGTTAGCTTAGAAATGACCTATTATGTAGGGGTTCATTAGCGAAGAATACATAAGGTAGTAACACTAAAACGGGGCCATTATCACAAAGAGACTATTATGGCAACGGACTGTTATGTAAACAACACTACCTAATAATGATACGAGCGCTTTGCACGAAAGTCTTACTAACGTGGAGGTATTTCTCCTCATTTCTTCATAAAGTAAGAACTGTATTGACTTGAATATAACACTTTTATAAGGTCTTACCTCATTCTTACCTGTATATAATAACTGTTTTTTAAATTTTCATTGAATCGCCGAAATCAAACTATTACGCATATAATCGTGTAGTGTCTCATAATATTAAACGAGCATACAGGCCCTAAAAATGGGCCCCTAATTTACTCGGAGCGAATGCAGAGGATTTTTTTCTATTTGAAATCACTTGCAATCAAGATGAAAGGTTAAAATTTTCACTATTAGATGGTAGAAAGAATGAAGTATTTAATTCTTGCAATCGATTTTTCCTTCCACTTCCTTTTTCCTTATAGTTCTGCCCCTTAGTCCCGGGTTCGTGAGAAAATTTTCATTACAATATTTCGTCCCGGTCTAATACTTTACGTTACAACCTTATAACTTTATTTTTAAGTGCGACGTGGACTCGGGCGTAAAGGCGCTCAAGGCTATCAAATGTGGATCCAATGACGTGTGTTCAAGACTCTACAGTGATTATTTTGTTGCGTTCGAATATGATTAATAAACGACGAAAGATATCTTACCCCGCACGTGTAAAATAGAAACTAGCTTTTTTTGCTTTTAAACCTATTTCCTGGATTTTCAAATGAACCTTTGGGACAAGTGCTGTAGACAATTTTGGAATTCTATGCCTTGCCCGGAAAGACCCACAGGCGGAAGGATTGTCATGGGCAGAGTATTTTCTGATTTTGAAATCCGAGGATACTTTTTGGGGAAGGCATATCTCTGATCGGTCGTGGGACTTTCTTTTCGTAAGCTATAGCCAAAGGAAGTGAACTTTTAGGCCTATCAACTGAAAAAGTGCAAAATGGAACAACATTAAGTTCTTTTCACTGTCGGAAAATACGCGAGTTGGTCAAGAATAAGAAGGAGATTTTGCAGATTGTTTGATAAGACTTGGGAATGGAAATTTGTCGGTTACTGCGTTAGAAGAGATAGAAATTCCAAAATACATTATCTCCAACGGAAATTAAATTGAAGAAGTTTTTTTTTGTTGTCTTACCAGCAATAGTTACGAAGAAATGAAATATCGAATAATAGGATCACATCTTTTCATATGATCCCTTGAATTGGGCGTATGACTATGCAAAAATTTCCTCGATAACTACCTCACCTATTCTCCTGAGTGTGGACATCTTTGTGGTATGAGGAATCTATTGGGCCAAGTTTAATTCACGTAAAATCGCCCTGTTGGCTTAGAAATCACGTAGAGATTCAATGGTGACGAACATTTTCGGTATTATTATGAAAACGAAACTATTACTACAGAGAGAATATTATGACCACGGGCTGTTATGAAAACAATTATGAAAATGAAACCAACGTTTAGCACGACTGGTGTCCTAACACCCCCTACCTCACCCCCATGCGGCGGAGCGAATGGTAGTATGCATATGTAGAAGGGTGCCATACTGACGAGGAGGTTAATCTCGTACACTGTAAATTGAGTTGTATTTGTATAAACGCATGCGCTATGTAATTATTTTATCAAAACTGGATATCCGATCTACCCGAATGTTGGCATTTTACGGTTTTGCGGTACGATATTTCGATAGGGATAGGTTCCATTAACCAAAAAATCTGTTTTATGCAGAAATGAGAGCCCAACTTCCCATGAGAAGCGCACACACAGAGGCATCGATTAAATTTGTTTGGCTCCGCATTTATAAATTTATTTATTCGTTTATTTTGCTTCTTCAGATGATCCGAGGAAGACCTCTGAATGGACACGACGATTATATTAGCAAAAATTCACAATTAAATAATCGTTCTGTTACTGTTTTGTTTTTGAGCCAACCTATGTCGGCGATATTAATGAGATTTTGTAAATCTATGATGAAATACATAAAAAATTATATTACATAATATAGATGTCCATATACTTCAAAAGAAAATGATACATATTGTCTAGCGAGCAAAGCTCGGTCCCCAGGTACTAAACAATTAAAAGCCGAGGAGAGGTATTGTGAATAGGAGAGAGAAGACTGTCTCGTGCGGATGAAGCAGACGAATGTGTAAGACTCTCTCTCGTGCGTTAAAGGCACCAGACACTAAAAGGGGCCCTCTCCCTGACAGCCAAAGGTGGTAGAGAGAGCAAGTTGTTTAATACGTGCCATTGGACATTTCAGTGAGAAGAAGAGTATCCAGAGTGTTGGTGTTCGCTTGGAGCCAGGGACAGGAGAACTCGGCGAATATCTCATAGAGATAGCCCGACCACCTTCCACTGTGGCACTTATTGAAGTGTTTAAAATGTAACCATTAAAATTCTGCGCCAGGGTACAATTTAATATGCCATTTAATTGTGGTGCATGGAAATTTAAATGCTGATCATATGCTTATTTATCAACTAGCCAGAGCAAGGAGAAATAAGGTAAGGAAAGTAATACCAGCGAGGCGAGTACGTGGAAGGGAAGTATTCCCGCAAAGGAATAAAATGTGGTTTTTGCTAATGCATAAAACCGTGAATTAAAAAAACATAAACTAGAAAAAGATATTTTGCTACATTTTGGCGACAAACCATAGATGTTACATTTGACGTTACATTTAATAAGATGAATACCACGTTATTCAATGCTACACAATAAAAAAAATCAATTATTTGTAACTAAGGCCAGCGGTTGAAATCGCCCACTGCTAGGGACCTATTTTGAAGTGTTATTGTGAGTTGAGTCGAAACGGGATGGCAGGTAGAAAAGAGTCATCCTACAACACGAAGCGCTTGTGTTGGCAGCAGCAGGAAAGATTTTCTGACTGAACTTACGCACTCGACAACCATCCCACCCCGTTTCGCAGTATTTTAATAGTTCTGCAGCCCATGTCTCAAACTTCTCCACTACGCTGCATCAGGAGCTTCAGCTGGAACTGAACAGACCTCACCCGTCTTCGATGGATCAAATTGGTCAGTTATTGGTCGCCTCACCTAAATAACCAAAAATAATAATCCCACGCCATTGAATTACTAAGTTTACACATCCTGCACCATTTTCTCAGTGCGACCCACATCCTTTTTTCTCCAACTCCATATCCTAATTTTCCGTCAAAGCTAGGTCATTGAAACAATTATTTTATCGCCTCGAGGGTCGATCCATATTTGAGGAGGGATTACCTGCAAGTACCCGTCTGGCCGCGATGGACGGGCTGAAAGAACAAAGAGGCACAAATAGGAAGAAATGGAAGAAACGATAAGATGAAGGAAATTGACTGCAGAACCGATAGATTTAAAATTTCATTTCTTCCACGAACAATAAAGGAACAAAATAGTTGCGATGGATCAGTCCTAGGATAACATACATACATACCCATCACGCCGTTCCCTTTTGGGGGTAGGCACAGTCAAAATGTTTCACTCATTAATACATAATTGTACACCTAACTCTGCTTCAATAATTTCCTCCATACTGACCTATCCTTGCAAACCTCTTTTGTCTCATTTACCTCCATACACTGTTTCATACACGCCCTTCTGTTTTCAAGACTCCTAATATTCCTCCTCCTAAGAATTTCTTCAACCACATTATACCAAAACTTTCTCGGCCTACCTCTACCTCTCACACCATTCATTCTACTCTCATATATCTGTTTCGTAATTCGACTCTCACCCATTCACTCAACATGGCCAAACCAACGAAGCATAATCCTTTCATACATATCCATTACTGGATAATTTAACCTACATTCATTCATGATCCACTCATTCCTGACCCTATACATCCTGCTTTTGCCGCAAATACTCCTCAGATAACTCATACCCAAGGCACTTAGTCTACTCTTATGTCTATCTTGACATACCCATGTTTCACTACTATTAAACAAAGTGGGAAGAAGTACATTTTTGTACACGGCAATTTTTGCTTCCTTAGACAAACACTCATTCCTTGATATGCTCCACATGCTACCTACTACTTTCCTTCCAGCATTTGCTCGTCTCTTTATCGTCTCATCTATTCTTTCATCTTTCGCACACATCTTACCTTAGTACACAAAATCATCCACCTGTTCAATTACTTCACCATTCGCCCTCATCATACAGTTATTCTCCCCACTCTCCTTATCAAAAACTACTACTTTAGTCTTGCACGCATTTACCTTCAATTCCATTCTCTCTGTTGATTCACAAAACTTATCGAGGACCTTCTGTAATCCCTGTTGACTGTCTGAGATCAAAACAGCATCATACGCATGTAGAAGAACTCGCAAGTTTACATTTCCAATCAAAACACCGTCGTTTTCACTACATGCGACTCTAACACATTTATCCCTAAATACATTAAACAGCCATGGAGACATTATGCATCCTTGCTTTACACCCCGATTTATTACAAACCAATCACTCAGAAACCCGTTAACTCTTACCCTTCCCTTACTATTGTCATACATCGCCATTATAACATTTAATAACTTCCCATTCAATCCATAGTCTCTCAAAACCTTCCACAACTTCTTTCTATTTACTCTGTCATATGCCTTCTCTAAATTGACAAACGCACAGTACACTTGCTTTCTTTTCAAATAGTCAAACTATCAATAAAACACAATCGCAATATCGCTAATAAGGTTTTTTCACGCCTAACAGGACGCTACAATCAAAGGGGATGAAGGCACTAAAAAATGTACATTAGAGCATTTTTGTCAGAGAATGCTGGATAAGGCGATTTTTTTCAGAGCATCCTTACAGTTTTACACAGCGGATAACGAAAAGACTTTCTGATGCTCAATCATAATTCTGATCCAAATCTGGATCAGAAACATATTGCAATCAGAGATTTTATTTGCACTATCTGTGAAATCCTGTAAGGTAGTTACATTAGCATGCACAATCTGTGATAAGTGTATGTTGTATACGGCTGGTAATTCACTGATAGTTTACCCTGTTCCTAAAATAAAAAAAAAGAAAATTTAACCATGTTTCCAAGTCGGAATAAGTACACCCCTAAAGCAGAAATTATGCATTTACACGACAGTTGTAAGGTAGTAGCGGCGACAGTCACCTTTAAATGCAGCTACGCTCTCGTAGGAATAAATGACAATGCATTTCACTTCATTTGGCATTTCCAACACACTTATTCCTCAATGAAATGAAATAAGAATCCCATCATAAATATCGAGAAACTCACAATCATCAATTTCCGTTAGGACCTGCTTAATATGACAACTGAAGTCATTGATTTAACTCCAACATTTTATTAAAATGACGGATCTTTACTGAGGGAAAAGAAATTGTAAGTCCAAAATACGAAAAAAATAAAATTTAAAAAAGTGTAATCAATCTCACATTTGGAAATAACACAAAAAAGCTGTGACCAAGGTAGACAACGATAAACTCAATTCAATATTCAACCCCCTTTCATTGTGGTCATAATGTTGAAAATTGGAAAAACTTGTAACCTTTCAAAAGGCTTGATACTTGCGTCCTAATGTGCTAGGGTTCAGGGCCTGTTAAAGAAAAAAATTTAATCGCTAATTAGAGCAAATAATTTACCACTGTGGCTCTCATTACATCAAAATATTGAATTGGTTGATATACTAACTGGCTTCCACTGCGGATTCCCGCTACGGAATGAACGGATAACGTAGTCATGCAGTTACTTGACTCAGTAATTACTACGGGAAGTATGACCTCTAAGCATGGAGGCGGAAAATCAAAACGCCGAAAATCGCTACTAGCGGGCCAAAATTACTGCGGCAGTCTTTCGTGACTACTTACTGGGCAAAAAATGAAGTAAGCCTCAGAATTTTTTCCCGATTCGTGAAATTATAAGTTAATTAGGTAGTTTTAAAGCTGAGCCTGAGATAGAGGGAACCTTCAGGTGCCAAAGCTCGCGTGATTCGGGGTCATAGGGTGGTAGATTCAAGAGAGAAACTTAATGGTGAGCATTAACCTACCGTAATGGTGACGAAAGATACTACGAAAGCCTGAAAAATTGCCACAGCTAGTCATTTTATAGATGCACTTTAATGCACCTAATATACATGGTTACTAGCAATTTAAGTTGGAATGTTAAAATATGGACGATAAGAATACAACATAATAATTCAGTTCATAGTCACACGTAAAGGTGGACGTAAGTATATCAACCATTCTTAGGCTGAAATGGCATGTAATGAGCTCACTTGGGCACTTTTTTACAATGTCTGGGTATCGTCTATCGCAAGATGACCTAGTCTTTCAGTTTACCAAAAGTTAGTCGAGAGTTCGGCTATTGAATACCATATCAGACAGTGGATTGGTTGGTGTAAGCTTTATTAATGCGATAACATAATACCATGTTTTTCAGAAACAGAAAATACTAAATCAGAGATTAGAAAACTGAGCTTCGATGAGTTACTTACTTCCCCACCCTCTCCTAACGTCTATTCTCCCATAAATATTTAATTGTTGTATGGTGTACCAACTGCCTCAGGCGAAGTTATTGAGATTGTTGGAATTTCTGGTTGAAGAATATCATTTAAACTGCTCTAAAAAAGAATCATTCGCACAGATGCGCCATTAAAGATTGCAATCTATTTTTTAACAGGGGAGTCTAAGTATCAAGAACGTTGCGAATTTACTGGATAGAAAATATGCTTTATGATTTCCTTGGCGTAACCACTAAACTTTTCTTAATTGCAGCGGTTAACAATTGGTAAACCAGGGATTGAATCGCGACGCAGTGTTCACCGTAGTTTATCTTCATGTTGCCCATCGAGCCGCCAATAGAAATTACTTAAACCTAACGCAATTCTGAATCAAATGTAGTTATGAACTTACCGATTATTAAGCCTTTAAGTGGAAGGTAATGCACTGTGGGGCACTTGTACCAATAACCAGGCGCCAATTTCATCAAAATATAAAAAAAGCTATATAAATTGATTTAAAACAACGGAAAATCTGTACTTGCATAGAAATGTTTTATGAAAGGTGTATAGAGGCAGAAGATATTTCCTCTGAGTAAGATCTGCTAGAGTACTTTGCCGAAATTTGCTCCTGAAGAGTAATTTTAGAGATGAAAATAAGGCATGAGATTGATACATTCACAGAAAATTTTCACGGCTGAACAATTAACTAATTATTACGTTATGTCTGGGATTATACCTGACTAAAAACCTCAAGGACATTCTTCGTAGCGTATCTCAGGAGTTTCAGTTATATTATTAGTAATTACAGCTAGAGTACATCATTAAAAAAAACGATAGCTTAATCTTGATCTACAATATAATTGTTTATCAATCCTTGTTTCAGCAAATCCTTCCCTTTCACAAGACAACTAAAGGAGGTTTATTGAAAACATCGTTTGAATAACCAAATATGTGCAAAATATTGTTACATCTTATGCTCCACATTTTCTCCTACATCAACCTCTTTAACTTATCCTCACCTCTTCATACAAGTTTACTGCATCATCCGCATATCTGCAACTTACTTTCTTTACTCTTCCACCATCTCAAAATCTTTTATATGCCTTGTTTACCTATTTATCTTCCCCATACTTCTCCAAAATTTCATCTTAACAACCTCCAGACCAAGTAAAACCGGTCTTTAAGACCGATTTTCCGAGCTATACTACGTCATTCTCCGCAATATAGTTCTACTTAAATCAATTCTATTCATTTATTTAATGTTCCCATTACCGATCACTTTCTATACCGCCCGACCTCGCTGATAAATCTATTCTTGTCGAGAAGTTTTAACTACTCCACCTCCTCTATTCTATCAGCCCCCACCGTTATATTTAATCCCACCGATGTAGTTTTGAAAATTCTAATTAACAATGAGCGATAAAAAATGTTTCTCCAGGGAGAACCGGCGAGGAACACAAATAAAAAAATCACTCCGGGGCCTCTCAACATAAACCGGTCGATAACATTTCCGCTTTCTCCCTATTACCCGCCGCCCCTTCCATTCTTCCTACTTGTAAGCCTTTCGACTCTCCACTTTTGTAGCCACGAGTCTCATTTTTGCCGTCAGTAGACTGAATGCCAACGGAGGTACGACGTGGAAAATTTTAATTAATGCAGCGTCATACAGAACTCGATTTCGCGAGTTTCTGCTTTGGTGTACCACCTCAGTCTACCTCCTCTTAACCTTGATCCCTGCATGCATAGCCCCAATTTTTTCCACCATTTGACCTGGTTCATACTCTCCTCGGCTTAGTTCTTCATCTTCAGACTTCAGCTGCCAGTCCTTCCGAGAGGTTTAAAGGGTTCTCGGTATCATTAATATGCATTTTTAGGCCATCGTTTGATCATCAAAAATGTGAAGATATAGAGAGGAAAAGAAAGAAGCTACCTCCACAAAAAGAAGGCAATTGGGAAAATTCAAACGAACCAATCCTTAACGTAACAGTCCAGGGCATCAAACTAGATTCAACGGCAGAGGCCAGACTAATAATCAAAAACGTTCATTTTCCACTAAAACCCATACCTAAAAGAGAAACTTTTTTTGTACTCATGTTTCAAGACCACTGGCGGCCAAAGGGGGAGTGATTCCCCACGTCCCCTCCTTACACCCAAATTAGTAATTTTCTTCACAGACCTAAAACTAAAAGCTTGAATAATTTTATTTCAGGAAATATGTAATGAGCTAAATTAGTGTGTCTATATTCATTTTATGTGACTGTTAATCAAAATAATTATTAAATTAGTCAAAACTTAGTGGTAACTAAAAGATGTAATTGATTAACCGTATCACTAAAAATGGTAAAATTTTGTTTCCAAAACCACTTAAGGTTTTTTTTTGCAACGCCATTTTGCGCATAGTTTGTTAAGAATTTCCGAAATGAGACCCCCACACCTACAGTTTGCGAGGGCACCCTTTCCCGAAGTTGCTCAAGGAACTATTGTTATGGAAGTAAGTATTTCAAGGGTTCACACCTCAATATAGTAGACTTTATCCAAAGCGCTGCCAACAGGTTACTTTAAAAATTATCACGGGAATTAAAACGCTATTCCCGTGGTGAAGGCCCACTCTTTCTTCTCCTAATAGAATTTCGCTGAGTCGCAAAAGGAAGCAGGAGAGTCAAAATTTTTCCTTAACTAATGGCCAGTTGAAGGAACAAAACATTTGTATTCTATTAAGTTATGGGTATTATAAGCCATGGCAACCATTCAATAAGTGTTGCAGTAACATTCGATAAATTTATTGGTTTCATAACTCATGCCATGGAGTTATGATTTCCATAAGTGGCCAAGATGGCGGATACTAAATGAAGCGCTTGGAGATTTAATTAATAGGTAAAAGACTTCTTTGGAGACAAATGCTCATTTTTTACTATAACTGACTAATTATTACGTGCATTGGCAATTATTCATAGGGTAAACTTTCATTAATTTTATTCAGCGGTAAAAAATTATATCAATATTCAAAGTTATGAAGTATTGGTAAATAAGTTATGTAACTGGTAGATGTGTTCCTGCATCCCGAATATTTTTATGAGATACATTACTTCATGGATCTTATAACTATTGATTCCATAACCAAATGTTCTAGCAACCGGCCAGAAGTCGGTTAGTTAAGGAACATCCGTGCTATTACGTTTACGGCATATGAAAGCAAAACCAGATCTTAAATCTGATAGTAGTACACATTTGTTGTGATTTATTACCAGTTGACCATACATGACTGTGATTAAGAATACAAAGAAGTAATTCAACCTCATAATGAAAAATAAATTTCACGGTTAGGCTATTTGAACCAATTACCAATTTGGGAAATTTCTCTGAAGATTTTAAAGAAGTATATCATTTACCCAAATATTCTGAGCCCTCAATGATTATAGAAGGGCTTAGTCTTAAATATACAGAAAATTTGCGTCATATTCCTAATCATCCTTCATATCCTCTTACTCCTACATGTGATTAGAACACAAATTTTAGTCCTCGATTTTTCTAAAACGTACCTATCACCAAATTTACATAATTGTCATTGATTCCAAAAAATTACACATAAGCAAGATATATCCTTGACCTGGAAGACATAAATGATGCATCCACGAAAAGTAAAAAATTTATTCGTGTAAGATTAGCAATGGAAAACACATATTGTTGCTCAAGATAAGAGGAGAAAAATATCAAGCGCGAAATACTTAAATCACAAAAATGTACGGTCAAAACTGAATTACTCCCGCTCAGTTTTTAGAACGACATTAGGTAAATTATTTCCTGCAATACTACTATTCAAAAAGCACGTTATTAAATGTTCGAGTCTTCTTCTATTTATGTGAAATTGAAATAGCTTCATTCATCTTGACACAGTGAACTGATCCCCAACAATGAAATAATGCTGTGAGACTTGAATCTCTGAATTTCATTTTAACAAAAGGATGGCCTAATAACAATCCTCAGCGAGGGAATCACCTCAGCAAAAGTGATTCCCTAGATGAATAGAAGCATTAGCGGCGCAGGAAGAACTAGAGGCGATAGGATTCATGCGGCACGTTTAAACAACACCGGATGCGAGCACAGGAGTCGGTGGGCCGTTCGAAGATGGATGAGGCCGATCGAAACCGGAATCGAAGGAAACCTAATCAGGAGAATTACCCTGCGTTTTTACTATCCCTTCCTCAATACGGCTCCACTCCACCGAATCCAACCAGATGCCGCCGTCACGTTATGTAAGGATTACCTCGTGCCCGCAGCGCGAGACGCGCAACCCAAAAATAAACGAGTGGGGAGGAAAAGTGGAAGGAGTGAAAGGAGGAGAAGAAAAGGAGATGCGACGGGTTTGAATGCAGACGGGGTTGATGGAGAGACGCGACAGAACGCCAGGCATCGTTCGAGATCCAATATATATTCCAGGGCACCTAAGACGCCGTTCATGGGAAAGACAACTGCTGTGCTCAAAGAAAATAGGACTACAAACCAGGAAACATTATGTGAAACATTCGTGTGCAGCGTGGGACTCTATGGATCGGAGGCATGGAGCATTGGAAAAGCTGACCGGAACAGATTAGAAGCTTTCGAAACCTGGACCTGGAGGAGGATGCTGAGGATAAAATAGACGGCCAAAATAAGAAATGATGAAGTGTGCAGAAGAGTAGAAGAGGAAAGGGCCATACAGAACACCATAGAAAATAGGAGAACAAGGTGGAATGAACACACCGTGAGACACAATGGGTTAGTGAAGAAGATAATTGAAGCCCACAGCGCGAGACGCGCAATCCAAAAATAAACGAGTGAGGAGGAAAGTCGAGAGGGAAGGAGTGAAAGGAGGAAAGAGAGAGGAGGAGTAAGGAGAAGAAGAAAAGGAGATGCGACGGGTTTGAATGCTGACGGGGTTGATGGAGAGACGCGACAGAGCGCCAGGCATCGTCCGAGATCCAATATATATTCCGGGGCGAGACGGACTGGAGGGGCTAATGAAATAAAGAAATCCAATAATCCCTCTCTCTCTCTCTCCGAGAAAGAGAGAGAGGTGATGGCGATTGAAGGAGGCTCAAAGCCGAACGGGGATGAAGGAGGGGAGGATTGTGGTTGGAAGACGAAATAGGGCGGAGCGGCAAGGCTAGGGCGAGAACGGCGTCGGGTCTCAAGAAGCAGGGAGAGAGAGAGAGAGAGTTAGTAAGGAGACGGGAAAGTTGGTCCGATCAGGAGAGGGAGGGGAGGGAAGTGCCGGTGGAAGGATGTCGAAGATGAATATTCGAGTCGCGAGATCCATAATTGAGGGCACATTGGGTTGTGCTCGGGGAAGGGGGTGTGTGGAGGTGGGAGGCGAATGAGAGAGGGGACGGAGGCCAGGGGAGGAAATGTATTCCTTCCCAGTGGGGGTTTAGGACAAAGTCCGTACCTCCTCCCATGAAGCGCCCCCAGAGAGGTCGCAGAGGTCAAGGTACTCAAAGAATTTACCTCATTTATCAATACAGGAGAAAGTTCAATCTCCCATGCGGTCAATCATTGATTATAAGGCCACAAATTTCCGCCCTGAGGTCAATTCTATCTGTTCAACCTCGACGTCGCGGGGAATTCGGTGTTCTGAGGACCTGGCTCCCGGTAAAAATGACACAGAGGTTAAAGGCAATGAAACGATACTGAAATTTTCCACGCATTCCTAATAAAACATCTCTATGGGATCCCGTATTGTTTTAAGGTGGTGATCAAAGATCTAAGGACCATCATTGATAAGCCTTCAATAAAATCAGTCAATATTATCATAGCAATTTCAGTACTTAATTCACTAAAGATGGTTCTGCAGCTGTGAATTGTAAAATGACACTGGCAAGGTTCAGCTTTACTTGCCGAAGGAGGCCTCCAACGGAAAGAACCTAATGCTCTAGAGACTGGGCATATGGTTCACCTTATCCAAGTACCAGTGCCCATAGTCGTATAAGGCGTAGCTAAGGTTATGATATGGGCCCCCATCATATGCCATGGCGTTCAAAAAGTCAGTCAACTCGACAGAGGTGTTTGTTGGAAGGAGCCCTTAAAGTTAAATGGAGTTCCATGCGTAATAACGAGCGGAGGGATACCTATCGATCGTTTACTGAAATGTTCTTCCGCCTTGGGTGTCTAATTGTGAAGTACTATTTAATACCTGTACATATACCTCTACTTGCGATATCGCCACAGCAGACGTTGGCCCGTATTGACGCGGGAAAATATGATCAGGCGCTTTCGCTATATTCTGTTAAATATACTAGTTTCCCTAAATGGCTGTTTTCTATCTCCTTTAAACTCGACACTTCGAGAATTTACCTTGCCTTCTAAAACGTTCATCTCTGTATTCAGCCGAAATGGTATTTATGTATTTAGTACGAATTCCATCCTCAATGGAAGAGTTACACTCACTAGGCAAGAGGAAATTGCATTACATAAAACCACGACTGCACTAAATACCATTGAATACTAACTATTCAGTGTTAAGTTGGGAGTGTTTGGTATTTCTAATGCGAGGAAGATATCGGGAAATTTCCAGAGTTGCGCCAAGGGGACAAATACTAAGTGGCCTTGTCTCTGCGTGGGGAAATATGTATTTCCACACGTCAATGGCAAAGATCCCCTAATAATGAACGGAAACACATTACAACCTATCGCCGCAATTATTTATAAATATAGTCAAAATGATTAATGTTCTCCGAGAAAAAATTTATTACGAGAAAAATTTCCAAATAAAATTTACACATTAAAGACAAGGATAGTGGGCGATTAGAGTGACGAAGTGCTAAAAAATTAAGAGGTATGTCAGAATATATAATATAACCGCAAAAATATGAAAGATTTCATGGCTATTTTCAAAAACTGTGGCTGGGATTACTAGTAAAGAGTTGAAATTTATATTGCAGCTATCCGTGGGTCGAAGCATACTGAAATTATAAAAGCATATATTATTTGTCAATGCGTGTACCCCATTAATCACTATCAAAATTACAAATTTTGAAATTACCGACGCCTTGTGTGACCTGTATACCGTGTTTGGTCGCAGAGTTTAACCAATACGTCGTTGAATAATAAATATATAAAGTTAAAACATATCGAATAAATGAAATTATGAAAAATGTTAAGAAATCTCCCTATAGTTTATGATATTATTATCTGTTATGGGTAATTCATTTTATTTATATCTAGCTCTTAACGAAAACATTTCCAAACAATACGATTCATTTGCAGTAGTTTGATGCTTAACTACGTTCATTGTCAAGATGTAATACTTAAGAGGCTAACTTCTCATTTTCCACCGTTTACAGTATGGTTACATTGATTATTTCCCATTAACCGACAATTTTTTATCAGTTTCCGGACTATCTGAAAGTCATAAAACATTGATCTCTTGAGTTCTAAATGATTGCCACTCAAAGTGTGTAGCAACTGTCATCTTTGTATTAACACTTAAATAGGATGAATACTGTCTTAGATATACACGGAACGACATTAGCCATAACATTGGCCATAGGAAAGTTTTATATTTCAGGTGTCCTCAACAAGATAATTCCAACCTTGAAATCCTTTTTCACCATGAGTTGCTTGATTTTATGAGATGCTGCTTGTTTTCCAAAGTAAATCCATTTATTTATCACTATTGTGTGCTGTTGCATGGATTGAGCAACCATAAATTTTATATCTGAAGCTATACCAGTACAAAAATATGACTGATTTGGGTTGGAGTGCCCTGTATTTGAAAGTGTGCCAATTTATTCAGCCATTGAAAGATCTTGACGTGGAATGCACTATGGAAAACCTTACCCCTCGGTTAAGAAAATTGTTTTTCAACTTTTCAGTGTTCATTCGGAAAACGAGACACGATTTTAAGAAGAGCATGCACGCACACAACTTTGGTTTTAGATTGTTAGCTGCTTTGATGAAACCGAAATCGTCAACTCGGTGGTCTGTGAACTTATTATTAGGTACTCACATTAAACATAACATAAAAAAATATGCAAAATAATTTTTTTTCGGCATAAAAGAATTCATTTCCCCAGGAGTGGTTCCCGGGAGTATCCCCTTGTCCCAAAGCAACAGTATTCTGTCCAAATTAAGAGGGGGAAACGCAGGAATATATTTCAACTGGGTTCTGTTCCTCGAGTTTTATTAAAAAGACGGCAGCTATACTTAATATGCGTCCAAAGCAGACGGATTCTACGGTGTGTCGCTTACTCTTCAGGACCGCTCGTAATTTCAGCGCTAACTTTTTAATTTATTGTTTAGTCTACACAGTCTAAGGCCTTCTAGCAGTCCTAGAATCAAATAAAGAAATAGTGGCAATGATCGACATATATGTCAACGTCCTTGAACCCATCACATCTCACGTTCATAGCTTTTTCTGAACTAGTCTTTACCAATAAGCCTCTTCCGCGCTTTTCCCATTTCTCTTTCAATAACTATCCCCGCAACTTTTGACATGTGCAGCGCTAAAATTCCTGTCCTTCAAAATTAGATCCTTTTCCCCAATTCCATTAAGAGATAATGAAGTTTTGCAATTTTTGCAATATTAGTTGCAATTTATCCAATTTACACTCATATGATAAGTTAAAAAATATTTTTAATACAACCCTTCGTATTTCTGCCGTTATATTGTGTCCTCAGACAAACAACTGACTCTTAATTTTAATAATACTTTGGCAATCGCATAGTCGACTTTCCCTGTCTCAATTCTATATAATTTTTAAATTCAATCTGTAATTTTACTCATTAATTTAATGTAACGCAAAGAAGAGAGATGGGTCATTTATTAAATAGTAAGGTATAATGGTGATAACTTTTTGGCACATTTGATTCTATTTTTACTAGTGTATCGACGTAATAAAAAAGTTAACATGCTAGCATTTCCTCATACTGGACAAGGTTATTATTTTCCCCCCTTGTACAAGCTTTCGTTCACGGCGACCAAAGGTCACTTGGCAAATTTCTCGTTCTCTTCCGCGCGATGAAATGCATAACACTTTCAGCCTGTATCTGAAAAGGCTTCGTAGACTTTAGAAAGTGAAATACGTTCATATACGAATTCCGTAGTCTTTTGAGTCCAGCTGAGCCTTCGGGCAGGACACTGGAACCCTGCGTTAAAACGGCGCTCAGAGATCCGAAACAGATAACATCAAACACCTACTTCCTGAGTAATTCATAAGCAATTTAGCTTTCACGCGAGATGTCACCATTCAATTTTAACTTCGTAAGGTATTTTTCCGCACAGCATTTCCTGTCTTCCGCGAGGCTCAAGATTCAACGAGCAAATATCATTTTTGCTTATCTTCCACCGTAAATTTTGAACATTTCCGGGTTTCACTCGAGGAATTTTGATTTTAGGGCAAGTGCCTCATTTTCTTGAATTGTCCAGATGCATCCCTAAGTTTTACAGAATTGGAATGCTCTGTCAGAATTCTCTTGGAATTTTTCGAATCTGTCATACTTCGATCTATCTCATCATCAATCATTTCTAACTTATTTTTTGGAGTTTAAGAGTCGAGCATGGTCGTTCGTTAGCTTAAGGATCAAACGACATAAAGGAACGATGCTGATTGAGATTTCTACCTACCCGGAGTGGACACTCAGCAACAGATTTGACCAATCAAGAATATAAGTGATGCCAGCTCAATCAAATTTCAAAAGTTCACTCTCACGGGCACTCACTTAAGTAAAGATATGAGACATTCCAATAGTTCACTGGAAAATGAATTCGCAGCACAAATTGCGCATGATTTGTAGTGCGGAGAATTTACTCCCCTGGTACGTACCTACTCTAGCCACGCTAACCTCATATTGCGTCATAACACCATTTTAAACTTGTATTACTTATTAACATTAAGATCTTGAAAGAGAATCTACATTGAAATTCCCCACTACATTGTAATAGCTAGTCATTTAAATTCTTTTCACCTACTTGTCATTCTTTGTATCAAGTGAACAGCAAACGTGAAAAATGCATGGGTAATAACCCACTGAAATACGATTTCACGAACACCACGCTGTTTCAAAGGTCTTTCATTAAATGTCGAAGGTTCTATGATATACACCCCCACGCTCAAAATTACGCTCCGATATTTTGAAATTACCACCCACTAGCAATTGAAACACATAACGATGCCTTTCTGTATTTTGCATTAATAGTCTGTGACGTGAGGATAGTCTACATTTTTTAAAAGTTTAAGTTCACGAGCCTTTCTGAAAAACTGTGCCCTAATTTTCATGCTGTCAATTAAGTGTCAATGGTCCTATAGATATAATATATATTGGTGGCAATTCCATTAAAAAATCCGCGTGCTTGAGGAAAACTATTGATGAAGTTTTATGAAATGTACTTATCAGATCGCTCACGAATGGTTATATAATTTAAGAAAACCAAAAGCATACAAAGTAATGAGATAATTTCAATAGCTGAGCCTAATTAAGAGCCTTCATACGTAGCTATTACCATATCAATCGGTCATTAGGCTGGAGTAAAGAACGGAAATCTAATGAAAAATCTTTCAACGCCGATCTCCAAAATTATGTATTTAAATATTGGTGGCAACGTTAATTATGGTATTTCATAATATTTGAAGGAGTCCATAATGCAGAAATGGAAATTTTGCCACATGTACACACTAAGGGTGAAAAATAATTATCCTACACATGAAGTGTATATTGTGCAAACAGTGCTTGAAATGTGCATTATCAGGAATAGTTACTGGCTTACATTAACCATATTGAAATAATGTATCTAAAATATTCGTTTCAACATACTTATGCTTGCGATATGCAAGTCTTCTAACAATTATTAACCATAAAAATATACAAGTATTAAATCAGGTAAAACTACATAAAGTACTAAGCTCTTTTCCACTCCGGACAATCCTAGTGGTCAGTGTGTCCCTGGATGCCGATAAGATACTCTAACAAGAGTTAGTAGAAATTACCCATTAGAATACACACAAATGTGTATCACCGAGGTTCGCACATCTCATAGAAATGAAGATTAAGATTTAAGCGCAACACCTCCCTGTGCCCAATATTTGAACTTAAAGGAGGAGGAGTCGAGAATGATGAAACATTTAAGGAAACTGCAAACTCAAATAAAATACATTTTAGGCTTGCTACGAAGGGGATGGTTTCTCCCCGTGCTGGATGTCCATAAAAATGGTAAAACGCAGGGAGAACCCGAAAATTACTGATAACATTTTAGGATTCTTCGCAAGTGTAAAGAAAACACTGTGGTTGTATTTCATTCACTTCAAGCGCGATTAAGAGTGCACTCCTCCATAGTGAGACCAATACTACTCTACGGCTGCGAGGTTTCTGTCCACCGGAGAATTATTGTGATGCAATTTGAAACTTTCCAAGTTATAGCTTCCCATTCCAAAGCCCTGGGCTCGAATCTTATGATAAGGAGAGATTTTTCATGAGAATCCCGAGTCCTATTCAGGGACCATGTCGAGAGCACTTAGCACTCGGCTTGTCGCATTGAACAAAGCAATAGTAGACCCCCTGCCGTCTTTTGTTAATAGCAAGCTCGTGACGACAACAGGTTTCCCTCTCCTCTTACTGACATTCCCCAAATATTCCTTCCCTTACCATCACTACGGCGCAGATGACTTCGGCCAGTCGCCTCCTACAGAAAACTAAATACAGACTGACTAACACATAAGTCATCAGTAAATGAAACTAAACCGGTTTAATATCCAGCACGGTAACGCAATGATACACATACAAATAAAGCATGAATTTCAATTTTCTCTTCGATTCATAAACTTAAGATTAGGCGGAGACGTAAACCTTGAACCAGAAACAAATTTATATTGATACAACAAAACGTTCGCTGAAGGGCATAAGAACGAAATTGCATTCGAAAAATTGCACATTCCTTATTTCCCCAGATATGAAACCATTAGGAACTAAATTGATGTCATCACTAAATATTGACTAATTTCCATTTAATATCAAACAAGGACGTATTTAAAGAGTCAGTGGGACAGAAGTTTATTTTTATATACTTATCATTAGTAAAATTTTGATATTTTCATGCTGAAAAAATGTAGCAACATATGCATTTGCTTCTTTGTTTTACGCAATGGATGACGTTTTCTGTTTCTGAATAATGACCTACTAGTAACAAAACCTGTCTTGTGAAAATGATCTCGTTTTTGATTTTCAAAATATGTCAATTTTTATTTTCGGGAACATCCTCTCCCCGAAAATAAAAATGTTGACGACACAATAACTATAACTGGAGAATTTATGAATAACATCGCATTTTTCACTTCCCTCATTGAGTTCCTTATATTTATTTTTCGTTACCGGAATTTAAGAATATAATTTTGGACAATATTTATGAAAAACATCGCATACTTATGATAGAAAACGTTTTAGAGTTAGGCTTACAATGGTAACCATAAGGTAACGCTGGTCCATTGTGGGTCAAATTGGAATATTTTTAATGCACATGGATTTGTGGAGAAAACAAGTAGTACAGTTCTTCCTACCGCCAACACGAATCAGGATGACATCGATATGAGAAATAGGTAGTCAATTGAAAACGGTGTTTCTGATAATGAGAGGGAAAAATCTGTAACATTGAGGAGTAGAGAATTGGAGATGAGAGAGAAATGAAACGTTAGAGCCTGACTTCAGACGGATATTCAGATGACAAAACATGTCGACAGGACAGAAAAGGGCCGGCAATGGTCTAGGGAGAACAAAATAACGGTTGTATCTCTATGAAACACGTAAAATTCCTGGACAGATATATTCGACTTTTTTTCTTGACGGTTTAATCCAATTTCAATTTGATTCAATGATCTTAAGAGCATGACAATTTTTATTGAAGTAAATATATTTTATCGCTTTAATAAACCTTCGATTTTGGCTCTTTTCGACATTTTTCTTTCGAATATAATTTTTTCAAGCTCTACTCAAATTTTAATGGTCTCTAATGAGATAAGAGATCAAACTAGCCCACTATACTCACTGAATGGAGTAGTAGGATTATTTTTCTGATAGAAAAATATGACCTCTCGTTCAATTTTTGCAATGTATCGTAGATGTAACTCTAACTCAACGATTTTATTCTTTGAGCCAAATGCTTTTCAATTGTAATTTCAGAAATTATGGCTGGAAAAATGTGTTAAATTAGTATGGTGCTTATGTGTCGACTGTGGAGTTAGGGTATTAATGCGGGTAAAATCTCTTTGTAATCATCCTTAAAATCTAATTGTTTATCTTTTCCAGACAATAGATTTTTTTGTAAACTAAGAGAGATTCAGAGAAAGGAACATATTTCAGCTCAGCAGATGTAATTGAATTTCCTGATGCCGAAAATTTTGTTTATATAAGGATGATAGCCTAAACCATAGGCTACAATTTGCTACAAGAACTCATAGATATAATAAATATTATAATAACAGCAGTATGCCTTTTGATCCAGTGAAAGCGCTTTTTTCTAAAAAGTTATCCTCCAAAACCAGATAAACCCGGTGGGGGTTTAAATATTAATGTAGTAATTTGCCTCTAAAAACAAATTGATGAAAATTGTATTCGATCCTGGTAAGATTTAAAAGCTACTTATTACCTTAAGAACGTGTAGCAATAAATTAAGATTTACGTACATGTAAAACAAAATAGAACCAGCAAAAAAGTCGATTCACTTGAAAAGAAAAACAAAAGAAAATTGTGAAAAGAAAAATATAAAAGCAATGACACTTGCAATACAAATAGCAATATATTTCAATGAGATAACATAAACCAGGCCAGGCGTAATCACAGTATTCAAAAGGTTTCGGAAGATATGACGATTAAAAATTCATTTTTCATGTACGTAGACGTCAAGGCAGTCTAAAATCGTGATTTTCCAACATAAAAGACTGTAAGGCGCATAATGATACCCGTACAAAGAGCCAAAATAAGGCTAAAAAATCCACGCTCCAAAAATGTCATTACTTCATCGGAATTGTACTCGGAATTGAAATTGCGGTGAAAAAGTTCAGATTACGGATCCTAAAATACCGCGTTCCGCAACTTATTAGGCGGTACAGAAATCATCCCGAGTTTGGGGAGTCGCGACGTGCTCAGAATAAAACTTCAGCCGAAAATATGCAGGAAAATAAATTAAAGAAATGTTTTATGTACTTGGTCCCCCCGGCGCGTGCACTGCATGTTCACGTCTGTGAGGAATTCGGCCGTTTGTATTCCCTGGTAACGCGGAAAAAAGTTTAGAGGCTTAGTTGCGTATATCAGAGAGGAATGTAAAAATGAAAGAGCCAAAGCTTGTCAGAAAGTGAGAGACGAATGGTACCACAAATCAAGTTCACGTTACTATTGGTTTTAATGGAGAAAATGGTGCATGAACAATTTTCAGCGAGATACACGCCTCACTTGAGTTACAGCTTCCTGCCGATGTCACACTTTGCACGAATAAAAGGAATTCAAGTATTCAATTGAATGAATCCATTTAATTCAAAAGTATTTTAACCTTTAACGACAAGCAAATTATAATCATTAGTGTAACCTACCCATTAACGCACGTTTAAATGGAAGAGAGTCAAATTTTGCTAGATTTCAAAAGGCGCAAGCCCCAATCCCCGTATGCGATTTATTTCGTCATCTCAAATTTCTATTAAACTATCCATATAATTCACAAACTACGTTTCTGTGCCATATAACGCCACAATCCACATTAAAATCTGCGCCAACCTCTTAGGTGACAGTCTTTTTAATAGAGAAATTAATTTTATCCACTAAATAAGGGTTGAATCGAAGTCGCGAGTAACAATAGTTGCAAGTCCACACTTGTCTAACTGCACGTATAAAACTCATTATAATATAGATGAAAAAGAGCAAAATGTTTACCTTTTAAGTTTAAGCAATTCAAGGTGGCTCTTTAAACATCATAAAGTGGAAATATAATTGAATAGGTACACCTGTATTGATAACAAGAGCAAAAGGAGTTAACCATGGTGGTTAGATACGATTTCGGTATTATGAATCTACTCAAATAGATGGATAACCGAGGTTCAGAGATATTATAGTGGTATTAAAAAATTATCCTTCCGCATAGTGAATTTGGATGGAAATTTCAGCTGACTAAAAATTAGGAACCTTACGCTTCTCCGCTATTCCCTCCGCTACTTTCTTTCCACAGTTCCTTTTACCACTTGTAACTCAAGTTTCGATCATTATCTAAGACGCTACCCTATTACTCCCTCCCTCACCTCTGTAAAGACCTCACCTCAGTGAAGATCTCTACCTTCAATCACGTCCACAAGCATCCCCTCACTTCACATAATCTTCTCCTTCTTCCTCAAACCACTCCTTTGCGGACTTGATTTAGCCTTAATTTTCCTTAGAAACCCCCTCTCTTCCTAAGCTCTTCACGACGCTTCTTTTTTCAATTAGAAAGGAAAAAACTGCATTTTATCCAAAAACAATTACTGTAAATTGATCGCATTACACGTTTTTCTTTAATACTATGTTCCAATATTAAAATAGCGCAGCTCAATACGTAGAGATATACAGATTAAATTGATACGAAGGAGCATACTGAAAGTGAACAAATAACCAGTTTTATTAATGGGCCGTAGGAACCCAATTCAGCAAAGAAACAGTTAATGAATATTACACTCTGATATAATAATCGTAATACACATGTTTAACGAGAGAGAGAAAGAAATATTAACACCAATTTAGTGTCGAGTTTTTATGGAATAATGTGATTTTTCTTTTAATGATTGCAGAGAAGAGAATGCTTTAATGAAGACGGTTGGGAGTTCCAATACTTGGAGGCAGTTGCAAGAGAGGAATTAAGGTAAAGTTTGGTGCGAGCTTGGGGGATGTGAAGAAAAATAGCATCAGAGCGGTGTGACCTATTTGAAACACTGGTTCTGGGGGTCAATAGTTCACATAGGCAGCCGGAATTCCGGTTAAGGAGGGGAGAGAAAAGATAATCGCAGACTAAAATAGGAAACCGTCTTTAAGATACGGTCACATGCGCGAACATTAATTTTTTACGGCCTCCCTTAAGGTTTGCGTGGTGCGGTATGGCGTTGAAGGACGGATACCGTCCGGTTTAGATCAGCCGTTCCTAAATTGGAAGAGTTTGCCCAATAGTAGGATGAAGTTTGCGGCGCAAGCACTCAGGATGGAATTATTCAGCAATGGCCCTTCGCATGTGCCGACCGTCCCTTGTCGAGATTGGTCCCCTGGAGGTCGCGAGACAAGTTAAGGGTGGGTCACCGACCCGCACGTCCCCAGAGTCCGCCTCCGGTCGTGCGTTGACGAATACAAACAAACGTAACCCCGGAAAGTTCACTCCATTCCTGCGTTCTTTCGCGAGAACCTGTCTGATAGCCAATTCAATAACTCCATTTAAAAAAACCGCAGTGGTTCTCAGCTTCGAAAAACCCGCCCGACCTCCATTTTCTCCCCGAGGCTGACTAAGTTAAATTCCTTAGTTAAACCATCCCCAATTACCAATACTATGTTTCCTTGAATAGGTTTGATGAGGTGACGGAATGATATGCAAGAATTTGAGTAGTAAGAAGTCCAATTAGCAAGCTGCAAATCGCGTCGTTCTTTATGTAATTACTTTATTCTGAAACCTTGATTGATGAGGTCTAAGAGCTGATAGGTTATGATATGCGAGGAAATAATTGAATATTTCAACGTATTCTTTAAACAAGCTTTTATGGTTCGCTTCAACGGTTAAATAGGTTGAAACGACGACATTTCTCTTTTTTTAAGGAATCGATCCTTACATCACATAGTGAGAGAATTGGCAACGTTGAGCAGAGGGTCAGCAACGGTTTTAAGTGCCTTCAAGCTCGATTCGAGCTCGCTACATTACGTAAAATGATTAACTAGGGTGAATATTTGGTATATTATCAAAATTAAGCAGTTCAACTTAAGCTATTGAGGCATTCGAGTTCTCACTTTAGATAATCAATTTTGGATGCTCTACTGAAGGGTTCAAAATAAAATCTTCCAAAAGAGTAATAATGCAGGGTGCTACAACTTCTTCGTCCTTTTGAAGAAGTCTCACAAGGATAAGGAAATTAAGTAAAATCGCTGATTATGCGTAACTATAGTATGAATAATCCCTATCACGACCTTAAAGAGATGCAAAATATTTTTATTAATAACCCAGTAAATGCGTCGAGAAAAAGAACCAAGGCTAAGTGCTAATACCTTTCTCAACAAAATGCCGTATCCGATGAGCGAAATTAAAAGTTTCATTTTCTTAAAAAATTAATTCAATTGTAGAATTATTTCACATTCTTTATTAGGGAGGATTTATTAGGTTATTGGGCATCTTTGGATTTAAGTAAAAGAGATTTGCCAAAAAATACGGCGTGCATTAAAAAAGCTTTATTCATAGATTCTACCCCACTGAGAAACAGATGAGTCTCATCAAGCTATGTTGGGCTACAACTCCATAACAACCTTTTTCTAAAACTTCTAAAAATGTAAAAAAAAATCTTCTTAAAAATCATAAAAAATGCACTAGTGCAATAAGTAAAATTTGCACTAGCACAGGAGACAGTCAGCATAGTGGAACTATATTTTGCGAAAGGTAATTTTTAAGAGGATTTTCGTTCAAAACCAATACAGGGAAGTCGCACGTTCACCGCTTACTTCCTATGTCTCTTGTCGAAATTTATTCAGTAATTTTCTCACCTTTTACCGTCTTGACACCCGAAAACATTTAAGAAAACTGCTTAGCAAAGACAGGAGCAAAAGCAAACATGAGCGTTTCCTTCCCACTTCGAACCAGCCGTTAGTAAATGATGGCACGAAAGGTCTCTGAACCTTGAGGATGTTTCGTAGGGCGTGTTTCGTGCAACCATATATTATGCCATCAAGCCCTCACTTAATTTGAGCTCTTGCTGCATTCTGACTCTCGCGCAGCTAAAACTTCCTTTGGGTGGAGTTTCAGCTGATTAATTATTCACATCCTTCCTAATGATTGCACTACGATCTGCTTGAAATTCAAAGTCGCTTATATATGCTCTTTTCAAAGAAGATGAGGAAGTGAAGTACTTCTTTAACCAAATTATTCCCACTCAAAATGTGTGAAGAAAATGCTGAGGAGAATTTGGCCACCTAAAATACGTTCATATTTTGAGCGTAATGGCGGAATCTACCGCAATCTACTATTAATGCAACTCAACGTTCAATTTAGGTTTACTGTACGAAATATTAATTTGCTTCACCTGCATTCTGCAAAAATAAGTTTCTAAAGACAATTTATAACAAGGAAAAACAACTAAGGATTGCTTTTAAGTATTATTCTGAAAGCTAGCTAAGATGAGATGAAGGGTCTACCAAGGAACGTATTTTTGGATCAACTGAAAACATTAAACCTCTATCATCGAAAATTCTCTTCGTGCAAACAGAATGACATTCACGTTATCTATGATAATGGCGGTGATATATGCCCCTGTGTTCAGGATCATTCGTCTTTATTTCCTGCTACCCGTACGTTTTTTCCCGAATGAAATCCCGCTGCGGCTGTAAAACTGTAGCACACTGCTCGTAGAGTTTCCAAGAAAAATATATTAATTCAAGAAAGGAAAGAAACCCTACAAAAACTGGATTTCCACTTCCCACCCTTTACAGGGGTAAACACAAGAGTGGAAGAAGTAACATCCACCGATCGTTACTTTATTTTTATTAATATATAATAGATAAGTGAAATGAAATGGTACGCATCATTAGTTGTTTAATCCTAAGATTGGTTGACCCTTCCCTATCTAATACCCTTACCTCCTGTTATTTCTTCCTATGTACTTTCCTCTTTATTTGGTCCATGAACTAATTCCTGGGTCTTCCTCTGGAGACTTTTCCCTCCATTTTACCTTCAATTACGTTCTTCACTAAGGCATTGTGTTTCAGGGTGTGTCCACTACACCTGGTTTTTCTTTTCTGTATGGTGTTCCATATGGTCCTTTCCTCTTATACTATTCTGTACATATCAACATTTCTTATTTTTAGTAACTTAAATAAAACTTTGTATTCTCCACTATAGGTTTAATAACACGACCCGGGTTTCGACACTTCGTGTCATCTCCAGGTTTTCTTGACACGAAGTGTCGAAACCCGGGTCGTGTTATTAAACCTATGGTGAAGTATACAAAGATTTATTTAAGTTAGTATGAATTACTTCCACAAAGTCAAGCATGGAACCATTTCCTTTGTAAAATTTCTTATTTTGTCCTACCATTTTATCTTCAGCATTTTCCTCCAGCACCAGACTTCGAAGGGTTTCCAGTCTTTTCTGCTCAGCTTTTTCAATGGAACTTGTTACTACATACGAATATTTAAGCCATTAAAAGACTCGAGGAGCCATTTGGATTAGATCGGAAATGCAGCTAATGCACGGAGAAAAGAAGTATTATCGGAAGAAAGTCATTGTACTGCAGTGTACTGCAGAGTTGTCTCAACAAATGTGACTATATTTAATTGGACGGACACCTTCAACATACTAGCATTGAAGGGGTCATTTTCCTCACACAGGACTCACGCTTGAGCGTCAAATACCAATTATAGTTTTCATGAATACACTAGAATAACTTCCCCGCCATGCATGACGTATTTTCAATTTAATATTAAGAAGTATACCTATCTTTTGACCCCACTACTGAGAGGCAGCAGTCTCAGCAGAAGGCATTGATAGCATAGATCAAGAAGGTCGGACCTGTATCAACAGCCACTGGTTCGGGCGAGAGTGAAAATCACGGAATCGGCCGGTGTACTGCTATGTTGAAGGCAACGGGGAAACCACCACTTTAGTCTCCCTAGAAATGCAGCCCTGCATTCTAACTATATATGACCTGGAGGAATCCCTCCCAGTACAATATTCCGGAAGAAAATATCCAAACGGATCTCCAGGAGGGGACTACTGGGAAGGGTACATCAATCAGGCAGGACAAATATAAAGCTATCTTTTCCTAATGGACATATTTTATAATGCGCAAAATTTGCAAGATTCGTAATTTATTTTTCCGGTACGATTATGTTTTAGCATGGAAAAACATATAATCTCGAGTAGAGACCGTTATTATATTCAAATCTTCTCCTTGTACATATTCCATTTAATCGAATATTCTACGAGTCTTAGGCATGTCCAAAAACAGACGACCCGAGTTTCCTATTGTTCAGTTAAAGGGTGTCATTCATAATTTCAAATCTACTATGTACAATTCTGAATCGTGCGCAATCACATGAAGGATAATCAAAACCAACTATCCCACCGTCTAGCCACTTGTTTGACAATCTTTTATGGAACTAAATTCTTTGTCTATATCTAAGAAGGACAACATTCTCAAAAACGTATCTGTAATGTTTGACCTAAATGTTTCTAGAATGTATGACCTAAAGTGTATAATTTATTACCTGTTTCATGTTTTGATTCAAAAATCCTAAACGTAACAATGAAAAATATACGATCTTGGTTGTTTACTAAAAAAATTCTAGATGATGTTTTCTCATAACTGTAAGGTTATTTGATGCATGTACTACGATTTCAAAATGCTGTGTTTCCTTTATATATGTGTACATTACCCATTCTGTAAACGATGGTAGCCATAGTTCAGGTTTACCTTCATGGCTACCTAAAGTTACTCCCTAGTTTGACCAAAGACATGTAGTAATCATTCTCTGTCGTACATTATAATTACTATTTTAGTAACATTCCCCTCCGAGTCCTCGGCAAGCATCGGATTTCATTGCCGTCATAATGACCGAGGACTCGAGAGGGGTTGGGCAGTACCCTCAGCCACGTCCGACTCCCATCGGATGTGTGGCTACGCTGCGGTTGGGTCGTGCGTACGGAGTAGACGGAGGGACCCAAGTAATACGGCCTTCTGCATGCGAGCTGCAAGTGACTCCGCCTGTGTCACGCAGAATGGAATGCACTTGATGTTCTCCAGCAGCGAGCCCTTTATATAATTAATACTATTATTATTAAAATATATTTTGGAACCACGCGTAACTTCGTGGAATAACGGTACTTTCAAAGACTGACACATAATTTACTTCGTACAGTTCCACATTAAGTTATATTGACAACGATTTTAAGTGTGAGTGAGTGGAAAAGCGTAGCAGAAAGTACAAGCAAAAGCGTAGCTAACAACGGCCTTCGAATAGTAACATTGGAGGAGAATGGAGAAGTTCAGATGAATGGGAAAAGTGAAGCATTGGGATCTTTGCAATAGTGCCAAAGAAGAAAGTACTTTATTGATCAACAAGAACCAATGTGGGTCACTGTATACCGCTCGCACCCAGAGAAGAATAATTTTATCATATGAATGCTTAACGAAGAAATCGACGGGAAATTTTCACGAGGAAGACAAATGGCAAATTTGTAATCACAAGCAAACAAATTGGGATCTTAAAAAAGAAAAACCATGGGTGAATATAAACGCCAGTTTGGAATAGAGAGAAAAAATGGGCTTCAGTGGAACTAATCCTCAAATAAAAAAAGGAAATACTTTCAGCGTTGTCATCGTCATTTTCAGAAACTTCAGCGTGGTCATCGCCACTTACAAGGTATAAAACCTCTAAGTTTTCAATTTATTACATCGTTATCCTTTGCTTAGGTCAAAAATGTATGACTGCAACTAAACAAACTAATTGCAGTAAATTTGAACTACGAAAACTACGTGGAAATGGGGAACAGAGATGAACAAACCTGGGATGTGTAAGGCGAGAAATTTTCGGGCGAGAACTTTAAGGTGAAAAATTCAGAACAATAGTGACGGCTTGAGGTTTTGATGGAAGAATAAAATGAGAGATATAGAGAGATGGTGGGATGGTTAGATGAAAGAGAGAGAGAGAAAGAGCGGGAGGAGGGAAAAGATAGGGTTGGCGAGGAGGACGAACTCACTTGCTCGCAAGCCCATTAATCGTCACCGCTTCGCACCTGGCGCAGAAGTTTTCCTGGCGACAAAAGAAAGATCCCTTGTGTGTCTGTGCATGTTGGATGGGTATGGCGGGGAGGGGGGTGTGGATCAAGGGAGGGAAAGGGGCTTAGCGGGAGGTTGTCGGAGAACTACTGTCGCGAAATGGAGACAAAGTGATGGAGACAGAATCCCCGTGGCCACCACGGACATACAGAGGCGCCGCCGCCTGGCGCGGACGCTGTCGTTTCCCCGCCTAAAACACCCACACACCTCTCACCCTCCCCGGGCCCATTGTTTGGTCTCGCCGATACATACGCGTTTGCGAGTGTGGTAGTCGCGGGGACGAAATGATTGAGAGCAGAGGTGTGTTCGAGTGTTTTGTCGGAGTGTCGGGGATGTATTTTCCGTGGAGGTGGGAGGCGGCGAAAGGTTTTTCAGGCATTGGAAATGGCGAGGGGATCGGTCCGGGCGGATGAAAATGCAGGCACAAGAGTGCTAAACCACAGAGCAATGAGCGGGAGAGAGAGGGGGAAAGAGAGGGAAAATACGGGATGTAGGAAGGTATAAGCGATCGCGTGCGTGGGACGGAATAATTTACGAAGCACGCTTCAACAGTTCGTTAACGTCGTCGTCGAGAGTGCTAAAGCTGGGCTTCGGAGTCGGGGCAGGTAAGGATTTCATTCGTGTAAATGCGACTTCCGCCGAATTTACAACCCGTTGAACTTTTGAAAGGTGCGATGATGTCTGCCGAGTGGAAAATTATGACGGGCCAAGCGCCAATCTGATGCCAGTTCTAATACAGAGGAAGGAACGACGAGAGTCCTCAATCTGAAATGACGGAAATGATTCCCTTAAACTTTCAAAATCTTTGCTGGATCAGATTGGGAAAAGAGATCTATTCCATTCGCTAAAACTGAGAGTAGGAATGATAATTTTCCGGTTGGTTAACGTATATCAAAAGAGTAAAATGGTTATTAAAGGACGGATAGAAAGGCCGTGAGGTTTAAAAGTCATAAGAATTGTTACACCACTGATATGTATGTATATTTTTAATACTTGAATAACTATATATAATTAAAATGAAGAAAAAATGTCCATTGCTCCGAAAAAATTACAATATAATATAAAATTTTATTATAATTGCAATACAATACAAAGTAATATAAAAATTGTATTATACTTGCCAATAATTAAAATCATGGTCTGTAAAAGACTTCAAGAGCATAATAGAAAAGCTCTCTAACCGTTTACGAATGGCACCCCGGAATAAGTTCTTTCATGCCTTACAAATGACTTTTCGGCAGCCCAAAACCTAGAACCTAAGAACATTACGAATTTGGATACGTTGACCAAGATGTCAGTTCATCAATCAATACCGAAAGTCTATCTAGTGGCCAATTCATTAGTGCAAATAGTTGTTTTCGTACATATTGGAGGCATATATATCCATTATTTAGACACTCGATGAATGGAATAATTGTAACGAAGTTGATCTCAGAATACAACAGCAGAAAAGGAATTTATAAAGCCAATACCTTAAGTCAGCGGTTCCCAAACTATGAGTCGCGACCCACTGGTGGGTCGCGGGAGCAATTTTGGTGGGTCGCGCAGGGAAGGTGCCTTTTAAAGTAAAAATTAAATCTTAAATAATTACCCAAAAATTCCCTTCAAATATGTTCTAACGCTAAACTAACAATAAGAAACGTTAAAAATAATAAAGTGAACATAGACTATATAGTCAGTCGAGACTATTTATGTGAAAGCGAAGAGACTTCGCTATGTTGTACGGGTCTGTTGTCTTTTGTCCCGCCGGCGCCGGGTAATATTGGGTCGCGAAAAATATTCCAGGTTGGAGATGGGTCCCAGGACAGAAAAGTTTGGGAGCCGCTGCCTTAAGTCATAGGAAAAAAATTATAAAAAGGTACTTTTCCTGACTTTGGACTTGCCTCTTCAAAAATATCTTAAAGCATCCATATTCAATAAGTTTACATAAATATGTCGCCAAATAATTTTCTTGTAGCCCATATAAAATTGATATTCATATTTTATAACTTGGTTTTTTCACATCTAATCCCAAAAAATATATTGTACTAACTTATTGCAATAGGAATTTCATACACATTACATTCACATGATAATATAATATTTGCATAAGTACTACTCGAAACGCTGAGTAGAAATACGTTCCTGAATGAAAGTCTAAATTACAGGTGAACTCTTTATAAGTGTCCCATCGAGAGATATTCTCCCAAGTGGCCCACGTGTCAAATGTAGACTTTCCCATCATCATCAGCGCTGTACGTCTTCCATAGCCCTGCATGACGATATGAAAGTCTTTTCGCATAATGGAGCACATCACTCGGAAGGTAGCCAGAGTCCGCCGGTATAAATTATCAGGATATAATGCATTACCTATTTCACCAGGACCTAAAATATTTCCCAAAATAAAGGATATGACTGTTTCTCATTGGGCTGTTAAAACGTTGCTTCGGCGATCAAAATGTCATGTGTTTAAGGTCTCGGCTAAGAGCTTAAGAAATTGGAGGTTTGTAGGAAAGCACGCACTCTAGCTTTTGCTCCACCATGCCAGATTTTTAATGCATCGCCAAGTATAAAGAGCACGAGTCGTTAAGCCTCACGGTCAGATATGTTGAAACCGTGGTGTTTCCACGAGGTGAGAACATGCGTCACATCTAAATAGCCCGCGTAGTTAGCACTTAAGCAATAGGCCATCATTCAATGCAACACATAGGCATTACTTGTGTTTGGTATCATAACCACGTGCCATGAGGGTAAACCACTGAGCAGCTGCACTGTAGCCGTCACTGGATGACGGATAGCTAATGAGGTATTTATAGCATCCAATCCAAGGAGTCTGATTGGTTCCAATTGTCCTTGAGTGATAGAAACTGTCTCTAATTGTCATTTCATAGTAGACTGGCGCTTCATCTAATTTCAGCTTCACCTAAGGATCACTTAGCCGCACCAATTACTAGCAATATCCTAATTTTAAAAGACCAGACAGATAAATCTATACAAAATGGATACGTGGATTATTACAATAAGAGACCACGGACGGAGCTACGGGTAGATCACGGAACTTCTATACTGAAAGCGACTGCTTAGGATCACTTATGGCCGTTTGAAATAATATTTAGTTATGAAACCAATATTTATGAGATCCATGAAGTCATGTGCCTCAAAAATATTTGGGTTGCAAGAACACATTTACCAGTCTCGTTACTTATCTTTTAATATTTGATTTCTTCGGATGTTTGATCTTATCTTATACCAATGAATCAAATTTAAGAAATATTTTCCAATTATAATAGATAATGCGCATATTAATATGTCAGAAGAGTAAAAAAACTAGTCTTTCGTCTCAAAACAACTCAACAATCAAGAAATTAATTCTCCGAGCGGTTCATTGCGCTTCCGCCATCTTGGCTACTAACGGTACTCATAATTCCATGACATAAGTAATGAAACCAAAAGAATTATCAAATATTTCTGCAACACTTTTGAATAGTTGCAATGGTCTATGGGTCCCAAAAGCTCTACAAAATACTTCTGTGTCGTCCCTGCAACTGGCCATTAGACGGATAAAATGAGAAATAATTCAGTTTTCACAGATGTAGAAATGAAAAAGACCATCTTTGCCTGCATATTACTCTGCAGTCCACCGCAGAGGCGCATGACAGGAGGTATTAGAACACTAGTAATAAAAGGGGAGAGAATAGGGAAAACAAGGGAGAGGGAAGGGCAAAGGTGAACTGTACATTCACGATGTGCCCTATGTTTCTGTATGCATTATGTTTTTTTAATCACTGATGGTGCTGAGGAAGAAAGAATTTTGTACCCATCAGTTTGGCAGTGTATCATTCTTATTAATCACTTAGTACAACAAAAATTTCATTCATTTGACTATTATACCAGCTGAATGGTAGGTTGTTGGACAGTGCATATCCAGACCTACTAATTTCTGGTATATCTTTACGTTTTTCCTCCTATTGGTGATCCGCTATCAGACCCCTCTTAAAATCCTCACATCGCCTCCTTATTTCGTCCAACACTCCTATCATCTTCCTTCCTCTCCCACGCTTCCCCTATGTTCTCCCCTCTATTACCCTCTTCAAACGCCTTCTATCCATCTCCTCTGCCTCCTCCGAGTCTCTGCCCCTAGCATGCTCTCCTCTTTAACCACATCCAATAACTCCTCGTTCGCTCTTCTCGCCACTCATCTCACCTTCTCCATCCTTTTTCCACACCCACATCCCTAACGCTTCAATTCTGCGTTCATCCTCTCATACAGATATAGTGCGGGATTAAAATAATATACTCCCAGTAATACTAAGCTCACCTCATTGGAAAGGTTCGCGTAATCTAAGGCTTGCATATAGCCTCCGACTCTCCAATGGTCCCCTACTTAATCCTTCCATCAGCTGTGAGATGCCATAATAACTGATACACCAACGGCGGCGTGATTGTTCGTTCCGAAGGTTTCGACTGCAAACCGGAAGAACCTAGACAATGGTCCAAAGAATTACATTACAAAGAATTCCATACTTAAGAATTACATTGTAGGCCCCGATGGCGACGGGGTAAATACCTCTCCTACGAATTCGAAGGACGCGGGCTCGATTCCCTCGGATTCTTGGAGTCCCACCTGAGAGGGTTTTTTACCACTCAGGACATGGGTTTTTGTGAGCGTCAATTACTGATCAACCCGATATAAGAGTCCAATCCTACTGTTTTCGGGGTAGTGAAAACAATTATAATAAAAATAAAAATTAGAATTTGCCAGGTGAGAAAAATAAGATTTATATTGCCATGTGATAGTTTTAGAAGCGGTTTCAACACGCAATAACGTCTGAATAATTGTATTGATATAGAGCCTGACAACTCAGTTATCCACAGATGTTATCAAGGGTAGTTTTTAAACACACCCAACCTGAAGTCAGACCCGACGGATGCTTGCATACATTCTCACATAAAATCAGGCAGAGACATTTCCTCAGGCCTAGAACTTTATGAGGAGCCGCCGAAGGTGAGGAGAAGAACTGGTTCTCCCACCCTGAAAACGCTAATTTCGCACCCCATTCGGCTTCATTTCACGTGGGCATTCCGTATCTGATGGCTGTAAGAGAGTTACCTACTCTAAATGTTTACTCACAGATGCGGAGCAAATTTTTTTTCCTATTTGCAGAGGAAAATTTATTTTGGATTCCTTTCCAACTCGGGCGATGTTTTTCACACGAACGCATATGGACGTTTCGTCAACGCTCAATTTTGCAGTACAAATATGCTGTTGAGTCTGAGCTTTAATTTTGACGTCCAACTCTTAAAAGAGGCTTCAGTGGTACTCGTGGGGCTTTGGCACCATAATTCAATAATTTTTCCAAAAGAAAAAATACCGGACCACATTTCAATTCAGCATCTATCTTTACAAGGGAGTTCACCATAAAGCATGATGGAAATAATAGTTATCATGTTACTTTATTCATTATTTAAAATATGTAATGACTCTGAAAGTCATTTGAACTTATCGGCGTGGTTTAAAAACATTGAGGTAAAAGTTAAACAATGGAGTTTTTTATCTTTAGCTCGACGAAACACCTTGAAATTTGTTGGCAACAATTATAATAATACACATGACATACATTATTTCGCCATTAGAAGAAAATATGGGCATATATAATCGAATCATTACGAAAGATATCTCATGTTCCATTAGGTTTCATGCTAAAATAGAACTTAATTGCAAAAAATGATTGGAGAATCAGATTTTTCACTTGTATCTATTTATAGATGTATTTGATAAGAGCACATCGTAAATGTTTCATTCATTTCTGGTCATAGAATAAAATTGCTCCAAAACTTGTAAATAGAAAAAAGGATTTGAAATATGAATAGTGTTGACTGAAAGCATTCGAACAGTTCAGCAAATTCTCGATCAAATTGAAATCCCTCACGATCAAAGTCAAAGAGAAAAAGAAAGAATGTTCGCATGAATGCTGACGCAAAGTCTCCCGGCTTGCCCCTTTAACTATCGCATGACAGATGTTTTGATTCACCGCTCAGCGTGATGTTTGTGTGCTGTGCCGGCAATCTATTCATGTCATGCGCAGCCCAAGTCGACGCCTACATGTTCTTCAGATTGAGGGGTGGAATGCGGGTCTTTGCCCCCGCAAGGGCGTTCGCAACCCCGCGGGCTGAATAAATTGCCAGACAGACTCAAATCAAGTCGGCAGGTATTTATCTATGTTTCTATAAATACATAAATGTGCTCTTATTACCCGAATAGGAAACCCCGATCATCCAAGATTTTACAGTAAATTTTGCAAATCTATTTGGATGTTACGGCTACCTTGGTTGACTCTTATCAGGATTCCCACCACAATAAAATTCTTCACTCTGACCAAAATTTTGTCATGACACTTTCCTAATGTCATTATGGATCAAAATAATCATCAATAGCCCAAATTATAAAAGGGAAAATTTCCTCTGGAACCGTTAGTCAAGAGTCGAGAGTTCAGGCCACGAGGATGAACGACACGAATTCAATATAAAATTCGCCAGGAAAGCGTCAAACCTTTCATTACGGCTGCTCTAAAATGGGTGGCTAATAATTAAAGGCATTTACCTGTCAAAATTAGTTTTAATAAAGGCTTAATTTATTTAAATTTCATACCGGAGCTGCAACGGATTTTTTCCCCTATTTCCAATTAACTCCAATATTGAAATTCACGCTGTTTATTTACAAATAAGAAAAAAATCCAGATTATAATACAATATATTAAAACCGGTCATAATTATAAGTTAGATTTTTAATTAAAAATATGCTATGTATAGTCCTCGAAATGCAGTAATCTTAAAAGCAAAGAAACTGTAAAAATTTTATGATAAGTTGATGCATATCAATTACACGATTACAAATAAACTTTTCGCTTATCCGCGAGGATCGGAATCACAAATAAATTCGGTATATAAGCCGAAGTACTCCGCTGTATAGGACAGTACAAATTGGTATTTAAACTAATAAATAATCAATCAATATCATACTGATTATAATTTTCTTTAGCAAGGCTTAAGTAGCAATTATACGAAGGGTAGAGACGTGAGTGAGTAGAAACCTCCAAATTTTAACTTAATGACGAAGCAGATATAATATAGCTTCTTTGATTTTCCTAATGGCATTTAGAATGGCTTTCCGTTCCCCTTCCGCACCAAGCGAATAACGTCGAGCAACTGCTTATGCATACTCTATACCAGTCTTTTCTAAGCAAATATATAATAGTTTCCTATCATATCTTAAAAATGTCAAAATCTATTAAACCTTTCCAATTTTTCAATGGCGTCATAGATATTTCAGACGCATTTAACAGAGTGCCAAATTGTACGCCACTTGGGCATAAAGCCAAGGGGTTAAAATATTTCTGGTTGCGCAAACCACGTCCCAAACACTCCAGACGAATCACTAAATTTAATTTGAGCCTGAAAGCGTCCTGAACGCTAGGCCACACCAGGGTGGCCAGAATCGGCTCCGCTGGATAGCTGCCACACGACGGAAATTCTGAATGATGCGCGCGCAACGTTTACGCATGAACAAACCCTGGCCCCATGTGTGTTAACTTCTTCATGTAAGTCGAAATTCAAGTTCCAAAATTGACTCAAGCAGGTCAGACGAATAGCTGTTGATACAACTCTTATTGGAAGAAGAGGAAAAGGGAAAAGGAGAAGAATATGGGAACATGAAATAAACCAAAAACAATACGTAAAGAGGTATTCCAATCAAGTACTTAGAGGAAGCGGTCCTGCATTTCATTGGAGAAAAAATCGCGAAAAAATGTGGCGGAATAAAAGAGAATATATTTTCTTTGGTTTTTTAAATGATATCTGCTAACCAGGAATTCGGCAAATGTATCTGAATGCAATGCTCGTGAACGTAGGACTGTACGGGTAAGAAAGGAGACTTATCCGATATTTTGTACGGATCAGAGGACACAGGTGAGGAATGCTGACGCTGAATCAGAGTGGGCAGTTATAGGTCGCGGGGGTGTCCGTTGTCGCCTTCATTTTTTAACATTTATGCCGAGAAAATGATAAAAGAGCCATGGGAAGAGCTACCTGCGGGAATCAAAAGAGGCCAGCTGATAAGGCGGTTAGATCCACGGACGACTAGGAGTTGGTTAGTCGTTCAGCGAATGAATTGAAAGCTTTACTAGATACTGTTACGGATTTGTGTGATATGGAAGAAAATACGACTCAAGTTCTGCGACAACACTCAAGAACTCCACCTTTATTTACTTATCCTGTAACCAACAACAAGTACCTTGACAACAGCATTCATTCATTGCATTTCTTTGATTCATTACATTGCTCCCCTCTTCGAGCCTGTTTCGTCCCGGAACGGCGCGTCCACTGCCTCGTGGTGGTTACGGCAACTTGGGCCCGTCTTGGAGCATGGTTGTCTCCGCGGAACGGTGCTAGCCGGTTGAAATGGACCACTTTCGGTTTTCCATTCGGTTGCTTCCTTATGCGGTACACCACATCATTGATCCTTTTCACAACCTCATAAGGTCCGACCCATGATCGCTGCAGCTTGAGGGAGAGATCCCGACGGCGCTTGGGGTTGAACAGCCAAACCACATCTTCTGGCTAATATCCAACTCCTTCGGCTTTAATGTCGTAGCGTTCCTTCATCCTGTCACTCGCCTCGTGTATCTTACTTCTTGTTCGATTATGGATTTCGTCCATACGTCTTCGAAGATTCGAGACGTAGTCTTCCCAGCTACCTTTTCATTTGGCTTGAAGCCGAACTTCAAGTCGCATGGTAGTCGCAGCTCTCGACCAAAAAGCACGTTTGCTGGGGACTTCCCTGTCGTTTCATGTACCGATGCTCGATACGCAAGGAGGAATAGGTGTAATTGCCGGTCCCAGTCTCGCTGATGGTCGGAGACAACCTTCGACAGGTACTTCCCAACCGTTCTATTCATCCGCTCTACCATGCCATCGGACTGGGGATGTAGTGCAGTTGTTCTGGTTTTTTGGATGCCTGAGAGCTTGCAGACTCCGTGGAATACTTCCGATTCGAAATTCTGTCCTTGGTCAGAGTGAAGCTCGAGTGGCACCCCAAATTGACTCACGAACTCCTTCACCAACATCATAGCTACTGTCAGAGCCTCCTGGTTAGGAAGCGCATACGCTTCTACCCACTTGCTGAAGTAATCCATTGCAACCAGTATGCATTTATTTCCACCCCCGGTTGTAGGAAAGGGACCGAGGATGTCAATAGCAATTCTTTCGAATGGGCTTCCGACGTTGTACTGCTGCATTGCGGCTCTTCTTCTCTTTAGAGGTCCATTAGCCATTGCACAGGTTACGCACCTTCTGCACCAATCCAATACGTCTCTCTTGCAGTTCACCCAGTAGAACCGTTCCCTAACCTTTTCCAGTGTTTTCCGGACGCCTAAATGTCCCCCTGAGGTTCCATCGTGGAGTAGTTCCAAAACCTCAGGTACTCGTTTCCTGGGAAGTATCGGCTGCATTCTGCGAGTTGATCAATCTTCATTCTCTAAAACCCGTTTCAGCATTCCGTCTTCCAGCATCAGGGAGTCCCATTGTGCCCAGTAGGCTTTCACCTCAGGAGCGTAAGGAGCAACTATTCCCCAGGCTGGCCTCGACCCGACTCTCTTCCACATACTTCAGGCACATCTCCAACACATACTTCAGGCAGGGATCACTCTCCTGATCCGCTTTGATTTCTTCTCTGCTCCATGCATCATCTAAGATTGTAACCCTATCACAAGCGGATCCGACGTTCTTTTCCAGGCGGGTGCAGTGTGCGCAGTCATTCGGGCAAGGTCTCCGTGAAAGGGCATCAGCATTTCGATGACTGGAGCCCGAGCAATGCTCCGAATCATAATCATATTCCTGTAGCCGCTCGATCTATCTGAATACCTGTCATTCAGGATTATTGAAATGCAATAGCAACGTAAGAGCCGAATGGTCAGTCCTCAGTAAGAATTTCATACCGTAGATATACTTGTGAAAGTGCTCTACTAACTTCACTACCGCGAGCAACTCCCTTCTTGTCACGCAGTAGTTGCGCTCCGGCTTTGACAAGACCTTGCCAAAATAGTCAATAACACCTCGCCGTCCTGTACCTGAGATAGAACACCTCCGATTCCCACATTGTTGGCTTCAGTATCCAGTATGAATTTCTCACCAGGTCGAGGGTAGCTCAACACGGGTGCAATAATTAAAATTTTCTTTAGATTTTCGAAGACATCTTGACACTCCGTGCACCAGACGTAACTGCGGCTCTCTTCAGCCTAGTCAATGGCAATGTTGGCGAAACCGAGGACAAACCGACGATAGTAAGTGCAAAGTCCCAGGAACCTTCTCAACTCATTTTTATCCTTGGATACCTGCCATTCTTTAATTGCTGAAATTTTTGCTGGATCTACAGACACTCCTTTCTCTGATACCACGTGGCCGAGATAGTGAACTTGCCTCTTAAATAGATTGCACTTCTTTGGGTTTAATTTCAAGCTAGGTCCACGAAGGCGTTGGAATACTCGCTCTTAATTATTCAGGTGATCTCTAAATCCTTTGCCGAGCACAATTATGTCGTCCAGATACACTAGGCAAATCTCCCAGGTCAACCCTCGGAGTACATTCTCCATCAACCGCTCGAAAGTCGCTGGGGCATTACACAGGCCGAGCGGCATCACAGTGAATTGCCACAGCCCAGTGCCTATAGTAAATGCGGTCTTCTCCTTGTCTTTGGGCTCCATACAGACTTAACAATAACCGCTCTTTAAGTCGAGAACATAGTGCATCCTCCCAAAATATCTAACGTGTCATCGATCCGCGGAGAAGGGTAGCTGTCCTTCTTCGTCACATTATTGAGCCGGCGGTAGTCGACGCAAAACCGGGTTGAGCCATCCGTTTTCTTGACCAGCACCACCGGAGAAGCCCAAGGACTATTAGAAGCTTCTATAACGCCGTCTCATGCCATATCCTTGATTATCTGCTCTGCTTCCTCTCGCTTGGATAGGGGTAATCTCCTAGGTGCTTGCTGGATGGGCTTGGTGTCTCCTGTGTCAATACGATGGCGGACCACGATCGTTCTTCCTGTGACTCCGTCTCCGCCTTCGAAGACATCTTGAAAGCGCTCAACCAAATTTCTAACCACCCTTCGTTTGTCATCTGTCAGGTCACGGCACGCGTCGCCCAGAAGTTTGGCTAGCCTGCTTGGGAGCTCCCTACGTTGGTAGATGACTTTGCTTGCATGATTTATGATAGAGGCTACGCTAGAGCAGTTTCCCAAAGGAGTACTCTTTTTGAGCGTCACGGGACAGGGGTTCACATTCATTAAACGGACCGGAAATCTTCCTCCAGCGCGGTTGATGGTCGAAGCCACCAACACTCCCCGACAGAGCTCGTCGTCTGCAAATGGTCCCATCATAATAACCTGACCTTCAGGTACCTCGCCCTCCAAACTCGCCAGCGCAATGGTTTCGCTGCGTCCCTTTAACGTGGTATCCTCTGCTAGAACTGCCCGTGTTGCAAAGTCCTTCCAGTGGTTAAGGACGACCTCCTCTTCGTTCACCTTGAACGTTTACGCTTTAAGGTCCAATTTGAACCCAAGAGTCATCAACACATCCATTCTGAATATTACGTCTTCTTTTATCTTGGCGATCAACACCCGGAGTTTAAAATTAGTTTCGCCGATCCGAAAGCTGGCAACGTTCTCACCCAGCGTTTCCGCTGCCTCCCCAGTTGCCTTACGCAACGTACATCTCGTTGGAATGATCCGTTCCTTTTCCAGTTTCCGGTCGATTAACGTCACTGTCGCGCCGGTGTTCAACAGCAGGTTTCGGTCTGTGCCATTGACGAGTCCATGAATAAACAGACTGGTAGCTCCGGAGTTGAGCGATCCAATCTTGGGCGACTCTTTGGGGTTATTGGTGAGATGAGTCGGCAGCTCCCCCTTTCCGCCGACCCGTTCTAGTTTCCCTCCAGCTGATTTGGTTGCCGGCGAGGTCGAGGGCAACGGATTCTCAATTGCCCACGTTCTCTACAATTCCAGCAACGGCGCTCAATTCCCCTGGATTTTATGGCCTCTAGGACTTGCTGGACAATATCCTCTATGTGGTATCGGATGCCATGAGCCACCTCTTTATCGTCACCCAGGGCTCGCACTCGAGAATATCCACAAATCGACTGTTTGATGGCCTCAAACTCTAACGCCTGAGATAGCGCTGCACGAAGAGTCTTCGGACGTGCCAGATTTACTGCCTGCTGCGTCTCGCTTTCACGTAGGCCATCCAGGAATTTATCCACAGCCAAGCTCTCGCCAACGTCCTCCGGAACCGTGGGGAACGCGCATCTTATTAAACGCACAATGTCAGCCTCGAACTCTTGCAGACTCTCCTTCGGTCCCTGTAGACGGTTTTTTAGCTGCGAACGGTAAACTCGTTCCATGTGGCCGTGTCCAAATCTCACCTCTACAGTTGTTGGGTCAACAGGTCGTAATTTTGTGTCTCGGCGAGAGGAATTCTTTGTAATACTCTAAGAGCATCACCACGAAGAGCCAGACACAATGTTGAAGCCTCGGTGAACTCTGACCAGCCGCTAACCATCGCCGTAATTTCGACGAGAGTCAAATATTCCTCAAAAGGCGTCTTTCCGTCAAACGTAGGTAGCTCGCTCCGCCCGTAAGTTTGGCATAGCACATTGTATTGTCTACGCAACTCTGGTGTACCGTTACGTTCGCTGCTCGAATTAATTCGTTCCGCCAGGGATTCAACACGACTCTTAAGTTTCTCCAATCTTCTTTCCTGGTCCTGATGCAATTCCTATCTCAGCCCAGCAGCATTCTCCCGGAACCTCACCTCAATCCCTTCTTTGAGTATTCTGAAATCTTCCTCCATTCTCTCTTCTATCCTTCCGCAAATTTCCACCAATTTTCCGTCCAACTTTCTTTCTAACTTTTCATCAAGTAACTTTCTTAATTCCTCACTACCGCCTTGTACTTCGAATAAGAAGTCCTCTGGATCTTCTCCCGCCTTTCCCATCGCTTGTATCAAGCGCTGTATTAGCACGGCTTTCGTACCAACGGTATCTTCGTCCCGTTCTTCTAACTCTTTCTTTAAATCCGCCACTTTTAAGTCTTTTATTGTCACTAATTTAGTCGCCATCGTTCTTCCACACAAATAATCACGTATTTTGCAACCAACTCCACACCTGACACCGATTTGTTACGGATTTGTGTTATATGGAAGAAATTACGACTCAAGTTCTGCGACAACACTCAAGAACTCCAATTTTATTTAATTATCCTGTAACCAATAACAATTACCCTAACAACAAGATTCATTCATTGAATTTCATTAATTCATTACAATACATTAGAAAAGCGGGGTGGAAAATACGGAATGAAGATAAATTATAACAGACAAAATTCATAAGACTATCTAGGACAAATGAACGAAAGTAGGCGGATACAATCTGGTGCAAGTAGAGCGTTTTATCTGCTTTGGTTCCACGTCCGAGAAATAGACATTGTAGAGAAGAGATGAGGATGATAGCGCTAGCAAAGGAAGCGTTCATTATAAGAAGGGAGCTGAAATTGAAGACCTTAGGTGAGGCTAGACAGAAGAAGCTGATGAACAGCTAGATGTGGAGTGTAGCATTACATGGGGCAGAAATGTGGACTGAAAAAGGAAGACGAGAATAGTCTGCAGGCGTTCAAGTCATGGATACGGCGGAAGATAATGAAAGTGTAGCGGACGGAAAAAGAGCAAACGAGAATGCGCTAGGTATGGTTGTGAAACAGGAAACTTCTGATTAAATACGAGGGAGGCAGTGTAGGTAACTGGAAGGGGAAGAGAGGGGCGAAAGGTTGCTCATTTCCATGATAGGATTAAGGATGCAGGGCAACCATGATGGGGGAAGAAAGAAAATTGGTTTTAGGATGAGATAAAGAAGGGTTGGATGGACTGAAAGATGAAGCAAACATATTATCATGATTGGGTCCCGCATGAGTTAAAATTCGATCATTTTTTCCGACTCCTATTAAAACCAATCTTTAACCGTACGTTACTTAAATGAAATCCAAGACCTGCCACGTAACATCTGGAATCTTTAGCTGCTCTGAACCTTTTCAAGCTGCTGAACTGAACCTTTTCAAGGAATGCTGCATTACGCTACGGCAATGAACAAAATGTAAGGCTTTCAAATGTGTTTCAGTCTACGATGCCTACTGTATCTTAACCACATGATCTTTGAATGGGTGACACTAAAAATATCGTAAATTGAAATATAATTGCACGATAATTCTTCACCATTATTCTCTTGGTTAATTCTCTCTCATAAAGACATTCACTCCATCTGCCGCTCCGATATATCACTGATGCCAAACTTAGACAAGCTAATAAGGAGGATTTTTAAGTGATAAGGAGTTCTGAGTGCAGTGACTCAACAAATTAATAAAAATAAATCCAAGAGTTAAAAATAAAATATACTTCTTTCAGGGACAGAATTAACATAATTAACTCATAAGGGTGCATAAGAAGAACGGATAAACCAGCAAATAATCACAATGATAAGGTAATGAGAAAAATTACGTGTCTAACATGCGGCAGACACATTACATCGAGCAGACTAAATCTCAGGATAAGAAAATTCATGAGCCCACGAAAATTCAAGCATCACGCTTGGAAGGCCATGTCGGCAGAATCATATCTCCATCTTTGGCCAAATATATGTACATAATGCAAGCCATTATATCCTAAGCTTTGGTACCAAAGACATAACTATGCTCCAGGTTTACTTACGACTACGAAAGAAAAAAAATGAAAAACCATTAATTTTCCACTTGGCCGTTTAAAAATTACCGACTGAATTAATGCATTGGCCAGCAGAAAAAAAGTTCAGAAACTAATTATATAGATTCTTTCAATATTTCCTATACAATAATATGGAAGTTTTCATAGCTTAATGCATCGATATTTTGATTGAATTAGCATTTTGAACACATTAGTTAAGTATAACAGTTCGCTCAAAGATTGAAAACAAGCATTTTTTATACTTCCACTTTGCCATTATATAACATCCGGGAAAATTTCGCTTATGGCATCAGTTTTTCGCATTAGAGAAATTTTAGCGTTTAGAAAATAATGTGTTTCTCCGTTCGGTCGTTCTCGCCTTTAATCCGACGTACTTTCCAGATTAATTGCCCTAATTCATTAATTGCGTAAAGATAATATTTTTCTGATGCTATCAGATATAGCACCCAGATATCTATCACCAGGACATAAGTAAAAACTGAGAAAAACACCTCAGGCTGGGACCTGAACTCATGATGCGCACCATCCGCATACATCGGCGATGCATATATTGCCTCCAAATACTGCGAAGACCTCTTCGGTCCCCCAAGGATCCTGGCCTGCCAATAAGGCCTAAAACCCCGAAATCCCCGACCTGATTCCGTCAATGAGCATGAAGGGGACCCTTAATATGTGCGTAGCGTTTTCGTCCCGCCTCCCGACTGGCTACCCACCAACCACACGGATAGAGGCGTCCTCCAGGTGGGGGTGTCGGAGCGAGGCGGAATGTTAAGGAGGGATAAGGTTTAGTCCGCTTAATGCCCATTCACGCAACAGTCCCCACCACCACGCCTGTTACTCCCGCGTTTCCATGGTTACTCGTTCGTCCGGCACTAAATACGACCCGAATATACTTAGGACGAAAGTGAAGCCAGGGTTCGAGGTTACTCGCCATGATTCCAGGACACACTCGATGTTGCTAGCCGCACAGTACATTAAGGTAGTTCGAGCGAAATATCATTCCACCTATAAATCAATGAATTTGGTCTCAGTTTAAAGAAAAAAAATCTCACCCTTCCAACGACACCTAATATGTAATCCCTTACCATATTACTTTCCGTGATATTTGCCAAAAAATACCAGCCCTTTTACATGAGAAATGATACGTGTATGTACCTAATAAAGACCTAATTTTTAAAAATGAGGAATTTATAACACATGGATCTCGTCAAAAAATTAACATTGCGTAGTGTGTATGTTTTCTCAACTATTTTTTATAATTAATCATATTGCCACCACAGTAAATTCTTCGGAATCACAATAAACCTTCTGTTATGAAGGTGTTTTAAATATACCGCGCGAAAAAAATGAGTCAAGTTAAAGACTTATTTAGATGTTTTCATTTGATTACTTAGAGTTTCTGTCATATAAAACTATATTACTGCACCATTAGTTAAGCAATATTTAATCCAAGTGTCACACGGCTGATGACATTGAAACGTATGAATCGAATATGGCCCTGATTATGACTAGGGAACTATCTCGCTCAAACTACCTGAAGGTAGTTAGGGCGAAATATAATTTTACCTAGAAATCAATGAATTTGGTGTCATTTAATTACTTACCATTTCTGTCATATAAAAATATTTTATTGCGCCATTAATAATGCTAAATTTAATTCATGTGTCCTACAGTTGGTGAAATTAAAACGTATAGTTCGAATATGGTCTCTATTATGACTAGGGAACTATCCCGTTCGGACTACCTTAAGTCGATGCCCCACGGTAAAATTGCATACACTTTTGACACAAGTTTGATACTACACATGTGCGCCGCATGACATGGAAAAATTGTATCAGAATACCTTCCGGTCAAAAGCTTTGCTTAAGATTCCAATTGTACCAAAGGAAGAGAATACGCTCAAAATTTACATGCAAAAATATAAAAATCACAGATCTTCAAAAAAACAATCAACGCTATCATCTCTATTGGAGTATTATGACCACGAATATCGGATTTAACTTGGCGGCGGAGTATTCTTAGCAGTTAAATCCTATCTGAATGGTATCGCAAACATATTAGATGTCAATGATATTGAGAGCTTTTGGTGTACCATGAAACAACAAAACAAAATAAATATACATATTTGTTCATTTCATAGACCACTGGATTGCAAAATTGACGTCTTGTACAAATTAGATACTCCATCAGCATCATTTACCTCGAGAGGTAACTAAAGCTTAACAATGATCGGTGGAGATTTCAACCTCTCACCTATGAATTGAGTAACCAATAGTACAGAAATAAACTCAAGGAAGCATGATATAAATGAGCCTTACTCAATACACTTTCATACCACTATCCTACTCAAGTACTTAACGAACCTACGAGAGGTAATAAAATATTAGGCCTTAAGCAGTCTGTCACCCTACAATGTTTAAACACGTCGATATCCTTGAAGGCATTAGTTACTACACATCACTTTTTACGACCTTGAAAATAACAAAAGAGTCCGTTGTAAAACCTGAACTTAAAGTTTACTTATTTGAAAAATGCTATTTCGTCAAATTTGGAGAGATATTAGAAGTTTCATTCACGAAATTCGTAGCTACACCCAAAGACGAGATCACCGACGTATCGTGGAGATATCTTGTTGAAATTCTACGTAAAGGAATCGATGAATATATTCCATACAAATTCAAAGTAGGTAAAGAATCTCCATGGTAAAACCACGAAGTAAGGTGGGAGCTCAGACGACAGAGACAATCACACAACTGATATTACAATTCTATGAAGTCAGGTAGCAAAACAACGGAACTTGCGGCGAGAGGAATTTACATTTCTCAATGCCCAAAAGGAACACAATTATCCGCATTACTCTTCCAAACTTAAAGAATAAAATCCTAAATGATCTACTAGATGAAAACCCTAAGTCATTCTGATCTAACGCGAGAGAGCTGCAGGGCGAATCTTCGGCAGTAGTCTTTATTGGGCACAAACGGCATACTAGTCAACAACATTATTAAACTCATTAGACAATTTTAACTATTAAACTAAACTTATTAAAATATTAAGCAACTTATTAAACCACAACTTCGAAAGTGTATACACGAAGGATGACACAGTACATAATTTAGACATTCCTGACTTTAACGAGCCGATGGCTGACATAACTATTCAACGTAGTGGAATAATTAAACAATTGCGTTCGCTAAAAAGTGACAAGTCCCCAGAAGGTCCAGAAGGTAACCTGCATGCGTTCTTAAGAAGTTTGCACCATAGATTGCACCATTCTAAGAAATTATATCTAGAAAATCATTATCCGAAGGCAAGGTGATCCAAGACTGGAAAATAACCAACGTCACACCAATATTTAAAAAAGGAAACAAACACGACCCAGGAAATTACCGGCCTATATTGTTAACTTCACTTTTATCCAAGATTCTCGAACACCTGTTGTAAGCAATATTATAACATTCTTGGATAATTATTAGTTCTTACTTGTCAGTAGGCAGAGCTTCCGAAAGAGTAGATCACACGAAAGACAGCTTGCGCTCTTCCTTCATGACATCCTTATATCAGGTGAATAAAAAAAGCAAGCTGACGCGATATTCCTTGATTTCAAGAAAGCATTCGACATAGTTCCTCACAAAAAATCTCACACAACAATTGCAATCATGCGGAGTAATTGAAAAAATCGTGGATACGGGATTTTCTCAGTGATCGAAAACGTAGTTATAAAAACGAAAAAGTAGTTACTGACGGAAATATAGCTCCGATATGATTAGAGCCACATCCGGTGCTCCACATGGTAGCGTGATCAGCCCTGTTTTATTCATTATTTATATAAACGACCCAAGTTTTCGAGTCAGCAGTAAATTATGATTATTTGCAGACAAAACAGTAATCAACCGCGAAATTAGCGAAGATGCGGACTTAATCGGACCCCAACACCATTCGTGGTGCCAGGAGTGGGGGTTAGAATTAAATCTTAGTAAATGCACCAAAGTTCACTTCTTGCGAAAGTTATCACACAAATACCACATCTACACTGAGGGTGGATGAATTTTAAGTTTTCAAATGAAGTCAAATATCTCGGAATTACCTTAACTTCAGATATAGCAAGGGGAATACATAAACAAAACATGCGGAACGGCATTTAAGGAACTAGGGTTTTTCCAGCGTATAATAGGAAGGTCCTCGGATGAAAAAGTAAAAGAGAGTTGCTACTTCGCTCTGGTTAGGCCACACCTTGAATACGCCGCGAGCATTTGAGACCCTGGACAGACAAATTTTACAAAAAATAATAAAATACAAAGAAAGTTGCGCGATTCTCTAAAAACTGCTACGAGCGAAGCTATAGTGTTTCACAGCTTTTAGAAGGATTACATTTTCAGGCCCTATAGACTCGGAGGCTACGCGCTAGGCTTAGAAATTCATAACTGCTTGATAAATTCAGAACTGGTCTGTTTCAAAGCGACACATAGAATATTCTTTTGACGCCACACTAATCTCCAAATCTGACAGAAGCAATAAGAGAAATACGGTACCGAAGAGATAGACACAAAAATTCGTTTTCTCCGCGCACAATAAGTGACCACAATAAATTGTGAGCTCCACTCATTTCACAACCATAACACACGTCACCATTTCACCTCACAATATCCTTATCCCTTAGATTTTTACACGGCTGGTGCCCTAACACCCCCTGCCACACACACACACGGCGGGTAGTTAGGTATCATTTAGATGCAAGTGATTTTGCTACCCACAGACTCTTCTCCCAGGAAATTATCCTGAAGTAAGAGGAAAAAATTAATTCATATTCACTGCAAAACTGAAAGGAAAAATAATAAGCCAAGGCCAGGTCCACCATAACCCTATCCTTCTTATCTCCGCTTTTCATTTTTCAAAGGTAAACCTGCGCATTCTGTTCTCACTACTATCTGCTAAAAATTGTCATGAACTCTGCAAAATCCGTAGCACTCATTTGAATTTCCCATTGCATCGCCCATAACTCATTACTGTTCTTTTGGGACAAATTTACGGCACCGTGGGAAACACCATGCCGTTTCATGAAAAATCTGGAGGTAATGGGTTAGCATGAAAATTTGTAACGCAAAAATTTGTCCCTCCAGCTGGCCGTGGGACGCCGGCTTCAGTTCAAGAAAGACGGTGAACACGGTAACTGTCAAGATAGCACGCCCGCCAGGCAACCAAATTGCCACTCGCCTGCATCACTCCTAGGATATGGCGATATAGTTGTCATTCCTTCCTTGAGATTTAGGTATAATGAAATTTAACGATGCTACATAGGTTTATGCAGAACCGTCAGCCGCTCATACTGAAAAAATAGAGAAAGAAGTCTATTGTTATTGATTTTAGCATCTGATAAATTAAGCAGGAACATGCGCGTAATATGAATGACAACTAAAAGAGCTATATAGAACCGTGAAGCTCATGGCACTATGATGCCAACTTCCGGTCTCATCCATCTTCAATAACAACACTTACGTAGCATTGGAGAATGCTAGAATAATTTCAACTTTTCTCAACTCTTTTAACACCATCCAAAACTTACCAGTCCTGAATTATCTGACAGTGACTCTTACTCCACCCTTTGTTTTTCCACGTGCAACAATTGTAACTAATGCGCAGTGGACCTTTTAATAAAATACTTTCGCAGTAATTGCTGAAATGGGGGAGACTTCGAGGTACTTTTGGGTTATTGAATATCGTAGAGAAAAAATTCAAGACTAAACTTGTAGGTTATCATTGTTCCACCAGCCGTTTCACGTAGAGTGAGATATATCATTTATACAACAAATAGTAGACCACCACTCCGAATCATTTATGCATGCATAATAATATATTAAATACCATAATACATTGGGCATATATTGGACATGCTAATTCCATTTCTCTAACGGAAAATAAGAGAGTAATGATCAATAACTCGCGATCTCCATGGCATAAATCCTACATTCATTCTAACGTACCCGCTGCTTGCATTTACAGTGATCGAGTAAGAGAACAGCGAAAATTATTTGAAAATGCATTCTGCTTTTACCTACTCTACATGAGAGGACTCAAAACCGTAGCTCTAAACTTCCAAATTTTCATTTAATTATGTATGAATCTAATTAAGGTCTTATATGTTCCTTTCGGTACCGAATCCACGCAAGGTTTATTTTTTCACAGGAAATTTTGTTTTTAATGATGATGAAACCACAAATGCTACCTTCTCCTATTTTTAAACTAATTCTGGAAATATATCTCGCCTAGCGTATCGAAAATCGGATGTTGAAGCGTAGATAAAGGGCGATAATGAGCGCCCTCCCTGAGATATCTTTACTTTATCTACTCTGTTTTCAACGAAATAAATCTTCATCCTCGGCTAACTAAACACCAACAGCGGGTACCAACCTTTCGTCAAAGCAACTCACTTCAATTTGAACCGTTCGAAGCACCATTTTCAAATCGATAAGCAGAAGCAACTTTCCTCTGCTCCAAGAATAAAAATCTACTCCTCTGTATATTATGTGCCAACTTTCATATTATAATAATGTAGAAAGAAAACGTGCTATTTTCCACAATTTTATTTGTTCATCCTGCACAAATTCCAATCAATTTCGCAAGAATCTTCGGATTTTAGACTGTAATTGACAGGTCTACGAATGGCAAAAGGTTCTATTACCATTACCTTCAAGTCATTAAATCGATACTTATACTTGAATAAACTTTACACCTTCAGGCGTGTAGTATTTTATATTCGAATCCACATTGAAAATAAGCTTTGAAAATTTCAACAGTAATTTATTGTAAACGTACAACGCGTTTCGCAGCTTGCTGCATTTTCTGGTACAATTGTTTAAAACACGATGCAAACGCATTGTACGTTTACAATAAATAACTGTGGGAAAGTACGAGGCTTATTTTCAATTTGGACTCGAATTTATACTTGAATCTTCCATTAGACTTACTTTCAGGCCGAATGCCAAAAACGCCATCACAATCAAGTGTTTGTGATTTTATAACATGTATTGCGGTAAATAGTTTACTTATTTTGTGAATAATCAAGACAATATATGGATTTTACACACAGCAATTGTGACCTGACAAACACGTCATAACTTTCTTACATTTATGTATCTCCGAACTTCACAAAATGAATTCGGCGGTACGATAAAGCGTACCCACCAAACGCGTGTAAGAGCGCTGTACGACACAAATATTCAAATCCGCCAACTCCGATCGCGACGACGCGTCGCGCCGATCGAAACCACTGACAGATTTGCGATGGGTCGATCGGCAAGGTATTCAATCCACACCGCGATGTGCAACGGTCGAATTCGAACATAACAGGGAATCTCTCTCTCTCTCTCTCCTCCCTCACCTTTAGAGACCCTTCCTTGACACGCGGGAAGGGGAGGGAGGAGGAACAGTGAGATGCACACGAGATGGAATGATCGCAGAGACCCCTCCTCCCCCCGCCGTCCGCCACTCCTCCCTCCCCCTTTCACCCGTCAACCCCAATGCGGCGAGGCGTGATTTACGGCCGTGCGATGGATCACAAAACTCGCCGACCGCCGCTCCAGCAGAGAAACCGACCCTCACGCCAAACTCCCGGCTTACCCACGGCCCACGCAACCTCACCCCTCTAAGTCACCACCACCACCACCATCTCCTCCAACGGCAATCGCTTTGCGTGCCAATCTATCCCTTCTCCCCTTTCATTCATTCGTAGTGTTCCTCCTCTCTCCTCACAGATATATGAAAGAGCTGGGCTGGAAGACTACGTAGACCGCACGCATAGAAAATGCCACGCCCCAGAGCACAATATCTATTTCAATGGCACAAGTTAGTACTCCTCCATTATTTACGTATTCCAGCGACTGGTTTCTCACGAATTATAATTCAGCTAAATTAAAAAAGAAATTTCTGGGTATTTATCGTCAATCAAGATAAACAATATTTATGAAAATTTAAAAGTATTAATCTAGCATTCAATATAGCAACCTCAAACCTTTGTCCGAGCAATCGAGAAATAAGCAAGTAGGTACTTACTATATCCACGCATGTACCGTTCAACTACTCTCTTCAATCGTGTACGTCAGATTTCGTTCAAGCTTTCAAGGACTTCGATCTACTCAGGGATTTGACTTTAAAATATCGGTGGTACTATGCTTTGGCGAGACGTGGGGCTCTCCCAAAGTGAGAGAAAAAGAACATCGCATCAGCCGATATAAAATTTATAAGAGCATTAGATGGTTGCAAAGTAGGATATAAAACGATGTCACACGAGAAAATTTTAACATTCTTAATTTGATGGCAGAGTATTAGAGGAAAATAGCAGAAAAAATAGCAGAGTATTAGTGGAAATGATGCTCTCATCTCTTCCGGTCTACCCCACCTTGAATGCCAACAAAACTCTACCAACCATTATGTCTTACTCCTTTCGTGTTCTCCAAAATCTCAAAGCTCCCCAAGTAACGCAAAAAACAACAAATTCAGCCATGGAACGAGATTTTCCAACGATTCCTCCCGGACCATGATTCTTTCCTGAATCAATGGTTGTCGAACTATCGAATGGTTGGCGAACTATCGAATGGTTGGCGAATCTATCCTGAATAGTGCATTATATTACTAAGAAATCGCACGATTGATCGACCGCAATCATCTAGAAGTGCGGTTTTAGGACCTTTCTCTTTTTCCTCATAACGTTTTCAGAAGTAAACAATCAGAAATAATGGATAAGAGTAAAGGCTCTTTTCCACTTCGATAAAGTTTCATTCGACCTAGGTTTCGATGTACTACATCATCATCAGGCCTCGATCGAAACCTAGGTGGAATAAAACTTTATCTACGTAGAAAATTTCCTTTCCTCTTATTCATTACGATGAATTCTTTCCACCACATCAAACCTGATACTTCTCTTTATGTAATTAGAAATAAGAATGGAGACCTCTCTTAACCCTGGGAAAGGAATCGAATAAATAACAAAAACATTCCACCATTTTACAATATTTTACAGATATTTATCCCTATGACTATGGTTTACGTAACCAAGTTCTCTCCGAACACTTTACGAAGCAATATTTTGGGCTTTTATCGACAAAATCTAGAGTAATTAATTAGTATAAGGAGGCAATGATGTGCCATACGAATGTCATTGGTCGTCGGCAAATGCCATATGAAGTGTATCAAATTATGTCAATGATGGAAATGAATTTACACGAAGTCACGCATGAATTCAACAAGTTTATAAAAATCTTTTATTAACCACATCATAATTTTACATCGCTTTCCAATCAAGTTTTCGGCGAATGAAGTCATTAAAAAAGCCTTGAAAATGGCTTGATACAAAGGTCAAAATATGGAGAAAAACTTGGTGTATGTGTGGAATAAAAATTGTATTTTGGAGTGTACAACGTTTACTTAATTTCGTACAAGAAAAGGAGGTCCACAAAGTTTCACCGAAAAACGCTAAGCCGACGGCTGCCATCTCAGTGGTCTCTGCAATGATTTCCTGCCACAGCTCCCCGTATCGCGAGAAAGCGCGATAACATTAATCGTTGGAGAGCGTGGGTGAGATATAATGTGCTGAGAAAATCTCAGAATAACTTACACGTAAAGATACGGCCTGCATATTACAAGAAAATTTCTAATCTCGTGAGGTTCAGGTTAACATGGAGGAAGTTGTTTCACCTCCTAAACGACACAATTGGAGAAGTGATAAGCATGGTTGGGAGCCACTTCGCTGGAGGAACAGGAATAACTAAATAACGTAAATAGAATGGGTGATGGGGGCAAAACGACACTGAATGCTTAGAGATGAGAAGATGTTCGCTATGCAAAAATTGGGAAGGAGGGGGATAAAATTTTTGGAAAATGAATGAATATATTCTTGGAAGGATAATGAGGCTAAAAAACAAAGTATAAGGACATAAACCTCTAAATAATAAATAGAAGATAAGATTGCAGTGTTTCATGCGTTAAATAATTACAATTCTTTTACAGAACTGACCATAATAAGAGATACACACTAATGAAGAAGTTGGCACAGGTAATCTTTCACTCGCTTCATTCACTAATTCAATAAAAATTAAGCGGAGTACTAAGCAACCTGGAGGCTGGAGCCCAAAATAGGAAGTCTAGGGAATATCCCAGATGTTTCACGCCAAAAATAACAAAAATGCAATAGAAAATTTGAAATTTGGCGATACTGATACGTTCCCAAGGTCCAACAATGTTGATTTATTCTTGAACGAGACTCTTAAATAAATATCCCATTTTGTCCCTTTTCTGTTCCAACTTTCCCCTTCGTTTTCATGGCTATTGCTATAACATCCCCAGCTATACGCACACACGACGGACCGTGTGGTAATACACAGATGCAAGTCATACATCATCTCAAAGAATAAAAATTGATGCTCAATGTGGGTGGAGGAAGTGACCCCCTCCTCTTCCCATCAATTTTAGAGTGGCTTCTTATTGGCCTTCACCTTTTCCGACAGGGCGAGGTTTGAGTGCGGAGACAGTCCCCAAGGGATTAAAGGGACGCGATTCCGAACAATGCGTTCTTAGTAAAATATTCAGGGTGATCCAGTCAACATGGGAGACCACCACGCCCCGATGGTCCAACAGACCATGTGTCCCTAACATGGGGTAACTGGGAGTTTTTCCTCCGTACGTTCTTGCGGTTTTTAATTTCCCACACTTATTGGAATATAAGATACGATTCCGGACCCTAAACGCTTGCATATTTAACATGGAAGCTTTCTCTTAGATTTATTTCCTTAAACCTCATGCTTAATACACCAATTACCTAAACTGCGAAAAAATAGTTTTTTCATTCTGGAAATTTTCCTAATATTTTTTACCTTTACCTTTGTCGTTCAAACATACACCACAGATTTACTTCCCTAAAATTCCATTATGACCATTCCAATTCCGTACATCTTTAGATATTTGTGCTATCATTTCGTTTAAAATCGCCATTAACTTCTAAGCTTTCTATGGTCTACCATTTTACACTACCTCTTGATGGCTTTTGCATAATTTGTTCTAATAGTTCAGGGTTTCATATTTCTTGGCGTGCAGGGACGGTAAAACATGAATGAAGCTCCTTGATAACTCAACCATCACCAACTGGTGAATAAATGAAGATTAGTACGTAAACAGAAAGTATTTATCCAATAATCCGCAAAATCGCAGCAGATGCTTTTGGTTTTTGGAAGGAAAAGTTACAGCTAACTAGGCTACATAATAAGCTACTCGCCTAAATCATAGTACGGCAATATGGGTTAAAATCATTGTTGTCACCATTCTTGATTTTATGAGAGGTTAATTCGGTAAATAACAATAATAAAGGATGTGCGGTCGTAAATATTTGACAGTCTCCCAATGACATTAGCCTTGCAGGTGGTTTCAAGGAAAGTTCAAAGAGTGACAGCTTATACAACTTTATGTACTCGAGGAAGTTGTGAATGACTAATCAAATTTAACTTAACTAAGTCGTACAACTGACTCCAAGCAAATAAATGTGTTTCAGAGCAGATAGTTAATATAAGTCGTGAAGCACGAAGATGTTTCACTTCTGATAAAACCGGCGATGAACATACGAAAACATTGCCCTGAGGAAAAAATCTACCTGGTTCATAAATCAAACCATGGTCACTGGGCTCGACTGAGCCGTTGCGCAGACCACCACACTATTTAGACTTCCTAATTGGAATAGCAGTTGGGTGTGTCTTTAAGGGAACTAGATGTTTGGTCTTAACAAGAGCTATTCTGATCGATCATAGGTACCGAACATCTCGATCCGGTTTAAATCCTTACAAAACTACCTCGAGAGTTAGGAAATCTCAATTCCCATCGCATCACTTTAATTGTCTTTGCTACCATTTTTTTCAACTGATGCAGCAATGAGCTAATGGAGAAAAGCCATATTATTCAGATATTGGTTTCCGCATTAACAATGTCAAAGCATAAATTGCCGCAGTAGGAAGTCGGAGGTATCGAGAGACGGTTATAAGAAGTTAAAAAAAATGTCTACTAGGTTGTCTCGGGCTTGACTTCATGGAATTTACTCTACAGTGTAAATGAAGTAAGTTTGCTATTCCACATATATTTTATTTAAGACGACCCGGGTTCCGACGTGGCACATTATCATAAGATATTTATATGGAATAACAAAGTTACTTCATTCAAAAATTTACCAAATTGAAAAATGTTCTCCCGGCGAACGAAACTTGATGGAAGTTTCTCGGGTTCCCCACTATGTCTGAGCTATTGTTGCCAACGCTTAGATTGTTGTCTTTTCCATAGTCTTCAGGGAAAATGACGATGTCGGAGGCAACCATCAAAATTTTGACAACAACAGCCTTTCTTCTCAGTGAAACCCGAGAAAAAGTCATCAGCCATTCGCCAACAGTTCATCAATGCATGAAATGTGTCTCCGTCTATAACTACACATGTCATCGAATCTCTTACAAGGAATAATAAGTAGAACATTTTAGTGCTTACGCAAATCCAGCTAGGCCCCGTATACAGGCATTAAATAGTGTTCCACCGTCTCTCTTTCACTATTCATGGGCAACGAAAAATGGCCTGAAATAATTATTATCAGTTTCTGCCGGATACGGTGAAGAGGAGATTCCTTATTTACGGCGAGGATCTAGTTTCAAAACTCCCATAAACCATCATTTTTCTGGCGAAGGAGCGTCTTTTCTTATGCCTGTACCCGAGACTTGCAACCACTCAAGCCTGGCATCGCGCCTAGTCATAATTTTGCACGGAGTGCACCCGCGCATGTATCCTGTTAATTGTTTGAAAAACAAAACGGGAAAACTATTAGGTTAGACCCTTCACAATTTTCCTCTTCCTTGCAGGAGTTTCGAAAGTGGGTACTCTTGATAAGTTATGGCAAAAATATTCGGTAAACAGTACCTACTTCCGGGGCCATCGACAAGGGAAAAAACGTAATACATGGTATGAGACAGTAAATTATCGCATCGCTGTCCTTCCTGGGACTGCTGTTCCCATCCCCTTCAGGGCTCCCGCAAAAGACAATGTGCACACATGTGTGCCAGAAGCACGACAGTTCTTTTGGTTTCCATTACGCAGCCTCTTTGGCGTGCCATGAATATTCAATTAGACATTCGTGTAGGTTGCTACCTTCCTACGCCTGCTTCCCATATTCTGCAACTCCCACCCTTTGTTCCCCTCTTATCTCACGATCCCCACATCCCCCTTGGCTCTCAAGCAATGTTCTCAAATATATATCCTCTCCTTCCCCTCTTCCACTATCTCTCACGCACCCTCGCCCGCATTTTGTCACTCTTTTTTCCTACCTCTCCTTCTCTTCACAAGGTGTGTCTCTTTCTCTCTCGAATCGTGCCCTTGTCTTTCATCTCTCTCTTTTTCCTCTTTGCGCTTTATTCTTTTGACGCCCCGAAGAGATAAAAAGAAGGAAAAAGGTGCCCCGGAAAATTTAATACCGTTCCAGAAATCATAACGTACATTAATGGCTGCCCAGATTTCTCGCTTCCTCTGGTTGAGAAACGAGGCATAAAAGAGGATTTTTTCTGGACTCTACTGGGCTGTCTCCCGACCGAGCGCGAATCAAAACATGAGCCCGGGCAAAAAATGTCTCCTTTAATATGGTTAACACGAGTCCCTTCTGGCGATTCAACCTTTAGGCCTTTTTTTACCCTTTGCAGGATAAGCCGACCTTTTCCGTCCGAGAATCACAATTTTATTTTAGAGAACGCGAATTTTTCGTACCCGAGGAAATGGTCAATTGGAGCCACTCTTTCTATTCCAACAGTTGAGTACTGAACACTACTTTTTCCTCACAAAAAATAACCCTGGTTTCTTTAAGGCCCAAGATAAAAGCCCTCACTGTTTCCCTGTGTGTCCACATTTTTGGGTTTTCTGTCGCTTGAGAAAATATTAGGGAAAGAGGGTTTGATGTAAGGAGAAATCTTAAAATCCCTAATACAATCTCCCCATGAATATACATACGATTGATTCTACTTAGCATTGATTCCTTGGCAATACCATCAGAAAAACAGACAATACTGGATGCAATGATGCCGATAGAATGGGATGAAAGATGCACGATGAAGAAATAATGAGCAGAAAAGAGACAAACTTGACTCTTCCAGAGATATAAACCCTCCTGAATACCATAATGGAAAGAAATGACAGGCGTCAAGCACTAGCGAGTAAGGATCAGGGTGTAATGCATCACGAAAATTAAAATATATCTAGTGAAAAGAAAAATTATGTAATAAAACGTTTATGTGAAAGATAGAGATTTGATTAATATCTACTGCCAATGACGAACATATACACAATACCCTGGTCGCCGCCGCGGGGGCGAGTGAAAGCCTTCCACTAGAAGGGGATGTTTTGATACGAGACATGAAAACGGCAGAGTACAAGAAAAAGGAATTGCTAATGGAAAAGGACGAGAGTGATACAATGGTATGCTGAAGAAGATCCTTATAGCCGTGCTCTGATCTTGTTATAGTCAGAATGGTGCCTGGAAAGAAGCAATGTTAGTAACTATCAGTTCGGCTGAGTATCACTCTCTCATTTTGTGACTTCTGTTCTTGAAATACACCTGTATAGTGCGGGGTCGACAGATCTCTTTTTTTTCCGAGTAGCATATGCATCATTAGCGGCTGCCAACCTTTTCCTTCCATTATCTGTGTTACACTCTTTGGTTGCTCGAGGTAGTTTTTCATGGAAAGTATTTCTTTATTCTTTTTTTATTTCGTAAATAACAATATACTGTTCGGGAGCACAAATTCTTGCAGCGTATTCACGACGCAACCTAACCATACCTAATAACTCGCTTGATAAATCGCAGTTCCTTTAATACAGATCTTCAAATGATCCATAAGCATTTCTTTACCCTATGACTGAAGTTACGATGATTCCCAAACATTTAATGTCATCCGACTCCTATGTAATTACTCCCAGCAATATAGACATGATGCTGGTGTAAGTTATTAAAAAAACGATACACAGTAGACTTTGGAGGTTCGAAAAGATAATTTATGATTATGACCGACCTGTTTTCCTGACTGAAGCATCATCATGTACCACACATGTGTCACAGTAAATCAAATGGTAAAACTCAACCACATGCATACTAAAGTTCACGGAGTAATGGGGGGAAGGCGATGAGTGACTGGGGGAGAGGCAACTGGGATAAGAAAGGTATTGGAGGTTATGGGGTGCTAAAGATCGCCCCAGGGTTAACATTACTGTGGATAGGGGAGAGGTAGGGGGCGAAGAGGAGTGTGAGATCCAGAAAGGGAAGTACTCCACACAGCTTTCAATAAACTTTTATTTCCTCTAATTCTTCGTAAATTTTTTCATTATCCTGATTACCATTCTTAGGTGATAATGTGGGATGGAATGGGAAAATGTACTTCGCAGACGAAAATTCACGCAAAACTCATATATTGTGATTCTTTAATAATGCAGTGTTTCCACCACGTAACGCCGAGAATCATTGATTTGATTTGTGTTAATTCTTCCCTAAGGAGAGTAACGGAGTGCATGTACTAAAATGAAGTTCTAGCCTTCACAAAAAGACATTACGCGTTAACGCCGTTGTGACCTGATTATCTTAGCTCCGCTCTGGTGGCAATCATCAAGAGATGACCCCACTATCAGCAATCTTATTTTACTGTAAACTCTGGAATTAATTTCTTTAATATAAACAAGGAACAACAGGGGCCGACCATGCTTCACAGAGAGACGTGTTTCGGGACTCAAACTAATGGAAATAATAGATTCGGTAAACACTTTTTGAAAACGATCTCTCCAATAATGCCACGTATCCAATTGGCTATGAATAAAACTCTACTCGGGAATTGAAACCGAGTACCGAGAAAGAATGTAATGCCATATTACAACAGTGGTACTGGATGGTAATGACTATGACGTATTAGGTATGACATATCATGTCAATTTTGGTCATTTACAGCTTAACCGATGCGTGAAATGAATAAATAGAGTCACATAGTACGGCAGAGAAGATACCTTTAAGACCTAATAGTATTAGAGGATGGAAATTTTAAATAATTTCCTTCCAAGAAAACCATTACGTATTCGAGCTGATCATCACAAGTTTATACGAAGATTGATTTGCTACAGCATTCCACTCCGTTCGACAATCAGCATATCATTTCATTCCTAGATCAGCCTTTACTCTAGCATCCTTCCTAATTTGTATGATATGTTTCATCATTGGGCTCCCTCGTTGACTTTTACCACTTATTTCATCTTATAGTACTGTTTTCCATAGGCTGTTCAATCGCGGAATGAGTTTATTCGGTTTGCATATTCTACATCACGCAGTTTTCGACAAACTTTTATTTCTTCTAATTCTTCGTAAATCGTCTTCATTTATCCTGATTAGTACTCTTAATTGATAAAAAGAGTATGGATAAAAATTACTAATTGAAAGACAATAATTGAGATGCCTACATGAAATTACATTAGAACCCCTGTTTGTACAAAAACACTTTGTATAGAGCATGCCCTGCAATACAAATAACATTACCTACTAACCATCTTAGCACCTCAAAGAGAAATTGCTGACACTATTTGCAGAGCCTTAATGGTATATAAATATACTTTAAGGACCTTTCAAAAAGACGTACAAATGAAACAAGTTCTGAAAGGCCTTGAGGAAAATCGATGAAGCTGACTTTCTCATTTAGACATCCTATTCCTTAACAACCAAGGTTGTCACATTTCACCGTCCAACTAATCTAAATTCTCATTTCCATCAATCATTTCCGCAAGATTGCGTTCGTGCAAAATTGAGTTTTAATTATTCGCAATTACATCAGATATCATTCAACTTTTTTGCCCGACTACAAACAACTAAAATTTCGTTTTACGTGAAATGAAACACGAAAAGCTCCGACATTTCCAATCTCCTGCTATGGTTGCAGGTAATAATATATGCTTCAATTACCTCAAATATGACAGCGGAGAGTTCAATTTCTTGCCAGACGATTTCGCGGATTATATGACCAATTTTTCACAGCAATCATCACTCGGGAATCGACAAATTGCCCCTTCGATCAAACGGCTAGTAATGACGAGTCATCTAATTTTATTCCACGCGTTATATTAGAATGAATACTTAGAGTAAATGGATGTCCATAAAAGTGTCCTCGTATGTTACCCATATCAGCTTTCTGTGCCCATAGTGCTAAATTGTCCAACGAGAACGACCATTTTAGGATGGGTAATGAAGCGCGTAACGAGGTTAACGCAAAACCATTGGGAGGTTATGCAGTACTCGTAAATAATGCGCTGAAAATGCTGTTTTAAATGCGATATCGCCGCGCTCAAATCGGATCACGCCACCGCTTGGCAGGGAAATCGGTCTCATTCTTCCCTCCTTTTTTTCCCCCGTTCCACGTAAATGGAAATCGTGTTGTGGTTACCCTCGTTGGGGAAATATTCACAACAGCGTTGCCACCACTACTTCGAATCAAAAAAATAAAAGAGAAGGGACGGACAATTCCGTACCAGTACCAGAGCACGTTTATTCAAACATGATTTCGGGTCTGAATCGCTCACCGGGACGCGATAATACTACTGGACGCGAAAATAGACGATGCACCCGTCGAAACGCCTGTTCAAGTGAGCTTAAGAATCGTTTCATCTCCATCATGTCCACGGTTGTCCACTACATTAAGGTCGGAATCATGGATTGCATTCTGCAGGCCTAAAACGACAAGCTTAATGATCAGGGGAACGTTTTATGAACTGCTGAAAGCATCACATCTGCATCATGTATGGAGAGTTTGTTGAAGGAGTGCGACACGGAGATTTACGGCATCAAGCTTGAGAATAAGTTCAAAGTGTTTAACGGATCGTTTCGTGGAATGACGTGGTTTTTCTGGCGTCCGAAAAGAGGCCAGTGAGAAATGAGTGCATGCGATTACATACTTGTGCCATTTGTGCTCCGATCGAGCGCCGATGTTGGCAGTTATAATTCTCACTATTTTCCAATGACGAACGGCGTTAAGTCTTACACAACAACCTTTCAAAGTATTTGGATACGTATTTTATTTAATCAGACCCAGGCATGAGGCCAGTGTTATGACTTTTTTTCTACCGAAGATCATTAGTTTACAGAGGAAAAATTTAAAAGATACTGCCTTATCCGGCAAGTTATCGTATTTCTACCATATTTGGAGGCCTAAATAAGCTCGAATTTTCATTTTTCTTTGCAAGAATTCTTGAAGAAATCAGTCGAACTAAGTAAATTTATTTTTGGAATGCCATTGAAAACTCATAGCAAGTCAGCTAATTGCTCACTGCTCCATCTATAGCCTGGGTCATCCTTTCCCGTAAATAAACAACCGAGACTGTAACCTTGGATGATCTTAAAAAACACGATAAAAAAGCCAAAATAGCATGTTTCATCTTAATTTTTAAAAGTCATTTACCAGTACGTCAAAATCGAACAATAGAAAAACTATCAATTCCCTCGCGCAATATAGTCCAACTCGCAGTGTCTTAAAAATATTGTATCGTATTCAACGGTCGCAGAGTAAAAATACTCTTACCAAGAAGCCACATGTTTTTCATGAAATAGCCTAAAAATATTTTATGAACTCAATTTCAGTCCCTTAACGAAATTTTCCGCAGATCTGAGGAACAATGGATTTCTCATTCCCAAAACCTTCTAAATATTGTCTCTCATCAAATTCATTAAAGCCGTTTTCTAGATTAACTTTTAAAGGCACAATTATCAGTCGTTTGCGAGCATAAGGCGAGATAAATATCCGTGGAAACCTTTTCCGTTTTGAAATTTAGTAAGACTAAACACATTCAGGCCATAAAGTTTAAGCTTTCATTTTCAACCCTTTCCGCAAGAGCACCAATATATTCTTTTCGGAAGCAGCCACGTACGAGCAATAAAATCACTAGGCCAGTAAAAGCTTCAGCAAACAATTTTAATGTTCTTGCACACCATCCTCCTCCTAAAATTCAAATTCATAAAATTAAATAAGCTTTCATCAGTATTATGCATAAAAAACAAACTTTTGAGGACGTTCATACAAACAGTTGCCTATCTGGTTAAACAAAAATAAAACCATCGATGCAACTTCATTAAAATTTTCATCCTCCATGAATATTTAAAACCTTCTCTTGAATTATTCAGCCAAGCATTAACATTTTCAAGATTATCGATACTGCATCAAATCAATGTTCGTCAGGATAAAAGAAAGACGGAATGCTGGACAGGAGTGTAAATCACTGGAGAAATGAAATGGAAGTCCAGGAAGCACGACAGTTTGATTTTCCGGGGTATTCGTAATATCTCAGGCCGCACCATTCTAGGCAACAGGATTAGTGATGGGAAATAGAAATCCTGAAAACATGATTCTGCATACTGAGCTTCAGGCCACACCTTAAACTACTATTTCACATAGTTCACACACTTGTATACGGTCCAATTCAACCATGTTCGGGTCAATCATACATCCGTTTCAGTAATAACAATAACCTCTTAGAGAATTATCGCTGATCTCGCGATTCGATTCCTACCACCACAGAGTATTATTACTCTATGCAAGCACCTACTCAAACATAGTAGCCGATCTGACACACCCACATTTATATTCCCTGAGTCTAAATACAATAGACGCCCGAAGCCTAAACAAGAAGTCGTAGAAAGGTGATGAATACTGGAGTGTTCCCATGACAACACAAATTCATCCCAAAGTACGCAGCATCAATACATCGATGCTCATATATCAATTCATGAGCCGTTATCATTATTTAAACGTGCAACAAAAGCAGCAAAGGAGATAAAGATGCATTTTTGGAGACGACGGGCATCTATTATTAACGCTCACCAAGTTCAGAATACAGTGTTGAGATGCTACCGCACAGTAAGAGAGCGGCACAAGATCAATAGAGACAAGTTACATTCTCGTAAATGCATTGCTCTTCCTCATTCGTAATAATAATTTTCATAATTAAATCACCATCACAACTTTCAGAAAATTGAGAGTAGTGTGGCATAACTTTTTCATGCAAAAATTAATGTTGGCGGTAGACATGACAACTCAATGGTACGTAAGGGATGTTTAAGTAACTCATCATTTCAGATCCGATGACAACTAGTGAAAAATTCATCTTTTGCTTCGGGAAATCTACTGCATCTCCGTCAGACTTCATTCTTCCAAATCAGTAAAAACTTCAATCCCACGATAGTAGCCTCATCGGATGAAAAAAGACCGCAGATATTTTTAGGTTTTGTCATGTCAATGGCTGCTGAGGGACCACTAAAACTCTTCCCATATCGATAAAACACAGGAAAATTTCGCGGACCCACATAGTCTGCATCCCATTCACAAACTGAAAAGAAAATGTAGGTGAGGAAAAGCGGTGGTCGTTCGTCCCGCGGCTCGTCCGTTGGCGAGAGCGAATTAAAGTAACCTTCAATTGAAATAAGATTGAGTTTCTTATTGATCATAACTTGGTCGACAAGGCCCCTGCGCAATCATCTACGAACATTTCGGATGTGAAAGCATTTTTGGTCTGGAATATAAATTGACCCATTTATTGACGTACCAAGATGAATTTTGTACCCTCGGAGTAAGCAAGGATGGTGAAACTTAGTAGCTTCTTCGGGGGAAAGATGCCCTCGTAATTAGTTTCCTAAATTCAGTATCACGAGGATGAAAAATGAAAGGCTATTACACAACTATGATCAACCTATAAAACTAATCTAAACTAAAATAAAATTAATACATCTACATCACGATTATTTGGTGATAATATCTTAAAACCAGTGTCTTCACCGCGAGCTATATTCCCTCCCATTATGATATAGAACCTTCGGATCATGAGGGCTATCCTAGAGGAAACGTGAAAGTACCGTGAATGTTCGTTTAGTTTCATTCCGTATCATAAGTCCCGCTTGCTTCACCTGGAATTCAGCTCAAAATATCTTTGCTTTTTCAATGCATTATTTAAATTAAAGTAATAAAATGAAAATGTCATGTCGAAAAAAGGAATGACGGAGCAATTAAATAACTATTAATCGAAGGAGCAGCATACTAATCATTGACTTGATGGTTGCTAACGATGATTATTACATTAATGGAAAACAATAAATAATTAGACATGAGAAGAAACCGCCATTAGTATCCCATGTACCATGCATCCGCTACGACACAAACTGCACGCATTTTTATGAAATGCTCACCAACATTTATGGATTTCGATGGAAGAGTCAAGATTTCATGGATCACTAATGATGTCTTTAAATCAAGTGAAGTGAAGGAAAGCAGAAATAGTCAAATGATTGCTTAGGGTCACACAATCGTTCTATTCCCACCTGTTTTCCCTGATAAAATTCTGGACACGGAAGCACATAGCGTAATTTGTATATAATTGACCGCTCCCAAGGGATTAAAATCACCCAACAGCGAAGAAACGCAAGCGGCATAGTTAAGTGCTCTCCTTCCCACCATAATTACCCTAGGCACACAGCGCAGCGTTCAGTTTCATTCTAAAGGTACGTTTCCTCGAAGGTGTTTATTAATGTTAGCTGCAAGAAATTAAACTATTCGAGATCAGCCGAGCGTCCTTACTTTGGCTCATAAGCACCCTAAAACCCCATCGAATCGCTCTTTGTTCCATTGCTAACCTCCAACAAAACCATTAACCAAAACAAAATGTCCAGTCCAGGCCAGCATTGCTTACCATTGTGCCCTAGCTAACGTTTCAAGAGAATTTTCATTTTTTAAGATCATTAAATTCATCGAAAAAATAAGGAAAGTCTCAATGCACGCTAAATTACTTTCCTTCAAGTCCAGAATTTGGATCTGTACAGTTTACAATATCACGGCGCTTCATAAGTGAAGCCCGCTCTTTTCCCGCAGATTTTTCCCTGTCTTTTTCATTTATATCGTTCCCTTTGAAATTAAAGCTTTCATTTGCCTCTATCTCCCCTTCTCCAAGTCACTAAATTAAGTGCATATCTTTAAATGCAATGATAAAATACGAGAATTGTCCAACCTGCTGGAAGTTTATTCTTTTTAATAACTCTTCGTACCGGCTGACAAACTCATTACAATCATTCCCAAATATTTTATCTTCATCTCCAACTCCTGTCACTGATCCTCATCGTAAATAACAACTTTGTAACCTTGATTGAACTCCTTACAAAATCTTAACAATCTTAAAATTAAGCTGGCTTAATTAGATGTCCTTACTCCAATCCCCTTTCCACCATCCTTTTACTCATTTCCCTTCGTGCGACTTAAATCTGCACGCGATAACTGGTAATCATATCTCATTTACCATCTTCTTTTTCATCAGTAACCCTGTCGCCCTCCTTCCGTGGAAATAACGCATGCTAATGCCTTTAGCCCTTATCTGATAAGATACTTATTCCTTATTTCTACAACCATATTTTCATTCCCTTATCTACTCAAAAATATATTTGTACTATTTTCTTTTACAATTTTAGCCTTCCCCAAAAACAAAATAAAATCGGAGGCACTCAATAATTTATAATTTTTTTAAAATGTATACTTAATGTGTGGCTAGGCTTCATTCATCCACCTGTTTTTCTCAAACTAAATGTTTTTCCCATTTTTCAAGTCAATCTTCTTCTCCTACATTCAGCTAGGGATCCTAACAGCTACAATGCAAACATTTCTCACTCTCGGATGAAAGCATTTGGCTCTGTAAAATAATGCATAAAAATAGAGTATTTTTATAATAGAAAGATCTCCTAAAACCACAATCAATTGTGAAAAACATACGATGATGTGGGAATTGGTAAACTTCGGTCGGGCATCATAATATTCTGCTGGTAAATGAGGAATAACACAGGCGCGAGTGAGGGGAAAACCAATGACACGCATCACAAAAATTTACACGATATCTCTCACACCTTGGAAACATACAAAATCTATGACAGTATAAAAAATTAATGGCCAGTCTTTTGGGGATACTAATAGCAGTTAGTGAGACCAAAGCGACAGTCACCAGCAGGAATCAAGTCGCTGATTAGACGAGGAAAACTTCACCCCTAGCAAACTTTTTCCATTGCAAAAAAATCCTTACATACAAACGACTGTTAAAAAGAACTAAAAGGAGGCATTAACACGAGCCCCACGGGGAAAATTTATTATTTTCCTGAGCACTCGGTCAGAGAATCGATACAATCGGGCGAGTGGGGAGGGAGGTTATTCCAAGTAGTTCCCTCACCCTCGCTCAACTTATCGCTCATCGTCGTCAACTGTCTCCTTTCTCTCCGCTTCCTCATTCAGCCCTCCTAAAAGCTATTTTCCTTCCCTGCTCTACGTCCCAACGCTCCCCATCCACCGGCATCCGCGTCCCCTCGAGTCCCCTCGCCCTTTGAGACCGAAAATAATAAATTTTCGTCACCTCGTATCCTATCAGCCCTTGTCAACAGGAAACCCTTTGCCCCGGCAGGTGGCAGCACAACCTAAATTCAGTCAAGATAAGATGGCGTCCGGGATCTTTCCACGCGACTTGAAGGAGTGTCATTAGATTGGAAAGCGTAGCATGTTTTTCTCATTCTTTCTTCGGGATTTATAATTATAGTGTTTTACGGCACTAAAATTGGAATAACTACCTGGTCATTACATTGACGTCAAGTTAGCGCCGTGTTTAGCATATTTCCTCAAACACCTACGATACATACTGCTACAACACCAGAAGGCCCTTCGCCACAGCAGGTTACTTGACTGAATGCAGCCACCGCAGCCCACGTTCAGTCATGATAATGTCATGACTTGTCACAGACAGTCAGTCATGACACATGACATGTCACATAACAGTCAGTCATGATTTATGATAAGATGGCATGCGACTAGGACTGACATTTGGCAGGATAACGTATCCCATTTTTTCCTCTTTTTCTCCTTGGACTTGATGATTTAAGTGGTTACCAACGCTACAACAGGAATAGAATGACTTGAACTATCACTTTTGCAGTGAAAAATTTGAAAATTACAATCATAATTTGTGATATCACTCAATTTATTAAAGTCGGCCAAGCGCGGCATCTAGAGTGCATCATATTTCTAACCTATAAATCACTGCAAGTACTAATGACAGAAAGCGTTATGGCACGAACCAAGGAGGAGGGAGGAAATAGAATAAAAAATAAAATAAAACGAAGGAAGAAAACTTATATATTAAAGGCTAGAAGAAGACATTTCCGTAACTCTCTGCACTAAAGTGTATTTCTCTTACTGTACTACCTCCGACAGTTTTCAGGATAAAGATTAGGATGAATGTCGTTCCTGACTGATGTACCCCTCCCATTAGTCCCTACCCGGAGATCCGATTGGGGGACTATTTTACCTCCGGAATATTTTACCGGGAGGAATGCCATTATGTCATATAGGCCGGAAGCAGGGCTGCATTTTCTGGGGAGACTACTGTGGTGCCTTTCACATCACAGTGCCCCGGGCGATTCCGTGAACTTCACTCTCGCCCGAAGCTATGGCTGCTGATGCCGGTCCGATCTTCTTGATCTGCACCATCAATGCCTCTGACGTGACTGATAACTCTCATTAGTGGGGTTGTAGTAGTAGTAGGGCAGTAATAGCGTGCCTAAAATAAAGTTGGTACCGCCAGCAAGGAAAATCTTTCACATGGTCTCGAACCGAGAACCAAGGTTTGAGGGGAGTCAGGCAAGCTACTACTGGTCCAAACGGGAACCCCAGAATAAATGATGTCCTTAATATCATCATGTAAAAGACCATGCAAGGATTGCATAAGATTCTTTAGAGGGGAGGAGGATTGGGCTTCTCTCATGTTTTGGAAGGTGTGGGGGGTCTAATTTTGTCTTGCGTAGCACTTTAATTACCAGCGAGATAGTGATTTTTAGTTTAGAAATCATCGCGCAACTACTGTGAAGCGTTTGTCAACGTTTAAGTACATATTCAGTTAAAGTACTGAAAAGTCGTTAAATCAGTTTAAACTGGGTCAGAGTTCTCCAGCAGCATGTACACTGGCTTGCTCCAGGCGAATTGTTGAGTATATTATCTCCTGCCAGAGATGGAAAAATCTCAATACAATATTTTACGAAGAGTCAATAATATCCAATAATAGTACCTGGCATATTGTGCGCATGCGCATAATTTCTATACTAAAAGAAAAAAAAGAATTTTTTCCTCCAGTTTATTTTAAAATCGTTTCCAAGAACAACTTTGCGACTGCCAGAGGCGGCACGATATAATCTGCGTACTCCGGATTGCCGACTTTTTATTTCGGAAAATAAAAATCGTAGGTCTCGTCGCTTTACCTTCAAAATGCAGTGCGCAGTATTCCCCTGGGTAGCCGACATTCCCTGAATCATTGTCTATGTACACTTTTATTTGTGCACATCCTTCTGAAAATCCACGATTATTTACGATTGGAAGGGGAGGGTGGTAGTGACAATGAAATCTTACATTTTCTTACATGGAACGGACGGAGCCCAAAAAAAGGGTACATTAACGTCTTATACAATACTTGACAGCCCCTAACTTCCCTAATGTGAATTTTCCTTGGCCTGACGTCCAATCTCCGAGTTTCTACCGTCTCCCATTCTATTCTTCCCTTCACCTCCGTTACGCTATCTGTTCACTCGAAGTATTTTTAATGAAACCTGCGGCTCCCCATTGCATTTCGTTTATTTCAGATTTTATTTCTCAGGGTCCCAAATACTTGCAGGCAACTAGAGATCTTTCTTGACTAGAGCAGTGGTTAAGCAGTTTAGTTTGGCCACATTTCCAGTTTGTCCCGTTGCGTAACCCAGCAACGGTGGTAATGTTTTGCTTGTACTCCCGTCCTTCCTTTTGGATGCCCTCTGGCGAGACATTCAAGTTTAATAGCTAGTCTAGCAATATTATTGAAGGTTAATCTGTGATTCCATTGGTCTCTCTTGTTAATAGCAGACTAACATCTGTGCAGCATTTCACTCAAGTCTCATACATGTCACTTCAGTCCTAAATTATTTTCTCCCTCTCTTATGTGCTAAGTCGTGCAAAAGAGAGCAGAATGACATGTGATTAAAATTCCATTGTTTTTTATTGAATTGACCACGTTGCCTTCATGCTAAATTTCAATCGTTAATTTACATTTTATTTCCCAGACAATCACCAGAAGCTTTTAATATATCACCACTGGAGAAGGTAAAGTTCACTGCAAAGGAAATTCTTTCCCAAAGGCTAGAACCTAGAGGACTTTCGATGGAGATCCCTACAATCCAATTTCACATTCATTTCCTCATTCTTTACCTTCACATCCCTATTCACAAAAGAGATCGCCCAGTAAGCTGTAGTCTAATCAATGAAAAGGTCCTCTTTCAGCAAAAAGAATAGCATGCCGCGGGAAATGACAGGATTACGATATTCAACCTCCTAATCTCAAGAAAATAATATGCTTCGGGATTCGTGTTCTTTGGTGGAATTTCTCGAACGAGCAAGGAAAGAAAATTATTTATAAGCGAGTAATTCAATTGATCAATACCTCTGATTCTGTTCCACTCCTTCTAGTTTCGGTGAGGTTATCAGGGGTTCCTTGTATTATTTTTCAAAGGGATCACAAAATTATTATCTCCATTGTTCATTCCAGATCGTTATCACGAATCTATTCATTACATTAAATAGAACAGATTTACCAATAACTCAGCTACAGCAACTAATCATTTGGATATCTCAGATGTAAGTGCATCCGAGGGAACCTATAAATCTGATTGGGTTATTCGCCGCGGTAAACTATAATTTAGGATAATTCAGGTAAAAGCTATACATCATAAGGAACAGTTAAACCGATTTGAGTATCAATTATCAAATACGATCGATTTTCATTATCATAATTACTTTTCCACTAGAATTGCCGTTTTAGTTTCAGGCAAACGACTAAAATACCGATAAGTTTTTTTAAAGCAAAGAAAGATCAGCCATAAAATCATGAAGGAGGAAGAAAATAAATCCTTTAAATATATTCATTTGGGACTGATGATAGCGATAATATATATGAAATGCAACGACGAGAACAGGATTTGAAGACAGATATAAATAGGAGATTTTCAAGTAGGCGATAAAAGCGAAAAAAAGGAAGAACATTTAGGAATTATGAAGCAGGTCCTCCGTGCAGCGAAAATAAAAATGAAAAGCGGTACACAACTTAAATTAGAGCGTAACGTATGTAAGTAGTTCTTACTGTCCAACCAGACCTTCTTTTCATCGGTGCTGTACCCATGGAGAGAAAACTCGGTAGTGGGCATCGTCTACCTACCTCTGTGCAGGGGTTAGAAAAAATAATAGTGGCATGGAGCGTAAGTTTCAAAAACAAGTTCAAAATTTCCTGGCCGCAAACGGAACAAAAAGGGTTGACCTAAAAAAGAGACAACTCCCCACTCTTCAATACCTTGGGCACTGAACTTGCCCACAATTCTCCATGCGGTTATCCCGTTGACTCCTCTTTTTATGCCGCGAACTTAATTTTGTGATGTCCGCCATTTCTTTCGCAGTGTTTTCTCATGCCGTCTTCCTTTTTTCCTCTCTTGTCTAAGGAACATTGCTCTATTTTGGCCACGTCATGTTATCTGAGCCTCCCGAGGAGAGTGTAATGAAATTACTTGCTAAGCGGCAGCAAGCCATACAATACACCTATACCGGTTGGTTGAAATAAAAAAAACGGTGCTCGAATGCATAATTTATGCCCAGCTACTTAAATTGGAGAACACTCTAGGAGCCAATACATTACCATCCGGTCCGACGAGGCAAAAACTAGGGGAATTGGCAAGCCGGGTGATGAATGAGCGGTGTTAAAGGTTTAAAGTGGATCTGCATTTGACCTAGATTTCCCCAAAAACACGACGCGTTGAGAGAATACGAGGTTACAAAAAAAATGAGAATTTGCGTGAATTTTTCACGACACTTCCGGCATGAATAGCCATGCACACCCGTAGGTACACGCGAGATATTGTTTATTCACCGTAGTTATTCAGTGAGCTTTAATTTGGTGATAAAAAAACTCAAACTCAGTGATGTAATTCGGCGGAAACAATTCAGGTTTACATTTTTAAAGAGGATTATCTCGGTAAATGCCAAAAGTTGTCATTTTCAATTTAAATTAACGGATGACACTTTGTGCAACTTCAGTCGTGAAGTGATTTTTTAATGAATTCAATTTCGCCCTACGTATGTTTTGAGCTTACGAGTTTTTCACGAGTCAGTATCGACCAAGGGTAAAAAATACATCGTCACAGAAGTAAACACAACTTAACTGAAAAAGAAGCACAGAATTTTGAAGAAATGAGAGGTCTAGAAGTGGAAGACAACTCGTATAAAACAAAGGACCAAACAAGCACAGTTTGAAAATACGATATGATATTAAGGGAGAAGAGAAACTGAAAATTACTGGGGAGAACTATTCTGAAGGAATAGAGAGTCTAGCACACGTGACCGGTATTTTGCTATTAAGGTATTGGTCAGCAAGTACCAGCCCAAGAAAAAACGCGAGAAAGAGTTTAAGGGTGAGGACACCTTCGACGTCAATAATGCATATATAAATGGAGGAGAAACATTTCATCTGCATTCCAATAGTTATTACTTTACTTGATCCTTGATATAGAGCTAACTCTTCTAAAAAACGACATGAAGCTGTTCTCATACAGGTAATTATTTTTTTTAAATTTTAACCTCTTGCTCTAGGAGCAACAATTTGGGAATAGCAACAGACAAGCTATTTTGTTTGACGGCTACCTTACCGCCGATTACCTTCTTTGTAGAGAAAGGGTGACGAATATGATAGCGCCCAAGGGAATTCAGTTAAAATGCTCTCAAAGTAGCCTTTCATCCCTGCAGGAAAGGATAGAAGAAATGCAGGATTACCTCCCTGGAAGACTTCAACTCAAAAATTTCACATTATATACCAAATTCAACTCAATTATTGTAGTAGGGTGATAGCAATTTAAGTGAATATGCACGAATACATTTCTTAGTACGATTCATTACATCGTCCTAGGATGGCCAGAGGCAGGGAAGTTCATGGCTAGGGAACAAAAAACATATTCGAAGATATTCCTATCCACGAGAGAATAGATGTAATTCAGGGTTGATTTCTGGTTACACGAAGGCGCAAAGCCAAAGACGACTTGCCTCGGAGCATTATCAAAGGATCGATTTCAAATTAAAACTTAAATAACATTTTTACAAAACTTACGCCATTGTCAATTCAGCTTGCCTATTATTCACCCTTTTCACTTTCCTCACCTTAATCACCAGAACAACCCTCTCCTAACCCACCGAGACTAATATGCTAGGTAAACTATGTGGTGCCTACCTATGCGCATCACGTATCCGAGACTTATATCTTGCATCGAAATCTCGGTGGCATATATAATACCATCGCTTTTATATCTAAATATTTTATACTTCCTAAACTCAAGGTATCAATACCACATGAGCGCATTTTTAAGAAGAATTTAAAGAGATAAAATAAAATTTTTGAGGAATAGATAATCGCAGAGTCTTTTTAAGTCAACAAAGCCATTAAATACGAAATGGAGCAATACAGGGACTATTCATTCGGATTCGCAGGGTAAGAGGCAGGTCATAACCAGTTTAAGATTATAGAAAGTACAAAACAGTGCCAATGTTACAAGTTTAGCGATCCTCAATCTGGTATTATTTCCAAATAATGACAAGATTTAGAGTCCCAAGGAATATCTAAAAAAAAAAGACTGAAAAAATTGCCGAATCTATCTATAACCAACAAATGAACAGGTAATGAAAATGTGATAACTAACATCATGGTTTCATTATTCTATAATTATTTTTATGAGGTGGAGATAATACATAGACACCGACTGACCTAATTTAGACTTACTTTTTCACTAACCACATTAGTGTTGCTATTGTAATAGATGCAAATACCTAACTTGCGCAATTTTCAAACATTTCAGGAAGAGAAATTTAACCGGAGGGTAAGAGAATCACCTGCTCACATCAGTCGCCAAGAGCCGGCATGGCTCGGCTTCCTTCTTCCGCTCTTGCCGCGGGTCAAATCTGATGCATGATGCTATGTTAAGTACTCAAATACAGGAGGAAGATGGATGTGAACCAAGCAATGCCACGAATAATGCCTTCAAAACTTCAGAAATGCCACTTCTAACGTAAAATCTAAAGCTAGTAAGGCATCAACGCTCGAGCTGTTTAGGCTCTAGGATTACTAAGCTAGCGCAACATCGATCTACCTTAGGGAGCAGCCACAGTCCTAAAACGGACGAAGTAATCACGGCAAACTGATCAAAATAGCTTGGTTGACGGAGATTTTTCAGAGAAATCACAATCCAGAATCGTCGTTCACAAGAGGATAGTACATACATTAAGCAGCGGTCACCATGGCGACTTTCATTAAGAGTAGGCTACATCCAACTCCGAGCATCTCTCTACCCTTCCTCCATTCCACAATTATGGTTCTCCAACAAACTTACACATCTAGTCTTCAGGGAAAAAATGACTGCATCAATTTTTTTTAAATGTAAGTTTGGGAAGTCAAGGTAAGTTGGAGAGCCAGATTAAGCCTTCTGTTAATGAACTACTCCGAAGGAAGTATATAGTTTAAGGTCTCATCCCTCATCCGACGGACAGAATGCTGCATGACTCGGTTCTATAACGTCAACGGTAAGATTATGTAGACCTGTCGTTAAGTCGATATCATCTGTGAGTTTATGCTTTGCATATTACACTAGAATGCCGGTTAGTTGATGGGAGCATTACCGACGGGAGGACGTGTAAGCATCGGTATTAATATCGTGAAAATATCCAACCAATGACTATAAAACCTGGACTTGAAAGTGCTCCCCAAATTTGGCCCACTCTTTTCCCCATTCTCTCCCTCCCCCGTCTTCACATGCCGCGCCTAGCCACTCACCCTCGAGTGTACTCATGGGGCATTACGAAACAGTAGATGTCGAAATTGGGATCTAAATCTCCTTGGATGAAATCTACCGCACAAAATCGATCCCAAAAAAAATACACAGAAAATGTGTCGAATGCCACTTGTACTATATCTTTCCCCATACTTAAAGGGAGAAAATTGATGCTTTGAGTGATCGAGCCATTTGAAGTAGTTCTCTCTCTCTCTCTCTCTCTCTCACCTGTTAACTCATCCTTAAATCTCTCCGTCATCTTTATTTCCATTTACCAGAAAACTCATCTTCCCTTCAAGTTGGAAATATATTTTAACTTCTCGCCCCGCCATAAGTCCACTGAAGTAAAAAGAGTGAACGGGTCACTATACCACCATTTTTCACAATTCGATACGAGGCGAAAGAAATTAAAGCCATACAAAAAAAACAAAACACTGGGTCACACGCCGGTACGAAAAGAAAATAACTTCTCCGCGCGAGAGCGTTAGAAAGAACGATGGCGCTGTTTCTATCGAGTTAAAGCTTTGACAACGGTTTATCCTAGCCAATTCGGATTTAATTTTTTTGCGCTTCGTTCCCCGGAAAGAAACAATGGAAATGCCATTACATCAGGCAAGCGCTTTCTTTCAATTTTCACCCGTGATCCAATTGACGATCACAGCAAATGTTTAAATTAAATGCTCCAGCGGAAAGGAAGGAAAAACAAAAATATCCTATTGTGACTGCTCGCGGAAATAATGGACGGGCTATAAGCGAGTACCTACCCGGGCGTGAGATGTAGGAAGCAGAACAGAAGGGAAATTTTTTCGACGGAGGTGACGAAAGTGGGCTTAATGCCAACTCCAGAGATATTTAGGGTGATTTTTTTACGAGCCGTAAAAATTAAAGCCGCTTACACCAGAAAAATGATAAATTTTTCGCCTGAAAGTTATGTTATACCAGGTGGCCCCGGAGGAATTCAATAGGGTTTAAATGCAACTGAGAGAACGACTACGATAACATGCATTCTTGAAAGTAAATTGAAGATTGCAGCTGTTGAGAAGAGAACGAAATTTATCTACCTCAAAAACGGTACTTGGTGCGTCTAAGGATATTGCTAACACATATCATTAACATGACAATTTTGCAGCACTAAGGTCATTACACTTTGCATTACACCTTTCATTGCACTTTGGCGTATTTGAATAGCTGCGAGATATAAATCAGGGGACAGTGGTTAAATTAAAAACCAACAACCAAGTAAAAAAAATGTATAGTACTTGAACTGCCAAAAGGTTCCGTGCGGGGAGCCCGCTGACTAAATCATGAAAACAAAGCAGCGTTGAAGCTTTCGAAATAGAGTACTTTAGCACTTGCGCTTCCTCGACGCGTCGAGTTTAAATGTCTGGGAAACACGAGCTAACTAGGTACTCTACGGACCTTGGTAATTGGTCTTGCTTCGTTTGACTGCTGAGCGCAGTTATAAATTTAAACTACCTTCGTTCCCGTCACTTCCTGCACTTAGGTTGCTGAAGGGAATACGCACAACGGTTGAGGTACTCACAGTACAGCTTGCGCCAAGCACTGCTACACGCTCGTGTTCCACTGATTACGCAAACAATTGGTGAGGGGGGAAAAATCAATCATCAGAGCACGGCAGAACGAGGCTGTTTCCGCTGAGCCGTAAAAAAACTAATTTATTGCATATATCTATTTGTTAAAAAATCACCGCATCCTCTTCCTGCCTTATGATCACCAAGAGCACCAGTTCTCAACCTGTGGGTCGCGACCCCTTCTCCGGTCGAACAACCCTTTCACAGCGGTCGCCTAAAACCATGGGAAAACATATTTCCGATGGTCTTACGAAGTAGCAACGAAAATAATTTTATGTTTGGGGGTCATCTCAACATGAGGAATTGTAACTAAGGGTCGTGGCATTAGGAAGTTTGAGAACTACTGACCTAGAGCTTACAATGCGACTAATAAGAACAAATTAAACAAGAAGCTTTTAAAGATATGATTAAACATCAGATCATTCATCATCCAGCGAACGCTCTAACAGGAAAAGTTCCAAGTAAATTTCGTTGTGAGTTAATCCATCAACTCTCATCCAAATCCCTCTATTCTAAAAATGTAGTTATTATGCATTATTACGCTGCCTTCCCTTCCTCTGTCTATTGTTCTGCATTTCCAAATTTTATGGGATAATTATGGAACAATGAGCCCATTTTTTGAGTCCGCGCTTTCCTCTACACGTTGAATTTACACATCCCTTTCTGTCTCGTTTCCTGTGAATTCTGAAACTCCATTCGAGGATAATTGTAAACGAGCATAAATTGAAAATGATGTTGCCAAAACGGATAGCTGCCTAATATAAATCTCTCGCACTTCCGATAATGTGGATTTGATGGAGCTCACACAGGTGTAAGAAGGAAATAAAAGTATCGAGACCAATGACATTTTTTGGAGGCTCTTCGACTACATACAACGCTAGTACAAGGACAGTGCTTATAGACCCGCAAATAACGATTATGAAAAATTCAAGTACGAAAATTAATTTTTCAAGGATAAGCCGACTCCATATAGCTACCATCAGTTCCTTCAAGCAAACACATTTGTGCCTCCATAACGCAGTAACACGCGCTGATCCTCAATCTACTCCATATTTCTTATATCAAACATGAAGACGAAGGTGAGTAGCACAAAAATAATTAACAGCTATAATTCTTACATTCAGAAAAAAGGGCAACCGCATACAGATTCTTACTCTGCGCATTATTTCTGTATGACATTATTTTTATCGTGGTAAAATTAATCTTAGAGGAATAATATTTTCATCAATATTTGCGATATTTGACGTTAGTTATGCCTAATAACTTTATAAAAATCCCATTTATCAACATAGCCTCTGAGTCTGATATGCCATCACCATAAATTTAATATTAATAATGTTTGACTGGGGCCGTTAAAAGTTATCATTTTTATGATGCGGGACGGTCAACCTTAATATTTTCCATTGCTCCTCTTTTGATAGAATGACTAATCTTAGTATGAAGAGACGGATAGTTTCCTCTATCATCAGACTTAGTTTCTAATGCCTGATACCTCCAAAAAACATGCCAAGCTGGTTTGGCAATGGTTGAGCATTTTAAAGCCAATAAAGAGCTTCAAACGCACGCGGTTCTGCACCAAAAGCGGGGGGGGGGGATGTTTAAATCGGCGGCGGCGGCGGTAGAGACGGCAAAGATTTCCGAGAAAAGGGAAAAAATTAACGACAGCCATCAGACCACTCCGTGACCCCGTTCAAAAACAATAAAGCCACAGGTCGGGAGATTTTAATAACAGTGACCCCGCAAAGGAAGCAAAGAGAGAGAAAGACGCACACGTACATATATACCCTGTGTGCACACAAATAAAAGCACTGCGAGAAAAGTTCGTAATTTTCACGTTTTCTGAGCCTAATCTCTAGAGCGCGCTAATATTTCCTTTCCACTCCTTCCCCTTTTCCGGTACACATATCTTTATCTCTCTCCACCACCAACGTTGCAAAAAAAAGCAAAGCAAAAAATTAAAGGGTCGACCGCGGTGTGTGAAGGATGAGGTGGGAGGGTGGGAGATGCGAGAGGGAGAGAAAGAGAGAGAAGAGAATGGCCACTTGTCCGACCATTTGGGTCACCGACGAGATGAATCTTACCCCGACGACTCAGCGCCCGCGTGTGTGTGTGTGTGTGTGTGTGTGTGTGTGTGGGCGTGTGTATGCTGCAGTGTGGCGCGGCGGAGCAGCAAACTTGCCATGGAAAAAGTAGAGGAGGCGAGTAACACAGAGTGGAAGCCGGGAATGAAACGGTAAGGGCTGCTGTCCTCGCCCCTCTCTTCCCAAACCTGACTCCAACACACCTTGCTAAACGCGTGTATTATATTGAACTCGAGAATACCACTGAATCACACCTACAAAAAGTACCCTTTTTTATTAAGCTAGTTTGAGCGAAATATCATTTTACCGAGAAATCAATGAAATTGGTGTCATTTTAAAGAAAAATATCTCACTCTTCAAAAGAAACCAAAATATCAGCCCCTTACCATACTACTTTCCCTGTTTGTTGACAAATAACACCAGCCCTTTTACATGGGATATGGCAGGTTTACGCACTTAAGAGAGACCAATTTGAAATATGATACATTTCTATCACCTAGATCTCGTCAAAAAATAAACAAAGTGTAGTTTGCATGTTTTCTCGACTAATTTTTTACAATAAATCATTTTGTCACCGCAGTATTTTTTCAGAATCGCACAAAAACTTCCGTTTGGAAGGGGGTTTGAACGTACCGCGTGAAAAAATTATTCAAATCAAAGACTTATGTGGATATTTTTATTTGATTACCTATTATTTCAGTCATATACAAGTATAATATTGCACTATTAATAATGTAGTATTTAATTCATGCTTACTTCAGCTACTGTAAATAAAACGTATAATTCGAACATGGTCTCCATTATGACTAGGGAACTATCCCCCTCAAGCTACCTTAAGGGCTCACCCGATACAAGTTTTACCGACTAGGCCCGATAACGATATTTTATCCTCCGGTATTCCGATTCCGTCAATCCGTTTATTACTACGCGCAAAATTACATTACACATGCTTTAAGCAGTATCAACATATCAGCTAACCTATTTTCCTAATTAAAAATTTTATTTCAAATAATAATTCAAATGCTGATACTGGTAACACACACCGAGCATTCACTCCTATATCTCAATGAGCTCCAAAAGCCAAAAAATGGACCTTTTTTTATAAATCCTAACACGATATCAGTTGTCCGATAAGGTCCGATGTCGATATCCCAAATTCTGGTTCTCCGATAGCACCGATTCGAGACTGATCATGCGAAAATAAATAGTAACATATATTTTCAGCAGTTTTAAACCAACCTACCTGCCTCTCTTCCTTTGATTTCATTGAAATTGAATATTGAATTACATTGAAAATAACATTGTACCGGTGCACTGTTTTCAACTTTCTAGATAACGTTGACCGCAAGATGACAACTTTCGTTGGGTTGATGGGAATATTCGAATTTTCAGAACTGATAGATAATTCGTTGATTTGAGCATTATCGATGAGAAACGTCTAAACCTTTGCTTTCATTCCAAGGAAATATCCAACACAATAACATATTATCGGTCATAAGAGTTAAAAACATTCTGAGCAACAGTGCATTCTATTGAACTCCGAATGCCAACAAAATCCCCCCACCAAATGTACCTTTGGCATTACGACTGGCTCGATATCAGTCTTCAACAGATCAGATTCCGATACAACATTAATCTACCTCTACCTACTTACCTGTTTTTCCTCTGTGAAAATTTTTCATTTAAAATCATTCATGCTTATGTAACAAATTCTACCTTCTCTCTCCTTATCTCTTCCTAATTTAGCGCTTCCGCCTGCTTCCTCCAATGCCACCTATCCCAGATTACTTCATCTCTACATTAACTCCCCCATCGTTTCTTTGATCTGCACTTACCTCTTCTTCCACTTGAAAACATAAATCTGGCAATCTTAGAACTTCTCTCCTACACAATGCTGTGAATAAGGTAGCGGTCTACTTCAATACCAACAGGGAGATCAAGTATCATCACCCGATGAAGGTTTGAATCTCAAACACTTAGCTTACGAGCAAGTAACTATAAGTCGTATGCCATAACAAAATGCAAACAATGCAACCCTGCACGCTTTAAATGATGACCCCACTGAAGTCTCTTTACTCTATCATAAATTTTTAAATACCGGCTTATTGATCGATGTTTCTAAAATTTGTTATGAAATAGTGTTGAATGCAAAATGGAAGGTAGTGACCACCGATGACGTCGCACCGTGAAGAATGAGGAGATAAGATTCAACATCAAAAACTCAGGAGTTATAACAGCCTTTCTAAAAACAACAGTGGAAGGTAGATAAAATAGCAAGGGTCACTGAATAATTGCATGGATAGAACTAATGAAGAAAATCATTAAGTATTATGAACATATAGTTAGCAATTCCACTATTCAAAATTATGAAGCTCTTATGTAGGCTCTTAAGAAGCAATCAATTTCAAATGTTAGCCGACACATAAAAGCACACGCAGTGTGAGGTATTGAAAGACTTTTCCCGACGAAATACAAGTAATTCTGCATTGGTTAATAGCAAAAGCTAAAAAATCTCCTCAAAAAAATAAAATGTCACGATGAACGGTAAGAATGACCATAGAGAACCAAGTAAATAGCGCATGAAAAATACTGACGCAGGATCAAACTTTCCTATGACTGGTGGCTTATGATGATATTTTCTTTAAAGTATCGGATGGGCCGATACCATGGATTGTCGGAAGCGTCAGCATCGGCCGATACATATCAGGCCAGTTCAACTTTTTATCATTATTTTTTTTCCATACACACCGCGGAGCAAACTTCCTTCAGCGCGCTGCGTACTTACAGGACCACAACAAGAGCTTGGCCTTTCGGGGTCGGTCGTTCCCCAGGGTGCATCTCCTATTCACGTTCTCTCCAACATACTCCTCCTCCCACGTCCCTTTTTATCCACTAGCCAAACCGCTATCCCCCTACCCTACTCGACTGGTTTCTTTCTCCCCTGCTCGCACACCAATACTCAGCGCCTCTTCCTCATCGCCCACCGCTAACGTCTGCGCGAGAGAGAGGGATACCCCAGAAGGATCTCTCCACTCCAAAACGCTCCTAGCACTCTCCAACAACCCTCCTTCCACGCCCCCGCTTTCGTTCTCCCCCGCCCGAGAATAATAAAAAAAGAACAACCCGCAGAAGTCACCTTCTCATCCCGACGCCCCGCGGTAAACCGTTGCCGACCCGGTAGTCTTCGGCATTACTTCGTATGTTTATAGTCTGGTAGTACATCCTCCCTTACTAACGTTTCACTCTACCCCGAGCAAGACGCCCGAGATATTTTTTCCCTCTCTAGTCCTTCCGAGATACTTTTGTTTTTAGCTCGCTCTACGTAAAAGGTTTTCGGCTTTGGCGTAGATAGGCGAGGAGGTATGAGCAAAACAAAAACGGGAGACGTGAAATGTGCAAACAGAAATCGTTGATTGGGACACTCCTGAATGTGAGAATATGATGGGCCACGGGTACGAACATGAACAAACACCAGACTCTACAAGTACAGAGACACATGGAATTGAATTTTGTATTCGTTTGCCGAATTATTTCGTTGGTATCGCAGCTTTCAACAAATGCAAAATCTGAATCAATACTCACGCACCGGATAAAAATATTTTTCGTGTCACGAGCATTTACACACACGTAGATATAAACACAAACATCACGGGTACACATTCAAATACAAATGTTAGGGCATAAATGTACATCAAAATATTCTGTGGAGTTTTTTTATTGTCATTGCATTTTTTCCAACGATTATAGCACGCATGAATACCTCATCCACATATTTTAATCCGGCTTACATTTCACAGAATTTATATCCGGCTTACATTTCCGTTTTCCCATAAAATTTGCACAGTCATGGAGAAATTTTCTGCCGAAATAAATTACTAAAATTTTTTAGAGAAAAGTTTAGTTTCAGTATAAACCTTCAAAGGAAAAAAGAGGACAAGAATTTTTGGTTGTACTTGCTTTCAATGTACTTTGGTACATTATAACAAAGGAACAATGAAAAGTACTCCGTATTTCATAAAACTTTCACGGCACAAAAGATTCAAATTGAACCAAGACTGCAATTAGGAGATGTATAACACAAGTCATTCAGCATATGTACAGATGCGCACGCAGCATGAATGTATTTCATTGTGAAGATGGTTAGCGTCTGGGATGGGCTTCGCGAGTATTGGAGGTGAAATACTCGTCCAAGCAAACCGACTCCACATATCTATCCCCCTAGCTCACTCCACACCCCTTGTTGCCACAGCATCATCTCCTTTGGGAAATGTAGGTCACGGGGTCCGCCAGGCATGTTCTTGCGACTGATTCGAGCAGACTAGGGGGGATGGGAGAGATTTTTGTAGGGGAGATCAGACGCCAGACTCTCCATCCCATTCGAGTATCTCATCCTTCCCCCTTTCGATTCTTCTTTCTTCATACGAGTGCACGGGAGACTGCCTCGTCGGCGCGCCTGTATACTTCCCATACGTCCAAGCTGACCCCCGTGTAAAAGCAAGTAGAAAAATAAAATTCAAGGTATACGAGGTTTCGTGATTAAGCGGCAGCTTAAAACCAGAGAGCAGTTCGTAAGTAATTCGTATAGGTTGTAGTGATGTATGGATCAAATACTTAGGCAATTATTTACGAGGACCGGAGAGGAACCCTATCAAATAAAATTAAATTATATAAAAATCATTCAAGAGAGATCAAAACGTTCAGTAACGCAGCTGATTTCTTCTTCTCAGAAGAAAGCCAAAAAAATATACAGCCCTCTATCAATTTTATCGGAAAGTGATTCAAAGAAATCTCAACAGTAAATCTATGACTTGAGTTTAATATTAACGGGAAGTTAACAACAAACGCGTAGAGAATAGATGATAAAACCATATGTTCGTGTTTAAAGGGAGAAATTTTGGCAAGAATATTCACTTGCCTACATCCGAGCCAGAAAGAAGTGGAAGGAGAGATGAAGATGGAAGAAGAGGGGAACAGAATAGCATGGATATCAAAAGACTGATACCTCCAACAAAGACAGCAATCGTGTTGAAGAGTCAGCCATTGCACCGAAATTAAAAGCGACTAAAGATGAAAAATTAGCATGTGAAGAAAAGCATTTGGGTTTCAACTCTTAATGAATTGGAGCTGCGGATAGTTGGAAAAGCGGATCAGAGAAGAATATGTCTTTGAAAACTGGAGTAGGAGGAGAATCCCAAACATCGTCTAAGTAACAAATGAGGAAAAATACAAAATTGCATTTAAAGAACTTTAAGGTAGAATATGAGCAAAATATGAATATGATGGATAAGGTTACACCCTCAGATGGTTAGGAAAAGGAAATGAAGGACACGGAAGGGAAAGTAGTTGAAAGTCCTGACTTATTTCAAATGAATTGGGGAAAAAACTTTGAGGGTGCATAGAAATTACCGTACGATACGGAAGAATTTTGTGCAGAAGAGCAAAGTTCTCAGGAGTTAAAGATTAACAATGGTGGTGTGGGGAGATAAAGAGATGGATAAGGAGAACAGGCATGGAAATACAACGAAAAACTAGGAGGGGAGACCGAGAAATGTGATGGAAGATAAAATCGATGAAAGGTGACCTCGATTGATCCAGGAAAACCCCAGAGTGAAGGATATTCAATTTGCAAAGGATCTTGAAGGATGAAAAAGAGATAAAAATAGAGCAGAAGCTGCGTGTAATTGAAAACACACAAGCATGCACACGAACTCACATCCATGTTCCCTTCAAAGGAACACCGTATTTTCAGCAAAAGGACTGGAACATCGAATGGACCTCACGAGTCAGGTAAGGACGATAGAAGCGCGTCGGTTCTGCGTAAGAAAATATTTTCCTTGACCGGGGAACGATCCACATAGCCTCTGCAATCCGCAAGGGCGTTCTCCGACCCTCTATGGCCTACTAGCATAAGGAAGCGCGTTTGAATGCGGTGGGCACGCGAGAATCGGAGTACAGCACCTTGAGATGTAATTCGAAACCGACGACCTGAACCACGTGCATGCCCCGTCGCATCTCCCAAAACCAATGCAACACCCCTTTGTAAGAAGAAATCTAATCCCCAACAACGCCCACATTTCCCAATATTCTCATCCTCTCATCTTGCCATTCACCATCTCTCCGTTCCTCGGCATAAAAAGACATAAAAAACAGTGGTGTATTATCCACCGCCAAGTTTCATCTGCCAGTCTTCCTCCCTAACAAGCCTTGTGCACCGCATTAAGGGCATTATATGGGATTCCCTCACTTTAATACCTTACGTCGACAGTAAACCGCTGCTTAATATGCTTTCGGTATATTTCATTAAAAGCGCTGCATTCTTTAATTAAGTTTTCTATGTCATTCAGTTACTTGCGTCATTTTTTTAGATTGAAGTTTCATGGCTACTTATTAAGGATGCGCTCCCATAGAGTTTTCTGCTACGTCCTCGTCTTTCTCGCTCATCTTACAACCGAGTCGTGCGTTCCTTATACATTTCTCTTCCATCAGAGAAAAAAAGCGTAAATATCAAATTGTACCCTTTGCATTCGTACACAAGAGAGAAGTTCTACCTATATTCCTCCTGAGGTCACCAATGCATTTGATTGCGCGGGCAGAAATGGTGCACTACAGCATACTACTGCTACAAAAAAGAGCGCATCTTGGGAACAATGGAGGTAAAAAAAATTATTTCCACGAATTTTCTGAGTATTTCTCAAATTTTTCTTTCCAATATCACGGAACTTGCAGAAGAAAATTTCTGAAGTAAGCTATCCACAACATAACGTGCTAACCGGAAACTATTAAAAATAAAAGCCACAAGCTACATTTTCCTTGCTATTTACGTCAAAATATTCAGAAATTTACAGTCATCCTCCTCTAAATATAAAGCTTTCCAAATTTAATGACTGGTGTCTCCCCGAAGCTTTAACTAAATGTAATTCAATGGTCTCCTCCAAGTCTCATTTTAGGGATGGATTCAAAGGAACGCACGTTATTACTCTACGAAAATAATATACAATGAAAGAAGCAAAATTGCAAAACCTTTTTTCTGTCCAATCCTCTTTAATTAGTCACATAAAGTGCCTCATTCAAACACTTACGTCACAAATCAAATATTAACAGATCTCATCAAAGTCATCTTCTAAATAACGAATCCCAGGATATGAGATTTATATACGCTCCTTGGGCATGATTAAAACATGTATAGAGCACAATAAAACTTCTTCAACAGAATATGCTATAATCTAAGAGAACAATTAAAAAGTCCGCTCTCGAATATCTGTAATCGTTGAAATATTTTAATTCGTCCCTAAATTGAGCTACGATACGTTAAACGTGTTCCCAGTAACCGTCTCTGAATACACGAAATACATACCTCAATGAAAATATGTGCACCCTGAAGTTAAATCAATTTCTCGAGAGAAAATTGCTTTCACCAAATTTGCCTCTGAGGATGATATACCAGCATCATAAATATAACAATAACAACCAGCATAAAAGTTTTACCGGAAGCGTCAAAGTCGTACTTTTTACTGGTACGGGATGATCAAGTCTTTTCGATAGCTCCTTTATTGTTTTTGAACTCGTAAAAAATATGTATGAAAAATAAATAACTTCGTGGCACCACTCCATTTTAATCATTCAATATTTGAATTTCTCTCAAATACCAGGGACATAGATCGAAACTGGGATGGTAAGTTGGGTGAAAATTAAATCTCAATCTGCAATCCCATTATCACCAATAAAATGTCTTAGTCCCAGAATTTTATTTCTTCCAATTCCCTGGACCTTTTTTTTTATTTTATACACAGAGTTTGTCCCATCTCTCACCCTAGACATCGTTTATTTTTCATCTCAACCAGAATTTTAACTCCTATAATACGATGGAAGCAAAACTATTTTGAGTTTATCATCTCGTAACAAAAGTTAGAAACCGAGACTCATACTTGCTTTATTTGTACAACAGTTAAGTTTGTCCACAGGAAGAAATTCGTCTATTTGACAAATCTCAGATAGAATATAACAGCGAAATACTCGTGCCGAATTTGGAGTTTTTTTCCTATTTTGAAAGTTACAAATTGAAAGCAGGCCACCGTGATGTAATTCAACGAGAAATAGTCAAACACACCATGGCAAGGAATTATGTGACCGTATTTTTTAAAAATTCAACTAAATTCTGCTGTTATCTCACCAGAGCAGAAGCTCGGAGCGTGTAACAAAACATGCGTGGAAAAATTTCGAATTCCAGCACTTCCAGCAGAAACATCCGATGGTCGAACTTACCCATCAGATTAATTCAGCCATATTTTCGATGAATGCTGTTTCGGGTCAACTTTTTTATCACTCCAGCAAACACGCTCGCTCGTGGTATCCAAAAAATATTATTTGGAACGATTAGTCGAACCTGCTATCGGAATACATGCCAAAATTTGTAGACAGGAAGAGAGATACTCAAAATTCCTAAAGAGAATAATCAAATCCAATTTCATACCTGGGAACGGAATCGTCAAAGGTGGTGATGCGAAAAACCCCGCGATAAAATGCGTTACAAATTTGTTTGGAAAATATTCACAGAATTTTTTTACAGAACAAAAATCTTCTAGAACTATCTACTGTCTACTAGAACTTCTACCTTAGTCGCCAACTTTAATGGAGAATTCATCCCATGGGATTTAAAATTAAAGTTTATAGAAAATTCGCACAGGTTTACTAAGTACTTACGTCTTCTTGTTCTTAGTCTTCATCCAAAGTATTTAGTTAGTCTCTATTTGCTTCCATTATGAATATCCATTGGGGTCAAACTATGCCCATGCCAATTCTCTCATAACATATCTATCCATTCCAGAGTTTTCCTCTTAGATCATGTATAAACCATATATTTTCTATACATTCTCTAAGGATTTCCTCTGCCATTTTATTGGCCACTATCTTCCCACCCTCTTTCCAACATACTACTCTGATGCAGTTTTACGCGTTCAAATCACCTAAGCTCCCCTCAATAGTTATATTTAGTACCCTGATCGATGATTTCCCATGAATGTAGTGTGTATCATAATTAATACTCTACGACAACATTTTCTCCTCAAAGTATCCCTTTTAGTTCTTCACTAAGCTTGATTTTAGGAATTAATATAAAAAACATTGACCGATCCGAAAAAAATTACCACCAAGACCGATGAGAGGAAAAATTGTGAGAGAAACTTCCTCGCTCATTTCCTTATTTTCTTCTTAGTTCAGAGATGTCAACATACGCCATATTAACGATAAGGAAAATTGTGACAACAAAATGTAAATTTAATCACGAGGAAAATCCTTTTATTAAAACCCAAAAACACGGTGTATATTGAAATAATAACGAAGGTATCGATCAAAAGGTAAATTTTGTCATGCATGGTAGATAAGAAAAAAGTTTCCTGAGTTACCATAATTGCACTAAAGGTAAAATAGGTTAAAAGTAAAGGGAGTGAATATGAGGGGCAATAGAAGATTCAAGAATTCAAAGAGAGGAATGACGCAACCATGACCAAAAATGGGAAGTAATAGACAGCTTGCTCAGACTGGGGGTTTATAGTTAATGGACCGAAACGAAGAGTAAAGTCGGGCCACGAAAACTGTTGTTATCGGGTGAAATGAAGCGTTCAGACAAAGTTTTCAATCTCGTAACTTTGGGCCCAGCTTTTTCCGGTAGAATGCCAAGAGTTTGGTTTTCAATCTCTTGCCATTCCTTGCATTTGACAAGAATATTTCAGGAGTTATCTACTGAAGTGTCTTTACTATCATAACTTGCTGGTGCTCTCGTTTTTCCAAATATTTAGGTTGCATTAGTAACGATAGCATCGTTATTCCAAAGTTAGGCTACAGGCAAAAATTCTTTAGTTCATATTCTTCACCTTCAGGCGTAACTTTGGGGAATGAAACTACTATAAATACTTTCCCACAAAAATTCTATGGACGCCTAATTTGTGAAAATGTTGTATATGCATTGAAGTTTTCAATGCATATACAACATTTTCACAAATATTGCGTCGAAACATTAAGTACCGTCAAAGGACAGCCAAATATCAGTCTGAGATCATATCATGTCCGCACAATATCCGCATTACAATACAATTAAAAATCTAAATCTTACAGTTACGCAGCGGAAATAATTAGCAGCCAAGGTTTTCTGAATTTCAGTAATTTTTAAAATTACAAAAATGTCCTCACAGTTTTCCGCAGAGAATATCTACGAGGTTATGTTGTTCAACGTAACTTTTTTAACACGACGTAATTTTACTACATTTTTGTTCATTTAATATAATTAAATAAAAAACTATACACTAATCTCCAAAACAAAGGAACACTATTCATTATTTTTACTCCATCCCATCAAGTTCCCTACCAACATTTTCTTCTACTTGAGAATTTAAGCCTCGTTTGGTTTGGTTATTTGGGAATGTGATCGACAACTAGGGTCATACGTGCCACTAGGGTGGAAGATTGATTTGTCAGTGGATGTATATTTTGAGAAAAGCGATAAAAGGGGGGGAGTAACGTGGTGTCGGCATTAGCCTGCTCTAAACGAAAGGTGCCGATAGGTCGATATGACCTCGGACGTCAATACTCCTTCAACTAGCTCTGCTTCTATACTTGAATTGCTCTCCATATACCTAATTGAGGTCATTGTGCCTCTAAATAATTTCCACCACGTCATAAATGCGAACCCTAGCCCACAGAATGGGAAGTCTGTATTCTACTTCCACTCTAGCACGATAGACTTCCAAGATCAATATTTTTGTTCCGTCACCGCAATTTCCCCGCCTTTGATAAGATCATTTTATCTCTACCCTCATCCCTATCAGCCCGGACATATTCTTCCACCGCTAATGAAAGAATGACAGTTGTTCCATCCATCGAGAAATGTAACACAAAACGCGTGATATTGACGAATCATTTCTCTAGTACGCAGGGAGGTTGCATACACATTTGAATACAATAGGCATCCTTGCAGCATTGCACACATCATATATCAGCTGACGTTCAGAGCACTTTGTATTACGTCCTCGTTAAAGCGCTCGTAGATCTTAAGGTTTCCGCCGAGATATTGAAATGTGTTTAATCGTTCATAATCAATGGATGATTTCAGGAGGTATGGTAAAAAAGGAAATATTAGCAGCGGAATTGTCACGGTGCCGTAATAATTCACCTACAAAAATGTGCAATATACATATTTTCCTTAAAAATACTACATTACTAATGAATTTCACAAACAAGATGCACGCGATAGCTATTTAAGGAGCATAATTCTTCGCAGCAAAAAACAGGTATCACTTCAGAGAGTCAAGACGCCGTCTACTCTTATGTACGGTGTAATGCTCAGGAGTCATCATCATCCTTATATTCCTATTCGCTTTAGTCAATTCTATTCAATTTAATTAATAGGAGGCATTATCATAAACTGTCAGTCAGTATGTTCGAGACTTAAAAGAGGCAAAAATTAGACAATAATAAAGTTGAATTGGAGTGTTAAGTTCAGTTATGTACTACTACATACCAGTACGTTAAGCTGCCGCAAACAATAACAGTAAGAGAATTCAAATTTATCAAATACTAGCGGACCCGACAGACGTTATCCTGCCCCAACGTTGGCTTGCCAGCTATTAGCGGGTTCAGCAACCGTTTTTTCGATATTCGAATTTTCGATAAACTATATACAAAGTGACATTGGCATTGACTTTTACATTTCAATCTTTTCGTTTCGTCATTGTGCGATTTTCTGTTGCCCGAAGCAAAATAAAAAATGAGTGCAATTTCTCGTTATCCTGCGCCGTTCCATTCTCGTGTCATGGCCGGACGATATTTGGTGCTTGTCATTGGCACATTTGGCAAAAGAGGTGGTACATTTCGTGAGATTGGTGGTAAGTATAATAATGAGATAGCAAAAAAGATATAGCTGTTTTTGTATGTGTGTAAATGTCCGACAGTTTTGTTTTTTCATATGTATTAGATGTATAGAGAAGACTGCGTGGAACTCAGTTGGTCCGTGAGCTCATAATGGATATACATGCAACTGGAGATATGGCTACTCATGAAATTGGACGCTTCTACGCTGTGGATCCACTGAACCATAAGTACACCGAAGATGGACTGAGAGTAGCAAAGGAATGTGACGCCTTACCAATAACATATGACGTAAATTTGGACGATTTTCATTTTGATGAAATAATAGAAAAAAAAGAAAAAACTCAAATAATTTCAATGAGTCATATTTTTATTAATGTAAAAAAGTAAAATATTGAAACAAATGTTGATCTAAATACCAAAAGAAATCAAGTTGGTTTTGTATTTATCTTAATGCGAGTTGATGAACTATGTTTTTCGTCAATCCCTGAGGTGTATAAATGAACAAACTTGATAGTTTGCCAACGCGGGAACTCGCAACATTAAATTGGACATGTGAGAAGCACGGATTTTCTAGATCCAACCCACAAATGGACATTGACCTTGTGACTTATAAATAGTCATTGGGAATGCCAAGCGAATTGGAAATTGTAGGCGTCTGAATGGAATGGGGGAGTCTGAAGGGATCATTGGGATCCGTGGCAGGAGAACAACTTCACCTTGAAACTTGCCGTTCAAAATGGTCGCTTCAAGAACATAGCCCATGATTTTTTCCTGACCAATCGCGTGCCATTGCATAGCTTAGGTGCATTTAAATTCCGAATCAAAATGATTGGTGAACCAATTTTTAATCGCAATTTATGTGGTGGCATTTCCGGTAAATCCAGTGAATTCAAGAATCCAACAGGATAGTTGACTGCTTCGTCAGGATCGACAGCTGTGTCGATCGATTTGAACGACGTCTCATTGCCAGGCAATGACTGCTGTATTTTGAGATTAATAGCGTCAACATCGACATTTTTTGCGGCCAAAATAGCTCGTTCACGTAGCCACGTATGATCAATGTAATTAGCGCGCAAATCTGGGAATATGCTTTCAATCAAAGCATCTGTCATGGCTACCATGTTGCAAAAATTGTCTGGCAATTTGACGCATAGTGTATTTTCATGCAACAGAATATTTCCATTGTCAATATTGAGCAATTGTTCGGAGAATGACAGTGTCAATGGATTGTTTTTCAGATGAACACGCATAATGATGTTAAGGCGCAATGTATTGACTTTTCACCATATGTATGATTGTTTCAAACATGCGTTAATTTTGTCCGTATATGTAGCGCGTGGAATGACAGGCAATGCCTGTCTAAAATCACCGGACAGCAGCAGTAGAGCGCCACCGAAAAGTCAGGGATTATCGTTGAGATCTTTCATCGTTCTATCGACAGCTCCACGATAATGCATGTGGGCCATAGTGCATTCATCCCACATAATAATTTTGCATTTTTGCAAAACTTTAGCCATGCCGGAATGCTTCTTTATGTTGCACATTGCGTCTGGATTTGTGTGAACGTTCAATGGCAACTTGAATACTGAATGTGCAGTCCGCCCACCATCAAGCAAAGTCGCTGCAATGCCTGATGAAGCAATGGCAGACGCAATATGATTTCGTGATCGAATGCGCGTAAGTATCAGTGAGATGAGAATGTTTTGCTAGTGCCGCCCGGTGCGTCCACAAAAAAGAATCCGCCTTTGGTGCTGCAATTCACAATGTGAACATGGAATATCGAAACAGCGAACATAAATTGAAATATCAAAACAACGCCAAGCTACGACGCAAGTGCGACGACTTGCGCATGTATTGATGCGTACGTCAAATACCACAGAATTCGACATCAGGGCTACCTATGGTACTCAAACACAACTATAAATCATTCTCCGATGGTCAATTATTCATGAACTTCTCAGAAGGTTTTAACGGTCAATTATTCATGAACTTACGATTTTTTCATTTTTAAAAATATTTGGAGGTGGTGGAAGGGGGGTGAAATTTTGGGGTTATATGTTCTGAAATACGAAAAATCTTTTTAAAAATTTCGTAAAAAAATATCCTGTAGATATTGTAAGAGCATTAAAGCTCACACAAAAAAGTAATTATTGTACACCTAACTCTGCTTCAATAATTTCCTCCATACTGACCTATCCTTGAAAACCTCTTTTGCCTCATTTACCCCCATACACTGCTTCATACACGCCCTTCTGTTTTCAAGACTCCTAATATTCCTCTTCCTAAGAATTTCTTCAACCACATTCAACCACAGCTTTCTCGGCCTACCTCTACCTCTCACACCATTCATTCTACTCTCATATATCTGCTTCGTTATTCTACTCTCATCCATTCTCTCAACATGGCCAAACCAACGAAGCACACTCCTTTCATACACGTCCATTACTGGAGCATTTAACCCACATTCATTCATGACCCACTCATTCCTGACCCTATACATCCTAATTTTGCTTCAAATACTCCTCAGATAAATCATACCCACGGCGTTTAGTCTACTCTTATGTCTATCCTGACATACCCATGTTTCACTACCCTACAGCAAAGTGGGGAGAAGTACACTTTTGTACACGGCAATTTTCGCTTCCTTAGACAAGCACTCATTCCTTGATATGCTCCAAATGCTACCTACCACTTTCCTTCCAGCATTCGCACGTCACTTTAACTCCTCATTTATTCTTCCATCTTTCGCATACATCTTACCTAAGTACACAAAATCATCCACCTGTTCAATTACTTTACTATTCGCCCTCATCATACAGTTATTCTCCCCATTCTCCTTATCAAAAACTACTACTTTAGTCTTGCACGCATTTACCTTCAATTCCATTCTCTCCGTTGATTCACAAAACTTATCGAGGACCTTCTGTAATCCCTGTTGACTGTCTAAGATCAAAACAGCATCATCCGCATATAGAAGAACTCGCAAGTTTACATTTCCAATCAAAACACCGTCGTTTACTACATGCGTCTCTAACACATTTATCCATAAATACATTAAACAGCCATGAAGACATTACGCATCCTTGCTTTACAGCCCGATTTGTTAGAAACCAATCACTCAGATCCCCGTTAACTCTTACACTTGCCCTAATACTGTCATACATCGCCATCATAACATTCAATAACTGCCCATTCACTCCATAGTCTCTCAAAACCTTCCACAACTTCTTTCTATTTACTCTGTCATATGCCTTCTCTAAATCGACAAACGCACAGTACACTTTCTTTCGGACATTCAAACATTTTTCTATCACTTGCTGAAGTGCAAAAAGATGGTTGCTACATCCTCTCCCAGGCATAAACCCACACTCCATACCCCATATTCTGTCGGACGTAATATTCCTCACTCTTTTGATTAATATTCTACTGAACACTTTTCCCGGGATACTCAATAAACTAATGGCCCGATAATTATTACATTCGATCTTTCCTTCCTTCCCTTTGTACAACGGAACGATGATAGCATTCCTTCAATCCGATGGAACAACAGAGACCTGTAAGCATAAATTGTATACTTCACGCAGACTACAAATTAGTAATTTACACCCACAATTCAACATTTCACTGGATATCCCATCTATGTCTGCAGCCTTCCCATTTTTCAATATTCTCACAGCCGTTGTGACCTCCTTCTCACTGATATCATTTTCCATCCTCACATACCACTTCACAAGGCTCACCCTCAACGCCTACAATATTGTTGTACAATTCTTCAAAATACTCCTTCCCGCAGTCCCTGATATTGCTCTCGTCCCACATGATCTCTCCACTTTTGTTCTTTACCGCATTCATTCCCCTACCTTCACCAACCTTAGCCCTTTTTACCCACTTCCAAAACAGCTTTTTATTACCTTCAAAATCACTCTGCATTTTGTTAGCTTCATCCGCACGCATTCTTTCTTTGCTCTCTTCCACAACGATTTTGCATTCATTCCTTTTCTTTCTGCAAGTCTCACATGCCTTAGTGCGCTCTTCCTCAGATTTGGCAGCAATCATATTCTTGTACGCCTCTTTCTTTTCCCTTGCTGCAATTTTCCCTTCTTCCTTCCACCAAGCATCACCTTTCATTGATCCTACCACTCCTTTCCCACATACACTTTCAGCACATTCCTCAATCACTCCTTTTAAAAACTCCCACGCTTCATTTGCGTTCTCGTTTCTGATATGCTCGTCCCATTCTCTCTGCTTCGACGATAGAGCATCCTCAAGCTTGCAACCATACCGCATTCTTACCTCGCTGCCTAGCAACCTTTCCACTTTTACTCTCAACTGCTTACGCGCAACATTCTTCCATGGCACCCACTTTCTGCCCAGATTCACTTTGGAGAGTACCAAATAGTGGTATATTCCCCATTCAGCACCCCTAATCACTCGCGTGTCCCACACTAAGCCTCTAAATCTCTCATCATACATAATAAAATCAATCATGCTTTTACAATCGCCCCTTTGCCAATTATACGTATGTATTCTCTTATGCTTAAACCATGTAATCGACACAAACAATCCTTTTTCCAAGCACACACTCACCAAGTTTTCACCATTATCATTCACTCGGGGGTCACCAAAAGGCCCAACCACTCTCTCAGATGCATCCCGCCTCACACCAACCCACCCGTTCATGTCACCTGTAAAATTATTCTATCACCAGGATCACAATCATTCAAAACCTCTCTCAGTTTTCCCCAAAACTCATCTTTCACACTGTCACTCTCTCCATCCACTGGTGCATAGCACGCCACAATCACAACTCTCCTAATACCCACTTTCATGCGAACCCAGAGCAATGTAGGGGGTACTAGCTCGTACTTCCTTACTAGCAATTTAGCTCTCTCATTAAGAATGAGTCCTACATCTTGACTGCCGTGTACATTATCTTCAACTCTTGACCACAATGCCAGACTACCGCCATCTAATGTAACAGCATCCCGCCCCTTACGCTTAGTTTCGCATACACACAACGCATCCAGTCGTCTCACTTTCATTTCATTCAGCAACTCATGCTCCTTTCCATACACTCCTCTCACATTCCAAGTACCGAGAGTCCAGTTCGTTTCCAGTCCGTATCTTGATGGGCCAACCTTATTCAGCTTCCGCCGCCCATCGTGGCTTCGGCTGTCCGAGGCAATATTTCGAAGTTTTTCAGTAACTTGTAATAGAGTATGCAAGGTTACCAGCCTTCGCAGTACCCGCACCACGTGCAGATTTCCCTGCTAACGGTTACGGCGCTCTACCGGTCAGTTTTGGCACATTTTCGCCAGTATGCCACAAGAGAAACCAAAGCATAGTAATACCCTAGGCCCGCTTTCCCTATTCTGTTCAAGCTAGGATCCCTTCTGAAAGGAGTACTTTGAGAGCCAGCATACTGTAGCCCGCGACCCACCACTAGCAGGTATATGGGATGTAATGACACACCGGGTCACAAACAAGAATTAATTTCATATTTCTCAATGAGAAGGAACCATTCAAAAGCATTCGTTTTTGGCAATAAAAATTCCTAAGCTCATACTCAATAGAGGTCAAAAAGTGAATCAATTTATGGAAATCAAAAAATAGAATATTTAACACAGGAGTTTTTATCATTGATAGCCACGTTCGAAGCCCAACAGCGTCTGAAATCGTCACATCACGGTGAGGGAACTATTGCCTTACATATTAAAACTACATAATAGTATTGACAGAAGTCATCTTCCATACTGCAATATCACTAGTTCTTCTCTATAAAAGAATATATGCATATCAAAACTCTTCAGCTGATCCTACGAGGACAATCTTTGGAAATTTTACGTATGAGTCCCATCCAAGTAAAAAAACGGAAGGCGCCACGAATTACATATAAGTGGTTTCAAGGGTTCACCATCTAGATTTACCACCTTTTATCTCATTTCTGTGGGCTTTATTTCTCGAGGTATTACAGGCATAAAAAATGGTATAACGGCCGTTTTATCAAATGTAAGTGAGATACATAAAAAAACAAGAATTCCTGTCGAATCAATACTCCTTCACCACAGTGTGGATTTCAATAAAACAAACGTCAACAGTTTTCCTTAACAATTTGCATCAGATCACAGCTTCCACTGGAGTTTCTTCAACTTTGTGTGTAACAAGGGAACAATATATCCACAAATAAACGAGTGAACAGTAAGACGAAATTTTAGGTTACCATCTTTTACATTTGTACTCTACAAACAATTGAGTTGAGAAGATACCGATCAACCCGAAGCAATTGCATCGCTGTGGTACAAGCAGTGGAAGTAGAAGTGGCCTTCTTAAATCAAGCACCCTTATGCCTTCCATGCTCCCATTTCATGTATAAGACCGTCCAGACAGAGCCAGTAATTTAGTCGGTTAGCGAGTACAAGTTACAACTCAATAGTTAAATCGTTTAAAAGGTGTCCAGACTAAAAAAGAGAGCTTTTGAATTAAATATGGACGAATGGCGTTTCAATTGTACAGCTACAAGAATGTAGTCAGAAGTCTAGCCATATTTTTAAAAGAAGAAACTGAATAATTAAATTCAGGTCAACGCTAGTTACTGAAGAGTTCGAATGTTGATAGGTTGGAGATATGTTTTGGGAACTAGGTAGGAGATATGTATGGGAAGGGGTCTCTTCAGAAAATTTAATGACACAACAGGGCAATGAACTTACTCGTAAACCCTAAAAATATACTTTGTTTCCTCGTTAAACAAAGTTAAATCACTAATTCAGCGAAGAGATACTCATAATGGTAGTGCAGTACTAGCAAAAGTTAAGCCCCGAGTCATATGATGTATTCCAGGTAGTATAGTAGCGATTAGTGAAGTATGACAATATTTATAAAGCAAAAAATCTCATGTCTTGAGAGTGGAGAAACTACCAACAAATTAGAAAAACTAACCAACTTGGCTAAATCGTTTCACTAAAGAACTGGACTAAAATTTAATGTACGCACACGGTAACTACACTAATCGCAACTCGACTAAATCACTACATGCGCCTCAACCGGCTTTGTAAGACCAGTATCACTCTGTCCAGTACGGTTCTACCTCCTTGGTCCCAACATTTACCGAACAAAAAAACTCTTTCTCGGCACCCCTTCCATAGGGCACCTCCAAGTACTCGTCTGATAGCATTTGAGAACGACAGTCAATTACGCGATCGCATTGGATTGATTCCTCAGGCAATACGACCGCCTCACAGCCCCATCAGAGTTACGCCCCCATAACTGTGCCGTAAACGGCCATTAATCGATCACCTACTATGGATACACCTCCATTGCACTTTTACTATCGCAAACCTACGGTAAGAATATTACGGCCAATTACTGAGGAAAAATGAGCTAGTAAGGAGTCAATACAATGAGCTAGTAGGTTCAGAAAAATGTGATGTTCCAAACATATTTTGAAAAATTACATTTAATTTAATTATGGCCGTTAAACTTTTACAGAAAAATAATACTGCTATAATTTTACAAAAAAGCAAAGTAGAAACAGACTGTCGATGCCAACACTAAGGGTTGGCAATGCCTAAGTTAAGGGAACGAGAGCCGAAGGAATATCTAAAGAGCCAGTGAGAAGATTCATCATAAATGGATACGACGATGGGGAGAAAATTTCGCTGAGGATTTAGAATGAAAGCCTACTTACCAAAAAGATTAAGAGGAAACGGGAATGGGGAATTCTGGAAAATAGATATGGCCAAAAAGAACATATGTATTGACAAATTGAGATAAACGATAACGCTTGCTATAAAATCCATACATCACAATGCCGAAGTCGAATTGCAATGGAAAATTTTTCAAAGATGCATTTACTTCTCCCAAGGCGGAGGTAAATTATTGCAGATTTTTGAAGCAAGAAGGATCGCTGACTTCGGTGGTAATCTAATCTAATGCTTAAGTGACGATGGATAAGTCTAATATATTTTTTTTTAAATTGTCACTTTTAAGTTAGAAATCTTGCATGATGGTACTTGGCCGGTTCAATTAGGAAAGATCTAGAGAAAATGAACGACAGAATCAACTTATGCGTATTAAAATAATTTATGAAAGCATATGCCATGACCATTAATACTACTTAGGAGTTTATGTATACAGCCTTAAGGCTAACACAAATCTCTAATTGTAAGAATTAAAATGAATGCATAAGGAATTGAACACGAGGATAGCGGAGGCCATGTTCTCTAAATAGACACTGTTAACTTGGTGCCCATTTATCCAGATTTGATGATGTGGATAGACCCATTCCGAGTATAGTAAGTGGAACAATATACAACGATATTCTACGTTAGATCAACATAGCAGAACGCCTACCTGATGAGTACTTCTTCAAACATTTCCCCCGACTACGGCGAAACTGGAGGCCCGCGGAAAACGTTTTGCTCCCTCGACCGAAATGAATTTAATCCCCCAAAGCACGAGGGGAGCGAAAGCACACGGCGAGGAAAAGTAAGTAAGTATCCTTCAAGATTTTCTTAAAACCCGACGGTTCCCACGGAATTGAAAATGCGCGTTCGCAACATAGGTTTAAAAGGCCTCACACAACGACGCGTCTCCGGGAGGCACAAGCCGTTAGAGCGAGGCCAACAAACATCCCAATTGCTTATGCAGGAGCATGCTCGCTTATTGCGGCTCCGGAACGTTAATCCGCAAGAAAAGCAACAAGCTGATGACGATGATTATAGCCCTCGTGTTTGTCGAGGAAGAGATGCTCGATCCCTCTGCGGTCGTGAAAACCCCCACTGCCACCCGTTTCGGAGGTCCCACCCCGCATTTGCTGTATAGACACCGCACGTATATCCCCTCCTTTCCTCTCTCCCATAAGCCTAGGATACGACCTCTCTGCCGCGCAACCCAGATCCACCTACATCCCACCAAGGTTTTTTTCTCATCTTCACTCCAGTCTCCTGTTCCCTATCCACACGGCACCTACTGCTTCTATCTCCCCTTTCCTCGACCTACTCCGCCACACTGCCCTCCCCGCCTCATCTCGGACACAAAAGAGGGGAAAAAATGAGAATGAGGACGGCCCGCGGGGGTCTCTCGCCGCCTCCGTCGGAACGCGAGGAATAGGAATGCCACGAGGCCAGCAAGAGATGAACTTCCTACCCACATCGCCCCTCCCTTTCTAACTCCGACTCTCTATCTCCAGGATAGTAAGAGGAGAGCCGCCACAAGAGAGTATGTTTGTATGCACCATACATATGTGCGTAGATGTTAACAATTCGTACACCAAAACAAGAGATTCGGTTTGTTGGAAGACTTCTCGCATACGTAGAGCCGAGGTTCGAATCCCGGCCTAGGTAAAAACTGCGCGACGTATCCTTCTCATTTACCCCCCTCTCTCGCTGCCCTTGACCACTCGATTCTCCTCCGGGATAGATGTTGAAACCCACTGTAAATAGTCGGTATGTAAAGGCACTATAAGTATATATATGAACACTTTCCCTTACGAAAAAAGATTTTGGTGCGGAGGCTGCAGTACTGACTTCCAATCCCGAGGGCCCGAGTTCGGATCCCACCAGTTTCGAAAAGTATACAACCGACAACGGATACCCAGTCGAACGTTTTACGTGGAGCTCTTTGATAAAACATTCCGCCGGGAGGGATGTAAAACTGCTGACCCATATATGCCTTTCGCATGAATACAGCGAAGCCGACACCGGGTTTCCAGCACCCTTATACATTCCCCAAATAAATCCTCCATCAGCCAACTATATAAAAACTGCGACGAGCGAACATAGTGTTTCACAGCTTTTAGGGGGAATAAGGTGGGAGCCCCTTGAGACTCGGAGGCTACACGCAAGGCTTAGCTTGCCTGAGAAATTCAGATACGGTGTGTTTCCGACCGACACAGAGAATATTATCATGACGCTTCACGACATTTCTTGGTCTGACAGAAGCGATAAAATAAGAGAGCTACATTGCCCAACAGATAAGTACAAAAATTCGTTCTTTCCACGCACAATAAGCGACCAAAATAAAAACTGAACTCCATTAAATACACTCCCATAATACACGTCACCATCTATCCTCCCAAAACCTTTTCCAATACATCTATACACGGCTGGTGTCCTAACACCCTCTGCCACACGCCCATGCGGCGGCTCGAAAGATAGTATAGAGACTCAGATGAAACTAGATAGCTCCCGCTTAAGTTCCAGGACCTGTGCGCAGGAAGCGCAGGAAGATCTGGGCGGCAAGGAGGGGAGGTAGGAGAGGAGGGAGTCGAGGTAAAAGGATGAAATGAAAAGGGATAGGCAACGAGAGAGTGAGGGAACCAAACTACTTCGTGAAAAAGCCACGAGGCACACGCGCGAGGGTATTATTGGATTGAAATCACCCAGGGATTGAAATCACCCACATCATCATCGACGTGACTTTACTATGGTCTTGAGGCCTCATTGAGAGACGAGTCAAAATTAGACAGCATATGGTGATATAGCATTCCATTTCTCGAAGCGTATATGTTGGCAGCGCATTTATTTAGCGATTAGCAGCGATTTAGGGGTTATTTAACCCTCTAATGTAGGCAACATACCTCCCCCGTTTCGAAGGATTTATTATGATCCGTAGTCCATTCCCAAAAAACGACGTTTCTGCGCCGGGATCTTCTGCGAGATCTGTACCATTCGCACTAATATGGCGGCTCGATAATTGCAATTGGACTCTTAGCACTGAAGTAAACAATCGACAGCCGATATTTTTTAGTCCTAAATGGACAGTACTTCAAGTAGAGTTCTGCCCAACCTTCCGATTTCGCGTCACACCACTAACGCAAGCCAGCACATTAACCAACCAAAACATATCATGCAGAGAGTAAAATAATGGGATAAAGAACATATTATGTAAGCAAATTCAACGCTTAAAAGTGAAAGAACTCGAATTTCACAAGATTTCTTAAAACAGAAGTCGAAACAGAGCCTTCAAATGTTGCATACCACAGCATTACTAATGTATGAACAAGAGGCACATGGCTGATTGCACATTAAAAAGGAATTCTAAGTTCCGCGTTTTCAAAATTTTACAATGGAAAATATAACTCGGTAATGTGGACAAAAAATAGTTCCTCCTGAAATCAAGAGGATTTTTATCTGCATATTTAGTGATAAATAATGAATCACATTTAAAGACAAACTCATGTAAATTCGTATCGAAAACAAGAAAGCAGACATTTAAAATTGGAGCGTTACTTATAAGCCATAAAAAATTAGAATATCTTGGCCTGATATTGACAGACTGGCAAAATAGTGCTCATAAAATTAAATGTTCAGTTAGTACAGATCGAATATCTAGTATGGAGACTGCAGAATTTCACTTAAGGAAGCCGGGAGAGTACCAAAGCCAATCGAATGCTTCATCTAATTTATATATTCCATGTCATCGGACCGACCGCTGACCTGGTAACACAAGAAGGTCCCGAGTTCGAATTCCGTATCGGGTAAAAATGCAATGATTGCTTTAAAATTCAAGTCATAGGATACATTGAGCGATAAAACCTTCGCAGTTGGTACACGTTCCAAGTTTTAATCCACTAATTGTATAATAATGACGTACAATTCATGGTAGGGGTTGAAAATATATATTACCTTATTTCTCTCTTACGACCCGTTTTATCCGCGCCGGGCATTCCCGTGGTTACGGTGGCGTCGATTTATCCCATCAAATGATTCATGAAGACCGCCACACGCCGAATGCACACGACATGGGCACATGGGCCAGTTGCACACGACACGCGACAGTTGCACACGTCACTAATTAAATGTTCAGTCTTTCCTCCGCGGCGGGGAGCTGAGGAAGAAGGGAGGAAGGGGAGATTAGTCAGACGAATAGCTGAGACTGGCCAATCAGAGCGTTTGGCGGGAAAATCGCCCGAGACAGTCTGCCGCCAACTCCCCCTCGCCGTTTCAGTGGAGACGACCACTTACCAAGGACACCGGCAAGCGGCGAGGAAGCACCAAGGAGTGACCCAAGGAAAAGCGTTCACGATAGTTATGACTACCTTCAATTTGCTTAACTTTGAACTTATGCATTATCTTCCAATTTTGCAATCATAATTATCTTAGAACATTAAAAAAACTGAAATTTGCTAGGACTTCTGTGGAACTTGCAGAACTAGAGAAATTCAACAGATAATTGTTTCACTAACTGGAACATTTTTTGCCATCTCCCTAGGATATTATGGCCAGTATCTGGTGGCTAGCTTTCTTCCTGCTTCGGAATTCTTCATCCATGATTATACATTCATTATTTCGTTTGTTTGACGAAATATGAAATACTTGAATTTCTTTTGGGATGGTCACCAACATAATAGTGTGATGAAGTTATATTTTCATGTTATGCAAACGTCGAATTTCACGAAGGCAACAATGGCTTTCATTGCACGAAAGCAGAGAGCATCTGTCATCATCTAAATTCTACATAGACTTCCTATGATGACAACTAGAAATTAATTCTTCACACAAAAGGGCATTCGTAAATAAAATGACGAGCATGTAGCAATCTAGACGATGATTGAATAATAGTAGAGAACTTTATGACAGTAATAGCACTGTTATTGTTTTCATTACTTTAAAATCGAACTTAGGGGTGATAAGCGAGCTATTTTAAAAGTTTATGGGAATTGGGAATCGGCAATCAAGTGAGAGTAAACAAAAAAAAATATTCTGGCCCTATGGTAAAACAAGACTCGTAGAATTGCCAAAAATATTTCTATCGATTCTTTAGACTTCTTTTACTCTTTGTGCACCTCCGTCCGACTCAGAAAATACAACAAGGCTTTTATTCCTGCACACGCACATTTCGTATCACCTGTCAAAAAAAGCCCCTTGTACTCCCTAAGTTCTTATTTAAGGCAAATAAAAAGTCTGAGTATTCACCATACATTCCCATAATGATGCCATTTAGTAAAATAATGAGTTCTTATTTCCCACAGTTACATGCATTTAAAAAGCAACATTCTGTTCATTCAAGGCGGGCCAAAGATCCTAATTTTAAATATGATAGTAACTACAGCCTTCAAAATATACTCCGTACTCCGTCAGAGGAAAACAAGCCAGAACAACCATATTAACGCAGCATGAATAATTACTTTGTGGCCTGAGGATTCACAACAAAGGATTGATATTCATTCTTTTTCCTTGTCATTCGATTATTAGCTGATCTGGCTAATGGAATCACACTAGCTATCCTCGCAGACTGTTGAGCTGGAGTAAAAATTGCTTCAAGGCAATATCAATTCCTTCTTTTGGAACTCAATTTGATGATTAACTATCTTTAGAGATTGGTCGTTGGTTTTATTACTAAAAACCAATTCAGACGTTGGCCCAGGGAAAGATATTGATAACTGAAACCGGCGCAAGGGGAAAACAAAGGTATTTTTAGAGTCGCAAATACATTTTTCCATCTGAAACGAGTTGTATGTGAAAATCGCATGCATTAATTTAAACCTCCATTTCTATATAAATACGCCGCAAAACATATAAATTACAAAATCCGAAGATTCCTGCAATATTAAGCGGAATTCATGCACGATGCAGTAATGAAAATGTTGCGATTATCAACATAAATAAATTTACTGCGACCTACGTTAGATGTTTTTATATCAACATCTCCTGATGATGATGTAAAACATCGAGACCTAGGTCGCAGCAATGTAAGTTCGGAAATGGAAATTTTGCAATTATACACAGAAAGAAATTTACTGCGACCTAGGTTTAGCTGTTTTTACATCAGCATCTCCTTAAGATTATGTAAAAACATCGAAAGCTAGGTCGCAGTAAAATTTATTTCTGTGGATAATTCTATTTTTTCATTTCTGTAACATATAAATAAGTATCTTGGACGAAAAAAATTATTTAATTAAACAAAAACACGTATCCCTGCACTAATTTGATGTATCACACGTTATAAAACGTGAGTAAATTTAGACTTAGACTTGTAACGGTTCTATGAGAAAAAAGAGGCGTCGCTGGAGATGGCGAAAACGAGAGATAACAGCTGAAGATAATGCTCATCGACCACGCCCGAGGGATCTCCTTCTTAGGTGGCGGATCTCCATCGAGATAAGGCAGACAAAAAACGCAAGGTTTGAAAAGGAAGGAGAGAGCTGGGGTAAAAGAATACTGCGTTGAACGTGGATATTCCAAACAAGAGTTTTCCACACTTTTAACACTTCTTTATTTAAAATATCCGGTTTAAAAGAGCCTAGAAAGTTTAAATGGGCAATAAAGAGTTGATTTAAATGAGCTTATCAGAATCAAATATCATTCCATACGCTTAATATGCTCGATTTAGCTCTCAAATCAGCATAAAGTTTCAAGTGGGTAATTTTAATTTACGTCTTGCAGAATAGTTACTTAATTTTAAGGCGAAGTATTAACTGCAAGTTAAACCGAACAGTAAAAACTTCATTAGTAGATATTATTTTGTACCATGGTAATAAAAGAAACTCCACTTAAGACGTAATTTATAGAAAATTCATAAGGTAAACTGTTTCCACCAAGGGTTGAAATTCGGCATGAAAAATATCATTTGACTTGACCGGGCAGGCGTATTTCGAGGGGGATTAATACGAACTAGATGTTCACGCCTCAGGTCTATATTATAGCACATGAGACAATAGTCGTGCCTACAAGCCACGGTCGCGGTGGATAAACCCAACATTTTCGCCTATATAACGACTAATTTGACGAAAATTTCCTTTCGAAATTGTTTCCTTTCACGACTTGTTTCCTTTTGAAATGAATTGTTTCCTGTTACGGTGCTTTACGAAAATTCCAGCGTCATCATGGAACACTGACACTGGAAGGGCACCATTTGACCACCCTGTTCGAAGTGCCATAGGAAGCGGAATAGCAATCTAGAAGTACCCTAAATAGAACCCAACAGAGAAAAAGGTTAGACTCTCCTAGCGAAACAGGAGCCGCTGAGCAAAAGAGGGGCGGAGGCTACCTTTAAAGGCGAGACTCTCACTAAGAGCCTAAGGATTAGCTAACAAATCACGGCCACATCTGACATTCGAACCCTGATCCTCAGGATGGCAATTCCGTACCCTAGCCACCATGCCAGCCCAAGCCGGAATTTCTTATTAAGGTCTCAGTGGTGTATAACAACAGTTTCGGAGTAACCTCAGTCCAATGAATGAAGCGTTAGGGCAATTAAAGTTTAGGGAAGGAGTTTAAGGGCTTTTGTGGCAAGGAATGTTTCGGTTGGAATTAGAGATTACTCAGAAATAGAAGGGAAAATTAAAAGTGAACAATTTCAGAGTCAAATGGCTTTGCCTGTGGGTGGCATGAGTGTTCTACGATTCGGAAGATGGCTCAATAGGTTTTCAGGGGTGATTCCAAGAGTTAGACAACTTTTTAGATACAAAGTTTTAATTTTTTCTTGTGCCAGGCCATGATAGAAGTTACAAACACTGAATTTGTGATGGAAATTTGTTGTAATTTTGTTGAAAAACTTAATTTTGGAAATAACCAGACAACCACTATTACCAAATGCGCTGACATTAAAGAACTCGATAGACTTTAAATCTTTACAATTGATGTGACATGGCTAGACGGTTTGAATTCCGACCAGGAAACATATGCGCAAGTCATGGACGTTAGTTTGACCTTATAAGTGTTTATGCTACCTACCTCCCTCTCCTGCAAAATCCACGTAATTCCATTTGACACCTCCCCCTTTAGTCTTTAGCTTCCCCATTCAAGAGCCATTCATTTTATATAATTAAACCAATATTTAGTTTTGACTTTTGCATTAAAGATCTCAGTCGGCGCATTACTTCTTAGAATCAACAATCGTGATTCTGTAATGAAAGAGAAATTAAACTGTGAGAAGGCATAGCCTAGCTCGCCTTTTGCATGGGGACGTCCTAACTTGGCAAAGTTCATGATTTCGTACATTCGTACAATGAAGACGTGACTACCAACAATGCACGCTTTTTTAAGAGATCACGGTTACTACTTTCTCATCAACATACTGGTGCTAACGTTTGGAAAGAATATAAAAATTATATACATTAAAATACTTATACTTCTGGGTCATTGACAGTGACAACGGAAGAGCTCCTTCCCATCAAGCAGGCTTAAAAAAGTTCGAAAATAAGGTGTTCATAAAAGATGCACATTGAAAAATTTCATCTTTACCGCAAAAGTGACAAAACTTGAAAACAAAAATATAATTAAACCATTCCACAGCATTAGGATGGCACACAGGACGACATCACAAAAGAAAAGGGTTTCTCACAAAGTTAATTAACCACTCTTTTATCAGATGAATCGTAAAAAAGTTACATGCCTGAGACAATACCCTGCACGACAACGAAATAGAAACGAAATTTCCAAGAAAAAACATTATTCCCTATTTTTTCATCAGCGCTGTCCGTAATTTTGCATTATTGAGGTGCTTCTTTAAAAAAGCGGAAATATCGCATCGAGAAGTTGAGCTTGGCGCAGGCGTTAGTCGGCGTACGGAACGGCATCTGAATATCAAGTGAGTCTTGGCACTTAAAATGCAAATGACTATTCTGACCCGCAAGCATTTCTGTGAGGTTTGCGAGGGAGAGCTCCTAAATTAATCTTTCGATCTGAAATGTGGTCCGCTGTGTAACTGTACATCTCCCTTCAGAACTACAGTTCTTGTTTATTTAGATTTCGCCAAGGCATGTTCAGTACTGGACTCTCCTGGTGGACTTCGACATCTAATTTCGATGATTCTAGAGCCTACTGCTTTGGGAATATATCTTAGGATACTACCCCTACCACTAGATAGTTCATCGCTAATATTCACTCAAAATGTTCGGGAATAAATTAGTATTTATCAAGCAAATTGTGGAAAGGTTCCGCGATGAAATAGTGAAATAGAGATGCTACTTTACTCTGGTTGGGCCACATCTCGAGTAGCAACGTTGCGCGTGTTGGAAGAAGCCCTTAAAGTGAAATGGAGTTCCATGCGTATTAACGAGCGGAGGAATACCCATCCGAACGTTTACTGAAGTGTTCGTCCGCCTTGGACGTCTAATTTTGATGGACTATTTGATGACTGTTTACATGCATATACCTCTACTTGCGATATCGCCACAGCAGACGGTGGCCCGCATTGACACGGGGAACGTGTGATCAGGCGCTTTCGTTATATTCTCTCAAGTATACTAGCTTCTATAAATAGCAGTGTTCTATCTTCATTATACATACTTGAAATTACCATTTCTTAAATTACATACATTATATAATTTACCGTAGGTATTCTAAAACGCGAGTCGGGGACTCAGTACAGAAAATTTTCATTCGCGAAGTAAACAAAATACAAAGGAATCAGCACACTTCATCATAAAGTACTTCGTGGCTAAATTGTCCTAATATTGCATCCCACTCGCCTCTGCCACCGGTGTGCATGTGGATTGGTTTCCATTCTGCTTATCCACCTTCCATCAAAGTTCAAGTCCATCAGCTTTTGCCTCCAGTAGGTAATTCGACGCCCCATATTATTCTTCTCCTCACTTTCCCAACGGCACTCGCAGCGTTGGCTTGGTCCACAAAACAATAAAAGCCCGAACAAAATTTAACATAAAGCTTCCCACTCCCGATATCATTGATCCAATGAGGGCATGTGTTGGTTCCTCATCGCTCACGCCTCCTCAACCCCCAGCCCCCCAGATTTGTGTAATTTATCTCAACATATGCTGCCCCAGAGGGATGCGATAATTCAATAAACCAGCATAATAAATGCTTGAATTAATGCAAACCTTAATTTTTTGGGCTAATGCAAAAGTAAAAAATGTTTAGGTGAAATAAATACAGAAAGGGCGAACAAATGCCTTTGCACCTCGGAAAGCTTGTCTTCCGGGAGTAAGACCTACGAATAATGCGCAAAAACAGCCCTTATTCGAAAAGTGCAGAGAAATAGAAAACATAGGGCCAGAAAAGGGTAGGAGATAGCTGCAGATGGTAGCAGTAAATTATTTAATAGATGGAGTTTTAGTATAAGTAGATGAAATTATTCTTACAGTACTCCATAAATAAGAAGGGAATTCCTACGTAAAGTTATTCTAACAGTAATTAACCCTCTTGATGCTGACTTCTGTCAGCTGTACTATCGAGAAATGTGGAGGGTAATTTAATGAAATGTATCATTTTAGGAAAAAATATTATGAGGCTATTGTTTAAAATATCCATATACGGTATTTTTATTGTATATGAAATGAATTAGATAATAATAATAAAAGACTTTTTATCACCTAAAAAATAATTGTAATTATATTAGTTTATTAAAGTTGAACAATATTGTCGTATGAGCTGATATATCGGCCCGCCGCACTAAGAGGGTTAATGAGTATCACTTACTATTGACTCGTCAAAGCCTACTTGTGTTTGGATTAAAAAAAACGCAATTTCCCATAAAGAAGGACATTTAAGGGCATGATGTAGTATTTTGGACTTGGAGTCCAAAGTACTACATCATCCTCAAGTTTTATCCATCCATAAGGTTCAAATTCAACGCAATGTTGCCAGCATATTCTGAATTTAATATGCAATTGGTTGCTTGTTCGGAGGGGGATCTACAGCTAAGGTCATTTGCGCCATTAAAGATAAAAGAATAGGTTAATCAGGTTAAGGGCACATGGCGAGTGGAGGAAGATGGAGGAAAACCGAACGGTGAATTTATGGGTCTGTCGTTGAACACCTCCGACGGACGGAAAACTGCACTTGCATCTTACCATAGTTCAAACAAAATGGGAGTGGAATACAACTAAAACATCTTAACTGCCCATAGTAGAAGACAAGGCAACGAGTAACGATGAGTCACGTTCGGTGTTGATTAAAATTTTCCCAACGATTAACCGAATTCAGCATTGGATGTAATGTTGAGGCGAAACTATGAAATTTTGGGGGCATCACTGCGTTCCTACTAAAGTTGTGACGGTATATTGGCAATGATACACAAAGGGTATCGTATTGTCTACTTTAATTCCAACTCGTACAATACGTATTTCAACTGACTAGCAGTCATAATCAGGTACACGTATGCAAAACACCGGTACACAATAAAATATTGGCGTATGAAAAACACCGATTCATAATAACCCACTGTATATATGACTTTCCAACATCGTAAAAGAAATTTAAAACCCATAAAAGTTAGTCTTTCGATGCCAAAAGTACATAAAAGTACATCTATCATCAAGGATTATTAAGGATAGATTTCTCACTTAATAATGTATTCGAACTTTGTTGCTATGATGTTCAATCTTCAGCCTTATGGGGCATACATTTAAAGCCCGAATCCTATTCTTGATTTCCTCATTCTCAGGGATATATCGCCTTTCCCACCTTCACACGCTCTTCATGAGGCTAAATTTAGGCATCCAAGTGGGTACCCGACGAAAAAGTACAGCAATCCCGCAGAAAAACCGATCCCATAACACAGGACATTACCTCAATTGGGAACCCTAAGTCCCCATTTCACTCTCGTATTCCTGATTCCACGTCATATGACGCCTTATCCACCTTCACTCACTCAATACAAGCCCGAAGGGTATTATTTCAAAAGGTGGTGAAATTTACGCACCAACCCGTGTACCCAATGAAAATGTACAGCTTCCCGCAGATGAAACGATGCCATAGCTCGAGACATTACATCCATTCGGAAGCCTTCCTTTTCATCCCCAAACAATATAATCTCCGGCCCTTACCCTTCTGCCATAGGGGAGCACAATAACCATAAAGTAAAAGAAGAGGGCACCCAATATGGAAGGTCATCGGTTTGAATATAATACTGAATCTCCTCCGATATTTCATTTTATTTTTAACCGACCTCTTAGAACGAATCAATTGTGCTTGGAATATAAATCAGACGGCACACGATGTGTTTTGACGCCCCCATCCCATGTGTTACGACAGCTTTTTTTTTCTTCAAACGGGTTGGGAGCGACCCTCCTCCCCCCAATCAATACAATCCCTTTAACCCTCATCTCCTCCATAAACTCGCAACGGTTTTTTTCCTCTCTCTTTCTCGCTCCTCCCCACATTTTCGCAGGGACGGTGTGAGGCTGGGAATAGAGGTAGACGAGAGGAAGGGAGGTTGAGGAGGAGGGAAGGGTTTTAAACTGCCTGAGTAATGGTCGGGAAGGTAAACGCGGCTGGTCATTATCGGATGGCGCCCCGACTCCGCCCATACCCCTAAATCTCCCGCAAATATCTATCCAAAAACCCCCCGAGTCCCCTCGCGACAGCACTCCCCCCTTCCCTATCCACCCCCTCCCCCCCGCTTTAATAATCCGGTTCCGATGCATAGCCCGAGGGGTATTATTTTTATTTTTCTTTTTTCGCTCGGCACCTATCCGGGAGCTTGGCGTCAGTGGATGGGTGATATGGAATCTTCTACATCTGCATACTACCCGGTGAGCCGCCGCTGGGGCGCGTGGCGGGGGGTGTTAGGACCCCCCAAGCCATGAAGAAGGGAGAATGAACGTAACGGGAAGGAAAAAACGGAAAGGAAGAATTTGCGAGGTGTCCCTCTCTCGGTTTATGTCACCCACAATCGCGAAAAATGTTAGGAAAGAGGGAGTACGATTACATTTACATATCACTCTGCAAGCCGCCGCCTGCGGTGGGGATTTCGTGACACTAGCAATAAAAAAATGGAAGTTTTTTTGCAAAATTTCTTTTCATCTTCAAGCGATAGAGAAGACGAGACTATACCCTCACCTATCCTATAGGTACACATGTGACCGATGAGAATTTTCAAAATGTGGCTCAAAAAAGACGCAAGAGTCGCGGTCGACCGAATAAACTACCTCCAGGTACCCTTTTTTTTTAAATAAAAGCTGCACTTCCAACTTTTGATAAAAAAGGAAGGAGATTTGATAAAAATAATTGGAATAAAAATAAGGAAGCTGAGGCTTGTTTTGGAGGATTAAAGTCACAATCAGTGTCTACTACACTCGTGAATGGTGCGCGGGAAGAGAGTTTCCTATATCCATCCGTTAGTGTTTCTCTTCTCTTTTATCTCGTCTATCCCACAACGTAGAGCGGGTGCAAAGTTATATCCTCTGAGGTTATTTTTTAACGGTACCCATCCGGGAGCTACGAGTCAGAGGATGGACAGGGAGAGTAAGATATCATCCACTAGATTAATATATCTTTCTACAAGGCGAGCCGGGCGCTTGCCTCGAGGGCGTGTGGCACAAAGTTAGATCTACAACTCTGAGAGCATTGAGAAAATGAAAGGCTGGGATAGGGAAGGTATGACACGAATGCATGGTTCCGTAAATTATCCTCTGCTCTGTTTCTCTTGTACATACAACCCTGCAAGCCGCCGCATGGGCGTGTAGCAGGGGGTGTTAGGACACCAGCCGTGTAAAGATGTAAGGGATAAGATTTTGGTAAGTGAAATAGTGACGTGTATTATGGGAGTGTATTTACTGGAGCTCAGTTTTTATTGTGGTCGCTTATTGTGCGCGGAAAGAATGAGCTTTTGCACCTGTCTGTTCGGCAGTGTATCTCTCTTATTTTATCGCTTCTGTCAAACCAGAGATGTAGTGAGGCGTCATGATAATATTCTGTTTGTCGCTCTGAAACAATCGCTTTTGAAGTGATATGAGATTTCCACCCCTAAGGATGTTAAACACATTTTTCTCGCATTAATTTTTAAAAACTAAGGTGTGATTCAGAGATTGAAGCAACAATCGCACTCAACATACATAAAAAATATTTCGCACTTAAGGCATGAAATACAATTCTAAGCTTCACACTAACGAGTTTTTGAGAACTAAAAATAATATTCTTGGACGATGAGAAATGAATCAGAGTAAAAATGAGACAGCTAGAACATAGAGGGAAAAAACAACAAATATACACGCGTGAAGCAATGACAAGATCATATGACTCGCACAGCAGAGAGAAGGACTACTAAGGCAAGGACACGTTTTTTTTCTGGAAAAAGAAACAAAATCAATATGAAGAACTGGAAAAACTAAAAACAAGAGGGTATTTATATACAAGCCATGCTTAGCAAATCACCTCAAGGGTGAGTAGCAGGAAATAGACGCAGTGATGTAATCTACGTCCACACGTACAAACTGCCCTTCTGGCCGCAGGTGTGGCAGTATATCCCACGACACCAGCCATGAGATGGAATAGGGGAAAGAAGGGCGACACAAGGGGTAGAGAAGACAAAATGTGCCTAATATAAGTGTCACGCTTTTATCATCATGATCACTATTGTAGGTGAAACGATGGAATTTCGTTCCTATCTCTCCTATTCCTCTCTCACATATCTCTCTCTATTCTCCCTCATTTTGCCTATTTGATCTCAGATATATTTGCCGATTTGCAGTTATAGAGATGTAGTGCGGGGTCAAAATAATACCCACCCTGTTGTGCACAGACTCACGTTACCAGAATATTTCAAGTAATCTAAGCCTAAAGTGCAGACCCAGAGTCTCTAATTCTTCTCAATATAGTCATATCGGGTAAGTAACACTTTCCGTTCGCTAAGAGCTGCTTTTGAGGAAGCGTGCGGTTTTCCTTTGTATTGTATTTCCTCCTTACTTCTTAGTAAATACAGAATATAATATTACGTAAACATATAATCCAAGTATAGATTAAGGTACGCGTGGGTGCAAAGTAATAACCATGAGTATTATCCGTCGTAAACCCGTGGAACTGTACAAAGTTTTTATCATGGGTTATTTCTTATAGTGGTTCCACAACGTAACGCCACTATCAATTGATTTAACCCTTCAAGGCTTTTGAACCTCGGCATTTGAATAAGAACCAAGTTCAATTTTAAAGAAAGAAAAAACTAATGAGAAATAAGTATTTTAATCATGATATAAGTAGTATAAAGTTACTGTAAATACCACCATTCTATAGCAACTAAATACGATAAAATATGAAAAACAAGTATGCAATCCATACAAATCAATACAAAGGATAAAAAGAGAGACAGAGATTATACTCAGAATTCCTATATCAATTTTATGAATTTTAATAATGATCATTTTCAATAATCCATTAATATCCTCGGGGTCGACTTCAATCTCGTGTGGTTTGAGTTTGACTCGAGGCTTTCCTCTTGAGCGTTACCGCAAGAGTCTCTGGGGATACGCAGCGGAAGAGGGTTATGAGAGACGGGAACGGGAGAGGGTTAGACCGTCGCATTTCCAATTTTTTCCTCACCTGGGACGGACGACGCTCCGCTGGCGATCGGCTATTTTATTTTTCATGCGGAGAGGAGGGAGATCGCAAGATGGGAGGGAACGGAGGGCAAGAGGGAGTGTTTGGGGTGCAGACGATCCGATTTGCTTATCTCCGCGGGAATGACGAACAAGTAGTGAGAACGGCGGACTAATCCGGGGCCGGAGTTTTTATCGCGGGAATGACATTGCAGTGGGGTAGGGACGGAAGAGAAAGGCGGACGGCTTCGAAGGTGAAAGAGGGTGTAGAAAGGGGAGAAGAGACGAACCGTGTGCCTTTAAGGTGGCTGCAGCGGTAATCGTAAGTCATTAAGTGCACATTTTAACATCTTTTCAAGAAAGTCGAAAAAAGTTTCTTGGACCACACTTCAATTAAGTAAATCTAGTCATACGTTGGAAAAAACCATCCATGTTGAACTGTAAACGATGCAGGAATTATATTTTAAAAATTGTGCAAAAACGAAAGCATTCACTACGTTTACCAAACGATCTCAGCTCGGTCTGAACTCGTACCGAACTGTAAATTCCAAGCGAGCCGACTCGGACCGCCTGGTTTTCCAATACGGACTTAAAATATCGAAAGTGAACAATGGAATCCATCAGTTGAAGCAAGATTGACCCGGTGTTAAAACGAGTGCAGAGGTAGAAATTTTCAGTCGTATTCCGAGTGAAAAAAATTGCCCAATTAGATATAGAACTTCGATGTGCTACGATATCAATATCATCAACGTCACTTCACTCGCTATGAAGCTATGAACGCACTCTTACAACTGATTACAACATTCGCCTTGAATAATAGCTACTTTATTTTGCTTCCGATGACAACCAAAAGAATAAGGTGGAACGCCACAGACCCGCTGGTTCAGATCGATCTTAAATCTCAGACTGGCTGAAAAACGGGCCGAGTCAGCCCGCTCCTCAGATCGATCTCACTAGCCCTTTGCGTTTGTAAACTTAGTGGTTGTTGAAATACTCGGTTTTATGGTGCGGAATTAGAAATTTTATGCGAAAATCGTATGTGATTACGGCATGATACCATTTTATTTATTAGGAAACATTATTTTAATGAGAAATGTTTATCTCGCGTTTATGACTTTCGCTCTTCTTTTCAACCCTCTTAATTTGATGTGTATTTAACTCTTGGCCTTACTCTTGGGACTTTTTCCTCCAATTTTTCTTCAATGGAGTCCTTCATAAAACCATCGCGCCTCAGGCCCAATCCATTTTTGTGGACCTAATTTTATGCATAGGATTCCATACCTATCCACTCTTAGGCACACCTCTTTCTCTCTTATTTTGTCCACCCATTCGATATTCAGCATCCTACTTCAACACCAGAATTTGAAGGCTTCAAATCTTTTCTGGTATGATTTCCCGATGGTCCATGCTGCTCATCCATGGAGCGCCACACTCCACACGAATCAATTCATGTTCTATTTACCTTGTCGTAGATTTCTTTTCTTTAAACACAGTGTTAGCCTCGGGCTATTCTATGATTGACCTCCATCGTACTCCATAGCATTTACAAGATAAGTGAATGAACCCACTTTTTATAATTTGGTAGAACCAGATGAAAAAACGGGGCAAGGGAACTCATTTCAACATTTCTTTCGCAAGACCTACTCATTTCTAAAAACTAGCAACAAGTCGTACGCTGAGGCCTCATTTGTTGGAGACGGTTTTTTTTTAAACTGATACATGACGCTAAACAACTCGTTTGTTTTATATCTGTGACTATCCATTGTGTGTGTAAAGATTTACTCTAAACTGTCTAAACCTTTTGGTATTTTGAATGGTCCATTAGACGCACTTATTCGTGAAGAATGGCTACAAAATCCAACCATCTGATTGGCAAAAGCTAACTTTCCATCCCTTAATTAATTACCATCCCAGGATGCGACCACTATATCCCACAGCAGTTCTCTATACTAGTGACGCATGACCACAGCTCCAACAAACCACACCTTTTCTGTAAAACCTCTCTTCTGGAATCCCCGTTTCCCATCCTCTCTCTTTTATCAAGTGTACAAGAGAGATAGACAAAGTGACCCAGCACTACAAGTACTTGAACCAGGTCCGTGAATAAGAACTAACCTAAGCACTCATTTCCCACCATGGTTTTATAAACGTTTCATCCCTCATCCATCATTACTTGTGTAGAACGTGCTAATCAGGGATCGGATCAGTTTGGGGCCCATATGATTTTCTCTAATCCCCCAGACCGAAGCCCGATGGCGACGTGAATTTTTTCTGGGAGACTCAGGTCCCCGCTTAAGTTTCCTAAAAGAAGAAATTGAATAGCTTTACGCTCTCCCCATGGAGGGACGCTAAGCTTCCGGGGCCCTTGGTGCCGTTCATAATAATAATAATTTATTTACTTTTCAGAATACAATTTTCAGATTATTTCTGGGTAGTAGGAAGGCTTTAGGTAGCCTCTAAGAAAAAAAACTGAGCTAAGACTACCTTCACAGTAATAATAGGCCATGACTTTAAAGGAGTATAACACTCTTAACCAAATGAATTGATTATCAGCCAAAAATATAGACAAGAAAATAATAATACTAAACACAATAACATTAAATAAATATTCTGCATCTGGCAGAGTGAATAACCATTGTATAACCATTTGAATTAAATTAATGCTTTTAGATTTTATGCTAATTGGTACTAGATTGTACACTTTTGGACCCATACATAAGAAACTCTTTTAAATAAAGTATTGTTTGTTTAAGCTCTGAGATGAAGTATCTTAAATCAATGTTTCCGTCCACACTCCCTCCATTCCCTGAAAATGTTACGCGAACAAACCCAAATAGACATAGCAGTCTCACTTCAGCATCACGGTATGAATGATACAAAAAGTTGTATTCGATAACTGTCTCTCCAAAACTCAATGGCTAAATGTTAGCCAAATTAGTTAGTGAAATTTAAGCTACGTAATCTCCTACGCAAAATTACTAAAACGACACATGCCAAAGTTGCAGGAGCGAATATAAAATTTAAAGTACTAAATGGCCTCTATGAATGATTTAGTAGGATTCTCCGGAACTATGTCGAAAATTCCTTTAAAGCATCGCACATGTCCGAGAAATACTTTATCATAGATTAATGAAATTTTAAAAAACATTCCAACTTGTCATAAAAATGTGGGGAAAAATAATGAATTACTTAATAATAATACAATCTATCATCAGAACACAAAGACAACTGTCGGAATAGAAGGATGGTCCACCAAATTTACCTTGCAGTCAAATTCACAGAGCTACTGAATGAAAAATAGGCGGGAAATTAATGATTTTTTAATAAACCGAAGCAAGATGTAAACGGACTAATTGATTATCCGATAACATGCTGATCTTGTGCGATCAATCACTGGAACGTCAAAGCCATGGAACGAAATCATCATTACTCATTAATGCCAAACGCAGTGGCAATTTTTTTTATTTTTACGCAAAATGCAGTTTAGTCATTAATAATCTCTGGCGACTTTTTGGAAATTTTATTCGTCTTTGTCAAATATTTTGATTGTGAGAGGTACGAGTTACGCTAAAGAGTTGTCCAGTATGGAAGACAACCTACTGCTGACTGGTAATTGGCATGATGTATAATAGGTGGGTAACTAGACACTGATGAGATTACTTGATGAATGAAGGAATGGTAGAGAGAAAAAGAGATAGGATTTCGTTCACTATAGAAGAAAGATGGCCCAAAGACCACAGTGTTACTTTCTATTCGATAAACGGCTTATTACTGTGAATCACCCTCATTAGTGCATTAAATCGGCGATAGAGATTCCATTTATCAATCTCTGCCATGGATAGGATTCAAACCAACCCTATTCGATGGTCAGCCTGGATACAATCCGCCACACACAGCCGATGTCCCAAGGGTTTCATAAACTAATTTATATCAATAAACTGACTTTCCGTCGGTTTGATCGCTGCAGAAGTCCAAACCCATTAAAGGATTCGAACGAAATTTTCCGCACACGTTTCTCAGCGCCTAAAAGGATTAAAAGACTACATTAGCATGACCCAATGGCCCCAGGAGCCTTTGTGTGGGCCCTCAATAGCCGACTTTTACTTCCATAAGACAAGCATTGGATTAGGTGCAGAGGTTTCTTTTATTGCTTTTCTAAATTACTTCAACTCATGATATGGGATGAGAGTAGTACTAGTATAGCATGACTGAAAGAATAAAGTTTATATTCGGTGCTCTTATCTTTTCTCGGGCGTTTTGTTTCTCCAAAAATTTGAGTTTTTGACACCAAAATCGCAACTTTTTGTATAACTTCAATAATAGGAATTTTAGTGACTTGGCAACCGAAGGTGCTTACGATTAATGGCGATGGCCATCGGTGGATAAAGATCGCCCCGTAGTGGTGCTTTGGATTTGATGAAACAGCGGCGGCAGTCTGCTTTCGGTGGCTGTCCTCTTCGAGGCAAGTCGAAAAAATGAAGAAAAATATTCGTAGTTTGACTTGACGACGTCACGTCATGAAAACATGAATATTGATGATAATATAATTCCTGATAATTTCTAATTATAATCCTGAGAGAATCGTGTGGAGCGTAGCACTCTATGGATCGGAAGTATGTACCATTTGAAAAGCTGACCATAAAAAATTATAAACCTTCGAATCCAAGTGCTGGAGGAGGATACTGAAGATAAAATGGACGTACAAAATAAGAAATGTTGAAGTGCATAGAAGAGTAGTAGATGAAAGGACCATATAGAACAGAAAAGAATAAGAAGATGGATTGGACACACCCAGAGACTCAATGGGTTTGCGAAGAACATAATTGAAGGTAAATAAGAGGGAAGAGTCCCCAGAGGAAGACCCATAGATAAGTTCATGGATCATTAAAGAGGAAAGTACATAGTAAGAGATACCAGGAGGTAAGGGAACTAGTATTAGATAGGGAAGGGTGGAAGGCTACAGTCAACCAATCTTAGGATTGAATGACAACGATGATGATGAATCAAAATACCTTTGACAAAGTAAAAACGGCGTAATATCAGGCTGAATCGATGCAGTATTGACTCACAGTTTTGTTGTTCTCATTGCTACGTTTCCATAGACCCCCAACGTCAATGTGAAATCCGCTTTCGGCTGCATATCATTTCATTTACCAACCTGACGATCGCCAGCTGCTCGATAGTCGGCTATCGTTGGCTATTGCCGGCCGAAACCGAAAATACGGACTTAAACCTAAAATAAGGCCATACCACCGCAACGTAGTTAGCCAACAAATATACGCCTCTCAACCCTTTCCATTGTTTTTTTTTAATTAGCTATCACAGATGACATGCCTCAGAAATTAAAAACTAAAGCTACGGTACAAAATATGTAGATTATTCAACGAATATATTTTCAATAAATAATTTCAATCGTCCGTTGGAGCTGAGAGCAGCGCTTTTTCCACTGATTTGGCACTTTTAGACATCAATTTTTGCAATTATTTTCTAATAGCAAAATATAACTAAAAAATACAGCATCACGGTAAAGTGGCTAAATTTTATTTTTATTCGACTCCTTAAGAGTCGTCACTGCTTATATAGAGTTAGTCACGATGATGGCATTTGCCATTGAGTAGAAAAATTCTCGTTTTTTTCCATTCTCACATTACACACCAGGTAATATAATAAAACACCAGGAAAAGAATAGCGCGGAAAGGTATGATTTATGTGCGTATCAATTAGATGGCAGGTTTGATGTAGCCAGAATACGAATTGATGAAAGTTAAGAATTTTTGCGGTAGAATCAGCTTTAATAATCAATAACATAATTACAATGAGATTTTACCAGGGATAAATTTCACCTTAACATCTCCTAATATGGTCAATGACTGCTGCATATTGCATGCCTTTTGCGCATAATTTTGGGAGGACTCATTTAATCCTACACATTTCCTAACTTAATACGATCCTACGCATTTTATTCAATACGACAGTTAAAAAGGGTGCAGCAGCACAATTTTCTTACTTAAGTTGGGCGCTAGGAATCGAGGTTCAAATACAATTGGATTGGAATTTGGAAGGCGTCCGACAGCTAAGATCATTTGCGCCATAGGGAACAGGTAAGGGTGGATAGAAACCAGGCGCCGGCATTAGTCTGCTCTGAACGAAAGGTGCTAAGGGGCCCAGGGTTTAACGTCTCGTCCGAAAAACAGGGTACTGTGCTTAAATTGCCCACCACAAGACACTTATAGAATCAGATCTAGACCCTACTAGAAGTAGGGATCGGTTTTCCTCTGAAAAACATCCTCTGTAGGGATTTGAACCCTGGCCGCCCGTATGGTTAGCCAGTACTCTAGCCACCACACCAACCCGATCCCCTTCAAATACGATCCTGTGATGAAACTATTATGCCCAACATGGTCACCTGGGCATGCACAACACTTTAATGCTTGAAATTCATGTTGTAGAATATGAAGACAAAATAATTACAATGATGCCTATAACATCTTTATTTACTGTACCTTCAAATCAGCAAATTAAGCTGCAGCACCCTGTATTTTTTTGTTTCTCCTAATAAAATTAAATGGTCACCACCTTCTAATTAGAGTATACTATATTGACTGAACTTCCTCACCACGAGGGCAATACAGTCACTTCGTACCAAAAAAATAAAAAAAACGGAGCCGAATAATGCGATATTGGAATATGAGCATCACACAGTACTGCTTGGTTGTCTGGGAAACGGGAGGTCCGGCGTGCATGGGATGAGAGGCAGCTCAGGGGAATCGACGATGTTCGCTGGAGATGAATGGCGTGAGGCGCGACTTAACGAGCCCCCTCTTTGGTTCCCCCCCCCCTCCCCCGTGATCCGCCCTTTCGTCCGAGCATCGCCTTTCCCCGCGATCGCCAATTACGAATATTAAAGCCGATCTGGATATGGGGGAGCGTGAAGAGAAAGGCAGAGATGCGTGCTACAGGAGGGAAATTCCATGGAAGACGCCCGCAGGTCGTGGGGTCGGAAGGGTACGGGTCAACGGGTCCGCCGAAGTCGTCGGACGAGTGGGAGAGATGGAATCCTGGACGGAATGCCGAGGGCCCGAACAGAACGCATTTAAAGAACATCATACTACCGCATCCCTCACGTCGCTCTCTTACTAAATGAGGCAGAAGATATTCCCAAATAATTGATGGTATGCCTATGAAGCTGGCTGAGCAGTAACAATTACCACGGAGCAATTATAACCTTATTAGCGCCGGTTAAGTTGGGTCTAAATGGAGTACAAAATACTCTGAATTTTTGCAGGCGAAGGCCCCTATCTAGCGACTTAATTCCTTTATTCAACTCAGCATACACCCTACTTCTCTTCTTCCAGATCTTCTTCCCCTTGCCGGCTCACCCAACATCCTCCCCTCTATCACGGTCCTCAACATCGCTTCGTCCATCATACGTCTGCCAACCACCTACAATACTTTCTCCCAATCTCCTACAAAAGTTTCTGTCCTAATCCATCTGAGTACTTCTTAGTTTGCCTTCCTTTCCGGCTGCCGCACCTTCTCCACTCTCCTTCACCTCCACTTCCACACTTCCTACCTGCAGCCTGTTCCCGTCTTCCTTTCTCAAAGTCGAAGTTTCTGCACCATACAACTCTACACTCCACGTTTAACTCCTCATGAGCCTCTTCAGATCCTCAACAAATGTCCCCGTCATCAGTTCCCACTATTTATGAACGCACGTTTTGCTAGCGTCTAATTTCTAATGCTGGTCAAACTTTTAAATTCTTTGCTGCTATGCCCATTTACAAGAAAATGGGCAAAAGTAATGATTGACAAACCTAATAAAGGCCATGCAAAAACAAGGTATTTGCGTTAGTAGGTACTTGCATTTGATTATTACTCTAAAGCAACTGTCTCAGGAAAAATGACACTTCTTTGGCAATATTTGTCCGATCCTCTGTGATCAGGTTCCTGTGATGAAGATAGTTCTGACTTTCCATCCAAAAATTCCGGATTTGAATCCCGGTAGGCTATAATATTGTTGACTATAGGGTTCCGATCCTTACATGGGTTCACTTTGTTTCCACTTTTTGAGCACATGCACACAGACCGGTATCATAAAAAAGCACCAATTATTTTTTTTTTCAAAATTCCAAATGTACTTCAAGTGAAACACTGCATCCTCCGGTTGGGACGTTAAGCTATGGATTCAGAGGTGCCCGAAATACGTGGTCATGATTCATACTCCCTCATAAAAACAATTTGGAGATGGGGATCCCAGGATTTCAGTAAACTTTTGGGAGATGAGGAGATAACATGTATTGTGAATTGGAGGGCGAGGGGTGAATCATTGAAAAAATAATTAATAAAGTACAAAGGAATGTTGCACGCTTCGTTAAAAAATGCTACGAGCGGTCAAATAAGGCTTCTCAGCTTTTAGAGGGATTATGTTGGGAACCCCTACAGACTCAGAGGCTGAGCGCTAGACTTATTTTGCTTGATAAATTCTTAACAGGTTTGTTTCATAGCGACATAGATATAATTCTTCATAGATATAATTCTTCCTTTCCACGCACAATAAGCGACCATAATAAAACCGGAGCTCCACTTAAAACACATCCAGAATACACTTCACCATTTCACCTCCAAAAACCTCATCCTTCACACGTTTGTTCGGTTGATGTCCTAACACTCCCTGCCACACGACCATACGGCGGTTCGCAGGGTAGTATGTAGATGTACATTGAGTCTGGAGGCATGGGCGCAGCCAGTATTTACAGTTGGGAGGGGGCAGGAAATGAAATGTTATCTCCTGAAAGATAATTTAAACATGTTTAATTTTGATTCAAGGTAAAGGTTGATCAAGACGTTGCCATATTTAAGGAATTCCAAGACCAATTGCGAACCAAGTTAGCTTTTCCTATATACATCTCATCTCTATTTTTTCGTCAAGTACTTCGATTTAAGCTCTCTATTTGGGGGGGACAGCTACCGCATCCCCTCTCCGTGCCTTCTCCTGGCTACGCCCTTGCCCGGGGTATGTGCGCGCCAATTGACGCAGTGTGGCATTTCGCTGATAGAGGACTAATTCCCAACGACAATTTTTACTACAGCCTTCATTCAAGATCCGATTAATTCTTCCCTTATTTAAATTCCAGTCTAATTTGAATAGCATAAATGACCTCGTCCGTTGCTTCCCTTGATAAATATTTGTACCACCACAACTGATTCTTTATTATTCCACGACGTTCTTTCAATGCTAGTTTAAATATTTATATATTCTTAGCCTTTTCACGCGAGAAAATTATGTGAAACTATAAAACGATTGCGAGTCTGTGCGAGCAAACGACCGGTGATTGATGAGATCGAACACTCTCGAACGCTAGATTTGGCAGGGCCGCAGGGAACATGAGCATGCAGCCCGCATGCAATAGTTGTCGCCGTGTTCGGCCACCCCGTGAATTCCTCGTCCATCTCTTCTCTTTACTCTCCTGGGAAAAATTCCGCTGACGCCAACTAAATTATTTACGATACTTGATACTTTTGGGACTCGCTCACTATGGGGAACGGAGGTAGGAGCGACCGGGGGAAAAACATGTGGATTCCGTAATTTCTCAGCGGCGACAATGTGTGGAGTTTTACATTACCCATATAATTCTCATAACTTAGAATTGTTTCAATTCTAATGGAGATATTAACATGCTTAATTAGCGATGAAATGGAGAGTAAAATTAAATGCATTCAAATCAATGTCAGGATTATCAACGGACAAAAAATGCACCTATATTTTTAATCAAAGACCTTCCAGCATTGCCTATATCTGTAGCCCAGATATTACGATAATAAAGTGATTAAAATTTAGACCATATAACGCAAGTAATCAAATGTTATCATTCTCGAGGTGTCATCGATAAACCGTATCTAACCTTGTTCGGTCAGAAATTCGCTGAATAATTTCACAGGACAGAGTCTTCTAAGCTCACAAGCCTGTCCCTAATTGTCAGTAAAACATATAAAATATGGAAAATAAAAATATAAGCGAAAGGCTTAGCACCAAATTAAGTCTCGTTGGCCAAAATTAAGGGTTAGAATAAATTCTTCTCAAAATATGGGAAGCTTTGAATTCACCACTTCATTTTTCGTCGGGAAAAAGGAGAATTATTTAGTTTACCACTACTGACAGCAACATCAAAGGCGTGACAAGCCTCTATCATATTCAAAAGCCTTCTGTAATGAATATGCTGTCCGATTCTGTCAGTATCACAAACCACTCGTAAACGTTAAATGAAGAAGAAATAAGATTTAAAGGTATCTGCTTTGTCATGGATTCCACGCAACCCACCGTTAAAAATTCGACTACAAGAACGGGAAATGGAAATTTATAACTATCCAGTCAACTGAGCATGGGTTATAATGATGTTATAGGCATCGCAAAATTCTAACATAGGAATAAGGCTGTGAGTAGTAATTAAAAATAAAACAATACACCACTGTCCCCAAATGTAGTCCAAAATAAAAATAAGGAACATTCTTTAGCAACAGAATATTGAATATCTAAATTCAAAAATTATTTAGTAAATTACCTTAGTTCTTGCGTCATTAAGCTTGTACATCTACTCGCTTTATACCTGTACGTATACCAGGAGTTCATCATGAATAAATCCGATATACTTTCGGCAAGCATATTCCTTCACCCGAAAGGGTAAAATTGAAGCACACGTGCAGGACAAATAATTACAATTAATATACAGCAAGACATTGATTCCCTGACGATATTGGGAAGTTCCATAAATATTTTTAAGTCAGTGCTCCCGAAAAGTAAGAAAGATATGAGAAAATTAGAAAAAATACGCTAGAAAAAGATACGCTAGTGCCGAGGGTAAATAATAGATCATTTCAGTAATTTATGTCGGCTTTTAGGATAAAAAACTAGTTCTGTTAGGAGAAAACCGGCATTACGCCTTGCCCAACCTAGCCAATGCCCAAAATTTAGTCTTGCTGTGTATAATATAAAATGTTACAGATAAAATTAGTCTACAGCAAAAATTTTAATACATTGAGAGGGTAAAAATAAGGTTTGAATAATAACGGCCCCAAAACTTAAAATACTCTAGAACATAAATATTTTTATGAGATATCTGACAGTCGTGTCATTCCCAATTTCCCGAAGGTTCATGACGATAAGGGAACCAAAAAACAAATCAAGATGAAGGATATTAAATTTCAGATTGGCTGATTTTAAACAAAGAAGGGAAAGCTTCATCAGTGGCCCAGAGGATGGGAGAAAATTGCTGAACAACATCTTATTTACTTACTTACAAATATATGCAAATGTAAACAATATTAACAAAAATAAAAAATAAAAAAATAGAAGCAAAAACTGAAAAGCGATTAAAGAAGCCATAATAATTAAATTATTAAAGAAATAATAATTTATTTATAATGATTGATGAATGCAAAATATTTTACGGAATTTAAGCATGAGCACGAAAATATCGAAATGATGAAGTTTTAGGTAAACTATTTTCGCAAGAATCCCTTCCACTTTATCAATCGCGCTATAATCGATAGTTAGGAGAAAAGATTGCACCTACGAAGGAAACGAAAAGCGCAAAAGGAATGAAAGATATTATTCAAATAAATTTCTCGAGTTTTAGCCTATACTCCGCCATTTTCAAACATCTGTTTACGACTCAGAATTAAGCATAGCATTTCTCGAAATCAAATAGTCTCGATTTTCAGCCAATAGTTTGAGAAAAAATTTGGAAGATTGAATCCACCAAATCCTTCGAACCAAAGGAATATAAATTCAATTAGAACAAAAAGACGGGCTTGTCCCGTTCTTATTTCACTACTTTATTTAATTCAAAATGCGAAGTTTTACATTAAGCTCTGAGTAATAAAGTTTTGAGTTCTCTCATTTTATTTAACCCGTTATTTCAACTAATCTTCATTCGAGTGAATCTTCGAGTAAAAGAAAGCGCGAATAATTGGCCTTTGATGCTTAAGATTCAGTGTGAACGATGATTTACGATGAAGAGCCAAGATGGCAAATCTGTGTACTGTATTAAGTTGAATGGATAAGGAGATATAAATGGTGATAAAATAAATCAGATCTATCTTTCACTGGCAAAGATGAATTAGAAAACTTGCTGACGCCCGAATAGTGTGGTTCATGACAGAATGTGATCTAGGATCACCTGTCAGCGGGCAGGACAGGAAATTTAGGAAAATTCATTTCAAGGTAAAGTCGTAATTAAAAATTTCACGGTATTTCATTCCTGTTACTGGTGTATTGACAAATGCGATGAAAAAAGCGACACTAAATCGTTAATCAAAATACAGAGGAACAGAAAACTATCTACAAGCAAAAATTCTGTACATGAATATACTGAATAATAACTATAATATGAACATTACCAAAAGCTTTCACTCTCCAAAAATGTGCAAGGTACATTTTCCTATCGATTGCATTACTCTAACATTCCGCTCGATCAACGCAGATAGTGTTTGGGCTTCATCAAAAGCATTTGGACTTCGATAAACGTCTCAATATACCTCCTCTCTTCTCGTACAGAAGCGAAGAATATATGCGACGGAACCGACACAGCCAAATGGAACTCACAAATTTGTGGTAGGCATGTAATAGCATAACTTACAAAGGAGGTATCTGCGGAACACAAGAATTTCCCAACATCCCACCAGGGATAAGTACTTTTCTAGAAATTCGTATACACTTAGCTCAAAAGTTCCAAGGCGGATAAAAGGTGATCATCCATCCAGGCATTCACAGGGCACTGAAAAATTTTCATTAGGACAAGGTAGATAAGAGGCTCTGCAAGACGCGAGGGGAAAAAAGGGGAGAAATATTCAACCTTCATTTTCCCCTCTGGCCAAGTGATACAATCCCCAGCTTTCACGACGAAAATGGGACCACATACGTAAGTGGGAGACAAAGAATGCAACAAGGCGAGTGACTCCAACGCTGGGTCGTAGAGTGCTCCGGGAGCGAAATGAGGAGCCCAGCCGCAGTATATTTCAAGTCATACCCCGTCGAAGGAGGTTTTTTTCTAATCCTGGTTTAATTTGAAATACCAAAGAGTCTTAAAATTTTTATCCGGATTCGCAGTGATTCAAAAAATTCTAAACGTTTTCACGGTATGCCGTAGGTTCGTATTCTGCGCACGTGTATAAACGCCATTTGGAGATAAAATGACGATACGAACGCTGGTTTAATGAAAGAGTAGGATTGAAATCCTAAGACCACTTGCCGTAATTGGGTAGGCCTCGGTGTAGTGCTCTATATTTATGTGTTGGCAACACTGTGATATTTCGATATGAGTTACAAAGTGTAACAAAGGAGGTTCAATAAAGATGGCGAGATGTCATGTCTTAACTGGGTATAACTGTGAAGTTATTAGTGAGGATCGCTACAATTTAGGCGACGAGGTAGAGGATGTATCACGTAATTACTTAAATGTTGTGGAGTAGTCGATTAGAGTACTCAAAAGTAGCTTAAATGCTGTTGACGTATTTAATGAGGAGTTAGCATTAAACTCGCTCACGAGGTACCAGTTAAGTTCTGAGTGAGATGGAGAAAGAAAGAGAACTTCCCAGATTTGATCCTCACGGTGATAAATCCACTAGAGCCGAGAGATGGAGAAAGTGGCTGTGGGCGTTCCAGTTTTACATGGACTCGAGAGGCCTAACTGTGGCAGCCAGAAAAAAAGGCAGTGTTGTTACATTACGCGGGCCCCGATGTGCAGGATATTTTTGAGACACTGACAGTACCTGCTGCTCAAGTAAGTCAACAAGCGGAAGATGAGTATTTAGTCGCTATTAAAATGCTAAATGATAAGTTTTCCGTGCAAGGGAATGTGACTTTTGAGACTATGAAGTTTCAAGAGATGTATCCTATGCAGGGTGAGACGATGGAAGCGTTTATTGTAAGGCTTCGTCAACAAGCCAAGTAATGTGGTTTGTGGCGGAAGAAGTGGACAGACACATAAAAGACCAAGTAGTGAGGAAATGCCCTGAAAAGGAACTACGACTTAAATTCCTTGATGAACGGGATGCTCTTAATCTGGAGAGAGCTGAAGAAATTATACTCGTTTGGGAGCGGTCCAGAGAAGAATCAGCAGCAATGGGCACTCCTGAAGGAGCGGTTGCAGACCAAATCAACAGGTTGCACGTGAGTGGTCGGCCGAGGAAGAAATTCCCGGAAACCAGAGGACGTGATAGCATACGAGAGACAAGGGACAAGAGTTGTTGGAAGTGCGGGAAAGTAGGTCATTTATCTAGTGACCCCGACTGCCCAGCAAGAAATAAAGTATGTAGTAAGTGAGGGTTGAAGGGTCATTTTATGAAAGTGTGTCGAAGATCAACTAAGCAAGGTAAGCAATATCGTAAAGATATTAGTGCAGTGAACAATCAATGTGCAGAGAACTTGTGTAGTGGAGTATCGTGTTCAGAAAATGAAAATTTACCGGTAGAAAATAGTGATAAAGACAAATATGTATTCTCTGTAAGAAATGAGAGCATGGTGAATGAAATGGACTGTTATGTTTCTATTGAAGTGGGGAATGTAAAGATGTCTATTTTAATAGATTCAGGGGCAGAGTGTAATATTATAGGTAAATCAGAATGGGAAAGGCTGAAATCAGAAAATATTGACTGTAATTCTTATCTGGTTGATAGGAAAATATTTTCTTATGGGGATAAGAAACCTCTTAAAATTCTAGGAGCTTTCAAAGCAAAAGTGAAGCTCAGAAATGGTAAAGAATTGTCAAATGTTGAATTTTTGGTTTTGGATGGAAAAGGTGCATCGTTGTTGGGTAAGACAACGGAAATGAAATTGTGAGTGTTGAAAATAGGGATGGAAGTATGTGAGGAAGTTTCAGTAAACGGTGTGAAGGATAATGTTTGTACTAATTATGATAAACTGTGCAGGGAATATGGTGATATTTTCAAGGGTGTTGGTAAACTTAAAGATTTTTAGTTGAACATACCAATGAAACAAGATGTAAGAAGTGGCACAACCACTGAGAAGGTTACCTTATAACTTAAGAGAAGTTGTAGAAAAACTGGTAAATGAATCACTGGGGAAGGACATTATAGAAAAGTTAAATGAGCCTATCCGTTGGGTATCACCAATTGTAGTCACACGAAGGAAAAATGTTAACGGGAGAAAATGGCGTTTGTGTGTAGATATGAGGGTTGCTAATTTAGCAATCAAGAGGGAAAGGTTTCCTTTGCCAACAATTAAAGATGTGTTAAATGATTTGAATGGTAGTAGCGTGTTTAGCAAACTGGATATGAAATGGGCATACTATCAAATTGAATTGGAGGAATAGTCTAGAAAAGTAACAACTTTTAGCACACACGTGGGATTGTATAGATTTGAGATAGATATGAGGGTTGCTAATTTAGCTATCGAGAGGGAAAGGTTTTCTTTGCCAGCAATTGAAGATGGGTTAAATGATTTGAATGGGAGTAGCGTGTTTAGCAAACTGGATATGAAATGGGCATATCATCAAATTGAATTGGAGGAAGAGTCTAGAAAAGTAACAACTTTTAGCACACACGTGGGATTGTATAGATTTAAAAGAATTATGTTTGGGGTAAATTGTGGCCCTGAGATGTACCAAAAAGTAATGACTCAAACATTTCAAGATTGTGAAGGTGTTATTTGTTACATGGATGACATGATTGTGCATGGAAAAAACAAAAGGGAACATGATAAAAGATTGAGGAAAGTCTTTTGTACTTTTAAGGAAAAAGGGTTAACATTGAATGGATCAAAATGTGAGTTTGGTTAGAAAGAGATTCAATTTTTAAATCATCACATTTGCGGTAATGGTATCAAACCTACAGATCATACGAAGGAAGAAATCGAATCTGTTAGAATGCCGGAAAATCAAAGTGAAGTTAGGAGTTTTTTAGGACTTATGAACTTTTCAGCTAAGTTCATTCCTAACCTAGCTACCATTGCAGAGCCTCTGAGAAGATTAATGTGTAAAAATGAGCCATTTGTGTGGGGTTTAGAACAAGATAAAGCATTTGATCAGTTGAAAAATAGTATGGTAAATCCTCCAGTATTGAGTTTTTTTAGACCAAATTCAAAATGTAGAATTTATTGTGATGCCAGTCCAGTAGGTTTAGGAGAAGTGCTAGAACAATTTCAAAAGAATGAGACAAGAATTGTCAGATATGCTAGTAGGGCATTAACCAAAACAGAACAGAGATATTCGCAGACAGAAAAAGAAGCTCTGACCTTAGTATGGGCATGTGAAGTTTTCCATATCTATGTATATGGTAAGGAATTTGAACTAGTAACTGATCACAAACCTCTAGAAGTAATTTTTGTACCTCATAAAAAACTTTGTGCAAGAATTGAACGCTGGGTATTAAGATTGATGAGCTATGCATACAAGGTAGTGTATACTCAAGCAGACCCACTTTCCAGGTTGCTAGATTTAACTAAGAAATATAAGCAATATGAACTAGAAGCTAAGGAAGAGGAGATGCAAGTATTAAGCATTTGGAGGCTACAGTGCCAGTTGCAATGAAGCTTGAGGATATAATCAAAGCAACAAAGAAAGACAAAATGTTATGTGATCTAATAACTAGTTTGAAAACAAATCGTTGGTCAAAAGAGCAAAGACGTTTTGAATTAATTCAGGATGAGTTGTGTGAAGTAAATGGGATAGCATTAAGGGGCACCAGAATAGTTTGTCCTAGTGAACTGCAAACCAAGCGTTTAGAAATAAGCCATGAAGGACATTTAGGGATAACCGCCATGAAAAGATTATTGCGTAGCAAAGTGTGGTGGAACGGAATGGACAGAGATGTTGAGAAATGGGTGCGAAATTGCCATGGTTGTCAACTAGTAGTTATTCCTAATCTGCCGGAACCAATGGCAAGGACAAAATTACCGTCTAGCCCTTGGAAATATATATCTATGAATCATCTAGGAACTCTTCCCACAGGAGATTATCTATTAGTAATAGTAGATTACTATAGCAGATTCTTTGAAGTTGAGATCATGAAATCGTTGTCAGCAAAAATTTGGATAGAACAAGTTGCAGAAGTATTTGCTAGGTATGGTCTACTAAAATGTGTGATGACAGATAATGGAGGTACATTTGTTGACAAGAAATTTAAAGTTTTTCTGGAGCAAAATGGGGTGACACATTTTCACTCCACGCCTTTGTGGCCGCAGAATTGCGCACAATACTAACAAGAACTGGAAGGAGGAAAATTTCTGTTAGCTTATCGGACTATACCACACTCCACGACTGGGATTCCACCGGGAGAATTAATGATAGGAAGGAAGATTAAGGGAAAACTTCCTGATGTATCAAATACTAATTCATATCATCTAGATGAAGAATTAAGAGATAGAGATACATTTCTGAAAGACATAGGAAGAGAGTATGCAGATGGAGTTCTTAGAGCAAAAGTTTGTGACTTGCAAATTGGAAATCAAGTATTAATGCGTCAGCATAGGGAAAACAAATTGTCAACTCCTTTTAATCCTATTCCAATGGAAATAGTGGGTAAAACAGGGAACTCTGTGATGTTGCAATCAGCCAATGGAAAAATATTTTCTAGGAATTCGACTCATGTAAAAGAATACAGACAAGAGGAGACAAATTCTGTTCTGACTGATGCATGTGAAAATGAAAAAAGGTATTTGATTACAGGTCAATCAACTGTAACTAGTTTGCATACAGATAGTCCAAAGAAATCTATTGGGAATGAAGCTGTTACAACTTCAGGATCACAAGATATCATAGACCAAAAAGGTGTGTACGTAAGCCCTTGTGGCATGAAGAGTATATTATGGAAAAGTAAAATGCTGTATGATTTGAGTTGGTATGTGTTGTCAAATATTAAACATAAGTGGTTTATTTTTATGTTATTAAAAAAAGGAGAAGCAAATGTAGTGTTCTATATATATGTGTAGGCAACACTGATATTTGGATATGAGTAACAAAGTGTAACAAAGGAGGTTCAATAAAGATGGCGAGATGTCATGTCTAAACTGGGTATGATGTGAAGTTATTTAGTGAGGATCGCTACACTCGGAATTTCCGAAATTTTAACCCTGTAAATACAACAAAACTACAGTGCCGATGGCGTACAAAATATGGCTAAATTTAGAGCAAATGGTGCCATTTGAAAGTTGAGATTTGACAACGCATGAACATCACCTCCATTGAATTGTCAAGATCCAGCCTTTCCTTGAGTGAAAAAGCTATGAATACTGCCGCGAGAGCTAGGAGTTTTTATTAAGAAGACTGTAGTGCTAAGCGTAAGTCATTGAGTGCACATTTTAATAGCTCTTCAAGTAGGTCGAAAAAAAATTCTAGGACCTCACTTCACCTAACCACATCTGTTCGCACAGATAAATTGCCCATACTTGTAGCGATTTAATGATGCGAGGATTGTATTTTTAAATTTCCGTCTAACGGCGCAGAATTCGAAATAAAGGCGACAATTTTACTCGGCACAATACCTTGGTAACAGTTGGCAACCGTTGTAATGATACGAAACATTTTTTCGTGTTTGTGAGAAAATCTGTACGTATAGAATGGCATTATTTCGAAATATAAGTGAAATGCCTAAGACTGAGTGTTAAAATAGCACAAAACTTCCAAGAAACCAAATCGGTAACATGTAATTTTTTCACTTTTATGAATACATGTGTCTAATTAGTGAACACTTGGTAAGTTTCATACAAATCTTACCATAAACAAAAATCGCTGATGAAACTTAAGGAGATCCTGTCTTCTTTATTCGACACTATTGCTGCCGCAAGGACGAGTGCATCGATAGTACCACCGATATGTAATAAAAATTTTTTCTCTTATCAAAACATACACCACTTGAATAGACAGTAAAATGCTGAAAAATAAACTCACCAATTATCGCCGCAGCTGTTGCCTCCTTAAACAGGATAGCGGCGTCGTCCGCCCTCGTGCAATCCAAGAGAAACTTGAATGAGCACAAACACAGCACGAGTGTCATTAAATTCACCAATAACTAATTTCCACATGCGATGCATTTCTCTTTTCTTCGCACGACTTACACAAACGGGTAACCCCACAAAATCTGCACTCCAAAACACAAGAATAAAGCCATTTCAACTACTACTCCCGAGTATCTCACGTGAAACTACGAAGAATAACAATAAAACTGCTTGGGCGGCATTCAACGTTTCCAACGTATATATACCACAGCTGATATTTCACGCTAGCAATTTTCTTTCGCCCAGACATTTGTGTGTGGCTTCGAAGGGCGAGAGAAACCAAGAGCTAGCTGAGTCCATTCCGGATCGTTTCGACTAGCCTCGTCTCAAACTGAGGACATAAAACTGATGACACTACCGACACTAGCGCTAAGAGCTGCTAAGAGCAGCCTAGCAGCAGCCGAGCGCAGGCAAAGCCGAGGCTGGCCGAGCCCGATCGAGTCTGGCCGAGACTAGAGTGCACGAGGCTAGCCTAGCGAACCTTGACTAACTTACCCGACTCGCTGTTTTCGCCTTGCCTCAGCGAGAATGCACTGCCGCTTCACACGGAACACTATTGTGTAAACGAATATCATAGAATGTACAAGAAACTGAATGGAAATAGAGCAGGTTCTATTTCCCGTTAAGTCATTCAGACATTTATACAATCTGCCGCATTACACGGCACACTTTTCCTCATGCAAGAGTTCACACATTCGTTTGTACAATAAAATGTACCGTGTAAAGCGGCCTTTACAAGTCTGCCCTGAGGACATATATCCTATGAAGTGAAGGGGAATCTTCTGTCAGAAAAAACTCAGGATTTAAGCTTAACAGAAAACCTCGCCCTCAACGATATCCTACTCGCCACGTCCCTACTCAAGTCCAAGAAACACTTCGACTCAGAATTCAACCAAGATGAAACGGACCAGAGAATGCCGACTCCGATGCTTGTTCATTTCGTCATTGGTCTCCACCTACCACGAACCAACCATGGTACTAATACTTATGAATTAATACCATGGATTCTGCGGGCATGTAAAGCGACTCGTAGTTTTTTTAAGGCTATTAACTTCTTCGCGCGGAGTAAAGGGGGGAGATACGGGCGAGGATCTCAAGAAGCCACCCGAGACAGTGCTCATCAGTAGGCTCAGGGCAGATCTCATCGGTAGGCTATTTTGGAGAATGTCTATTCTCTAGCCGCATTGAATTTCACATTTTGAGACATGAGTTATTTACCTGAATGACACTGACGGTATAATTGGAGCTCAATCATCCCTCAGTAAACCGGAAACATGAGATTTCTGGCAGGAGCATAAACGGACGAGGTAGAAAAAAAAGTTCACTGTTTCCTGGAATTTGTTGGTACCAACAAACGAGCCCTGTTATTGAAAGAGAGAGATGTACACTCACTATTTCTGCCTTTGTTTCGATGAATTAACCATTGATATATTATTACCAAGCGCACAGAACCCGAGCGCCGCTTGTTCCAGGATTCATCTCTGTTCTCTCTGTTTCTTAGAAGACACTCGTTTTCCGAGTATTTTATAGCTGCCAATTGATCAAGAGATGAAGATGACAGCAAAATAATGAGTAAGGTTGTGAGCTATGGAAAGAAGGTTGTAGAAGAATGGAGAAGATCATATGGGCCGAGCAAACCAACATTGAGGAAGTCCTACAAAGAGCTGAGGTAAAACGATGCTCATTAAAAACCCAGCGAAGTGGATGAGACTCGTATGTTAAGTGGACACAGTCTGAGATGCTACGGTCACCAGAAAAATTGGTGTTCTTTTTCCACATATTAATCCGTGAGTCGTCGAAGGGGCGCGTGGAAGAAGGTGTCAGGACATCAGTTACGGAAATGATGGAGATAAGGGTATTGGAATAAGACATGAGCTATTTACCTGAATGACACCGACGGTAATATAGGAGCTCAAACATCCCTCAGTTCACCGGAAACATGAAATTTCTGGCAGGAACATAGACGGACGACCTTTGCCTAGTAGAACAGTTACGTGTGATTACGTAAGTAAGCTTCATTAAAATTGTTTTATTTCTACAGGCTAGCAGGTTTTATAATTAACTAAAGCATTACAAATACTTACCAGCTCCACAATAGATCCTGTGCGATTTCACGAGTATAATTAAATTCCATTAGGTAAAGGATGAAATTGAACTGTACGCTGTGTACCTTAGTTCGCCGCTCCATTTTCGTTAGAGACAGAGAGGTGCGCGGAAATAATGAATTTTAGGAATAACTCTCATATTTCGTCGCTTATGTGAGCTCTAGAGATATGATGTGGGAATAAAATAATATCCCCCGTGTTACTCTGAAACTCGCATAGCCTGAATTTTTAAAGTAGTTAATCCTAGCCTAGCGTGTAGCCTCTAGCAGATAGAAACCAAAGCCTTTCATCAGCTGTGCGTCACTCCGTTCGCTCGCAGAAATTTTTAACGAAGCGAGCGGCTTTCCTTTGTATTATATGAATGAAATATTTCGGTACAAGGTCCCAGATACTCTTGGCAAAATTAAGATGTGCCAAAACTTGAGTAAAATAGCGAGGCTTCCTCTTTTGCACCAGACGACTTCCGTTTTGCAGCTAAATTATTCACACTTTTTCGCATCAGTAATTTAGTTTTCACTTTCCATGTGACGGAAAAACGAAGTCTGATGAATACAGAATAAATAAGCTATTGCCTTGAAACTAAATTTCCCAACTCGTTGACGGAAGTGAACCAAAGACTTGTGACTTCTAATATTTGAGCAAGTACCTACTCGTATAACCATGGAGGCATTACGTTCGCCCTGATACTTTAAAATATTCAATAGCGTAAAAAAAACGTATATCGACTCAAAGACTAAGTTTCGCGATAGATGTTGTACCTAGTAGAACAGTTACGTATAATTACGCAAGTAAGTTTCATTAAAATTGTTTTATTTCTACAGACTACCAGTGTTTATAATTAAAGCATTACATATACTTGCCAGCTCCACAATATATTCTGTGCGACTTCACGAGTATAATCAAATACATACGTAACGCTCTTTCTCAGGAATATCTTCTACGGAGATTTTCCTGGTGGCTATAGTGAACCATGTTATCAATTTTACCATGGACGCCGGGCTATTTTACAACAGTGAGTGGGCTTTCTGTGTAATTTTTCCTCACAGCTTCAAAATAACAATTAAAATTAAGATAAATACGGAGAAAGTTGCATCTTCCGTCCCCTGTAGGTACACTACATCTGTCTTCAAAAGTGCATTTGCATATTCTAATCTTGGAACAAATTGAAACTACACATTCCCGGGTAAAATGCGCTTCGCTCTGAGGAAAATTGGGCCTCCACATTTCCGAGCGCGTCGGAACAGTTTTGTCCATGACATTAACTAGCCACCAATGAGATTGACTAAGTACCCCAAAAAATTCACCTTAGATCAATAAAGCCACAATTCAGGTTTACCCTACTCGTGAGAACGGAAAAATACAATAAAATCTTGACCCTTCATCGATTTTAAATTTTCAGAGGAATACTGACGCTTCAGTACTAGTTTTTTCCTATTTCAATTGTAATAGATGCTTAAAATTAAAGGAAAATCCTAAATCATAACGTATGACTGGGCGTGCAATGACCATATTTTGCACGGACGCCAATGGTAATCTGACCCAACTCCAGCAAACTCATTTAGATTCGTTCGGATGGTTTGGATTAATTTCCTGCGGAGATGCCCCTCTTTATCCCCGGAAAGCGGGGAATTCGCTGAAAACATCAGTTGAAACTCGGTCCAGCACACAAGCCGGTATAACCTCCGCGGAAATGTATTCGCCAGGCGCTGAAACAAGAGAGAACGGCAACGATATTTAATTAAAAACGTAAAATATTACAAAACCCTAATCCTTTTAGTTAGAATGATTCGAATCCAAAGGAGCCTGCCCAGAGAATTAAAAAAAAACTGTGACTTAAAAAAGGAAAATGGAATTGCCCCTCGTTGCCCTGCTGGGTGGAAAGCAACTCTAACTCCACTTCGAATAGTTGAAACTTCACATTCGCGGGTAAAAGGCCTGGAAATAGATTTACCCGTTTGGTAGGTTTGGTTGGTGCGATGGTTAGAGTACTTTCTTTACTTCCCCATGTCTTGGCGTTACTCCGACTCCGACGTTAGCGACGATTTATCAGTCGAATCTCGGTTCCTTCTTGAGGATTAAGTGCAGAGCGCTTCAGTTGTAGTAGGGGTGTAATATTAAACTGTGATCTCCTGGGCGAACTTATTTGATTAAGATAAGACTGGTACCGATACCGGCTATCTCGCCATCCTTCCTCCCCTTTCATAATAATTCTTCTCTCACCAACCTGCTCACCTGCCCACAGTTGCGCCATTGGTCCGTAAGTCTGGGCCTCTGTAGAGTTGGGGTTGTTGGGGATTTCATCAGAGAAGCTTAATGAAAACATGTTCTTCATTAGTGATTTTCTGCATTACAGCAATGATATACTTACAACAAAACAATAAAAGTGCATAAGTAACTTACATTGAAGTGGAGTTGCACCGCTCTCTGAAAATGAACATGCAAGTAATTAAGAGAGATAGAAACTAACTACTATCAGAGATTATATGCATGCCCCGACATTTTCATTGTGTACACATATTTTTACTGATTAGAACAGGGCAATCGATTACTAAGTGGACAACTAACCCATCCCACTACCACTGGTTACTGGTTCAGTAGTAGTTTGAACCACCTCCTATTTTAAAAACAAAAAATCACAGTTACATTAAGAGGGAAAACTCTCTCTTTCCTCAATTCCAGATCATCTGGGTATTCAATGAATTTTTTCCGATACATCTAATGGTTAACGTGAATTTTTAATCAAAATGATAGGTATGCCAAAGCACTTTTGAACCTTCAGAATTGCCTCAACTGGTACATCTACTTCCTCGTCCTCGTCGCCACTGGGAACCTAAATCAGAGAGTTTAAAATTTACTAATCCACATAAGCGAATGCCAATATTCACGTACCATAGCAGATATAATTGCATACATCAACCTGTGGCTTCCGAGTAGTCTCATACATGGGCTCTGTGGTTTGAAGGCCGATAATTGTCAAAATCTGTTGCTCAGTAGCGGACAGAGGAGCAATGACGGCCTTAAGTTAAAGATGGGAGAAAGTTAGTGCTCACTACGCAATTAAAACACAAAAATTACAACATGTACCTCCTTGTTTCCTGTCATTACGCTCTCTGCATTAAACTTGGCTTTCTTCGCCCGCGTTTTGCCTTTTAAGTCTTTCCAGGCCTGCAAACATTCATAAAAATGGAATACTTCTGAAATGACAATGCATAAAACACATGGTTTCGAATACAGATAATAATGAAGATACTCACTCTCCTCCACAACTCAACAGTCTTCGGGGGACCATGGGAATTGAGAAGGTTGCTCAATTCTTCCCACTTCTTGGCCATAAGTGCCTTCCCCTGCATGCCCTCAAATTTCCCACAAGCAAATGATAAATTCTCAGACATGTAATTTTCCAATGCTTTGGTTTGGGCCCTATTCATTCGCCCTCTCTTGTTAATATCTTCCCTAAAAGGATGTGAATAAATTCCCGAAATAAGAAGTGCTTCATTACGTATTAGGTATAAGCATACGTTTGCTGTTTAAAGTTCAACAAGTAATTGACATTCACTTCATGACCCAATAATCATTTTTATATGAATATTGAAGTTAATACCACTTGCATTTTACTGTTGACACAGTGGGCACCGCAGTAATTATAATAGGAAACTACTCCCAGCGAGAACTATTGCACTGTAATGCCCACGGAATGCGATGAGACGAGATGCTATTGGTTCTAAGAATGACGTCACCAAAAATCGGGGTTTTGATCGATTTGCTTGAAAAAATTCTCATACCCGCCTAATGCAAGGCTTCTCTGCACTTCCTGTTAGCATTTTGAGAAAGCTACCCCGAATTACAGAATGCGGTTGGTAGCCAATTCTGGTAGCGAACTCAAGGCTACCAGTTTGGGAGCTTAGAGAATAGCCCCCGATGCTGGATGTGACAGTGATTGGTAGAGCAACACCCACTGCAATCTTCAGATATCTGGTAATAGGTACTCAAAACAAAGTTGAAATAATGAATGTTGAAATGTTTTCTGACCAGTGACTTTGTAATGCTTTGCCACTTAGCCATATAGGTGGCAAGAGGAACCACATGCATAGCCCTAAACTCTTTTTCATAATTGATGGCAGTTGACATGGAGTGCACTGGTGTGCCTTTCAATTTTCCTGCCAATCACAGCAGAGCATCATGCTATGAATTTATGAAGGACCTTAGTCTTTCTCTGACTTATGTGGGGTTAGATTTGACCTTGGATTGACTCTGTTGCTAAATTAACTGAGTGAGAATTGCTTAGCGTTTGTGCCCACATGCACTAATTTGCAAGGGCTGCCTATGCTGTTTGGCCACCAGGAGTCAGAACCTAAGGTTGAAATTCCTACCATTGGCTACTCGCTCTGCGACATTCACCCATCATGAGTATGGAAAAAAGGGGAGCTGTCCATTATGCACACTTTTTCTTTTAAATTTTTAACCCAGCAGAGAAATTTTGGAGCCCCATTATGTAAATTATTTCAGAGGAAAAATAGTTCACCATTAAGATACCCAATTAGATAGTACCCAAGGAAGGACAAAAATCAAATGCAATGGTCTATTTCGAAGTAGAACATATTCATTGGTCGTTCAATCCTAAGATTGGTTGACTACAGTCCTCCCCCCTTCCCTATCTGATGCTAGTTCCCTTACCTCCAGATATCTCCTCCTATGTACATTCCTCTTTATTTGGTCCATTAACTTTTTCCTAGGTCTTTCTCTGGGGACTTTTCCCTCTATTTTGCCTTAAATTATGTTCTTCACAAACTCTTTGCATCTCAGGGTGCGTCCAATCCATCATGTTCTTTTCTTGATCGTGTTCTATATGGTCCTTTCCAATTCAATTCTTCTGTACACTTCATCATTACTTATTTTGTCCATCCATTTTTTCTTCATCATCCTCCTCAAGCACCAGATTTTGAAGGAGCACCAGAGCACCAGAAATGAATCTTTTCATGGGAAGCATGGCATTTTCCTGGTCCCATCTTCTTTGAGCACAGTAGTTGTCTTTTTCCCATGAACACCTTCTAACTTGGGCTGCCCTCTGCTTGATGTCCGTTGTACTTCTTTCTTCCCACATCATCGTACTTCCAAGATAGGTGAAGGAATCCACTCGCTCAAACTTCTCTTTTCTCAGGGTGACTTTTACATTCAGCTTCTCTCTTCTGCATACTAGGATTTTAGTCTTTGTCTAATTTATTTTCAAGTTGTATTCTTGGAGAACTTGGTCCATTACTTTTGGTGACCTTTGAAGATCATTGTGATTCCCAGCTATGACTGCAATATCATCTGCAAATCAGAGCATGTTTATTTCTTCTCCATTTATCTTAATGCCATACAACATAGTACATAACATCAATTCACTCCAGAGATGACTGAAACTTCAGAAAATATAAATGGGCAAATCAGAAGAAGAAAACTTTTTGAAAGGAAGTAACAGGATCATGCACATGCAGAAGTAGGAATAATGCTTAGGAAGAGCACCCAAATGCATGAGAGAAGCTTCCTTCAGTCTGACAAAATGATAGCCATTGTTAAGATAGCAACTAAGCTGACAGACAATACTTTCCCAAGTCTGCATGTCTATGACAGATAAAGAAGAAATAGTAGTAGTCTGTGAAAAAGAATATTTGAATTAAATGAAAGTGAGGAACAAGAAAACTGAATGACTTGATTGTTTTCAGGATCTTACCATGTTTTTTCATCTTGGAGGACAACAGTTTTTCCAGCATTTCAGGTCCTAATTGTGCTGACTTGGACGCCCAATGGAATGCCAGCTGGAAAACGATGGAGTCAAATAATCAAAGAAGCCTTCATTGCAAGTTTTGCAATGAAGGCTTCAATGCAAAAGAAAGACTGCAGTCATTGCAAAAAAAACAATAAAGACAGGAGAGCAGGAGTGTAAATATGGATTAGCACAAAGAAATAAATGCCGAGAACCACTTATGTGGCTTCAAAACGGTGGCTAGCAAGCTGTATAAAAATTCACATCTGAACAACAAGGATAGGGAAGACCATGGGAAACAGAATTAGAAATGAATATGTAGATCATATTCTTGTAAATTGCAGAACAAGAAATACAACAATAGGTACAGATACCTATAGGGAACATTAACAAATGATGATGAAATACCATCTTACTTTCAAGAAAACGAAGAAAACTTCAAGGATGTATGGAAAACAGAGAAACCCCATGAAACTCACCATACAACTGTCAGAAATATTTTGGGGAAAAATCTGTAGAGCGTTGAAGACAACAGAGACTGACAAAAGAAAGCAGAACACTGACTGAAAAAGGACTGACAGATGTCTAAAAAATTGCTGCTGAGAGGAGGAAACACATCAAGAGAAAGCTGTGTGACATAGAGGAAGTCCTTGAACTAACTATTTGGAGAAAGAAGGGCAAGAATACAAGAGCTGGGGATGAAGGGTACTGCAATATTCATTTGGGTACTCTACCAGCTGATTGGTAAGTTTTTGGAAAGTATCTATTCCTAACTTAATGTCCTAATTTCTGGCATATCCATCCATTTTTACTCATATGGATGACCCATCATTAGGTCTCTCTTGGATTTCTCATATTGTCTCCCTCATCTTATTTTGTCTAGAATTCCCATCCTCTTTCTCTTTTCCACAGTGTTCTCCCCTCTGTTTCTCTCTTCAACATTCCCTTTCTTTTTAGAACATCCTCCATCCATCTCTTCTGCTTCTCACGAACCTCAGCCACTAGCTTCCACATCATCCCCATGCTCCATATTAGAGTTGTCACCATCCTTTTCTTAATGTCTCATCTCAGACCCTCCACATCAATTCCCTCCTCTCTGAAAATTCTTCTTCAGCCTGGGCATTCTGCATCTTATATCCCCACCACTAAACCAGCTTTCCCACAGAATACTACCAAGATACATTTACTGCTCAACCTGCTCTATTTTGTTACCTCCTACCATTATATTCAGCTCCCCGATCTTATTTCTTGAAAATCTCATTTAGTTTGTCTTCTTATGGCATATCTTCATTCCATACCTCTCACACTGTACCTTAAATGAATTCATTATCTACTGCAAATTAGGCTGAATGGAAAATCAATGCTTGTTCATCTGCAAATCTTACTGACTTTATCAGGTCCCCTCCTACTTTTTTCCTATCTCCACCTCCCCCATGCCTCCCATATGATTTCTTCCGAATACACTATAAAAAGGAACGATGATAGTAGGCACCCCTGTCACAGTCCTTGTCCTTTAACAGCCCATCTCGATCCTCCATCAGCTACCCTAATCTACAGAGTCTGGTTCACATATACATTCTGAATCAGACACTGTCCTTCCAGTTGTATACCAATTTCTTCAGCCCTTACATTAATTTTACCCAGTCCACCCTATAAAATACCTTCTCCAAATCAACAAAGCAATCAAAAACACCCTGCTAGTACTATAGGTTTCTTTCTAATTTCTTGTCACTTCTATAGCATTTCTCGTAGCTATCTCTCTACTAAATCCAAACAGGTCATTTCCCAGGTTTTTGTTAGCTGTGCTCTTGAGCCTTCAATTAATTATTCTAAGGACTACTTTGGCCAAGTAGGATATTAAGCTTATTATTCTTCACAAGTTTTTGCCTTGCTCTTCTTCTGTATCTGAATCAGTATGTTGTCTTCATGAAGTCCTCTGGCCACACGCCATCTTATCGACCCTAGGAATAAATGCAAAAATTTTCCCTCTTCTGTTCTGGCTGATCCTCTTCAGATATGTTAGCTATTCCCACTGTCTTATACCTTTTCATGTCTTGTCATGCTCTTTCGATTCCACTATCAAGGATAACTGGACCAATACCATCTCTGTTGATGCCGTCTTCCATTTTCTATATCCAACCTAATGGGCCTTATTTCCTTACCACACAGCTCTTTGACGTATTCCTTCCACCTCTCTTGGATATCTTTTGGTTCTAAGGTCACCTATCCTGTCTTGTCTGCTATCACTGTCATTCCCCTTCTCTAACTACCACCAGTCAATTGCTGAAATTTTCCTAAACAGAATATCTGACCTTCCCTCAATCTGAAATTTTTCTGAGAAATCGATGTGTTCTCTCCACCATGCTTCTCTTGCTTTCTTTGTTTCTATTCAGAGCTTGTAGTTTAAGTCCCTGTATTTCCTTGTGCTGAGCTCTACTTGCTCAGCAAGGCTCGTCACACTGTTTTGTTAGGAGCCAGTGCAGATGGCAGTGAGAGGCTGAAGCCCTTTGTTTTAGTATAATCTAGGAATCCATATTTTTAAAAAAATTAGGACCTTGTTGCCTACAACCCGTGCACCCATCACAAAGACATGGAAGACTTCTACTATTTTTTAAGGACAAATGCATGCCCTTGATGCAAAGACTGGAAGCACACTGGATCAAAGCCTGGCACACCCTGTTAATTAGAAATTATGAAAAATAAATTGTTATTTTTCCCTGCCAATTGAGCCAGCTAGCTGCAAAGAGTTGCAGTCACTAGATTTTAAGTTAATCCATGCAAATTTAATAAAATAAATAAAATCCATGAAACATTTGGTAATGATTTTGTTTCAATGTCCTGCAAATTAAGATTTCCCTTTATTAACATTTTCCTGCTATTTGGACCTTCTTCCTTGGTCCCACTCAAAAGTGTAAAGGGATGTTTCACTGTAATAAACATTTTTTAATGTTGACCTGTATGAGGCAGCTGGAACAAACATTTTAGTTAATTTTATGTAGCATTGGAGACTTCAGTAGACTGTCATGATGAAATAAATCATCCCTTTAGGGGCTTGGACAAGAGTCTGTCATTGTAGTGAAGCCCTAATAATTGTAGATTGATCTTAGTCCATTATCAATGTATAAGAGTTGAATAAAAGGTTTCATTTTGAAGTTGTTCATTTAAATAATGTTTTATTTTATCAGCCTCCTTTCCATTCCTAAGGCATTCCCAGGAATTCCAGAGAACTAGGAAGCTTTTGGATATTCACATGAATGGCATTCTCTGAATTTTTAAAATTTTTTCCAATTCTTTGAACAATCTTCAGTTTCTAGACAAGAAAAGCTCTCTGACAGTGCCTTTTTATCGAAAAATAGGAAAAGGAGAGACAGAAAACAAAATGCAACAATAGTCAACATCGACTCCCCTTATCTTCTTTTCCTAATTGTTTAGCTCACCATGCTGCTGTCATTGATCTAGCATATTTTTTTGCATTAAAAGCCAAACATATTGTGGAAATTAACCTTATCTCCACTATTTCCATTCAAAATTTATCTGACACAATTACTTTGTCTGAAGCCTAGTCAAGCTTCATTCACCCAGTCTTGAGAGTAAATCAAATTAGCTACAATTTCCATACATTTTTGCTAGGCTTTGAGGATTCGATCAGGCAAAAAATTATCTGAAGCCTCTTCAGACTTAGATGAACCTTGGCATTCCATTTTATCTAAATCTGTTTTGAGTAGGTTTCACAACTGTTCCTCTCTCCTAAGTCTGTTAGAGGAAGTCTAAATTTTTCTTTTTCTTTCTTAGTCTTAATTTCTTAAAGTCACCTCTTCCTCTTTTTATAAGTGCTGTCAGAATTTTGTTTGACTGTGCAGTCTTCATCCAGGGGCTTACTTTGTTTTATTTCTTCAGCTCAACTCATTTTTTTGACATTGTGCCAGTTTCATTTCATTGAACTTCTGACAAAAACAGCAATATACAAAATATGTTGGAACTAAAATATCACCTATATTAACAATATTCAGCCAAGCATAATTTGATATTCACCTCATATTTTAACCCTCGAAAAGATGGAAATTACATTTCAGAATGAAACACTGTGAATGTATTTAAGATGGGGAAACATTTCATTCATAAGTATGTAACATCTGTAGCAGTCATAGTGGTGTTATGAGTGTCGCAATATGCCACTCCACTATCTGCCACTTGATTGTAGCTCTTTTTGTTAGGGGCCACCAAGGTCTTCGTCGAATATTAGGAGGATAAGATTAAGGAGGTTAAGGATACGGGCTTTAGGGATAAGGAAGAAAGGGATAAGGATGATGAGGACCTTGGGAGCGATGTGGTTGGGAAGCAACAGTTTGTGCTTAGTGTGTTATGGCGACTGGCCGTGTCTTCCCATTGGGGAACGTTGAGATATGTTATGTATTGGAGAGTATTGAATATTAATAAACGAAGTGATTAACCTGAGAGTTTGGCGTTATTTCTTTTGGGCTGTCCGGCCCTGTGTTTCTCTACGCATCAATGCAGTGCCCTCAAATGCTTTGCCTGGGTACATATGTCCCCCCAACTCCAGCTATACCACTGTAATAGCTATTTCAGTGTTGTCCATCCTGGGGTGGACCACAAAACAGAACAAAACAAACTTGTATTGCAAATAATGAACTCCTTCCCTTTAATGTGGTAAATTATTTCCCTATCAAAAACTCCTTTCCAGTTTACTTACTGACACTGAATAAATATTTCTTTCAAATGAAAATGAGTGGCAAAATATATAGCAACTATTTTCATCAACCATACATACATACCATCATGCCGCACGATACTGTATCCAGCTAGCATTGCCTAGCCTCTCCCACCCAATTCTAATCCTCACCTATTTGTGGAGAACCCTACTAACCAGAGCAAGCCTACCGAAAATTGGGTAACCAACACCAGTGGGAAGTGGGGTCAGGGCTGACGAGGATGGAAGAAATAGCCCTCTGAAAAGGGAGTTGGGCATTTGGCTGACTACCAAACCCTGGAAAAAACTATTGTTTCGAAGCCTCAGATACCGGACTGGAAAAACATATACCGACCAAGCAAACAGAAATGAATTGACATGATTTTGGGAACAAGGAACACTAGAAGCTTGTACAGAAGTGGTGAATTAAAGGAATTATTGACTGAAATAAGCAGATAAAATATTTATATACTAGCAGTGCATGAGACCAAATGGAAGGGTATTGGCACATTTGACACAAAAACCCATACTATATTCCACAGTGGCAAAAACGATAACAGCAAAATTATGGAGTTCCCTTAATAATCGACAAAAGAATAAATGAAAATATGTTAGACTTCAAAGCTGATAAATGAAAGAATATGCCTTGTGAGGCTGAAAACAAAATTTCACAATTCATCACTAATCAATGTACATGCTGAAAAAAAGGAAAAAGATGAAGCCACAAAAGAAATCTTCTACCACAAGCTAGAACTAGTATATGATAGTATACAATCAAACAATATCAAAATAGTAATTGGAGATCTAAATGCAAAAATTGGCACTTTAAGAATTTAACATTATTGTCTGCAGAATCAACATTAGGCCATAAAACAAAGGGAAGGAAGAATGAATGGTTTGACCATGATTGTGCTGAGGATATTGAAAATAGAAACACTGACAGAAGAAACTACTCGGAAAGACTGACCAGAGCCAAGATATTAAAATATGAAGACTCCAAGAGAGACTAAGAGAATGAAAATAAAGATGAAAAGAGCCTTCAGTGACTCACTCATGCTGAGGATGACTTCAGAGAAAATAAATCGTATGAGGCATAAAAGAATATAAATATCTTTAAAAAAGGTTTTCAACCTAAGACCTCATTATGCAAAGCTCACAATGGAGAGATTCTAGCAGATAAAAAAAGAGTTATAGGCAGATGGAGACAGTATTTTGAAGAACTTCTGAACCCAAATGGTAACACACAAAAAGCCTCAACCCACCCAAGACCAGACCTAGATGGAGATAATGTTGAACCAAAAAGCTTAATGGACACAAAAAAGAAATAAACAAGTTAAAAACCCTAAAGCACCAGGAATTGACAACATACCAGGGGAGATATTTAAACATGGAGGAGAGCAATTAATGGGCATGCTTCATAAGTTCATTGTGAAAATCTGGAACACAGAAAAGATCCCAAAAGACTGGCTAACAAGTATAATTCACCCAATCCACATAAAAGGGGACACATTTTCCTGTGAAAATTATAGGGGGATTTCACTGGTCTGCACAGCATACAAGATATTTACGACAATAAACAAGAACAAATTAGAAGCATTCTCAGAAAACATCATTGGAGATTATCAGGCGGGTTTCATACCAGGCAGAGCCACTGTGGACCAACTGTTCACAGTAAGACAAATATCAGAGAAATTTTAGGAATTTAACCTTGATCTACATCAACTGTTTATAAATTTCAAACAGGCCTATGATAGCATAGAGAGGGACAAACTTTACTGTATATTGCTTGACTTCCAAATACCCCCAAAACTGGTAAGACTCATGAAATCGACAATGATGACTGCTCGGGGACAAGTGAAAGTGGCTGGAGAGCTCTCTAGTAATTTTGAAATTACCCAAGGGTTAAAGTAGGGAGATGGATCGGCACGAGTACTATTAACCCTGGAGCATATCATGAGGAATGCCAAACTCAGCACAGATACCACCATAGTGAATAAGTCAATTCAAAGAGTGGGTTATGCAGATGATATAAATATCTTTGGGAGATCGATCTCACCAGTAAAGGAAGCTTTTGGGTACCTGAAAACTGCTGCTAAGAAAGTGGGTCAAAGGGTGAATCAGCACAAAAACTAATTTCATAGAGCAAAGTATGAAGCACAAGATAGATGCAGGGCCAAACTAAATCACCATAGGAGACTACAATTTTGAAACAATAAGCAATTTCACCTATTTGGGCTCCAATGTCTCCTCAGAAAATGATGAGACATTAGAAATTTAAAAAACGAATAAATGCAGCTAAATGCACTTTCTTCTCCCAACTTCCAATTATAAAATCTAGAAATGTGTTCAGGAAAACAATAATTTGGTTACATAAAACACTCATCTGTGCAGTAGTCTTCTTGTACGTACGGCTGTGAATCTTGGACAATGAAGGTTAACTCTGCAGAGTTGTTGGACAGATTTGAGAGAAAAGTACTGCAGAGAATATATGGCCCAGTGAACAGAAAATCCGCCATAACAACAAAATATATAGCCTGCATAATGAAGCCAGCATTTCCACCTACTGTAAGCTGAGATTAAGAGAAAAGTGCTGCGGAGAATATATGGCCCTGTGAACATAGGAGCATGGAGAATCCGTCATGACAACAAAATATAAAGCCTGCATAATGAAGCCAGCATTTCCACCTCCTCCAAGCTAATGAGACTCCAATGGGCAGGGCATGTCCTGCGGATGCCGGAGGAGAGGGCAGCTAAGAGAGGAACACTGGACAGATGTGAGGGAAGAGACTGGTGGGAAAACCCAGAGCTCAGTGGGAAGATAAAGTCAGCAAGGATGCACAGTAACTGCTCAGGGTGAGGAATTGGAGAAGAGTGGCAGAGGACAGAGAGGAATGAAGGAAGAGAATTGAGGAGGCCAAGGCCCGATTTGGGCTGTAGTGCTATCGAAAAAGAAGGCTGTTGTTCCATAGTACATGTTCCTTAAGTGACAAACTTGCACTTTCTTACAAAGCAAAATCCTTACACATTGCCGGAATCTCTAGTTCACATTCTTCCACAGTCCACTCAATTCTCAAATTGGGTACCTCTGCTCCTCTCATAACAAACACTCATGTAGCACCATATTTGTTCCAACTTAATTGGACATCATAGATAACTGGTACTATACATGACTAAGCCTTTCCCACAGGTAAATCTTTTAATCTCTCCTAATGGAAGAGAAATCAGTAGTTTTTCATTTTTAAAATTTTATATGGTACAATCAGATATAGTCTTTAAAACCTAATACATTGCGATTGAATACTGCATTGGTATTGTAATAATTGTACATTCCCATGGTCAGGGTCATTTCATTTATGTCAGTTTTATTTCCTTTGATACAAAATTTGCCTTCAAACTGAAATAAATTGGAGCTACACAGTGAAACACCTGCATCTGCAAAGAAAGAAGGAAAACAAATTTAAACATGACATGCAGACAACAATGCTTTAAGGAAGGATTACAACAGCTTAATAGAAGAATGCTGAAAGTTGGAAAGCAGATGCAGAATAGAAAGGACGAACAACTGAAAGGCTGCAAGTAAGGATGACCCAGAGAGAGAAATAGTAATTGAGTCTGCAGCTTAGAAACAGCGTAAATTGAAGTGACTATTACTATGCATCCAGAAGATACCAGAGTAGTCTAGTAAGGTTATTTAGTATAGTTTAGTAAGTTCTACCCATAGAAAAGGAGATGGAGAGATGCCCAAGTCTGGAATTACTTAGATTCATGCCACTACATTTTGCAGATGGCCTACAGGATGCAAGGAAATGCAGTGTGATAGCAGAAGAGTAATCAGAAAGTTGAAACCTTAATTTTGTTCCTTAAAATTGGCAATTGGGATACATTAAATTTATACCTAGTCATAGAAGGTAAGATTGAGCAAAAACCTGTTCATTATACCCCAGAAGCAATAACCAGATTCTTTCATGCAAATCAATCGATATGAGGATTGAATTTGCACCAGACCCAATTGCTTGGTTTTCATAATCCATTAATAAAAATTTATGAACAACCTTACATCAACCACAGATCAATTCCTTGTGAGTTTTGTACACCAAAAATGAAAAAAAAATATAGTGGTGAATGAGTAGGTATATGTACATAGATATTTGAGAAATCAAGCCTCGTCTCTACCAACAGCAGAACCCTGGCCAAATCCCTGAGCAAGTCAGAGCCGAAAATGAGTTAATAGAGTGATATTCAGAAGTCGTTCGTGGGAAAGACAAACTAGAGTGTAAAGTTACAGTAATCATAATAATTTTATGACAGTTCTAAGATACCTTAAACTAAATAATAAATTTTCCGGCTTAACTTGGTGGAACAACGTTGTGAAGATTTTTAATGAATTCACTTAATATTCCACAAGGTATTTATTACTGCGACCTTGGTTTCAACTTAAATCACTATCAAGGTTAAGTCATTATCACTTTAAAGTAATTTTAACTATACAAATGAAAAAATTCTTTATTGATAAAAAAAACAATAATACAAATCACATTATTATGGATATGCATAATAAAAAGTTTCCACTCGCTCAAATTAAATCTGGGATTACAAAAAAAAATGCTGCCAGAGTAGAATCAACAAATAGTGGTAAACAGTACCTACATTAAAAAAATAAAATATCATAAAAAAATATCTTCCATTCTCACTAATCACACAACTTACATAAGTGAATTTTACTGGCCATATAAATAAGCAGACCTCAACTCATTCTCAGTAACCAACCTTAAGGTTGAAAAGAGTCCTGATGAACATTTGACATGTCACAGTAGACTTAGATACCACAATTACACCTCAGCCATACCCAAGTAAAGGTACATAATCAAGACCTTTTGGGAAGAAGAATGAACATTAACCTCAGACATAAAATGAGAGGGGATCAATGATCAATAACAGCTCAAAATTAGTGTCAATTTAGAGAAAACTCCAGAGCAAATGAGCAACACCAATTCTCATATCACTACTCCCACACAATTGTGAGCAAGATGGACACTCGTGGAAGAGATGAAGAAGTCACAGAACATCATCTAATTACATTGGAACAATACAGTTCACTATGGGCTGTGCACTGCCATAAGCAGGTAAGAATTCTTTTTAACCTGGGAAAGGCTGTTTCATGGTTCCCTTCATGGTATTTTGCTAGCCACAATTCTCACAAATCATTATCTGAATGAGGTTTATAATTACAATGTCCCTTATAATCACATTATGGTTACTGATAAATATATCATTTTACTATAAATGTATTCAAAGTCAACGTTTACATCAGAATAACTGTTTTGGCAGCCTCTCCTTAAGGTGATATTCCAAGATGGTCATCTGCCCTAATAGGGAGCACAACCAATGAAAGTATCAGTATCATGCAAACCAGTGCTCTTCCCAAGGCTTATTGAATGAGTGTGAAACAAGGCTACTTTCATGGTCCACCCAGCAATTTTATTTCAATAGTAGATACTATTTTAAATATTTCTGGTTGCTTCATTCTTTTTCTAATCTAATTATGACCTAAATGTTTTGGGAGAACACCGCAAACACATCCTAACCCTAATGGCAATTACAGATGTAAATTGACACCAGTGCAAAATCTGCCACAACCATATTTCTCAAAAGTATGCATGTCCACTTATATCAATCTCTGCCAGGATATGAAAAAAAGGACAAACTAAAATGATACAAACAACATTTTAGTCTTGTAAATTCTGAACTTCAATTATGTCCAGCATTATTTTATGCTTTAATTTTCTTCTCAGGATTGGGGACCGTAGTGACTTTAGCTCATGTGCGACCAATTTTCCAAAAGTAAAATCAGCATCTTCAACAGGTCGGTCTATCAACTTTTTCACAGCAAATTCAAGTGAATCACGAAATGCAGTCTCATGATTTCTCTTCCTCCTACTTCCCACAGATTCTCTTGGAGGATCTCTGTCCGATAGAGGGTCAATAATGCAAATATCTTCCTCTTGATGCTCATCTACTGGGAGATGATCCTCAAGAAAACTATCCCTTCCAACATTTTCTCTCACCACATTTCCCCCCTGAAGACTTTCACTAGGTAGAGCCTCTTTCTGAGGATTTCCCCTATGAATATTTTCTCTTGTGAAATTTTCTCTCTGAACATTCTCCCTCTGAGGATTTTCTCTCTGAAGATTTTCCCTCTGTTGGTTTTCTTTTGGAAGACTTTCCCTATGAAGGTTCTCCCTCTGAAGATTTTCCCTATGAAGATTTTCTTGCTGAAGATTCAGGAGATTTTCCTTAATCAAATTCTCCCTCTCAAGACTTCCCCTATCAAGCTGCTCCCTCTGAATCACTCCCCCGAGTAGACTTTCCCGTTGGAGACACTCTGTGGCCACTTCTTTCCTAGGGAGACTTTCTGGAGTGTATATTTCACACATTTGGGTTTCTTCAGGTGAGCCATCCATTGAATCCTCTACCACAGTTACTAGATGGTGAACATCTTCATTCTAGAATACATTCAAAAATATGTACTTCAGACATAAGATACAAATTGTACAACATTAAAAATATAAGTAGAGAATTATTAGTAAAAGCAGGACCTCTGGAATACTGCCCGATTGATAATAAATGTCCAGATAATCAGGGTATTGAATCCATCCATAGTCTTGAGATAGAAAAATACACATCTGTTGTATTTCAGATACAGAATACAAATTACTCTAAAAATGTTATTTCAAATACAAAGATGAATATACTTAGAGGCATGTATTTTTATTACAAAATACAAATGTAATTTTAAAATAGAATTTTAAGATACAATAAAGTGAGACCTCTCTATATAAACAACTCCAAATTACGGACAATATTCAAATCCAAGACTGAGAAGTATGCAACTCTGCTAAGTAATTAAGGATAAATTGCTTAACAGAACTTCTTCTGCCTCAGCCATATTTTAACACATTATGAGGCAAATATAGCAGGGTATTCCAGGTGTTTACAGCTAATTATTAGAAAGATATCCTTGTGAAAACCAAATATGACACTGAAAACATAAATAGACTTAGAGAAATACGCAAATACCTTATTGAAAATGGTTAGACCAAAGCTAAAGATAAGTGTACCATATTCTACAGTATTTATAATTATCTTTGCATACACCTGGTATTAAACCAACTGAAAGCAAAACTAAGACTATTTCAGAAGAACCTATCCCGAGTAATGTTACTCAGTTAAGAGTGTTCCTTTGGCCAGCTCAACACTACACAAGGCTCATTTTAAACATGTCTACTAACTTGGACCCACTGTACAAAACACCAAAACCACACAATAATGAATTTTGTTTTTGATGATTTGTGCCTCATGCCAGAGCCTCACTGAGGGATATACTTCTCTGTTACAAGTCCCAGGAACATTTCCTTTCATCCCTTGTATGCAGCTCTCCAGAGACTTTCATTTTCCAGGATCTACCACCACTACTCTGACACTACTGCCAGTGTCTTCAGGTCGAGGGCACTAGCAGTAGCGTCAGTGAAACTGTTGTCATTGCTACAACAACTATCGCTGTAGATCCCGGAAAATGAAAGAGTTCAACATAGAGCACCATGGAAGCCTTCGTTCTCACAAAAGTCAGAGATGCTTCTCTTCCATCTTGGGACCCAACTTAGCAGGACACTTGGCCCTTTCCTTGGCTGCTGGTCCAGACCCTGGTACCATACATATAATGCCAGAGGCTGTGAGGACAACTTACTCCTTAAAGCCCCCATGAGATTCACAGTGGAAGAGGAAGCCTGGGTAACTTAATTGGTTAGAGCACTCAGCACGAAATCGAGGGATCTGAATTTGATTCCCAGTCCAGGCGCATGATTTTTCCACTGTGACTTTCACACAATTGTTTGATCAATAGTGGGTGACTCTGTTGAAGTTACTGCATGGCTAGTTCCGTGGTCATTTGAAAATGTCCTTCATTACTCGTTCAATCCTAAGATTCGTTGACTGCAGCCCTCCATTCTTCCCTATCTAAAGCTAGTTCCCATACCTCCTGGTATCTCTTCCTACGTACTTTACTCTTCATTTGGTCCATGAACTTATTCCTGGATCTTCCTCTGGGGACATTTCCCTCTAATTTACCTTCAATTATGTTTTTCACAAACCCATTGAGTCTCCGGGTGTGTCCAATCCATCCGGTTTTTCTTTTCTGTATGGTGATCCATATGTCCTTTCCACTTCTACTCTTCTGTACACTTCATCATTTCTCATTTTATCCATCCATTTTATCTTCAGAATCCTCCTCCAGCACCAGTTTGGAAGGCCTCTTATCTTTCCTGGACAGTTTTTCCAATGGTCCATGCTTCCAATCCATGTAATGCTCCGCTCCAAACAAATGTTTTCACATACTGTTTCCTGGTTTGTAGTCCAATCTTCTACGAGCACAGCAGATGTCTTTTTTCCACAAACACCTTCATAGTTTGGGCTATTTTCTGCCTGATGTCTGTTGTACTTCTTCCATCCCACGCAATGGAACTTCCGAGATAGGTAAAGGAATCCACTGGCTCTAATTTCACTTTTCTCAGGGTGACTTATACATTCAACTTCTCTCTTCCCCATAAATACTAGGATTTTAGTCTTCATCTTATTTTCATGTGGTATTCTTGGAAAACTTGGTCCTTTACATTTAGTGACCTTAGAAGATCATTACTATTTCCAGCTATGACTGTGATTTCTTTGAGCACATTTATTTCTTCTTCGTTTATCTTCATTCTGCTCAATCCAATTTCTTGTGTCTCATATGGCTTCCTCCACGTACATGTTGAACAGTGCTCGTGAGAGGTTGCATCCTTGTCTTACTCCTTTGTTGATTTTAGCTTCTATCTGACTTCCAATTTTCATTTGCATTGTGACGACTTGCTTCCTGTATAGTTGGTAGATAATTCTTTTGTGGTCATAATCCATTCCAAGTTTTTCCAGCATTCTAAACATCTTGTTCCAATCAACATTGCTGAATGCTTCCGCCAAGTCCATGAAAGCAACACACAATGGCTTGTTCACATGAATTACTTTCTCAACCAATACTCTTAGGCTGAGTATGGCCTCCCTGTTACCCCTGCTCTTCCTCCAAACTGGTTTTCCGAGAGGTTGTCTACAATTTTCCTTTCCATTCTTTGCCTTATTATTCATGTGAGTATTTTTGATGCATGTGACACTATACTCAAGGTTTGGTGTTCCTCACATCTCTCAGTCCATATTGTCTTTGGTGTCTCAATCATTACGCTCCTTTGAAAGTCCCCTGTAAGTGTTCTGCTTTGGTAGTTATTTTGGACTACCTCGTTCATGTTATCCTTAGCTTTACTGCTGAGAACTTTGATAATTTCTCCGTTTATGTTGTCTGCTCCAGGTGCTTTGTTTTACTTGAGGTCTTCTACTGCTCTATCAAGTTAACAACTCAGTATGAGTGGGCCCCGATCTTCCTCGTCAACCTTGATTTCGTTATTCATTAGGTTTTCTTCCAGTGGTATTGGCCCTTGGTAGAGTTCTTCAATTTATTGTTGCCATCTATTTCAAATGTCTTCATCCTATTCAACATAATTCCATTCGCATCCATGATGTTGTTGCTTCTCATTTCCCTCTCTATAAAGTGTTTCTTCACTAGCTTATAAACTGTTTTGGTGTTTTCCCTTCTTCATGTTTTCTTTTGACTTCCTCGCAGCAGCTTATGATCCAATCTTTCCTAGCCTTCTTGTATTCTCGATTGACTTGGTTCCTTAGCTTCTTGTAGAAGATTGTCTCATCTTCGTTTGTGGGGTTCTTGTATTTTCTTCTTCCTTCTGTTAGTTTCCAAATCTCCGTCATTATCCATGGCTTCTTCATGCTAGCTGTCTTATACACCAGTTGTTCCTCAGCTACTTCTGCAATCACCTCCTTCAGCTCATCTCTTTTTTCTTCAATACCCATTACTGCCTCATTTTCTAGTTTCCTATAGACAGCTGAATCTTTCTCTGTTTACTTCTTTGGCCAGTATTTTAGTGACCCAATTGGTTTCATCTTCTTGATTTTCCTGTAGTTAAGGTGGCTGTCCATGGCTACCATTATGGTCACTATTTATATCCGCACCAGGATAGCTCTTTCACTGCTTTACTTGGCCTTGAATCTGACTCTGACAAGCATGTAGCCTATTTGGTATCTGGCAATATCACCTGGCATCTTCCATGTGTACCCCCTACCCTGATGGTGCTCAAAGTGTGTGTTAACTATTACAATATTTTTCTCATTGTAGAACTCTCCCAGTCTTTCTCTCTAGGCATTTCTTTTTCCCAGTCTGAAATATCCTACGCTATTTCCTACTTTTCCCTCTCCCATTATTATGAGTTTGTATTTCCCCTTCTCTACCCCAAGGACTTCTTCAATTTGCTCATACAAGTCTTCTATAGCTTCTTCCATATGGCTAGATGTTGGCATGAAGACCTGCATTATCAGTGTTCATAGACTCTCCTTCCAGCTTCACCATTGGAATCTTTTCACTATACTGCCAGACTGACTTCTCTCTCCTTCCCCACTCTTTCTTTAATATGATGCCAACAACTGCAATCCTCTGGTTGTCTTCCACATATATCAGTCTATATCCATTGCTCCAGCAATCGTAGGCCCCCACCTACTTGATCTCGCTGAATCCCAGTATATCTACCCATACCCTCTCCATCTCTATCTTCACGTTCTCCAGCTTCTCCCTCACCCTTGAAGATCTCATGTTCCATGTCCCTATCCTGCACTTGTCCTTCCTGACTGGTACACACCTCCCAGCAGTCCCCACCCAGAGATCTGATTCGGGGAATATTTTAACTTTGGAAAATTTTTCTCGGAGGAGTGCCATCACATCATAATAGCTAGAATGCAGGGCTTCATCATCTAGGGAGACTAAATGTGATGGTTTCCACATTGCCTTCCAAATCGCAGTATCCCGGCCGATAAGTGTGTGTATTTGGTATCCATGACAATATGTACAGTGGAAATTGTTTCCTGATCTTAGAGGACATTATGTCCAAGACCAAAAAATTAATTTTCATTCATTTCATTGCATATACCATGGCCTTGGGATGAGCAATGCATATAATTTGACTGCTTCATGTCCTTCTATGAAAGCCACTTTACATATTACATTTTATTGACAATTGAATGCAGGAACTTCTTCATGAGAAAAATAGTAGTGTGTAAAGTGGCAAATTGTATGATTGTCTGAATGACAGAATGCAAAAATCAACCTGCTCTAATTCCATTCATTTTCTTGAACATTCTGTAATGTATCTGTTTGTACAATTAAATGTACTATGTAAAGCAGTCTGAAAAGCACATTTAATGATTGTTATGCTCTATATATGTACAGTGGAACAGATTTTAATGAATCTTCCATAGTGAATCAAATTTTAACAAAAGAGGAAGCTGTAGGGTATAATGAAATGATGAATTACTTAGCTTTCCACAAGTTATTCATCATTTCATTATGAAGGAAAGTCACTGCCATTACCATTCATTCCACTGTAATGCATCAAATATTACGACGAAGGCACTGAGGATGTAGATCACTCATGAAAGACAATTTATGGATAAAAGACATAAGCAAAAGAATTACTGTGTAGAGATGACTGTGATTGAAAAGTAGCTTAACAGTGGATGTAAAGTAATCTAATTTAGCGAATAGTTCACCACCATTGGTAGCATACACTACCAATGGTGGTGAGCTACACACTATACACAGGATATCGTAACTCGATACTTCGTAGTAAATGTACCATTTCTTTACATATTCCCTTCACTAGATATCAGAAGGGCCTGCACTAGTAGGACGACGAGATGGGCTCACCATGACTATACTTGCCTGAACGAAACTATCCTGAGTCTCTGCTCCTTCATTGCTGGTGCGGATGTAACCATTTCTAGCCGCCCGCACTTTGCATAAAAATAACATGTCATCGAAGTACCAAACTTTAGTGTAATCGGTTGACAGAGTACCATTCAGCTGCCGCCTCATCTTAGAAATACATCCTTGGAACGCAGACCGCAATGCATTCCACCTCGCTTTAATTTCTTCCCCTACAAATGATAGGTACACCACTGTTAACTCACCCATTAGAGTAAGACAACGACACTGCAAAAAAAAACAAATTAATACCTTACCTTGAGTATCTGGACGTACTTGTGAAATTACTGCAGCAATATCATTCATTGCTGCTTTGCGTGCCCGACGATCGTGGTAACTCTTGTGGCTGGGGTCATATATAAAAGGATACTTCTTAACTTCTTCAATTAGCATGATCGTAGACTCTTTGCTCCACTTCCCCATGATGATAACCAGCATAAAATTACCACCAATCCTGAGAGGATCACGATGCTCGGTTTGTAAGCAGCAGGAGAAGCAGTATTACGATGAAAAAACGCTGTATGGGCTACGGCAACATTAGGACAATTTGTGTCGGTAGGAAGTTCTGATCATTCATAATTATTAATCGCTTTTGCATTCTGAACTGCCTATACTCATTCAAAAGTAATAGACGCGCATGCGTCGTTCACAATAAATTTTAAAGCAGAGTAATTTCATACTTGGATATTGAGCAAAGTCATGGCAAAAACTGTTCAAAAGATGCAACAATTCTCCAAAACATAATACAACAGGCATTTAGATTGGACTGCATTTAAAAGTAACGTAGCTCTGGTAAACAGCAAATAGACACTTTGTAACTGAGCATGAACACATGCTTGGAGATCACATAAACAGTTACTTTGTACAACTATATTTTTTCACCACGTCTAGAATAATGTAAAACAATCCATCTAACCAAGGATAATAGTGACTCGGAGTATCGCGTATGGAGGTGAATGGGTTAATGTATCCAATGAATCCTCGCGATGAAATTTGCTTACGAGCGTCGACAGTGTACTGTCCACATCCGGTCGGATTTTATCGATTTTATTAAAATATTTAAATGATTTGAACCAAAAAATGTATGTTTCCGCAGTGGTCTTTGTAATGATCCATAGTCAAATATCGGAGCAATCACTAGAGTAATCCCAAAGGAACCGAATGGGAAAAAGTCCCTGCATGTCTTTATATTCACCCAATCAAGGATTATTTCAGAGGAAATTTATGTAATAATAATAATGGTTTTTGTATGACGGCTGTAGGTCTTCAGGAATGGGATTTATGAATAAAAATGTGGGAAACCTGACAGGCAAACATCTACCATCATTTTTATGACTACTATATCTACAGTATTATTGTTGAAATGTAAAATAACGCTACTCACCAATTATCTCTAGGATATTCCAAGCATCAAATGCCTCTCAAATCCAAATATGTTCAACTACAAATACAAAGGAGTATTGTTTATATATTCGTTCATGTGAGATAGGATGACGAGAGATAAAAGTTGCCTATTAAGGCTATCCACGATACGTATCGTATATGTAATTTTTGATACGAAAGCTCCTTTGGAAATTGACATCAAGGAATATGTACCAATCCTTCAGAATCGAATATATTTCGAGAAGTGGAATGGACTTATTAGCATCAGACTGATAGTAAAGAGAAATTATAATTAGCATGGCAGTCCTTGAATATCTAGAAAATATAAAGGTAGATTTATGCAGTTTGACGTTTAATTTTGGCGCTACCAACTATCAATTCAAATGACAGTTTAAAATGTTCTCGTCTGTTCCTCTTTATTATGTAAGAGTAAATATTTAAAAACATGTTTCAAAATATTTTTATTTTATGACAAAATTTGGAGTTTATCTGCATATACACCCAAGCTCATGTAGTTACCTTATGACTCTGATGGTGGAGTTGATATAACTCAAACTGGCGCCAAGTTGTGGGAAGAGAGTTTTCTGACGAATATTAAGAAGATTTAGAAGTAGAGGTATTTACGATCAAGTCCGTGTCAATCATGACTGAAGAATATCAAGGTAATGTAATTTCACCTCAGGTAGTGTTTTTGATGCTATTATGTCCTGCATTCAGTCATGTCTATGGAGCGGTTCGGGAGGTGGCTCTTATGTTGTGTGTAATTTTACTATTGCCCTTTAAATTCCACATTTGAAGCACTGGAATTTGAAAAATATTATCATGTTACCTATATGTGTGTGCTGTATATACGAGAAACTCTTAGTGCACTTTATTTGCTTATGTATTGTTCAAAAATGCGAATGTATGTGGTGCAAACACGAAAGAAATCCAAATTACTGCAAATTTCAATATGACCCATTACTATTTCGCGAATATTCAAGTCATCAATTAAGGGAAAAACATGGAAGTAGAGGATGCAAAGTAATAGATTTCTATCGCTGGAAATGTATAAAAGTATACTCAAGGAAGTAACTAATTGCTGTATGCGGCACAAAGAGAATTGGACTTCTCTTTCTCTGAAATTCTTTCTAAAATGTTCTCTATTACAAGTGAATGTGATGGAGACACTTATAGGTATTGGCTACAGCAACTTAAGAGTAGATAAAAAATTGTTTAAAATTATTAAAGTAAAATGCCGGTTTGGATGTGCCTGCTGGAACCAAGTTCCCAAGTGCTGTACATCACATAATCGTCTCTGTTTGTGGTCAGTACAATATTTATTGGCCACCATTCTGGCAAATAACTTTGGCATTCATCAATTCTGCTGCGGAGGCGATTATAATATGAATTCAAAACCATTCACCCATGTTCAAGGACTGGAAGGACTACTGTTAAAGAAATGGTCTTCTATACTAATGAATCATTGAAGTTTTTGATGAATTTAGAGATTAAGCCAATCATTTTAAGTTACTTTCCTTCATACATTTTGTTTTCAGATCATTATGTACTTATATCGAAGTTTGAATTTGGAGTAACTTATGTGCCAAAATCTATTACAGCATAAGTCCTACCCAGTGTCACGTTATTAATTTATATAAAGTTGTCCCTGTCTTAGGTCTTATCCACGAGTCTAGGAATTCTCTTAATTGCTCTATGTCCGTTCAACCTATGTTTTATAGTATTCTACTTCTTTCGTGAACACCTCATGTTTTTTATCACCATATAAGTTTTTCACAGAACAGTAATAGATGGGATCATAATTCTTTCAGATACAGCTATCCAGGCTCACAATGACTCTGATAATGACATGGAAATACTTGGCACCCTCCTGGAGGACGATTTAGATGAAGACGAGAATAGAAATGGTAATTGTGGTATGTGATTTTGAATTTTGTCTCTGTAATGTACTCATAAATTTTCTTCTCTGGAAGTCTTCCTGAGTGGAGACGATTTTCGGGTGTAGCAAGTATAAAATAATATTTTTAATAATCATTTTAATATGCTCTATGAGGCTCCTAGATTATGAATGCTCTTGGCCAGTTTAGATGAGTGGTGTGAGAAGGTTAATGATATTAATATCCAGAAGGCCTTGTTTTACAGTGAAGGAATCTGAGATGCTACCTGATAAGAGTGATATATTGGCACCTCCAGGAAATGACCTGGAGACAAAGAAGGAAAAGAAAACAGAAAATCGCCTCCGACTTACTGATCTTTTTAGTCAGAAAGATGTTCCAAGCATTGTTCATTCTGGCGACACTGATTCATCGGAGGATGAGGACAACAAGTATTTTGAACAGCAGCGTCTAAATGATTGTGGGAAATCTGTGAAATCTATGTTGAATCACCAAGCTGAGAACAATCGCATTAGCTTACCACATGCAGGATTCTCAGGGCTTAGCAAAACTTGGAAAGAAAAAGGCCAATTGGCTGCACCTGTCAGCAAAACCACCAAGGAGAAGAATTCGCTGATAATTGACCCAATTTGTGGCATCCGAGTCGTGTAAGTTTTGTTTATTAACTGATTAAATTGCTCCTTTAGTATTTCCTGAAGATAATGCTCAGGCCTGAAGCTGTAGATGTTTTCTGCTACACACCCTTCAACAGTCCTATTCCCTTAATTTGTATTCATTGTTCATGAAAAGTGCTTGTGAGTTTTATATTTATTATTGTTTTAAACTCTATATGCCATTATTTCTATCCTCTAACCTCTTGAGCTTGTAGCACTGTGTACCTGGAAATAGACCATTGTTTTATTTTTGGTAATATTCACTGTCTCAGATATTTTTAATACTGATATATTGCAAATCTTACTTTATATCAAGTCTATAGTCATTCAAAACAATCTTAATTATTACGCCCAACTAATTTGTGGAATGTTTTTATGTATGGAATATTTGTGGGATATCATTTTCAATGGTTTGAATGAAAATTTCTCATGACAAAAAAGGGACACCAAATTATGTGTGGGCTACTGTTTTTTTAAAATTTTCTTTATTTCTAATGCATTAATTAGGAATAACAATGGCTTAAATGCCTTTAATCCCTTGCTAATGGCTTTCCTATTAAATCCTCATATAGCTAGTAGTAGCAGAAAATTAAAAAATACAGGAAAAGTATGGTCATATTAAAATATTACCGTGATTTACCCATCTCAATGTATATCTCTGGGTGGAAACTGCAGTTTTTAAGTCATGTCTAAATTTTCAGCAATCCTCTCGTCTCTTCAACATCAATGCAAGAGAAGTTAGTGGGGAGAAAGCTGGTCACTATGAGTTACATACAGAATCATATAAACAATGGTGACTTGGATTCTGATTGGGTGACAGTTGGGGTGGTGGTTCAGAAATCTAATGTCCAGAAATCTCAAAAGGTAATCAGTGGTATTACATAGATTTTGCAAAGATAGTGTCAGAATTGTACGAGTAATTTGCTAATGTCTTTTTTTCTTCTTACAGGGCTCTCAGTATTCTATTTTAACCCTCAGTGACTTGAAGTTAGGCTTAAAAAAAGTATCTTTGTTTTTGTTTAGTGGTGCATTTAAGACACACTGGAAGCATCCTGTAGGGACTGTGATGGGCATCCTTAACCCAAGCATTCTCAATAACAGGTATTAATTATGGTTCCTTCACCTAACTATTTTTCTAATGACTGTTTTATACCCATTTTAAAACATCCAGGAGCCGTATTAATTCTGTTGTGTAATGCTTTGAATATTTTTTCATTCCAGGGATTCCAGTTGCATAGCTACTCTTTCTGTCGATAATGCTCAAAAAATATTGCTGATTGGAACCTCAAAGGATTTTGGGTATTGCAAATCTTGGTAAGGATCTATTATATGTTTCTACTCTTGGATACAGTAAGCCATTGATTTGCATTGGAGATGTGTGCTAAAGAAGTGAAATGAAAAGCAATACAGCATGAAACAGAGCCAGATTTCCGGACCACTTTCATTTCATTGTATGGTAGATTTTTAATTTTGAGCTCCCCATAATTAAAAAAAAGACCAAATGGCTATTTTTTGATGGGATAAACTTTAGCGTAGGTTATAATAAGATTAAATTTGTGATGAAGCCATGTTGATCAGTTTAAAATTTTTCTTGTACATTCTATTTTTGTCTATAGTGCACTTCTATGGCTCATTTTAGGGTAGTCCCTCAATTACAACTGTGTAATCGTATTCTTGTCTGGATGCCATTGGTGAAGCTTAGAAAGTCTTACGTCATTAATTCCTCTCAACGTGAGTAAATCAATGCCATCTTCATCCACTTCACTGATGCAGTTTCCTTGCCGATCCCAAAATTAGTTGTTGGATTTCTTTTCTGATACACCTTGTAACCCTCTTTAAGTTAACAGATCAATGCCAAATGTTTTCCAACAACCATGAAAATCTGTTTGATCTTCCAATGAAGTAATGCTAATTACTAATGTTGTACTCTTTCAAAAATTTGCTAATTGAACCCTCACCATATTTTTTGATTAGCACTAACTCCACAGACGTGATAATTTTAAATTTTGGTTTTGTGCTGCAACAAAATTTTGTCACGTAAGTAGGTTTTTAGGTAAATATACTGGCCGTCAAAATTGAAGTGACATTGCCAAATTTCTCTTTTAGTAAGTAAGTAATTTATTTAGTGGGTAAACACTTTTACAAATTGTTATACAATAGATAAGTATATGGTAGTAAAAGCATAGTAAAAGTTAAATAGGATAGGTTGTATTAAATGTGACAAACTATCATAAACAGACATTCAGCAATAAGCCAATTGGTGAAAAATTAAAATATTTGAAACACACATTTTTGGTAATAAACACAAATACCATACAAATCACCATATTACATACTAATACAAATCATAATAATCACAAAATCATACAATTCAAAAAAATGAAACTAATTACCATAAATAGACATTAAGAAATATGTAAATAGGTGAAAGATTAAAATATTTGAAACAGGCAAATATTTGGTAACAAACACAACTAAACACATTTGACAATGGAAAAATTGAAATTATTCCAAAGAGGAAACACGGATACCAAGGTAACAGTTTTGTGCAAACAGCATTACAGACAAGGAATTAGATGTATAATTAAAAATTAAAAATAATGAAATACAAGTTAGTTTCAGTTTCTCTAAAATTCCTGAGGAATGTTTGATAGCACTTTTTTAAAGGGAGGGTAGTAAGATAGAGAAGAGGTCAATATAACTGAGATTGTTAGCATCTCTTAACATTCTACTTATAGGGGAGTGGTAGGTAGGCATAATTTTGTTCATGAAAACTAATTTGGAAGAGAGCAATGTTTCTTGTATAATGAGTTGGGACTCTTATATATATATCTCGCTGAGGAGTTCTGGGTTCTGAGGAGCCTAAACATTTGGATGATTGAAAATAAAAGAAGTCATGCACAACCCTATGTGGTGCTCTTCCTGTTTCTGTTAGAGGGTACAATGAAGTTAACGAAATCCAATTTATTATTTCATGAATTGTACTTAAGCATGTATGCCCATATCTAATGAGCATATTTTCCTGAATTTTACAACTTAACCCACCTTTTTTTTTTAATGATGTGTAGGAAAAAGAATGGAGAGAAATGTACTGCATTTGTCAACATGGGTGCCTGTGAATATTGTGTTTATCATGTAAAGTCAGAATACAAGAGGTTCTCTCAAAGATCAGAGCTTCAGTCACCTACTGGTGGGAGTCTTCAGGCCTTAAAGAACAAAGTTTTGGGAAAAAATGAGGTAAGTGGTTGTTTTGGCTGGCTGCATTATAAAGGTTACGTTATTGGGGGAATCTTACAAGAAATAGTTACATATTCAACTTCAAAGAGACGGCATTTCCTTGCTTACTGTGAAAAGCTTTGTACTTAAATGACCATTTATTATGTCAGTCCTGTTAATCAATATTAGTAATTTCGTTTGTATGTTGTCTTTGGATAGGCCAAGTTTTCCTGCAAGGACAGTGATTAGTGAGAGACTAATGACTCATAATTTTCTGTGCTAGTCACAGTGGCAAATTTGATGATGTGCCAGCCCAGCTGGCCAAAAGTCATGGGTTTGAGTTCTACTTTAATCTTTGATACTGTGTTTTTCTAAAATTGGAGGTCAGATGTTTGTGGAGAGTAACTGTGGCTGCTGGAGCAGGTGAAACATGTCCCACCGTGACTGCATGTTTGTGTTAAAGTGATGCTCTAAATAAATCAAGGGCTTGTGCTCATAAGCTTGAGTTACTCCTAAGGTGTTTAGATGATGGGGCAAAATCAGTGGAGACCTCCCCTTGGGGGATGGATACTGTATTATGTTTTATGGTCAATATAATGGTTGAAGAGCCAAAGGCATAACAAGGCAGGTGTATGTTTGGCATGTACTCATTGTCCTTACAAAGGTCTTGAAAATGTTGGGCCTAATCAAGACTACATAACTCATATTTTGATGATTATGATGTATTTTGGATGTGCACCTTGCAATATTTCCAATTTAAAAGTTAGTGCACTGTTTTTGGGTAAATACAAATGATTGAATTTGTGCTGAAAAGCAATTTGATGTCCCAACTTACCTTAACCCTTTCGTGCCGGACCCAGTGCGGAGGAAAATGCTTTCCCTGTTACCATCGCCTAACGAACTTTTTTCACTTCTCCGTATGGAGCTCTGGTGGCGACAAACCGCGCAGGTATGCTCATCACCCGGCTTAGGATCCAACTCGGCGGGATGCCAGTCCCTTTCCCGTCCACTGGTCTCGACCATTCCATGGATTAGCAGCCATTTTCGTAGTATGAATAGGCGGAAAACTTAATGCATTAGGATTTGTTAAAATAAAAATTTGTTTAACTCTCCAAAAATTTAAGTTTAAATATGAGGTCCTTGAGTTTTGCTGGGCTATTGAGTTTTTTAAACTAAATTCTAGCGTTAATATCAACTGATTAAAGACTTTACTATTATAATTGCAAATCCAATTAAATAAATAGACGAGAGAACCCCAGCATGAATGCACCTGAGATACCACCGTACTTGGGGATATATTTTTCTTTGGAGTTACTTTTCGAAGAAACTTAAGGGGAACTGGAAATTCAGCGAAAATGCTATTTGAGCTCGAGACAACCTTGAATGCATATGGAAATTCCCAGTGGAAGTGGATTCTATTCACATTCTGTTATCTGAGACACTGTGGGGGACCTAGCCATTCAGCTGAGGTGCTATTCCGAAATAATGCTCTCGAGAATACACATGGGGGACCACCGTCGGAGTGGGAGTTTTCGAGGAAATCAAGGGTTCACCTGGGTTTTTTTAGCGAGCACGTTCATTAGAAGAAAAGAGCCTTGAACACAAATTGTTTAGGTACCTACGTAGATGAAGACAGGACTATTTTCCTGAGAAAACCAAAAATATTGGTACTAATTTTTAAGAAAAATATGAAAGCATATGATAAATAAGAAAGGTGAAATAAGAATACACCAAAGCGTTAGTTACAAGACAACTTTTCTCCTATTGCATTTAAAACACCGTGGATATAAGTACCATTCGGTCATGTAGAGTTCAATGATATAACTCCGTTAGTATTAATGCTAGAATTTCAGTTGAAAATTGCAAGGGCTAAGTAAAAAACAGATAATGCAGTTCTATGTTTAAACGATTTGAATTATGCTACAAATATTTGTTCATAAAACAGGTGGAATACTTTTAGTTAACCACATATTTATTCCACGAGAGGTATCAAAAATGAGTCGGAGGGGCGACCCCAGTCCTCGAAGAGAGGGCCTAATGCCTCGCTAAGCTGGGTCTCGAAGGGTAACAGCATACCTGAGTTTATTGCTTGGGCGGCGGTCACTTCCCATCCCCTCCGTCAGCTATAGCAGACATTCGTTCTTTTGCATATGAAAAACTGCGTTGGCTATAGCTGACATTCGGCACGAAAGGGTTAAAAGATCCCTAGCGAATGCGAGTTTTCGGGTAAACCTAACATCATAACATATAATTGTTTATTTCCCCATATTTCTTGAAGGATAAGCTCTATATGTTAGTTATTAATAAACCTTACATTTCAAGATATCATGTTCGGTTGGTTTTATCTTTATTGAACCACTAGTAATGGCATTACAATGTAATATCTTAACAAAACTTCATGGTAACAAACCATTTGTTGACGTTAATAATATTTATTGTAACGTACTGTTCGAATTTCCAGTTATTAATGATTATATTACTCAACAGAAATTAATGGATAAGTAGTTGTTTATTATTAATAAGTTGAGTGTGAGGGAATAAAAAGTGTGTGAAACTTCAGGATTTTAATTATTTTCTCTCGACTCCTGTGTCATCGTGAATGTTGCCCTAAGTACCAAACTGAAGGCATACATCAGCCAACGATTATCTTTAACCATTAAACTTTCTATTTTCTACTTACCTATACTGTCTCTTTTTTTTGTTTCAGGTCTTTTATGGTGGAAAGACTTTTGTTGCTTCTAAAAAGACAAGCAAAAACAAAGTAAAAGATGAACAGAGGTTGAAAAAACTTTCAGATTTTTTCGACAGTCCGAGGCTTGAAACCGAGCAAAACTCTCCATTGGTTTCGAAAGGACTTAGCCATTCATATCAAGTGAAAGATGCTGACCGACTTAGCCGCTTGATGCAGAGTCCTGCGAGCTGCTCCTCAATGCCTTCCTCACAAGCCCAGTCATCTCCATCTGTGTGAGTGAAAATGCATTTATTGCATGGTCAAATGTTCAATGTGGGTATTTTTAATGTCATTAATTACATTCTGTCATGTGTTGCAGTTTGAAGTCACCAGCTATCACAAGAGGTAAATGTGTGCTTGAAAGCCTGGGGAAATTGAACAAAAAAAGTGAAGCTTTGCCCTCCCAAATCATGCAAACTATTGGTACAAAGGCAAAAAAAGTTGAAGCAACACCATCTCAGGTCATCCAAAGTCCAAAATTATCTCAAGCAATTTTGTCTCCAATGCTTGGTCGTGGGGCAAGTGGTGGAGGAAGTATTGACTTGGACTGTTCTTTCAATCAAAAGCAGAAAAATAGAGCCAAGGTAAAATTGATGGAGTGAAAGGTCATAATTTTCTTGAAATCAATTAAACCTGTGAAAAACAGAACTGAAATGTCCTTTCCTCCCATATCCAGTTCGGTTTTAAATTATAGTGTCTGAAATTTCAATCAGAATACTGCTTTTACAACCTAATGGAATCTTCATCATTGAATCATCCTTGCGTTCAATGCTAAAATAGTTATAATCTTTTAAATTGCTTCTTAAATGATCTTATTTGGTGGCAAATAAAATGATTCATGAACTCACTTGAGTTGTTGGAGGGCATATTCAAGAAAATACTTTCTTATGCATTTGTATCTGTACTGTAGAAGCTTGACTATATGTAGCACAAGACACTGGTCCCAACCAAAATCCTGCTCTCAATGCATGGTGCTACTCCAAAGTACAAAGTTTAAAAAATAATTAAATGCATGGAATCATGAATCCTGTGCCCAGTCTCATGGAAAGATGGAATTGCCAAATAAGATGCATCAAACAAGTGTACTGCATGAATCATGGCTTCTTCTCTTAACTGCCTTCTCATGCCTGTCACCCAATTATTTTCCACGATGAGTCCTAACATCATTTAGACCTCAAGTGAAGGGGAGATTGATAACTTAAGCCTCCATTTCTCCTATTGCACAGTTATTTTTGTGTTGACTTTGCAGCATTTCCTTTGTATAAATAATTCCCTTATGGTTGAAACTCACCATTTGCACCACATACCGTACTCGCCGCCTTAGTCCTTTGTGGACCTTAATGGCTCTTGTGGGTGTAGATAGAGGCAGTTCAAATTCTCATGCAGGCTCAGGGGTGGAAAAATGGCATTATAAAACAATAGAATGTTAGACAGGGATACCTGGCGTAGCAGCTGTCCCTGAAAAATAGTGGTGGGTGAACCAGGCATGTACTCATGCTAATGAAGAGAATGAACCATCAACTCTAATGAGGGACTTCCTCTGACCTTCTATTCCCCTTTCCAGTATCCCATCCTCGGAGAAATCTTCTTCCAAAATTTCTGGTTTTTATCCTCGACCACCTTTCTTCTTCCACCTGGTCTTCCTAGACACTCAAATAATGCATCTCCACCCTCCGAGCAGAGCCCCTCTCTCCTTTGGTGATGGCTCTTACATGAGTCATGGTAAACATGGTCTCCATCTCAGCTCCTCTATGACTCTCAGCCTGTTATCTTACCCTCTTACTCCAACCACTTCATGAGCCAACTCTCCAGCCCAGGTAACCCTATCCAAGGTCTACATCTTGTATTGGCAAGTATACAAGGCCGCTTTGAGGTAGAGATTTTCGTAGCTTTAGTATGAAGTCCCATCATTGGAAAGTAGGCAGTAAATTAAAGCAGGCAAGAAAATAACTAATTAATTAAAGGTAAAATGCCTGCTCTGGATAGTCTCCATGATGCCCCTCAAGATGAAGTGTCTCTTTCTTGGAGTGATGAAAAGTGTCCACAATCATGGAGCGATTCAGTATTGACATTTTAAATATGAAGTCCTTACATTAGCTCCATGTGTTTGCACATCAAAGTAGGTGAAAGAAGAAACCATTATATGAAATGGTGTCCCACGTATCTCCAGACACCCAATGTGAAAAGATTAAGCATGTAGAGATCCAAAATTATCATTTTTGTAATTTTTTTGATTGAATGGAATTACAACCACAAATCACTTTTGTAATAAGGGGTAAGCGATGTAGCATCTATAAGACCTGGATCGGTGAATTTCTATTTTTGTAAGCAAAGGCATTTCTTGGGCAGCTGGTGAATTGTTACACTGGCATACTCAACATTTTGTAACATAATAATTGATGGAGAGCAATTTTTAACTTTATATACATTTTCTAAACTGGGTGGAAAGTTTGCCAACATTTTGATCACAGACTTTAAGTCATTTACATAGGGAACTATGAGTTGATAGCTATATTATGAAACTTTATGATAAAATGATTATTTTGTTGAATTCTTTCCCAAGTAATGACCTAAACTCGTGTTAACATGTTGTTAAAGACTGCAAAACTTAAAGGAGACAAAAAGAAATATATTTATGTATTTTATCTAAAAGGTTTGAAAACACTTACTGCTGATTTTTCAGTCCCACTGCCTTCATATTATTGAGTTTCTACTGTACGTACGTACGTCTACTGTATGATAGCCCTATGTGAGTCCATGATACATGTATGTGAATGTATCATACGAGTCCATCTTCTAATTTTCTGTTACGTTAATAGCAAAATTGAGTAACAAAATAAAAAACGCGTCTTGTCTAAGTTTTGGTAAATTAGCCAAATAAGGTTCCATCCATTATTCTTCAACTACATGACTTTGCACAAGTCGGAAAATATCACGTCTACAATCACTCCATTATGAGACCATTTCCTTAACATGTTACATATTAGGAAGTTAACCTTTTTTACATGGTAAATGTCCATTTTGTTTCAGCTTCAGGCTCTTCAATGGATTAAAAAAAATGGACCATTACAGAAAAATGACCCCAATGCCATTAAAAAAGAAGCCAAAGCAGGTGTCTCATGCAAGAGGAATAGGGATGCTGAGGAAGAGGGTAAGTATATTTCTTGAAATTTCTGTGGATATAAATACGTCTAGTATTCATGATGTGGCAAAAATATTTTCTTGAAATGCAGTAATTTAGCGGACCAAAATTATCAAAGAGCCTGGAGAAAAAGGAGCAACAAATTTACTACACACAACCTCTCCTTGAGATGTAGTCAATCTTTTTTCTTGAGGGTGGAAACCCTCAACCTAGTTCACATCATCTACATAAAGGCAAGTATAATGTAGTAGCACCACTACTTGTAAAGGTTGTAAAAGTAAAAAAAAAGAAAAAAGTAAAACTGTATACGTGTGCCCGAGAGTTAGGGGAACCTAAGTCCATTTAATTGGAAATTGTTTTGACTTGAATTATTGTGCATTAAGCCTCAATTGAATTTATGCAGGCATCATTATACTTGCCTTTATGTAGATGATGTGAACTAGGTTGAGGGTTTCCACCCTCAAGAAAAAAGATTGACTACATCTCAAGGAGAGGTTGTGTTTAGTAAATTTGTTGCTCCTTTTTCTAATTTTACCCCCACCACCTACCCTCTCCCTCATTCCAAGCGCTCCATCCTTGTGCCAACCCCTATGAGGAGCCATAATTGACATCAGAATTCTGCATCAGGCAAAACAAACAAGCCTGGGCTGCTGAGTGCAAAGGCAAATATAATTAATCCAATTCCAGTCCCAAATCTAATTATGCTGGAATTTCCCCCACTTACGCACTGCCCGATTGCTGAAGTGGTCTTGTACAACCTGGCTAGACCTGTAGTGGTGATAAGCCTACGTTTCTCAAAGTTTATTACATGCATCTACTAACTCTGTGTACATGGACAAACTCAGTTTTTCCTGTCCATGCTGGTCCAACTCCAAAGGAGAAGACTCTTTCCCTCTGTTGTAGTGTGGTGTCCTTGTGTTGGTACTGTTTTGTTAGCCAGCAAGTCTAGCGGCATTCACTTGTGACTTCAAAGTCTGGCTTAGTACTGCTGTTGCATAACTGCAGAACATTGATGGTGATTCAATGTCACTTGTAGAGTAAGTACTCGGGCTTAAAAATCATGGCCTTTATAAAATGTTTTACCTATTGAGTTTCACTTGTTTCTGGGTCAGATTTTATAATTGAAATTTAACCTACTTCTGGATGATGTAGAGTTCTGAACTTTGGACAGTGGATTCATTGTGGGAAATACTTAAATCGGTGGAAATAATGATAATTAATTATTGGTTTAAAAGGAGGTTTTCTCTAGTTAATCCTGTTTTCCCTGATTCCCAAAAATTTCAAATGAGATTTTGCCTATACATCTGTTTCTAAATGAAAGGCAGTATTAATTTAATACAGGCTCTAAATACGTAACTAGGTGTTAATATACCAGAGATAAACTGTCAATTACAACCCTTCTGTTCTTCACAAAGAGGTCATTCTCCTCAGTTGTTGCTCTTGTGCATGGATTAATCCGTTCCAAGAACAGCTAATCCACTAAAAAAAGGCGTAGCGTTACTAACATTCCCGAAAACAATTTACAAGAATTGGATTTGGATGAATTATCAAGTTACAAAGTTAAAAATAATACATTGTAAAAACATCCTTTTTAGGGAAAAGGTTTTATTGTGTAATAAAGTGCTCTAATGGGCAAAAAAAATTCATATTCTTCAACTACCTGTGTTCTACTAAAAATAAAACATTAGGGCACTGTATTTGAATCCTACTAATCTACTGATGAAACTGATTAAGAATGTCAGAAAGAATGAAGAGTTGACATCAATAATTATTGACGCAGATCCAATGTAAGCCGTACGATTTCCGCCACTGTCCATGAGGATGAATTGTAAAGATAACGTCACATTCCTTTTTAGAAGAAGAATACAATGACCCAACTGCGTTGAAATTTGCCTTCCCAGGGCCTTTTAGCACTGATCCATTTGGACCATAATTTTTTTCTCCAACTTCTTCTACATCATTACCGTGAGTCTGATACAGATGGTGCATAAATTTTTGGGCCCGGTGAAAACCTTAAATAATTTAGATTCATTACAGAATAAATAACAAAATAAAAAGTATCCAATGGCCGTAAAAATTGGCACCACTCGTCAAATTAACATAACGATTGCTTTGTTGGTTTGCGGGAATGGGAATTCCACAGCAGTGACCAACCGCACTGGGTTATAACATGGGATCCTTTACAGGGCTAATGGGACCCCACTAAGGATCCCTGGTTATGAACACAATCACACTCGCAAGCACTCTAAATCACTCACATTGACAAATGGACCCAACTTCTGGGAGAAACTCGTTCAAAAAGAGCATAGTGAAAAATAATAAACACAGAAAGGAACGAGGGTGAGCATCGGATGTGCTGCACTTTCAAAGAAAATTGTAGCTGAGAATCCCAAGTGATTCATGAAACTCGTTTCTCTCAATTTCAACTCGACAGTTTTGCAAATACAATAGAAGATGATATCACATTGATGACATTGAAAGTACTACACATTCTTGTAACTTTGCGAGTTGAATGCATCCTTTATGTCTCTAAATCTAATCCTTCATAGTTTTTATCCAGTTTCTATCAATATGTTGAAATCATTTAAAATCTTCATCGGTGATAAATGCCTGAAGACAATAATTCATCCAAGATATGGAGTTTGAGCGGCCTCATTACCCAACCTCCGACCAGGAGGCACGGGTGAGTGCATATTGTGGTTTCTAGCTTGAGATGCACATGGCCGGGCAGGGGGCTCACTTAAATAAAAATCCAAATATGTGGACAGAATATCCGTCAAGTCGACGGAAGATTTAATTAAATAAACATTAGAAATACATCCATAACATGGTGGTGGTGCGTGACTGGTAGGCCGGTAGGTGGGAGGGGAAAAAAGGGGATAAAACACAGCGCGAGGACGACAGGCTGGACACCAGGAAGACGGCAGAAGCAGCTGGCCAGCACTACGCCCAAAGCAAAAGATGCCATGCCACGTAGAAGTGCGCGGGTCTTATATACCTCGGTCTGGTTCCAGGGAGTGGGGGGGGGTTAGTCTGAAGCCGGCAGATGTCGGGTAGACCTCCGGCCCCGGCTACCCAAGGCACGCCCTCAAGTACGAGGAAGCGGCTGCTGACAAGCTGGGCCCCCTTTTGATGAGGCTGCCACGGCTCAAGCTGGCTTCATGAAGAGCAGGCGGAGTCTGTTCAAGTCCTTGCTTAATTAAAAGCGTCCTCCTGCCACCACTATACTTAATGAAACTATTCCATGAAAAGGCCATGAGGCATGGTCGTGGAAACTGAAATCAGTCCACGTACTCGTCCTCAGGCACTCTCTCCCCGTTTCCCCCTCATCACTCCCCCTCTCCTCCAAGTCATTTCCCTTCTTCCCAGCTAATGCCGTTCTCCCAAATCTTCCTCCCTCTCTCGGTAGGCTTCGTTAACTTAATGCTAATCTTCTACATCTACATACTACCCCGCAAGCCACCGCTTGGGTATGTGGCAGGGAGTGGTAGGTCACCAGCCGTGTAAAGGTTTTGGAGGTGAAATGGTAGCATGTGCTATGAGAGTGTTTATGGAGGAGCTCAGTTTCTATTGTGGTCGCTTATTGTTCGCGGAATGAGTAACGAGCCCTATGATAATGATGATGCTCTGGTTTATTCACCTTGTGCAGATCCAGACCTGTAAATATGACTCTGCTCTGTTGAATTTCTCCATATTGCTCAGACTTTCATACCTCCTCTGCTAACATCACACATACATTAATGAATTGCTTAGTACTCTCTCTCCTATTATGAAGACTCTACATCAGTCTCTTCCGCCACATACATCTACATAATACCCCGCAAGCTGCCGCATGGGCGTGTGGCAGGGGGTGGTAGGTCACCAGCTGTGTAAAGATGTAAAATTTTTGGAGGTGAAATGGTACATGTACTAAGGGAGTGTAAATTGAGGAGCTCAGTTTTTATTGCAGTCGCTTATTGTGCACAGAAAGAACGAGTTTTTGTCCCTATCTGTTCGGCAGAGTATCTCTCTTATTTTATCGCATCTGTCAGACCTAGAAATCTAGTGGGGCGTCATGATAATATTCTCTGTGTCGCTCTGAAAAATATCAGTTCTGAATTTATCAAGCAACCTAAGCCTGGTGTGAAGCCTCCCAAGTCTCTAGGGGCTCCCACGTTTATCCCTCTAACTGTTGTGTAACACTATATGTTTGTTCATAGCAGTTTTTAACAAAACGTGCTGCTTTTCTTTGTACTTTGTTAATTTTTTTGGTCAAAATTTATGACAAGGGTCCCAAATGCTCACGGCGTATTTGAGGTGTGGCATAACCAGAGCGAAGTAGCATGTCTATTTACTTTTTTATCTGAGGACCTTCCTATTATACACTTAACAAAACCTAGTTTATTTTATGCTGTGCCGTGTATGTTTTGTATGTGTATTAACTCAAAAGCCAACCTCATTTGCTCACCATATTCCCATTGACCTCTTACAACCTAACCCTCCTCCCCTCAGGGAGGGAACCATTTCAAAGCACCATTAGGGCTTTTGTCATCAATGTTTTGAGTGAAATAATACTTATGTGTGAGGAACTCTCTCGATGCCCATTAACTTTGTATTCTTTTCTCATCTCTGCCATCAATAATATGCACTGCTCTAAGTGATGAGATGAAAAAAATTTATGTTCATTGTAATACTTAAATCAATGCGCTTAAAATTTTAATGAGTAAAAATTTTCTCAATCAGGTGTAGATGCTGGCACTAGTCAAAATGTGTCACCAAACAGCGCACCGAGTAACAGTTCAAAGAACTCTTTGTCTCTAAAATTCAGTGCCGAAAAAATAAAGGAATTGATGGAAAAAGGCTCCAAGCATGCTGAATTATTGGAAATAGCTGACTTGGAGGCTGAAGATAAATATTTTCATAATCTGGAAAAGAAAGAACAAATGGAGGAAAAAATGCTCAGCACTTTTAAACTTGAGTGTAAAGCAGTTAGATGCTTAAAGGTATGCATTACTTTAATTGTTAGCAAACATTTTTAAAAATTTGATGTGTCAGTTTACTTGCTTTATGTAGTCATTTTGATGGCATAGAATGATTACTGCCTGTGGACGTTGTGTGTCATATACTTGTGCTGTCAGCCATCTCAAGTATATTACAACCATCTCAAAAGCTAATGCGTGGGTTGTTTGGTAAGGGTTGAGGTAATTAGCTTTAAGCCCTTTGTTGTATGACATTAGTGCATTGTGGTCTGGTGAGGTAGGTCTAGCATGACTAAGCAATGTGACTTGTAATTTAAAGTGCTCGTAGGGTAGAATGTACTGTGCACCTTATTGTATGTATAAATTTTTGGACTTCAAAAATGAAGGGTGGGTAGTGATATCTGGACTATTGCATCCATTTATTTAAATTAACTCAATCCTACCCTACATTTCTGTTGTCAAGAAATATGATGTATAAATGAATTAATGTTGATAATAATGTATGCATATGTGTAATAGGTTGGTAGTAACGATTTGCCATTTGTTGTGGGTCATGTGTGTCAGTTTATCATAATATTGATCTCTCTAAGTTTAACGTATTGTTGTTCATTTCAGTGCAAGTATTTGGCATTTTCTGCATCGGACTATTGTAAATCAGAAGGCCATCCAACAAAGGTGGTGAATGCTGTGAAACGTTTCTTTAAATGTCATGACTGTGGGAACAGGACTGTAAGTCTGGAATTGTTTCCGGTGAAGCCATGCAATAACTGCGGTGGTGCACATTGGGAGAGAGCTCCAATGATGAGAGTAAGGAAAATTAAACTTGTCTTTTCTTTGTTTTCCCTGTATGGTTTTATTCTGACTGGTTTGATTTTACTTATTGCAATTTTTCTATCCCTTATGTCAGTAGTATTTAAATTTTTGTATTGTAATGAACGTTGTGTCATTTCAATTTTTTTTATTTCTAGGAAAAGAAGGGTCCCATCCTTCCGTCTGAAGTATTGTCAATTAGAGGCCTTGAAGAGAAATATATTGGTTCTATTCAAACTGGTGGTAACGTCAATCTTCTTGTACCTGAGTGATTTATTTTTAATATGATATAGGTATTTATCAAATTGACTAGGCTTCTGATGCCTTATAAATTTTACAGATTTTTATTAATGTATGTACATATTTATTTTAACAGTTGTAAATTTTTTATATTTTAATAATTTATTTGAGTGAGTGATGAGTGTGTTTGGATTTATTTTCCTGGTATGGAAATTGGCATGATTGTGCTATCATGGATTTGTGTGTATATGGAAGGGAACAATTAAAGATGTGAATGTTGTAAACTTCTGGAGCTATTATCATTGTAACCATGGTTGTTAATGTAGAGGTATATAGCTAATTCATCTTTTTGCAGTATGTGACTGGAAGGGATCTCTGTGATTCTTCTTATTAACCTCCAGTGACAATATGTGCACAGTCCAGATCACCTCTCTATTGGAATTGGAAAAATATATGGAGGCATTTCTGTGCTAGGTACTCTGAATGTTAAATTTCCATTGTTATATTTTAGGATTAACATTTCAGGTATGAGCACTAAGTTGGTGTCTGATTGGCTAGAATACACATTTTTTTCAATTTCCAGCTTGAGAGTTGAAATTGTCATCAACAATTACAATCACTGAGGGTTGTACATTTGGGTTCTGCAGGCGAACCTCATTTAATAATACGTAGTGGAAGTTACTACAGTTTAGTTCATTACAGAGTAGGAAAAAGTTGACAAACACGGCAGGCTGACGGGGCGAGACTGATGAGCTCTGTGCTCGTCGGGAACCGTCTAGGCCGCTTTGTTTTTCTTCCTCTGCAGCGAATGGGGGCTCCACTGTCAGCGAGTACAGGGCGAGCTCGTTGACAGTGGTTGTTGCCGCTGCAGTGCTTGGAGGCACCACCGCCGGAAGGCCTGATGGTGCCATATACATGGAGTAATATGACTAATAGAACCTTCAGTAAAATCAGGGGTGCCACTTTTTTGTTTTATATATCCCCATCGACAGTTGATTATGCAAATTATCGGATATTTTACCTGTGTCTGTATATTATAATACTTAATTCACTGAGAGCAAATTTTGTGTAGTTTCGTCTATAATAGATGCATTTAAAAAAACAGGTTTACTATATAATTAAAGAAGAAAATGCACAAAATCAGAGGTCACTTGCATGTAACATTTAGACAGAAGTCATAAAGTAAACAGGTAAAATACTGCAATCCAGCGCTGCGAAAGCCTCAAACAGAAAGGTAAATTAAGACTTTAATTTTACGATAATATCATTATACAATAATGAACTAAAAGTAAATTTGGCACTTTTAATCAGAAAAAAAGGCATCAATTATGTTTAAGGTAATTTGGGCACTTTTCCTGGCATTGTGTATAAAGAGATGGATGGCCTATCTCTGTATGAAACTTCAGAAGGATCCATCTCAAAGATGTGCCTGGAATATATGAAATTGTCATTAATTACATGAATAAAGATTTTCCATTTGTTATGTTCTGGGGAAAGTTGCTGATTTTGGGAATGAGAGATTGAGATACTGATGATAATTGTCTGTACTATAAAAGAGACAACGAAATTGCCATGAGTTGAAATCGGCCTGGACCGGGAATCGAACCATGGATCTTTGGCTTTCTGGGCCATGCCCCAGACAACTACGCTACCCATGCTTGCTAATCCTCATGGCACTTAAAAAGGATACATATGAAAGCTTCAGAAAGCTTAACATCTAGTTCACACGTATCCTTCGAAATTACCATGAGAAGTAGGAAGCATAGCTAGTGTAGCGGTCTGCGAATTGGCCCAGAAGGCAAAAGGCTCATAGTTCAATTCCTTGTCTTGGCTGGTTTTTTCTCAAGGCTATTTCATTGTACTGTATTCATGGCAGGCCTGAATACTTTGTATATAAAAGAGTTGTTTATGGAGATCATATGAATGTATGTAGAACATTTTCTTTTCAGGGGAAATATATTGTTGCTGTTTGTTTGCTGAATGAGATTAGTCCATCGAATTGAACTTGGGCTCTGTGAATCCTTTGCTTTCAACTAACTCCTCAAAATTAGCTGTGGTCTTTCTATAGTTACCCTTGAGAAAATTATAAATGCTCTTCTATTTTTGTCCAATGAAAAGTTATTCACTAAGGTGATGTATTTGCTGTCACCTTACAGTGAAACATAAGGGTGCAGATGTGACTGATCCAACTCTCCTTCTCCCAGAAGTAATCCTTTTGTTGGTCAAAATTTTTCTTCAAGGGGTGTTAAATCTTTCCAAGTGAGTTCAGAAGAAGGCTCCTTTTCCATTCCATGCATTAAATTGTTTTCTGGGCCAGAGAGTATGGCTTGGTCACATGGACATCAAATAGGGACCAGGAATGTTTCAGCTCGAAGGTGGAAAGATTTTTTTAAGAACTGTACCGTTCACCAATTCCAAATTATTCAGTAATCCCATTAATTTTGTCTAATCTACTTCATAAATCGCCTTTTTCAGCTGCATGAGGGAATCTACAATTTATGAAAATAGAATTCAATCAGTGAATTGCTCTATAATGCTGTTTATGCTGCTCACTTTGCATCTGAATAAGACAAAAAGATTCTCTTAAATCTTAGAATATGTATGCATGATTTTGATGATGACTGTTACCATTAGAGATGGGCCATTCTGAAAATGTGTGGTAATTTTTTAAAAATACCGTGGTATTTTACATTATTTACCACAGCCCTTGGTAATTACTTTTGGTAATACATATTGTCGTACAGCAGCGGTTGAATTAATTTTCAGACCACTACTTACCATTTTTTTTAGTCTTACTTTAATTCCTTCGGAAGATTTACAAATATATTCGCCAACTTCTTTTATATTTCTCCCTCAAAAGTCAAAGTAAACAACAACAACTTTTCTCTTCTTCCCCATGGTAACTTGTATTGAGGGTTTTATTTTCCATTACCACATAGGCCATCTGTCAATATTCACTTATGACTCAGATATTTTTCATATGGATATATTACAAAAATATTTTTAAAAGTCGTCTCCATGCATTTAATACAATCTTAATTATTAACTAAGGCACATCCAACTCATTTGTGGAATAGTTGTACTTATGGAATATTTTTGAGGATATCATTTTCAATGGCTTGAATGAAAATTTATCATGCCAAAAATACAAAGCCAAATTGTGTGTAGGTTGCCATTTTTGTTTTAAAATTTTCTTTAATATATGTAATGCATCAACATAGCATAAAAACTGCTTAAATACTTTTCACACATTGCTATTGGATTTCCTATTAAATCCTCCAATACCTATTAATTGCATATAATTAAAAATTAAACTGAAAAATATGGTAATTTTGAAAAACTACCATAATTTACCTCAAATAAAAATTATGGTAATGTACTCATCTCTATTAACCATTTAAGAAACAACCTGAGGTATATTATGTAATATTCTATGGGCTCTTAACATTTTCTTGAATATCTTCTAGTGTGTGGCAAAATTTTGGTTTTGTAAAACCAATCAAATCTTAAGTTGAAGCTCTGGCATGGTTGAAGGATGAAATGATCGAACACATGAACAGGCACTTCGTGACTTCTAGACTTAATTTGATCCAGGACTGGTTTTGGCTGTTTAGTCATCCTTAGATGCAATGATAGAAGATTGTATTTATATAGGTAGGATAGATTGTCTTTATATTTGCCAGTATATTTAGTCAAGTTTTTGGGAGGAGTTTCTATGGGGAGTAAGGTAGGAATTACATAACGAGGGAAATGGGTTAGGGAAGGTGACGTCTTTCAGATCATTGTTGAAAATACTTGCAAGATTTTTGACTTCGTTGGCATCGACCTTCCTTCCCCTCTCCATATAATCTATCTCCATTTGGCAGTGTCGCTATCTGTTGGACAGTCTCTATTGTGGAAAAATTCAGCATGTGTCGTGCAAAGGCCATTTTATCATATTTTTCAGAAACCTATTAGATTTCCTTTGTTCTAGTTTTAAAATTTCACCATGCTTGGCCAATATAAAATCCAGATAGTTTTGGCATACAAATGTGTACACCACTTCTTAAGAGGATCCTCTTATCTTTTAGGAATGAAGTACTTTAAACTTGGGAATTTTCCTTGAGTCCCCTGGCAATTTGGGTAACTGTGGAAAAAAAAGTGTGCTCCAGCAAATGGGGAATTTGGGAGATTGAGGAGAAACCATAAGATGGTCTTTTCACTGAACACATGAGGTAATTTATTTCATTCTTGAGCATATTGTTTGAGACCCATGAAAATGACTATATTTTATGAAAATTCTTTTTGAAATTACTTCATTTTGGTGTTATTGTGTCTGTGTTATTTTAAGCTAACCATTTCCCTAACTTTCATGGGTACCAGTGTTGTATTTTTCATGTTTTGTAGCTATAAGTTTGCCACTTGAATACATCTTGTATGTGTTTGAATATAGGCACCCCATTCTTGGTTGAATATCAGAAGTCGATGGGGCTATTTTTGTGCATTAAATGAGAGACTAGCCCACTGGAATCTGTTTACATTAATGTTAAGGTCAATTTTTGAGGAACATGATAGCCCATCTGCTGAGCCCAATTTTAATTCCATCAGTAGGAGTTCGAGATGGGTAAATTACTATAATTTTCATTTGAGGTAAATTACTGTGGTAAATTATGGTAATTTCTGAAAATTAATGTAATATTCTGGTAATTTGTGATTTTCTGCAATTAGTAGCTATTAGAGGATTTAAGAGGAAAGCAATAGCAAGGATTTTAAGGAATCTTAACTAACTTAACATACATTGTTATTGTATGTTAATGCATTGGAGATACAGAATATAAAAAAATACAGCAGCCTTCATGCAATTCGGCATTCTTTTTTTGGCAAATACTGTGGTAATTTTCAGAAACACCAATCTCTGGTAGAAGTTCAGAATAAAAATAATGATGATGTAGGTAATTGCTGGTAATGTTAGTATGTATATACTTTAAACTCTTAAGCAGCATACGTGCCAGCAACATAAACTAGTTTATGCCTAGTAGCTACTGTGTGAAACCTTAAAAAGCGGGATCTATTGAGAGCATGATATTTTCCAGTTTTAGTTTCAATATTTCAACAATTTTCAGTCATCCTAAAAACACTATAAAACTGTTACATCATTATATCTATATAATAATGAGCATAATAAGTAACTATTATACTTTTCAGATCAGTGATGGGAGTGTTTAATGCTGTATTTGATAACTACGTCTAGTTGTTAAAATTGTGTTGTAAAACTCAAAATTTTTAGGGGGATGTATCCCCTTAATAGCCCCCCTGGGATCAACCCTGCCATCATGTTATGTTCCATGGATGCTATGCCTGGTTCTAGAGCTAGCAGTAAAGTAAGATTATTTGCAGACGATACAGTTATCTACCGTAAAATGAGCACAGACACAGACTTTGAAGCTCTGTCATTGGACCTTAATAACATTCATTCGTGGTGCCAGGAGTGGGGTTAGAATTAAATAGCTGCAAATGCACCACGGTTCATTTCCTGCGAAAGTCACCAAAAAATTCCATACCTGTACTGTGGGTGGAGTAAACATAATATCTTCCGATACAGTAAAATACCTTGGAATTACCTTAACTTCTGATATATTGTGGGGATTACAAATGCAGATCAGATGTGGTGCAGCATTGATGAAACTAGGTTTTGTTAAACGTATAATAGGAATACCCTCTGATGAAAAAGTCAAAGAAAGATGCTACTTCCCTCTGGTTAGGTCATACTTCGAATACGCCTCGAGCATTTGGGACCCTGGTAAAATAGATTTAACCAAAAAAATTAATAAAATACCAAGGTATCGAGTACCGTAAAATACCGAGTGTACATATAGTGTCTCACAACAATAGAGGTATTAAGTTGGGAGCCCCTAGAGACTCGGAGACTACACGCTAGGCTTAGGTTGCTTGATAAATTCAGAGCTGATGTTTTTCAGAGCGACATAGAGAATATTATCATGACTCCTCACTACATATCTGTCTGGCAGATGAGATAAAATAAAGGAGATATACTGCCGAACAGATAGTTACCAAAACTTGTTCTTTCCGCAAACAATAAGCGACCACAAGAAAAATTGAGCTCCACTAAATACACTCCTTTAATACATGTCACCATTTCATTTCCAAAAAATGTACACCTTTACACGGCTGGTGACCTAACACCCCTTGCCACACGCCCATGCAGTGGCTCGCGGGGTATTATGTAGATGTAGACGAGATTCATATGAAATACTGATGAGCAGGATCACACTAAACTCAAACGTCTATGTCAACACAGATTATTTTTTAAAAAGCAATTCGCATTCTGATGCATGTGTTTTCCAAAACACTTAAAGCCTAATTATTTATTGAGTGGAGAGACAAAGTTCACAATAATATAGACCAGTACAGAGGACATGACAAAAAAATACTTCCAAGTTAGTGAAAAAATATTAGAAATACGGACAAATATTCTTGGGACCATAGGAACACTTTAGTCAGGTATTCACAGACCATTTTTTTTTTTAAATACCAGGATTCTCTCTCCTTTTTTTTAAGGCTGTAGGGTAAGTTTGTATAGACGTGATTTTACATGTCTTTGGTAGAGTTGATGTCTATTACACTCTGAAAAGTAGAAAAAAAACAATTGCTTTCATTATATCAATGTTCAGCACCAAATTGTTACCTTTATATCATCCAGTCATATATTTCACTGACAGTTTCCCAGAAACAGCCAAATGACACCATTGTCGGCCCCGGTGGCGGCGGGGTAAAGTACTCGCCTGCTACCCTGAGGGTCGTGGGTTCGAGTCCCGCCTCAATTGTTACTGTGTGTCATAATATTCACATCATCTACTTTGATAACAATTTTATCGATGGCATTGACCGGTAGTTGCTCAGATAAATTTTAAATAAATATGGAAAATAGTGCAGGGCCGTGCACGGTTACTCCTTTGTTCACTACTTGAGAAGAAGGGATATTCCTGTCTTTTCCATAGGCTTCCCTTTGGTGTCTCTTTCCTAGAGTTTCTCCAGTTTCATTTTGTCCAATACACCGTGGTTGCAATCTGTAAGATAAGAGCATAAATCTCGCTCAATTAATCCTAAAATGTAAGTTGCGCCAAAGTCAATTAATCCTTAGTAAAATCCTTAACAATAGATTCACTATGCAATACTTTTTTAGGGAAAAAAAACTTGGAGATGCCGGGGATCGAACCCGGGACCTTTCACATGCAAAGCGAACGCTCTACCACTGAGCTACATCCCCAACTGTAAGAGTGAGTAGACAGAGGGCGGTGTTAATTGTAAATGTAAATTATGATTTTGACTGCCGATTTTTCTGTCGTTTCATGCAAGGTCATTATACCCAGGTCATGACATGATCCCACAATGCACTGCGATTATTGCATCTTGGTTCCTTTAAGCGGGTAAGTGTGTAAGCTTAACACAGGGCGTATGAAAGAAATACACATAATAGTGTGACGCAGTTTTCCAATGTGCTTCAATTCAACGAGGAAAGGCGTAAGATTATTTCGTCTTCCCTCTGATCCCAAAAGAAGGGCTGTGTGGTTGAGGAATTGCCGAAGTGATAAATGGAAACGGACCAGTGCATCGCGCTTGTGCGAGGTGAGCAAAGTGCTCATTTGGCCCATTATAACTGCCTATTGTATGTATATATATATGAATATATACAATGGAAAACTTCGCCAAATGGCCACAAACACAATTATAGAGGAAACTTACAGGGGGGTAAAAAGACGAGAGTAAAAAGAAATTCTTACTTAGAGACGTTTCGGGTGTTAGCCCTTCCTCAGTCACAGAGAGAATGCATTCTGATATATTAGGTAAATGTCCGCTTCCGTTACACACCTTTCGAACACTTATTCCCGGAAATTGGTGACAAAGATAATGACTGTAACATAACTTAGTTCGTGAAGAATCACAGTACGAAACAAAAGTTACAGGAAAGTTGTTAAGCCACAGGTTTTTGAGATATTCACGTTAGAAAATTACCAATTTTCATCATTATCCTGACTTTTTCGACGTCATTTTCTGTTTCGCCATAGCTCCGTCAGAGGGATATTTCTAACTTCACCTCTATAATATACGCTCTATTAACCCAGCCAACAAGGTTACGGGCCCTGTGAAGTGAAACGGGTGCTGGGGTGGGACAGTACACAGGCCCTTGGTGGGGATATTTGGTACTGAAAAAGGCATTAATGACAATTTGGAAAGTTTTCGTGATTTTCGAATAACGCTTTTTGGAGTGTTCCTGGATTAAGAAATACGTGTTTTTACGAGTACCAGCTACGATAACGTCATTAAAATATGCCTATTATATCTCCAGCCGATAAGGTCACGGGCCCTGTGGAGTGATACGGGTGATTGGGTGGGACTCTACAAAGGCCCTTGGTAGGGATATTTGGTACTGAAGAAGGCAGTAATGACAATTTAAAAAGCGATTTCGTGATTTTCGGAAGGTTGGAAGTGATGAAAAGGGCATTTTGGAGTGTTTCCGGATTTGAAATTCGTGTTTTTAAGAGTACTAGCGACGATAACGTCATTAAAATATGCCTATTATTCCCCCAGCCGACAAGCTTACGGGCCCTGTGGAGTGAAACAGGGGTGCTGGGGTGGGACGGTACGCGACCTCGAAATACCTATTCTCGAAGTTGTAAATGTCACTTTTGAAGTCGCTTTTCTCCATTTCCAACTTCTCCTTCGACCTCTTTACGCCTTTTTCTGCAATTTTTCATTCCGCTCTTTCGCGTTTTCTATCTCTTTTTGTCATTTCCCCAAGTCTTCTAAGCCGATTTCTCCCATTCTCCAACAGTCTACAGGGAGAAATTTCAGAGAAAATATACGTCCTTAGATGGCTCCTAGTCCTACATTTACCCTCCTAATCACCATCCGTCTCGAGGGAGATTTTTTTCTAGAAGATGTACGTCTCTACATGGCTCCAGGTCCTATATGTACCCTTCTAATAACCAACCGTCTCGAGGGAGATTTTTTCTAGAAAATACACGTCTCTACATGCCTACACCTCCTATTTCCACCCTTCTAATCACCAACCGTCTCGAGGGAGATTTTTTTCTAGAAAATATACGTCACGACATGGCTCCAAGTCCTACATTTCCCCTTATAATCACCAACCGTCTCGGGAGAAATTTATTTAATTACAAAAGTATATTTTCTAGAAAAAAATCTCCCTGGAGACGGCTGGTTATTAGAAGGGGACTTGCAAGACCTGGATCCACGTAGAGGTGTATATTTTCTAGAAAAGAATTTCCCTCGAGATGGTTGGAGATTACAAGGGGAAATGTAGGACCTGGAGCCATTTAGAGACGTATATTTTCTAGATAAAAATCTCCCTCGAGACGGTTTGTGATTATAAGGGGAAATGTAGGACCTGGAGCCATGTAAAGACATATTTTTTAGAAAAAAATCTCCCTGGAGACTGTTGGTGATTATAAGAGTAAACTTAGGACCTGGAGCCATTTAGAGACGTATATTTTCTAGAAAAAAATCTCCTTCGTGAGGGTTGGTGTTTTCAACGGTAAAAATTGTACGTGGAGGCGTGTATAAACTTATATTTTCCAGAAAAAATCTCCCTCGAGACTTTTTTTCCAGGATATACGTTTCTACATCCCTACATCTACCTGTTTCTACCCTTCAAATCACCAACCGTCACTAGGGAGATTTTTTTCTAGACAATGTACGTCTTTTCGTGGTTCTAGCATTTAAAACGCACGAATAAGGTTGGGAAGTGTATATAAAGGCATAAAATGGCCATGGAATAAATTGTGAAGATAGGCTAAAGCAGGAGTGCAACGAAAGTTCAAATATCATGTTTCCACCTTTCAAGCGACGGCATATAGCGCGGTTAAGAATAACATGGACGGGAAAATTTAGTAAGGAAACGCAACTCAGCGACTGTCGCGCTACGCTGTGGCCAAAAGTGGAAACTGCAATGGCGGCCGGGAAAAACGTCACCCAAATGTTTGAAAATTTCCTATTTATCGTAGATTAGTTATTCCCCGAAAATAAAATTATCACTAGATACCGACATCTTTCTAGTTTTTGTCACATAAATTTCGCGGCGATACGCTAAGTGAAAAGGGTTGAAAAAAAGTTTTGAAAGGTGAATGACGGAAGCGGACATATACCGCTTCAGATTTCAGTCGCGCTCGTTCAAAGAATAGTCCCTGAAGAAGGCAAGTTTTTCAATGCTTTAGTTGTTGATAGTGAAGGTGAATTAATCGGTGAATGGCAAATGGAGTCGTTATATCAAACTCATGTGCCGTCATCTTTGAGATAAAAGTGCTTTGGTTTAACGCATGATTTGTTTACATTCATGATCGTACTCCCTGAACCAGCACATAATGATACTGTCTACCTCGACGAAAACCGATAGAAGTCGGCGGAAAAGACTGCCAATTTGGACAAATCTGACAGTCGGCAGGACGAGGTGTCAGAAGGAAATTCGTCAGTTGAGAGCAAAAGTAAGTGTAGTTTCATCGCAAAAGTTATATACATAGAGCCTCATTCTGAACGGAATTGCGACCGCGCTATATGCCAGAATTTCGACCCAGCGCGCTGTTTCCATGGTAATTGCAACCCAGTCGCTTTACGGAATTCTGAATATTTATAATGGCCACCGGAAGTCGAAATTTAAAGCGCGGTCGCATGTCGGTATTCTGAACTGTGAATAGCGACCGGCCGGGTCGCAATTATATAGCGCGGTCACGGAGACTGGGCAATTCTAAGTAGCGACGGCTAGTTCTCATGAACTCGGCAGGATATCCGCATTTCGTAATGATTAAAAGCATTTTTCAGTGTTTCAATGAAAAACTTTCAATTAATTAAGAACCCAAAATCGCTTCTATGGCGCTATAATGATATGTAATTGAGATCACAATCGTTTATATGCCAATTAGATGCGTGTTATACAAACAATTAACTAAATCCATTACTATATTCCTCTGGCCACTGGATAATGCCACTTGTGCGTTCCACATTTAGTTGACAGTATGGGCTCTTATGGAGATTCGTTTCCCATGTTAATCCCCATAAGGCTGGAGATGCGCTGTTGCCAACAGCAGCAGAAAAATTAATATTGCACTATCCAATTTATCATCATCTCTTTTAATGCAAAGAGACACGCTACATTTACTGGTCGTAATAGTTTTTCCATAAAAGTTATAGTAAAAGTTATAAAAAATATTTTCATTAATTTACGCAACAAACGCTGCTCTTTTGACTTTGTCTTCTTCACTCAAGTGTGGGCAAACAGTTCTTCATACTGGATTGAAACTTATGCAAAACGTTCCGTATTCTTTTTATTTCAATAAAGATGTACATTAGTTAGAATCTAATTGAGCTGAAATTTTGTTATACAGATGTAAATATCTTAAGGACAAAAAAGTTTGGTTTTTGTAAGGTAAAAAGTAATCGCCTGCTAACTTACGTTCCTTAAGTTTTAGGTCCGTACATCCTGCGTATAAAATTTGAAGAAAACTATTAATTTGTTTTTAGTCAAAAAATCATTTAGTTATCTCAATTGTGAAGAAATCTATAACGTTTTGATCTTAAGAAAAATTATTTCGGAGCTACGCAAGACAACAAGCAGCGCGCCACGGTACCGCCAAGGCGCGCTGCTTGCTATCTTGCTAACTTCCACAGCGCAGACGGGAGATTATTCGGTGGAAAACGGGATTTATATATTTATATGAATGCATAATAAAATGCATGTAATTCTTCGTTAGATGTTTTTTAAGGAGAGTACTCATACGTTGTATTAGAAATATTTATATTTCACGACAATGACATCCTATCATCATCCTAACAAAGCCTATCCCATGCACCTTTTGACGGCTTTGAAATAAGACGTTGGAAACATGAAAGAAGTTATTCCATAATCCGCACGAGGGGCATTCCTCGTCGGTGTAAGCCCTTAGGGAAAAGGGCACTGTAGGTTTTTCCAGAAGTTCCGTTAATAGGGTGCCATAAAACATCTGCACGGGAAGCAACCCCAGCGGAAGGGGCTAGGAAAAGAATTAGCGAGGACGTTCAGTTTCTTGTAGGATTTTTTTGAGTGAACAAGTGGTGTGTAGTCTGCTTTGTTTATCAGAGCTGTGGAGTATTTTTCATCAATATCTGCTGTAAGGTGCCCTATCACCATGTCCGATGCGAAGAGGAGGAGAAAAGCGGGGAAGCTGAGAAGCCGTGAAAGAGAGCTAGTGTTCAACGTCTTCTCATACTTCAACAAATCCCTCAGTATAACTGAAGCCTGCCGTGAAACTTCTAAGGCAACTGGCTGCTCACAGTCCACTATCTACAGAGTGAGAAAGGAAGCGTCCCGTGGTCCATTAGTGACACCTTCAAAGACTAAAAAAGTTAGAAAGACTTACAAGAATTCGAGAGCGTTGATTTACGACGATTTTGTGAGATCTAGAGTTCGAAGGAAAGTGCATGAATTTTTCATGAAAAATATTCCTCCGACTTTAAAATCTATTTTAAGCTCAGTCAAAATGGACAAAGATCTTCCAAATTTCAAGAGGACTACATTATATCGCCTTCTTGTTGACATAGGTTTTGTGTACGAACGCAGGGGAAAAAGAAGCATTTTACTTGAAAGGGACGATATTATTCGTTGGCGACATAATTATTTAAGGCAGCTAAAACAATATCGTTGTGAACGAAGGGTCATTGTTTTCACAGACGAAACTTGGATCAATGTCGGACAAATAGGTAACATGACTTGGCGTGACAAAAAAATAGAAACTCCTCGTCAGGCTTTTCTTTCTGGACTTACAACCGGGCTGAAGGCCCCCACCTCCCGAGGTGGACGCTTTGCAATTATACATGCAGGGACGGAGAAAGGGTTCATAGAGGGAGCAGCATGTGTTTTTTTATGCAAGAAAAACACCATGGATGAGCATGACGAAGTTGATGGCGAGTGTTATGACAGTTGGTTTGAGCACTCACTTCTCTCAAACATACCCGAAGGCACAATTATAGTTGTAGATAATGCATCATACCATTCGAGGAAATTGGAATCCTTACCTACCACAAGCTGGAGGAAAAATTCCACTAAAGAGTGGTTGGTTAGCAAAGGAATTAGCTTTGATGAGGACAGCTTGAAAAGAGATCTTTTATTTGTGGTGAGTCAAGTACGGGAAAAATATGAAAAATTTAAGATAGATGAACTAGCGAAGAGCTACGGCTGTAGTGTGCTAAGACTACCACCATATCATTGCGAACTGAATCCAATCGAAATGGTTTGGGCTCAAGTAAAACATTACGTTGGGATGAAGAACACTACTTTTAAGAAGAAAGAGGTAGAAAAACTCATCGCAGAAAGCTTTGATGCCATCACTTCCGAAAATTGGAAAAACTATGTCGAGCACGTGAAGAAAGTGGAAGAAGACATGTGGCGTGCAGACAATTTGCAAGATGACATCGAAGAGTTAATTATTCGTCTGACATCGTCTTCATCCTCTCAGTCGACATCTCCTTCAACGGAGGACGAGCCACAGCCACAGCCGAGCACATCGCGCTACATGGAGGGAGTGGAATATCTCTCGGACTCATGAACAAGAAGGTATGGAGGCATTTTGTTTCGATAATAGCTAATATTTTTTATGTTTCGGCTGATTACAGTGCTATTATACAATCTTCTTTAGACAAGAATTATTTATGGAGACTTGAAAGCGTAGAGTTTATCATCATTACTCATCATATGCGACACATAAGTTCATTGAAAAAGTTCAACTCATGAAGAGGACCGCTCTTTAAAAAAACTCAAGGATAATTCCTAGAGCATGCGTGTATTGGCATCGCGTCAAATTATTTTCCTTAAACTTTGCCAGAGAGGTTCTCACTTGATTGGTCTTAGAATTTTAAATATAAAAAATAGAAGTAAATCTGAATACCTTAGCTTGCTTAAAACAAGGGGAAAATAATTCTTGGGCGGTAGTGGATCATTTTGCTAACAATATTACGTATACTTAAACTATCATTTAGTTGTAGGCGATGTTTTTCATCTCCTAGCATAAGTTGAAAGTGTTTTGGTAAAATATAAAAAAAGCAAATTTCGAACAGGTAATTGAGGATATGCGATAAATGTTCACGCCGGACGTTGTTGTTCCAAAATTAATCGTTGGAATACCGGAGAAGGGCAGTAGAAAGCAGCGGCAATTTACTGTTCTTTCAAGGATTTCGCCTGGCGTCTTCCCCTTCAATAGGCTGCATTAAATGCTTGGGAGCTGGATAGGGTTTCGACGAAAGGGATAGCTTCTGTGTCAAGTCACCCGCGGTGTCCTTCCCTTTGGTTTCCGCCTGTGGGGCCCTGTGGGCTCCATTGCGCGAGGAGTGGGAGGGACCCGCCTAAAGAAAAATGTATGTACAAAAGAACCTGGACGTCAGACCTCAGGCCTGGGTACTCTAGGGACAACTTACGTGCAGGAATGGGCAGGGGGCTTAAGAAGGGTCGCAAGTGGAAGGGAATCCGGTAGACTCGCGAATCCTCGAAAGGAGGAAAATACGGCAACCAGATTGGGGATGGCTCGTTTGTTACGATTGTGGTAAGGTAAGGGGAAACGAGGTTTTAGGAGTGTTGTGTATTTTCTGCTTATTGTCTCAATGGAAAATAGAAATTACTCCACAGAATATGGTAAATATTGAGTGCTCTTTTTTTATTTTAGCGACTACAAGGCTCAAAAGGCGCTGACCTGGGGCAAACTGCCCCCCTTGCCCTACCTCTGGGCGGCCCTGCGTATGCGACTGCAGAGGGAAACGAATCATTCTTATTAAAGGGGACAATTTTTATACAATTGCTATACAATTAATGTAGAGAGCTAAAAATTATCGTGAAAAAAGATTTTGCGCTCAAAGAAGAGATATGGATCAATGTTAGGCTATTTGCAGACATGACTTGGAGTAAGAAAGAAATGAGAAATGCTCCTCAGTGTTCGTCTGCGCGTCAAGGAAGTAGAAATAGCTGTTGCATGCAAAAAATATGCAGGATCATTAAGCTCATTGAGGAGAATGATTGCCTCGACTGGTGCTAGAAAATAATCCACAAAATATTGTAAACAACGACTGTCACTATTTTTTATTATTCGTTACTCGAGGCCCCAAAGACACTACCCCATGAAGTGTTCCGTTCAAAAATTACAGTGAAGCGGTAAGAGTAGGCCCTACTTTTCACCTTTGGGTTAGTTGTTTCTCATGTACAAATCCCTTGATTTGACCAAATTGATTAACCAATGAATTCTCCTACTTCAGAATTGAATTTTCCCAAATTCCTGGGACATTCTCTGAATAAATACTTCCATCAATAAAAATTTCCATTAAAACTAATAAAATTTTCCATTCATATTCTAACAAATAGTATTTCTTTTCTCTTCATAATTCCATTTCTATCAATATTTTTCCGTACCCGATTCCCGAGTCGGAGATGCGTGCTGACGATGTGCGACGAAAATCCAATGAACGTAAAACAGAACAAGATATTCGTGACCACTTAAATTTAGTTATTTACCAGTTCTTATGTTCATTCTTACTCCTTTACTCAGAAAAAATATATTTAAATGGTCTTTTATGATGGGATTAATGCATGTTTACAGTATAAACATATAAAAATTATGATTGCGCGCTGTGGTATTGAATTTTAGAATTTAATAACCGCTATTTACGATGCATAATATAGAATCAAATATATATCGGAATGACATGAATCGAGGGCCTCCATTATTTCTTTTTAAATTTGACATTTTGGCGCGGTGTTATGAGTGGTGGCCTAAACCATCAGGATGTCGGATGACGGAGCGTAGGTTTGGCAACATTGTACTCCATAAGGCCTGTACTGCCAACTAAATGTGGAACGCGCTAGTCCTCTATCGAAGGAAAACTGAAAAATTTGCATGTAAAACAGTGTCTGCGGATAAAGTGCATACGTCGACGCTACGAAAGGTATTCAATAAAGGACACTGCTTTCCAAAAACTGACACAGGAAAGGATCACTTCATGTGTTATTTAATCACAAGGATAGTAGGCATAATTAACATTAAAAAAAAATATTTTAATGCAAATCTCACACCATCAATGGACTCACGCTTGCATGTTTACTTTGATGTTTACATTCATCGTTCCGCAATATTAATTTCGTCAGTCATCAGAATATATGACTTCGTGCATTAATACATATTTGTCAGCTTATAAGATGTAATTAGTATTATAGTTATAATTTAATGTATTTATGAGTTGAAAAAAGTCCTATATTACAATCGGGAAATAATATTTCATCAAAGTCCAGTTTCATCCAAGTCTTCATATACATAACAGATACTGCAAATACATTGAGCATCCCAAGTGTACATTTAGTTGTGTGTTTGCTGGTAGGTAGTTTTAAATGGTTTTCTGCTTTAGGTTATAATAGCACTTAATTCTTACTCTTCTGGGCATATTAATCTAAGTGTGAGGTTTATGGTAACATTATATTAATATTTTCATGATCGAGTACATAATATGATTGAAATTGTTCTTGCCTTGACATTTATAGAATTCCATGGTTTTACTTTTTGAAGAATTACTTTGCCAGAATTTTTGTAACGCTAGGCTATTTTTCAAGTTATTCACGAATCTACTTGAAATTGATGAAAAGTATTTGAGAAACACAATTAAATGGAGGAGAAATAATCCAGGTTACACTGGCAATGTGAGGAAAGTGGTTATTGTAAGCAGGGCCGGTTCTAGGTTTTTAGGCGCCATAGGCGAAAACAAATTCTGCGCCCTCACTTTCTGTGCTTTCACTTTCTGTGCACTTAACTTTCTGTGCGTTCACTTTCTGTGCACTTAGCTTGTCCTTTTAACATATCTCGTATCCATTCACTGGTAACTACGCCTAATGATGGCCTGAACTCACTTTAAGGCTGCTAGTGGAACCGTTTAGAGCAAACGGTCAGAAGCGATCTTGAGCCTCTCCGGTATATTACGTATCGCGTGCATGTTGGAAAGACAGTCCTGACTTGAGAAAAGGAGACATTCTTTAGAGTAGGGAATTAGAGTACATTGAAGACCTGCCTTCCAAATAATTTTAGCACATTATTTTTTAACCTTGATGTATAAATGATACTTTGGTGTGCGAGCGGGATATACTACCTTTACTCGAGTACCACGCGACCTCGCGCGAAACGCGAACGGTGAATATTCGAATAAAATTGCGAAAACTTCTTCATAGGTGACTTTATCGGTATATTTGACCTTAGAATACTCACCTTAACTCCTAATAAAGAAGAGTATCCATTACCCTCAACTTTTCGTTCCTTTGAACGCATTGATGTAAAAGAATGCGGGGACAAGAATAAGGAAGGATTTAGTAAAAAGAGTTTTGTGGAAAACTGACAAATCACCAAACGAGCAAATTCCACGAGCAAAATCTAGGTCGTGTTATAAATTTGCACGTGTGGAATTAGCTCGTTTTGTGATTTGTCAATTATGTTTCGATTCCACAGATTATCGCCGGAATCGTCAGAATTTGTAGTTTAATGGAGCTAAAATGTTTCGACGTCAATTTATACTCATTTCACTGAATACATTGATCCTGGAGGGAAGAACGAGGAAAAAATCAATTCATAATGTGCCAAAATATTTCAGGACCGGGCCCAGGGAAGAATATTACAAGACAATATCTAAAGATTACAGAAACAGTTGACTGAATGGCTATTTTACTAATATTTCATAACCCGTCATAAATCGCGAAAAGCTTGACCTCAATCTAGCGTCACTCGAACAATCACAGACCTCTGTCACGAGGTGCCTTCTTTAAAGAATATCAATTCCCCTCAAAATTTACCACTTCTTACTCATTTAATAACCATACCAAGTTGGCTGCATTCAAGCATTCGGGGATGACTTGACCAAAGCGTTTCTAATGAAAATTGAAAATAAGCTCAAAATACTACGTCGACAAATGGAAATAAAGAAAGCAGGAGGAATGGAAAAGAACTTTCCCAACCATGTGGTGTTTAGTTACTGAGGTTCGACGTGGGAAAAAATAATATCGATTACCATCGTGCGGCTGGTCCCAGTAATTAACCCAAACCGATTAAAAATGAAAATAGAAGACCGACATGCATTGATTTGAGCGAAACCATTATTCGAAAAGTTTAACATACCTCTATGCATCCATTATATTTTGCTACCCATCTATCAAACCAAAGTGATCATGCAATTTTTTTTAGTTTAACACCAATGGTTATATTTACATTTCAGTTCTAAGAGCAGTGCGAGCCAGTGTAGAATTTTCTCTCTCCCTGTTCACCGCTCCACTGAATTGCGTCGTGCGATTAAGAATGCCAAGGCAGGAGATGGATCCGGGCAAAGATTTCATGGTAACTGGCCAATATTCCAAAATAATGAATTCCTAAATGTTCATAGATGAAGATGAAGAGTAGCAGGTTGCTGACCTCTCTTCAAAATACTTATTGTTCATATTTCCCTGCCTTCATCAATGGAATCATCTCCACTAATTAATATTTAGTGAATATTCGAAGAAAATTACGAAAAATTCTTCATAGGTGACTTAATAGGTACATTTGACCTCAGACTACTCAACTTAACTCCACATAAAGAAGAGTATACATTACCCTCGACTTTTCGTTTCTTTGAATGCATTGATGTAACAGAATGCGGGGACAAGAATAAGGAAGGATTTAGTAAAAAGAGTTTTGGGGAAAACTGACAAATCACCAAACGAGTAAATTCCACGAGCGAAATCTAGGTCGTGTTATAAATTTGCACGAGTGGAAATAGCTCGTTTTGTGATTTGTCAATTATGTTTCGATTCCACAGATTATCGCCGGAATCGTCAGAATTTGTAGTTTAATGGATCTAAAATCTAAGCACTGCGAGCCAGTGTAGAATTTTCTCTCTCCCTGTTCACCGCTCCACTGAATTGCGTCGTGCGATTAAGAAAGCCAAGGCAGGAGATGGATCCGTGCAAATATTGTTATGATAACTGGCCAATATTCCAAAATAATGGATACCTAAATGTTCATTGATGAAGGTGAAGAGTAGCAGGTTGCTGACCTCTCTTCAAAATACTTATTGTTCATATTTCCCTGCCTTCATCAATGGAATCATCTCCACTAAGGGGTCCCATTCTATGCCATGAATGAATGATCGTCAATGTTGTCAGAAACCATGAGTACACACAGCAATAGAAGAACCCGGCGAACGAAGAACAAGCATGGTTCTCAACTGATTTCGATGGCTCGGGTAGTCGCTTAATAATATATCCGTGCAACAAAACCTGGCTCGTGAAAATAACAAAACATCAGTAATAGTCACATCCATTAATCTAAGGCGGAATAAGTGTCATCAAGTAATGCCCAACTAAATGAAATTTGTCCTTAAAATTTTTTAACATGTCAAATGAACGTAATTTTCATTTACAGCTGCTTCTACTGCTCTCAAGGGCAGTACAAGTGACAACGGGACAAAGTTCAGATGGAAATTTCCGAGACAACCCTACCTATTATCAAGAATACCACTATTATATCTAAGAATTTTCAGTTAACGAGAAATACGCACAATATGATAAAGTAAAGGAACTGTAAGCAAGCGAACACAATACTCTGGGATTTCCCATAGACGGGTTGAAAGAAACAGGTTTCACCATTTCTTTGAGACCTCCCGAAAAATATTCTACGGATAATACCCGCGATTAAGAAACCTGAAAAAACTCCGACGCTCATTTCTGATAGTGAGCGAGACCCTATATATAACCAAGTGTACAATCCAAATTCATCAGAAGACGAACACCAAGCAGAACACGAAGAGGTAAGTTTAACCCGCTTAAATTTCTAAGCCTCCTTTAAAATTTCTCTCTTACCAAGGACATGTACGCTAGCTGTACAACAAGTATATACATTTCTTTATTGACCAACTTTTACATACTTGTCTACATATATACATTTCTTTATTGACTAATTTTTACATAATTGTCACAGTGAGTTCAATTTTTCGTCATAACTATCAAATGAAGGAACTCATTATCGAAATTCCATCACATTTCTGATGTGAGCAGCGTAATGGCATCAGAATCTTCTACGTAAAGATAGCCACAATGATTGACAAAAATAGTGATACCGTTTAAATATGAATAGCACATACGCAAATTCGAATCTATGCCTCACGCAAAAATAGTGTCACGCGCCGGGATTTTCAAAAGCATCACCCGCTAAATTCTTTCATTTGTTGTAGCGCAAAACTTCGACTTTTCGACAAAACATTTCAAGTACTTCCTTTAAGGTATTTTACCCACCGAAAAAGAAACTGGAAGAGGGCGAGGGTAATTAGTGATTAACTGCTGCTCTCGGACGCTGTGATACACGAAGTTAGCTTTTCCTCAAGATGTTACGCAACGAAACACTTCGATATTAATGATTGACTTGCACTCTTAGTAATGACCACGAGCAATTTTCCACGTGGCATTTCGCAAATTAATCCTTCATAGAATTTTCATTACCTGTCATTGAAGCCAATAATTCAAGTCCTCCTCTTACACAATGAACGATCATACTTGAATAGAAGGAAGGAAATTTACGCTATTGTTCATTTTCGCATACCTGCCGCAATAATTTTATATTAATGAGTACAAAGATCTGTAGACTTGTCAAGGTCAAAGCGCTTCATTCGGAGAAATCATAATTCCCATCAAAATTCGAAGACGTTTGGTTATTCTGTTCAACTCCTTCGTCGTGAGTTTGGTGCTTGCCGTGTGAACAAAATCAATCGAGTTTTACTCGATTCTACAATTACTGACTAATTTGCCGACTGTTTTTATCATTGAAATTAAGGCTCCGCTTTCAAATAGCACTCAAAATTTCTTATTCGAAACGATAAAGCACATTTTTCGTCGCGTGAAAAACGGAGCATAATAGATTAACAGTTTAATTTTATAGACCACTTCAAATAATTAAATGTGCTCTTCTCCACCTTATTTTCCTGGTTAATTGGCTGGTATTTAGAGAAACTGAGGCTATTAAGTGCAATTGGATACGTAGGTAGAGGGATATTAACGAAATGAGGAAAGACCGGGCGCTTCCCAGATAAAAATGTTTGCTTTCCGTTACCTTCCTTTCCATTTGCTCCAATGGAAGGCAATCAGAAAGTACCTAACTTTCGAAAAGCAATAGGAAAGCAAAATCTTTTTCATATGGGTTACCCTCTCTTAGCATTAGTCTACTCTAAACGAAATCAAAGAAGTCAAAATTTCGAAAAATCAAATGATTTTACTGACTCTTTCTTATACTCCCTCATATCAGCCCTACCCTCAATGCCAGTACTTCTTCCGATAGCATGTTTTTCCGGACATTTCAATTAATTTTCCACATTCGTCCATTACTGATAGCCGTAAGTTTATTGCTCCACCTACATTAATCTTTGTCCTCCAAATGTAGCTTGAAGGAAAAAAACTTGCATTGAAAATTACGTTTGTCTCTTTCTTCATACTTAAAAGATAAAGGTTAAAATTATTACTTTACCCATAAATATTCTGTAAAGATTAAGACAATAGTTTCAAATTATCGACAATTAGTTCACTCCACACCTAAAGCGGGTGGGTGTAAAACCCAAATTCGCAAGTCCATCACATAGCAGAAACGAACGCTTTTGTGCCATGTTATATAATTTAGGGGTTTTACTATTTGTTATTAGAGCATAGTACATCATTTTATCGAGAAAATGGATGACAAGTTAGTGAAATAGGAGCACTACTAAAAATGGTATGCTGCTGCAAAATAATATTGAAAATGCTCTTAAGTTGCACCAGCGACTCTTTTATTTAACGCAAAGGTCTTTTAGTATAGATTTTCCACTGAACATCTTCATTTTTATCGAAATTACATAATTTTCAGAATGACTTCTATCCGGAAAAGCTAATGGACTGAGTCCAAAACAATGGAGACCACGGAACAAATGTAAAATACCATAGTTACCCAGGAAAATTAATCTAGGCTGAGAGTATTGGTAGAGAAGCATACAACAGATTATTGGAAGCAAATTAGTCAATCAAACAAACGTTTTGGAAGAAAACAGACTGTAGTATATATATATTAGGAAGAGATACACGTTAGGGAAAGAGGAATTCATTAACGGGAGAGAACCCTTTACGTATTAAATAGTTAGTGAGGAGTTTCACATGGAGCAGGCAATTGAGAATAACGACGAATCATGGACCCTGAAGGTAGGGGATAAGAATGGTTTGCAGGCATTTGGTAGGTCATTGGCGAATGGGAATGAAGGTTCATTGGACAGAAAGGAAGTCAAACGAAGATGTACCTGGCATTAAAGGCGAAAGGTAATTTCCAGAAAAGATTATCAAGAAGAGGATGTTTGATGGAAAAATATTTCAAACAATAAATTGGATGCAAGGAGAAGTTGAAGACCGTTATCTCAGGTAGAATGCTAGGAGAGCTTTAAGGATAGACATGATAGATGGGATGATGAGAGGCAAAATTATGCTGACTACAGGACAGAAAAGGCAAGTGAAAAGAAACAATTGAAGATGGAAATTCGGAGAAAGTTACATGTTGTATAGTTATAAGTTGTAGTTAAGCAGGGCAATGGCCCAGGTAGCCAGCCGCTGGATGGGGCTGAGCATCCAAGTATCCCTAATCTGCAACCCATCCTCGACCCTTGCAATTCACGCAACATCAATAACATATTATCATTTATCTCCGCTAACTCTACAAATTTCTTCCTTCTATTTTCAAAAATGGCGGCAAAGATGAGGAGTTGTGCGACACTTCTCTCTATACATTTACATCAAACTCTTGGATTCAATTAGTAATAATTCCGACGAGTGGAAATAGTGTTCTAGATCTTTTGGTGACTATCAAAGGCTGAACTATCAACTGAAGAGTCAGTTAGGTGGTAAAGGTGATCCTTACTCAGGAATTGTCTTGGGGGAAGAACATACAGGAAATTTGCGGACAGATCAATTGTAAATTAGGATCTATTAAAAGAATATTGGGAAAATGTGACAAGAAAGTAAAGGAGTTATTTTTCTCTAATGTGACCTCACTTGGAATATGCCGTCAGCATATGGCCAAAGGGTCCCGGGACCCTTTCGAAGTAGGACTAGTTTCAGATGTAGATAGAAAACAGTGGTGAGCAGCAAGATTTGTTAAAAATTTATGCGATAAACTTAATCGCCTCACTGAATAGTTGAAGGAATTAGGTTGGGAACCTCTATCTGATCGAATGGAAGCAATACAGATTAAATCTTTCACGAAAGTTTGTGGTAGACTATTTTCTGCCAGACATTCAATATATTTGTTTGAGCCAAACTATTATGATAGAAACGATCACATACATAACATTAAGTAGTAGACTGCAGACCCAATAGATTTAGAATGTAATTCTCTCCACGTACAATAAGGGACCTAAATAGTTACGATATACCAGTTTTATGAAATTCTAACCCTCACAAAGTAAATTAGGTTTGTACTTGAGCTAAATGACTTACCATCATCATTAACAAGCTCACCCCGCATGATATATCTTTTGCATGATTTAGTAGATGCTTGTGGTACTATTTATAAATTGCATTAATATTACAAACCAGTAGTCGTATCTTAGATATTGTACTGCATGGAACCATGTTCATCTACGTAGCACTTGCTAGTTTCTGGTCTGACTGTGTATTGTTGTCATGACTGCTTTTGGCCAGCTCCTAGCGGACAGGGTAACGCGTGCGGTTCTGATTGGAACTGGGATGAGTGCTTCATGCCTGGTGTGGAATCATCCCGAGCCACCATCCTAGTGGTGGCTTGCACGGAAAATCGTAGATCTAGATGCAGATGTAATATCCTCTGTCCACCTATCTGACCTCATAAAAACGTATCGCGTCTATATTTCCTTTCACAATAACATATCTCCAGCATTCAGGCCCTCAGCTTAGTCCCTATTCAATATGTACATATCTGACATTTCCTGCGCCTTCTTTAATTATACATTTCGACTTAACGATGGGGTCGTCCTCGCTTCCCTCGCTGGCCTATGAAGCACTTTTAATGGGAGTACGCCCAGTATTATTTTAATGTGAGTGAAATATATACTTAAGGAAACCCACAGAAATGTGTAATAATATGTCATTGCTCCAAACGTAGGTCATCACCAGATTCCGATCTTCGAGGTGCTTTAACAGTAACATTTTTACTTGATATGCCGCCTCACTGAGGTCAGAGGCATGGGTGTAGCCAGGAGGGTAGCTTCCCCCCTTAAATAAGAAATTGCATTCCAAATATACTATGTGGAGCCAGAAAGAAGGATATCCTGACCCCCCCGTACATAAATCTACCGCAACAGACGCAAGTCCTGAGGTGCCCCACGTAAATCCTGGCTATGCCCGTGGTTAGATGCCTTTCTGAATTATAGTGGAGGAAACCAATAAATCAATGGAAAATGCAATTGGGGAGTTTTTATGAGTGAGCTTTAAACCATATTTAGAAGAGGATGCGCGGGTAGCTCAACTTATTAGAGTAACTCGTAGCGAGATCGAGGGGTCCGGGTTCGAATTTCAGTCCAGGCAAATGGTTTTTCACAATTAGATTCACACAATTACGTGTACACCAGTGGGTGACCCTGTTGTACTTACTTCGCGGTCGGTTCCGCTGTTCTTTGAAATCGTCCACAAAAATCACAAGGTTATTCCAAATTTTAAAGGGTTCCATGCTATAATATTTACAAAAATAAGTTCTTTTCTCCATCCTACCTTTCACAATTCCTATAAATTAATAATACTTGCAACAAATAACAGGAATCTTTTCTCCTTAGCCCAATAAAAAATCGTCCACAAAAATCACAAGTATACTCCAAATTTTAAGGTTTTCCATGCTAAAATATTTACAAAATTAATTGCTTTTCTCAATCCTACCTTTCACAATATCTATTAATTAATAATACATGCAACAAATAACAGGAATCTTTTTCTCCTTAGCCCAACAAAAAATCTGTCTGTATCCAAAAATAAACTACAATGAAGATATTTGTCGCAGCTATAATTTTATCAGTCTTCCTCACAGGTGAGCAATTAATGATACTACCATAGCCGGAATGATGTATTCACCATTAATAATATCTACCAGCTATGGAAAATATAGTTTAAAATATGATGAATGAATAAGGATTGCTGTCCCTTTTTTATTTACAGGATCACCTATCGTTGAAAGCGCCCCTTCAAAAGAGTCTTATGGCATGGTAAGTCTCATGATGAAGCATTGAGTTAACTAATGCTAATGAAAGCAGCATAATAATTTATTGAGCGATAAGAAGAGAGGTATGATCTAAGAAAAGTCAAAGAGACTGCAAATCCAGTTTAAATGATTAATTTTGACATAACATGATTCTTTTATTAGAAAAATCGTGGAAATTTTCTTGTAAAAGTTGCAGGTTGATCACTCTCCAATGTGATATACGTTCATATACGATATACAATTTTATTTTCATTGGTAGCATAGTAATTTCGAAGACCAGCATGAATGTTTTCATCAAATCATCCAGAGGGATAACATAAATATTCTTTATAAGAGTTTGTATTCCGGTCAAATTGATTTCATATGTAGATAGGAGCATTGCCGTCAGGTCGTAAATAGTTGCAGATACCTTCGTCTTCACAGCTAATGCTTTCTCACCTCAGCATGAGTGCAACTACCTTCCATCTCACCTAGAAAGCCTTTTCTTCTTCTCCCCCTTTCCCCTTCACAAATTATCCTCCTTGCTCTACAACAATCCATTAACCATGACGACATGCTCTATCCGCTTACTCTACCCCTCATATTCCTCCACCTACCTTCACTCCTCACCTCCAATCCGAGTACTTCCACGTTTGTCTTCTCTTCCATCTCACACACTCCACATTCCTCCATATGCTAATCTCAAACACCCCAATCTACTTTAATTCTCTTTCCGAATAACTGAACTGCAAGGTGCTACTCTATAAATTACACTCCCAGCTTCTCCTTTGCATGCTGACAGTAGGTCTCGGTGATCACAACCCTTCTACTAGAGAGCGCCTACTTGTCTATGGTCATAAATCTCTTCATATCCTGGCTCATCATCTGTTCGATCAGTTGACTATAGCCCACCATTCTTGCCCAGTTCCTTTAAAACTCCTTAGAGTACATTATTCTCAGGCCTCCGTCCAAATTAAGTTCTCCATCTCCACTGATATTTTGATGAAAGATTTTTCCATCATATTCAGGGCCATGAATGCCGGATATTTAGGTTGTCGAGTTTATATAGTCTTCCCTCCAGGTTAGACTGGTTTTGATTGATGGAGCCATATTCACTCACTCACTGTTATACAGTACCACCAATCAAACCTGGACTAAGTGGAGGATAAGCTTTATAAACACTACAACTTTGACACTCACCATTAACAGCCCTGAAGACGATGGAAAAGTTTTTCATCGAGGCGTCAGTGAAGATGGAAAATTCAACCTGGACGGAAGCTCGAGAAGAATATGCATCGGTATGCAGTAAATCAAATAAATAAAAATAATCAAAGGCTACAGCTACTTTGTGCACTTGATCTTCTCTATCTTTTACTTTGACTAAAGCGACTGACTCATGAGAATGAGAAAGTTGGAATGATTTGGGGATACTAAATACTGTGGTGCTAAAGAGAGAGCTTCAGGGTTACGTGTAACTCTGTCGGTCATGACTGTTGCTGTAGTATAAGCAAATTCCCAGGGGCTGCTCTTTCCATAGAAATTTAGAGTGACAGGGGATTTCTGTGGTACATTATTCTGTATTATTCTAATTTCCATATTATGTTTCTAATTAAAATTGATTTTTGATGTTCCATGATCCAGGATGATGAACAGGCAAAAGAGATACCTGTGGTACCTCAAATAAACATCCCCGGATTTCAGTTCAGTGATGATCCAAACCCAACAAATGCAATCAGCGCTTTCATGAATCAACTGGGACAGATGATTCAAACATTCGGGTCCAAACTCGGACCTACTGCGGGTCTATCTAACCTATTACCAGCAGCAGGCAATTGATTTCAGTTTCCAATGTAATTTATTTCACAAAAATAAACGTTCACAGAGATATTAATACATTTTCATTTTGGATTTAACCCTCTGTTTTTGGTTATTCCTTGAAAAAAGATGATGCACTGGTAAGTGATATACTTCAGGAACCTCAATAAAATATTTTCGGAGATGATGCAGCACCCACTGTTACTCCTAACTCTCTAGCTGCAGTGAATGAAGCTTTGAATAAGTTAATGACTCTTAAGCCGTGTTTACACGATGCATGTACCCACGTGGATAGATACATCAGCACATTCACAATTAAAATTTCACCATGTAAACGCCCAAAATAGTGCTAATGCACGAATGCTTGGCCAGAAAATAACCCGTGATAATTTGGAGCATTTGTCCGCGCATCTGTCTGGCCACGTACTTGTGTGGGTATGTGCATCATGTAAACACACCTTTACAGTTTGTTCACACCAAAGTTGTAATCAAGTAAAAGCATCTTCCATCTGCAATTTATTTCAACTTATTTAATTTGCATAAGACTAAATTTTGATAGTCAAACGTGTACACATTTTACTCTGCTCCCTCTTAGCCCTCATATGATGGAGATGAAAGTTTAAATGAAGAATTACCATAATACTGACAAAAATACGCTTGAAATTCATTATAAAATGCTAAGTACAGCTACAATGGTTTGTGCTTTTCCGGTTAAGAGTGAATTCAATGGCCACGATTAGGTGGTTATGAAGTGCATTTTAAAATGTAAACCAATTGGTAGTCAGCGAAAATAAAAAGAAAGTACATACACCCTTTCCCTCCTACATAAAATGCGACCCTGTCCAAACATTTCCTATATAATAGATGTCAAGAGTGTTTGTCTTTCGTAAATAGTAGGCCAAAAAGATTCAAATCAGATTTGGCATTAAGGAAAAAATTGAATAGTGGGTTGTAAGGATGCCTATTCACATAGCTTATTGACAAATAGGTAGCAAGGCCATCGTGCGATTTTCAACCAACAATTTATATCTCCTTACGTTAATAACATGACAATGAGAGGCCAATTTGAAAATTCAATCTTTTTTTAATACTTAACGGAAATTAAAATACACTTTGGACAGATGGAAAGCCATCACAAGGATGGAGTGAGCTTCTTACGGCTAGACAATTAAAATAAAACAGAGAAAATCTCCAAAAGCCGTAAAAAATTGACATTTTTAACAATTTGTATAGGTTCACTACATGGCTTTATTGAGAACGACCATGGTTTCGTCACATATTGACATCTTCAGGTGGCAAAAAATTATTTTACATCGTATATATACCATTTTCTGGTGCACGGGTGAAGGAGGGGAAGGAAGAGGGAGAGGAAAGGACGGGGAGGGAGAGAGACGGGGGAGAGAGAGAGGGAGAGTTGTGGTAGACGGGCAGGTATGAAGAGTTTGGCGGTGGGAAGGGATTAACCGGGCGGAGGAGGTTGGAGGAGGGGAGTGGGAGGAAGGAGCATGGAAGAAATTAACACATACATTTTTGAAGATTCCCGGTCCAGTCGAATTTTTTCCATTTGGAATCGGCCATCTTTACACCTTCACACCACCATTGTGTTTGTTGATTTTATGTGTTCCTATCCACTTTTTTCTACCTTTATGTATAAGCGTGTGTATTTTCCGCTGAGAGGTGTGAGTGAATGAACGAACGATTATATATATAAAATATATAAACATATGTCACAGGCGTGACTGGCAGACACACAGAAAACACAAGAAAGAAAAACTCACAGATTTGTTATAATATATTTCGGTGGACACAACCGCATTCGTCAGAATATTAGTAGGTAGTGACGGGAAAAGGATAGAAGGTAGAGAGAGGTGGGGGCGTGGGAGGGGAAGGGAAGGAGAGGGGGAAGGGAGAGGAGAGAGGGGGAGAAGAGAAGGAGAGGGAGTTTTATTAACCTCCTTTTGTTCAAAATCTCCAGGTCCTCCTTTTTAAATTCCCTTAATCCAAAATCTAACCTCTCGCCACCTGAATCCTTGGCGCTCAATAAGTTAATCCGCAACCCGAGTATAGTCATCACCTCAGCGGACAAAGGTGCCACTGTCATTGTCCTGGACACGTCCCACTTACATTTCAGAAGCCAATCGGCAGCTCTCAGATACGTCCTCCTATTCCGTAGTCCCCAATGACCCCAATCCCGGTTTTCAAGTTGAAATTATCTCCTTCCTCCAAGAAAAAGGGCCTTCGGAGGGTCAATCTTCCGCGGACATATCCTTGCTCTCCCCCGCTTATCCGAAAGCTCCTCATTTTTATATTCTCCCCAAAGCCACAAACCAAACAATCCTGGTCGACCTATTGTTTCCTCCCGCAATTCCCCCACGGAAAGAATTTCGGCATTCGTCGACTATTACCTCCAACCGCTGGTGTGCACTTTACCGTCTTATGTGAAAGACACCTACCATTTCCTTCAAATCCTTAAGTCTACCCCTCTCCCTGCTGATACCCAAATCTTAATGGCCACAATAGATGTCTCCTCACTTTATACTAGTATTCCTCACCCTGAAGGTCTGTCTTCCCTGCGATTTTTCCTCTCCGAACGCCCGCATCCTCAAGTTCCTAGTACGGAATTCCTCTTAAAATTTACGGAGATCATCCTCACTCACAATTCCTTCGCCTTCAATAAAAAATTCTATGTTCAAACTAACGGCTGTGCCTTGGATATTAGGTTCAGCCCCTCTTATGCTAACCTCTATCTTGGGCGGCTGCAGCAATCCTTTCTCTCTGGATATCCTTCAAACCCCTGTTGTGGCTCCGCTAC